>JAPXFQ010002705.1:1200000-1800000 GCA_028564705.1 Apricaphanius iberus | reverse complement strand
TTTGATGACCTGCACAACCTGCCCGGTGATGTGGTGAGAAACAGACTTTCTGAGACTTCGACAACATCTCAGCCTTTATCGTGTCGTTCCTCATGTAACACATCAAGGTTATTTCTCTCCCCCCCCCCCCCTCCCGGTGTAATCTCGCTCTCACATCTCTGCCCACATGTGCGCACAGATCCGCACGCACACCCACATCCAGAAACTTGTCAAAGTACCGCTCTGTCCCCTCCCCACATCATTAATGACTGCAGTTCTGGCTTCTCAGATTGTGGCTGTCTAAAGTAAACTCCCGTTGCGTCGTGTGACGCTTGAAGGCAAACAGCATTCCCCGACCATCAGAGGCTTGTGGGAAAATGTGAAACTCCCTTCCCCTTCATCTTCATCCATTCTAATCATTATTTCACAAAGTCTTGCGTTGCTGCCTGCCCAGTGGCACGTTTCTGAGAGTTAGGGGGAGGGAACGAGGCAGAGAAAAGAAAAAGAAAAGGCAGAGATGGGTGATTTTGTAGGGGGAGAGTGTGGGTAGAAAGGGTCCAATTATCAGTGTGGGCAGTGAAGCCACCTGCCAGCGCGTCGTCTCTTTAATTAATGGAGCTCTGACGCTGGTCAGTGCTACTGGAAGCATCACCATGGCATCAGGGTCACTCACACTTTTTCACACATCCACAGCCATAAGGAAACAACACATGTCCTTGTCTCCCCTGTCTTTGTGGGAGCAGGAATCTGTTTGTTTAGTTAGTCCTCACAGTGTGTGTATTAAAGCTCCTCTGTGAGACGCTGGGATCCCAGCCGAGGCGCAGGATGCACTATTACCCACGCTGCTAACAGCATACGCTCAGGTTGCACTGCCTACTGGACTCCTTCCCCCGGCAGCAGTAGATAATTCAATCCACTGCCCAGCAGACCCCAGACCTGCTCGCACTCCCACACTTCTCTGGTTCTCCTGATTTAGCACTGCTCTGCCAACATTGACTGCTAGCGCGTACAAACGTCTCTTTACCTCGTGAGTTCTTTTCTCCACTTTATAACATTTTCTGCCGACTTTCAGTCCTGCCTGCCTGCCTTATTGCTTCCCCGGCTGCTCGGGTTTCATGGCACCTGTCTGCCTACGTGTCTCTCTCTCACAGAACTCCCCGCCAACCTGGACGTCTCTTGCACCCGCTGTTTGCTTCTCATACTTCTCTGCCTGTGTTGCTTGTCTGGCTGCAGTACCGTCTTCTCACTTCCTGCCTGTTTGCTTTTCTGCACCTGGGGGACTGAAGCCCTAAATTAAATTGCAAACTGAGTTTGTCATAAAAAAGAGAGGAGGCTTTTGAAAAAGCGACAGAAGCAAAGAGAAAAGCCTTTGTCTTTTTCGCCGTGTGATAAATTAAGTGGCAGGCTCAGTGCCTTTTCGCTTTGATCCCCTGCTCACCAATTTTTCTCGACTAATGACAGAACATAGCTCGCATATCATGTCAAATTACAGCACCTGAAACAGAAACTTTGCTGGCATTAATATATTTATCGGAAACAAATTGTTGTTGTTTTTATTCCCAGGTTTTAGTTTTTTTCTTCTCCCTCCTGTCTCCTCTTATCTATTCACAGAGGCTAGTAGATTAATAACAAAGCGAGCAGGTACTAATTGAGTGGAGTTCCCGGTCTCTTGTTACTTAGCTTGTAAGTGACGAGGACATGCCACATGGCATTTGATGTTAGTGTTTCCAAACAAGGAGATGTTACAGGCAGTGAACTGTTTATTGAACTTGAGGCCTAATTTCCTGATTAATGCTGAGCGGTTCTCTGTCTGCGCTCGGCTGCAGCGTGCCATTTCTGAGCCATTAAAATCCGCTCTTTTTCTCTCCAATTCTCACTGTAACACTGGCTACTTAACACCCAAGCTCATTCAGAGTGAAACCCAGGCCCTGAGACTTGTGGAGACACAACGGCATCGCTTTCTAAGGGTGTATGCAGCACAAAATGAATTAAAAGGTAAAGGTTCCCTAGCATGGTGTGTCTTTGTTTCGGGTCCAACTGTAGGGGAAAACTAAACGCCTCTGATGTTGATTTAAACAAACCTTTAGAGGTCAGTTTAATTACAGCAGCGCGGGCTGTGAGCACATGTGGACCTGGTTACCCGGCCCGGCTGACCAGTGGCCGTGCTTTTAGCGGGTTCAGAGTTCACAGTTGTCCTGAATTAGCCGCTCCCTTTCAGACGGGACCCCTACCCCAGCTCCACAAGGGCCCGCCCCATAACAGCCTTTTCTCACAGTTTCACACATAATATTTCACATTTATTGACTATTACAAATACTTGTAAGCTGGTAGCGGTTCCGTTTGGCAACAGAAGGTTAGATCTAAATGAGAGAGTAATTGTTAAGGAGTGAAACAGAATGCAAGGATGAAATGCCAGATTTTTTTTACTTGAACACATAAATTAAAAAGAACCTGTTCAGCATATTTTTTATACATTCTACACTTTCTCCACTACATATTATCACAATCTTCTGCTCACTTCCTTTTTTTTCTATTTTGTGTTTAATCCTCATGGATATCTGGATTTCATAAGTGACTTTACATGAACTACCACGAACACACGAATCAATATACACAAAAAAACAAATATAAACACAGTATTTAGCTCAAATTTATTCAAACCCCTGGAAATATTTAGGTTTAAAATAAGGTTTTAATTTTACTAGGGCTGCAGTGGTTAATTGTTTTATCATCGAGTAAACTACAGATTATTCTGATGATGAATTTAGTAATCTGATGGAGAACTTGAAGGCATTTTGCAGTTAGTAAAATGTTACGCGTTAAGACTGTATTAAGACTAACATGAACACACTTTTAAAATGTTGAAATTAATATTACCAGTGGATTCATGAAAGATTTAAAGATTTTGCAGAATTGCGGAGATGCTGTTGTGGAACCCTAATTCAGTTTCGCAATGAACACGCTGTAGTCTGAAGTGGTCCTGTACTTTTGCCTGCTTTAGTAGTTTCTGTCGCGACGTTTCTTCTTTCCGTTGGACATCCTCTAACGTTTTATATACGTTCGTAGCATAAGCTACGTTATAAGCGAGGGCTTCGTGTAACTGAAATAACTGTGCGGGTGGAATCTCTCTTTAGTAATTTTTATATTTAACGAACACTTGAGCCAAATAATGAGCCTTGAGTATTTTCAGTTCTAGAATAACTCAAGGAATTTGAATACTAGCTTTTACTGACATGTTTCTTTTGACAGGAAGCAGTATTAGCATGTTGGAGCTGCGTAGCGAGAGTCCTGACTGGAAACTGTGTAAGAATCTGTGGAGGGATCTAAACATTAGGGTGATGGCAAGCAGACCTTCCAACTTCAAACAATTGGAGCTAATCAACAAAAGATGAATCATCAAAATATTATTGGAATTATTGTTAGCAATTATATTAAAGAGTTTTATTGCTGTAATCCCAATACATTTTTTACCATTAGTTATTAAGAAAATATAAATATTGCTCAATCTGCCATTTTTTTAAAATAAATTGTAAATGAAATCAACATAAATTTATTTTTTAAATATTTTATATATTTTAAATATTTCCTTTTAGATTTATTTATTATCCCTCAGGAGAGGCCCATCTTGTTTAATTTCAGGAACAACTTCTTGGTTAAACGAGATTCATTTCAAAGCTAAAACTGTCATGGTATAACAACTTTTGGGTTTTATTAAATGTGTGTGTGTGTGTATATATACAAACATGTATACATACATACTTGTGGAAGCCATACTTTAAAACAGTTTTTAAGCTGAGTGAAGCTTGAACATTATTTAAGACATATAGAAGCTTTATAACAGTTTTAGTTCCATCTCATCACTCACATTATATCCTCCATTTCTATGAGAAAAACAACTTTGTGTAATAACAATGAGTAAGCTCATCACTTTATAGATGGTTAGCGCTCAAAAAAGTGACTCTGATAAGTGAGTTTGAATATTTTCCATTTTGAAAAAAATATTTTGTTAAATTTCTATAACCGGTTTTATTGGCTGTCTTTAACGCTCTTTAACTTTTTATCGAAGATAGTTGCTTTGTAAATACTGCCTCCTACCTCTATGAAATGATTTAATTATAGTATAGTATAACTAGTGCATGATTTAGGTCAAGGGATTTGTGGCGTTTTAGTTTATTTGATAAAGTGAAATGCTTTTAGATTTTATCTTCATACTTGCCGAATAACATGAACAACATTGTTTTACTTAGTCAGCATCACTTCAGCTTTTTATTTGCACTTTTCAATATTAACAAATCCAGAAACTCCTATTTTTAAACCAGTTAAGCAAAAAAACATTTCATGTAAAAACCTTATAATGAATTGTTACTGTTGAGACCAGACCATTTTTTTAATGACATAAAATAAAACACTTGCATTCTACTACAAAGACCTGAGGAACCTCAAATGCAAATTTAAGGTGGGTCTCTTTAACAGGACATTATATCAAAGGAATTGGGATTGGGAATTGTATTTCATTGTTTTTTCTCTATAGTTATGTACTATATACTATACTGGCAAATTTTGAGTTTAAAAGTTAAATAACAATGTGCATATCTGATAACAGTTAAAGGTCAGTCATTTAGATTCTCTCATGTTCTCTTTATTGTATGAGCAGCAGTGTAAAGCAAGGTTGGTCTTCGTGCTCTTGTTTGAATAGCTGTTTTCCCCCACAAATATCTAAACAAGCTATTGGGAGAAAATAGAGCATTCTTTAAATTTTGCATAATGTGTTTTAGCACTACTTTGCACTCCCGAAAATTGGTGAAGTTCAAGCAAAAGTTGCAATAGTTTCCTACTTTTTTCTTTTCTTTTTTTTTTTAATCTATGTGACACCATGCTTTGTCAGTAAAATCAATGTGTTGACAAGCACGCTGAGAAGAAATACTCAATAAAACAAGAAGATCAAGGTATTGTTGTTGCTTTTTGTAAGATCCACATCCCCTCTCCCAACTAGAGACTGCACTGATAAAGTTATAATTGACTTTTGGTTGGTGAAGTTGTTTACCTCGCTAGTCATTAAATCTATCCGAGAATAGCAAATTAGGAGTCGGTTAATTCTGAAAACAAACAGCGTGTGACTGAATAAGGTTTTCATTTGATTCTGGCAATTGATCTCAAACCAATGACAGATTTTTTTCATGTATTATTCTTTCTGTGCCACACATTCAAGTTGAGGAGCTACAACACAGCTTATATCTTTATTTTCAGATACTCCCTCTCTCACCATCTTTCTCACACATCACAAACCTAATTCCTTCTATTCTCCTCCTCTCTGCCGCTCGCTGCTTTGCTGACACCGTGTACCCATACAATCCTAGCCCTCATACATTTGATCATTTGTATTCCCAATCAAGGAGGGGAGGGGAGGGGTGTGGGGTTTACAGCACACACTTCCTGTATTTCAAGCCCGTATTTGGAGGTTTACAAATGACTGAGGGGGTTGAGGCTGTGTCTGCCGCGCCTCTCCTGAGATCACCTTGCACACTTAATCAAACATTGCGGCTTTAATTTTGGCGCTCACTTTCTGGAAAACAACATCTACATCATCAGCTACAACAGAGTGCAGCAGACGGCAGGCAGCGCTCACATGTAGGTGCACAGATGCACTCAGGAACACCTACACGCTGTCAGCCGCCAATGTTCATCAGCGACAATCTGATGTCGTTCAGGAGGAAACTTTTGCCACTCAGACTTTTTCTTTGTCCTTCAGGTTTTTTGTGCTTTTTTTTCCTGTTCCAAAACAATTTGAACCACCCAAAGTAAAGCCCCCTCACGTGGTTCGGTGTGGGAAAATATGGTCGCCCACCTCACACACCCGGAACAGTCCACGGTGTACAATAACACGCCTCAAACAGAGACTCAGATGTCGTTTTTGTTGGCGGGCCGATATTTTTACCAGCTGCAAATGTCAGTCTGCTCATTTGACGATTATTTTCCGTGTTGTGATTGTTGTAAACGTCGGCAAACTCGTTCATTTCCTTTCACTGCAGCCCTCGGTTTACTCGTGTGGATTTTAAAAGCTTCGTTTTCACATACAGCCGCACCGCCGACGGTTCCCGTATTAGAAGTCAAAGAAGAAGAAAAAAAGTGGAGAGAAGCAACACCCACTGCGATGGTTATTGAAGCGAGAAATGACATTTAGCTATAGTTAATTATGTATGCAAAACTCTGCTGCTCAGCTGCTATAAGAGGTCAGCTTGACAAAGTAACCCCACACCGGGGAGAAACTCATAGCCCTATTAAAACACACACACACACACACACCAAGTTCTTCCTCTTTTCTGCTTTCCCACTCTTCATTTTTTTTCCCTAACATAAACTCACTTTAACTCAACAAAAAATAAACCATTTCTTTACCTTGTAGTTGATCTCATCTTATTTTCTTCTTTCACAAACATATTTTCAGTACAATTATTTTTCATACGCTTCAGAACCAAAAGAGATTTATTCCATCCTAACATTTACCTAATGTTCCCCTTTTACTGTGCAGCTTAACGAATAGAAAAAAAGGTTAATTGGGAGATAAAATTGTGAAATCTAATATTAATCTTTGGTTTAATGAATGAATATGTTTCATAGATTTCCAAGTCCCATGTTCTTTGTTTGCATGTATGCATCAGCAGTTGTTAAGACTCTGCTGTATATCTGTTCTCTGCGTCTTTGTTCGGATTTGTGTCTGTGTGTTTTGTGCGAACGCCGTGTGTGTACACTTCAGACTGCAGCACATCAAAAGAAAGTGGGAGATTTTCATAACTATTTTTTTCTTTGTAGTTCTTTAATTGCGTCCCCATGGCTTTCTTTCCCTGGACAGAAGCTTAAACAAAACACTCTTTTTGTGAAGAGAAAACTCAACTTTTTATTCTCTTTTTTTTTTTTCTCTCCTCCAACAACAGACAAGTGTCGGGGTCATTATTTGGGGAAGAGGTTTGCAATGTTGTAGTACATTTTTTTTGTATAATTCTAAATATATATTCAGGGCTTATTGTATCTTTCTCATCTTCTTTGATTTAGCACTTTTTATATGTATATTGTATGCAATATTGTCAGTCAGGCTTCTGTTTTTTTCTTTTCTCTGGTGATATTTGAAGTTCATGATTTATGCAGTAACCATCTTTCATATTTTTTTCTTTTTTAAGCCTTATCAATGCTCTGATTCTTATTTTCCATTGTGCTTTTAAGGGTTTACTGCATTTTAATGTAAAAAAAAAAATCATTTAATTTTCAATAATAAATAAGCTTTTGGATTGAGCATCCTCAACTCCTTCAGCTTGCAGGACAGAGGTTGATGTTACCAATAAAGTCTGCGACAAAAAAATGTTTTAGTAACCTAAAAGGAGATGTGACGAGAGTACAATCACTTTTCACCTCAGATTCATCAGGTAATAATGGAGCATGGGAACTTGTGAGGTTGTTGCAATCTGAGGTTTTTCTATCGTTTCAGCCACTTTTCTTTCCATCTTTGAATATAACACACTCAGAATTGATTATTTTAAGCTCATCTCATTTAATTTCAGATATTTAGAGAGGTTTTTTCTTCTATACCTTTATCTGTGAACTCTGTCCTGATCGGGAGTTTCTGCACTATTACATTCATTTGAAGCTGAGTTAAGTTTTTGCATTTATTAGCTGAGATTTTAGTATATATATGAGCTACATCTTGAATCTCAGATAGGTATAAACTGTTATACAATTTATATCTATGATATAATTTATTATTGTTAAAGAAACACTTAACTTATTTTTCTTTAATAGGTTTGCAAGATATTTATAACTTTACATAACTTCAGCTTAAGTGTTTTAATTTATTTAATTCACAGAAATTATTTCTTTAAATATATCTAATAAAAAACAGCTTCTGGCCGTGCAAAGTGATATGAGTGACACATAACAGACAGAACAGAAAATAAGGTTAATTTGTTTTAGATAATAAATGAGGCCTCAACAAAAAGAAAGCATATTTCAAAATCAACCTGCAGAGCTTCATATATCTTTTAGTAACCCACACCTTCTTTCTTTTTTGTTTAAATAAGCGGTATAAAATTGAGTTAAAACGCAAAACATACACAAGCAATGCAGACAGTATTTTAAAAGTATCTGTTTTAAGTATCTGTTTTATTATTGCTATGGTATTTATGGCTTTATGGAGAGTAAATATTGGAGACCCTGTCAAAACTTTACAGCGTGTTTGTTCCAGTCTGATACTAATCTTAGTAAATTTAACTAACCGAAGAGGTGACGTTGGCTGAAGGATAAATGTAACTATCTTTATTAGGAACCAGATAGAGTTTAAGAAAAAGTTGACAAGTGTTTTACTCTGTAATGTAATCAAACCTCATTTCACTGATTTAACCATAATGTATTGAATCTGATTGTCTCTCCCCCACCCCCAAAAAGGGGACATGGTAAACATTTATCTGCTTAGGTTTTTATTGTGTTTGTTGTAGCTTGGGAACTAATGTAAAGTCGTCTGGATGTTGCAATCCGGACTTGTTCCTGCGTTGCACAATCCATTAGTCAGGGTGTGCAAGGCATGACAAGCCCAGCCCAGTCTTTATGTTCCATCCCGCCTTACATAGAGCTCTGCAGGGAACGTTTTGTTCACTCGATCGTATCAAAGGAAAAAGTCTTTAAATTAGATATGGGTTGCTGCCTATGTTCGATGTTTTATAAATGCGAAGCTGTTTAAAGAAGACGACTAAAACATGAAGACAGACACCTTGTTGAGTCTTCAGTTAAAATTACCTGAAACCACAAAGCTCAATAACGAATAAGAGGACATGTTGATGTTCTACACCTAATGTTCATCTGCTGTCAGAGACAGGTATTCCTTACCAAACTGTGATGGAGACATAAGCAGCTTAATAATGATGGAAAATATAGTTCTGCAGAAAAATACTTTGTTCTTTTGCAGTATACGCGTTTTGTTTTTATACAGTAAATATCCAGTGACATATTGAGTCCATATAACTGCACATTTTTTTCATCTAAATGTAATCTAATGATCCAGTTCAACTTTTTGGTGCCTTCGAACAAGTTAAAACCTGTTGAAACGGGAATAAAAAAAATTCAAATTCACCTTTTTTTTTTGCATTAATCTTTTCATTTCGATGTATTTCCATGTAAATTGAAGTGTTATGGAGTGGAAATTATTTTGAAAATAGATCTACTTAGTTAGTCTTGTTATATAATTATTACAGATTTTTTTTAAATATAGCACATTGCATTAAGGATGTATGTTATAATGAATGGTTGTGTGTGTGTAAGAGTGCAGCGAGGCCCTCCATGCACCCCGACATTTTGCGGCCCTCCACACCCCGGTGTCACCTATGGAGGTATCATCCCTTACAGTCGGACAGGGATCACGATTGCACCTGCTAATTATCATCTCCAGCTGGAGAGTTAAATGGAGATCTGTTCTATGTCTGACCTTTGACCCCGTGCTCTTTACATGACGCACTTCAAACCCTGTTTGCGGCTGTCTGGGCCGGGCCTTAATGAGGCCCCATGTCTGCCCTCTGTGGGCTGCGCGCCTCGGATGCCCCGCTTTCATCCCCAACTATCTTCCCTTGATGTAAATTGAAAAGATCACAGCTATGGGGAGAAGACCTGTACTGGAAAGGCCTCTCTGCATAGATTATGAATATCATAACTCAACAGCTTTTTTTTTTCTTTTCTTTTCCCCTTTCCTTCAGCCACCCACTCCCCTCTCTTCTGCTGCCACCCCTTCCCTGTACAATGCTATAGTTCTAATTGGACCCAATGGGGGAGTCTCTGCCTTTGATCTCATCACCGCCACTGTGACTTTACACTAAAAAATGTCACAGCCAAATAGGGTTATCACCTGTAGAGCCTGGCCTTCCTCTGATGCCTGTACGCGTCTCGTTAGCTTCACTCAAACTGTAGAAGTTAATTAGTTTGACAGAGCCATTACCGTGGAGGCATACCTGATGATTGTGGCGTAGGCACCACATTCAAGATCCAATTACCAAATACACGTTTATTTCTTTTAGTTTTTCTTTTTGTCATTTTGTCGTGAGGTTTGATTTCAATTAGTGAAAACGAGATTCGTCCCCGCGTGACACAACTAAAAGTGTTTGGATTTAACTGAACATTAGTAGTATTTTCCCCCAATCTTCTTTCTTGTTAGAAAGAACCCTAAAATTTTAAACTTCTTGCCCATTTTTATGTTGTGAGGAAGTAAAACTGTGATTGCGCCCCAGCCTCATTAAAAAGTGTTTGCCGCCGCATGCTCCCACCCTTTCAGAGCTGCAGTACAGGACTCTGCAGAGTAAACTCGGCTATCCCGTCTGCTTTGACGGTCTTTTGGGTACGCCTCCCCCTCATAGACTAACAATGTGTTCACTTTGATTCCTCCCCACAAAAAGACAGTTTAATGATTTGCAAAGAGAGAGAGAAAAAATCGGTGATAAGCACATAAACATGAAATATTAATCCCACAAAGGGCTTTACATAAACATAAAAGCATTTAGTAGAATGAGTGAATATGGAGATGACACTTGTTAATTTAACCATGGTAAACTTTCTGTTTGATGCCTGGAAGCATTTTGCGATGGCAGCGTGGGGATGTTGTGGAGAGTGGGGAAAGCCCGGGGGAGTGGAATCAACGCTATTCGTTTCATTTTTTGTCCCAGTTTAAGATTGACATCTTGCTTTCTTTCTTTTGTCTCTCAGCGTTCCGGCTCTTCTCGGCCTTTCCTCCGTGGAAGAGCTACTCAGTCCTCCCAGTTCTAATGATTCTGATCTCAACTATGTTTTAAACTAGACAGAGGCCAGTAAGAAAATTTCCCTGTATGTTAGTGGAAATACTTCATTTTTAAAGTAAAGTAAGATGCCTGCTATGATATAACTGCTTATGTTTAAACAAGAAAAGCATCAACTATTAGAAGTACTGCTAGAAAACAAAATATTAATAATTAATGTGAGCTGAATAGTGGTAGTGTTGTTGCCTTGCAGCATGAAGGTTCTAGGTTCTGATCCCAGCCTGGAGTCTTAATGCATGGAGTTTCCATGTTCTCCCGGTGGATGTGTGGGTTCTTTCCAGGTATTACAGCTTCCTCCCACAGTCCAAAAACATTATTAGGCTAATGGTTCTCTCTAAACTATGAGCGAGTGTCTATCATGTCGCTGTCTGTGATGACTGTGATTGACTGGTGACCTGTCCAGAGTGTACACCGCCTAATCTCGCCTAATGACTGCCTGGCATTAGGAATGGTAGGATCGGTCAGTATATATTTAATTTTTAAAAATACACATATAAATCTATATTTTTTCTCTTCATCCAACAATAGACAATACAACCAAACTAAAAATTTAATTTTTATATTTACCAAGCGTAAGTAAAAATCCTATAAAAATCCTTAAAGTGTAAGGTCTATTATTTCACTGTATGTAAAAAACATTCATTTTCTGGATTTCAAGTAAAATTATATTATCTGCTTGAATCTCAAGAGCTGCTTTTAAACAACCTGATCCATTGTGTGGCTGAAAATTTTTATTATTTTAACTCAGACTTTATTTTCTACAAAATAATGTGATTTTAACTACTGTTAAATGGGAAATGCCTGCATTCGTATAGTGCTTTTTCAGTCAGTAGACCACAAGGCACTTAAGCTATATAAATAAAATTGCCTTGCCTTAAGCCCTGTTTAGTCTGCTAGAATCGAACTCTAGTTGGTTCACCCAGAAAATCCAGTTCCAGTGGTGCTAATCGGTAACGGAACTCTGATTTGGACGAAAGTAACGAATTGTAGTCGGCTTAGAAACATAGTTCTTTGTTTGATTGAAACAAACTCTGCTGCGGTTCGATTGCATGTGTTAATGGTAAACAAACCGGGACCGCACCAAAAGCGGGAAGCGGATTATTGTGCAGGGCATCTTGGGTAAATAGAGTCTAAACAACTGCACATGCTGGATAGATGTATGTAAGATGTTGTACATACCTTGTTCAGCGTCTGTATAAGGAGGACATCAGTGCTGTGAAGTTACTGTACGTGTTCCCCTACTAATAGCACACGGCCTCTTATGGAGCCATCTCAGCCGCCTGGCATAAAGGCAGAGCCACAGCACAACGACAAAGCTGGACGGACCGAGGGTTCGAACCAGCAACCCACTGGTTACAGAAATAACTCCTAACACCTGAGCCACGGTTGCCCCTGTTAATATATATTCATCTGTTTTGTTTTAAGCATGGGCAGAAATGTCTCTCTCTGTTTACTGGTTTAAAGACGCATAGCGATCGAGTGCTGCTGTAGGGGGAATTCATCACCATTGAAATCGGGGAACGATAGATGTTTCCTTCAGACTTCAAAATAAAAAGCAGCAGGTCCGGATGCTGTTAAAGGATACAGATGTAAGCTTTTAATTTGTCACTTTTTGAAATTTCATCGAAGGAACGCTCTAGTAAGCAGTCGCTAAAGTTAGCAGTACTTTTGGCACAAATTATGCGTTTTTTTCTTGATAGATTATCCTTCTTTAGTTTTCACACCATGGATGTCCCTGATTATCTTGATCGCGACTCACCAGAGTGAACACATCGCAACGTGGTGTTGCATTATTTTAAACTGCAACTGAGTTGGACTGTTGAAATTTACAATGCAGAGTTAAATGGAGGAACCAGACTGCTAACTCTGATTGTTAATTCACTGTTTCTGGTTGTTTCTCACACTCTAGATTTCACACAGCAGCTCTACACAATTTTTCCGTCCTAAAACTTTTAATTTTAAATCTGAAGAATTATTTACTATTTACCCTAAACATTAGTTTTCCAGTATTTGCTGGAAAAAAAATGGTTAGAGTAGGTGATGTATTTTATTGAAGTTTTAAGCCTTAGTTTCATTCTTTGTGTCAGCTTCCAATTGATTTTTTTTTGAGTAATGTAGACGAGAAACATGCAGTAGGGGGAAGCTGGTGCAGCCCACACAGAGAAAGCGACAGTCCCTCGCTACATGACATCACTACTGTATCTCTGCCTCCTCCTCGCACTTCCACAACACAGTCAGACCACTGCTGCGCAGGTGAGGAGAGCCTCTTGACAACTTCCTTCCCAGACTCCCCAGGGCCCAGTGGCCAGGGTGAATCTTTTGTCATCCTGAAACAAGCTCAGGCCTGCTGCTCCTCTACTCTCGCCTGGAGTCCTGGAGACGGAGCCAGGAGAGGGGAGGAAATAATTAAAGACGTTTTATGTCAAGATTCCCTTTCTAGGGGGAGTCTGGAGAGCCAAGAGGGGAGGGGAGAAACAGCAGGTCTGGATAGACTGAACATGAGAGTTGAGAAATGGAGGCAGAAATGAAAGGAAAGAAGGTAATGGCGGGGGGAAGAAGGTCTGAAAGAGGAAGAGCAACGATGCAAGATTCTATTTCCTCTATTCTGAATCCCCCCCAACCACCCACACCCCCACACATCCACGTGCTGCTCAATTAGCAAAGCAGCAGGTGCTCCCAGCAGCACAACAGATATGCTCAGAGGAAAGGCTCTCATTCTCGTCCATCCCTTTTTTTGAGATGACCTGCAAATGTGATACTTCACACCCAGAATAGGCTGGCTGTTTCTTCCACCAATTTCAAAGGTGATAATTTAACTTTTACCCTTCCATGTCTCCCTCCCCTCTCTCCCTGATCTCTGCCTTTGTCATCTCCCTCCCTTTCCCGTCCTCGATGTTTTCCGCCAGGTGTCCACTCTGAAGAGCAAGCTGAAGAAGCAGTCCACGGCAACAGGAAGTGGTGTGGCGAGGGCCTTCCTGAGAGCGCAGGCCGCTCTGTTTGGATCGTACAGAGATGCTCTCAGATATAAACCTGTAAGCACCTTGCTTCATTACTCACAGTTACCAAAGGATTTTATTTATTGATTTTATTTGTCTAACAAGGAATTCTCTAAATATACTCCTAACAAGATAATTCTATGTAAATCCACACCTACTCTCTAATATATATTTTTTCCAATTAATTGCCCGTTGCAAAATCTTTAGGGCAACACTCACTCGGATTTCTGACAATTACTAATAAATAGATCACTCATTGTCAGTCTTCAAAATCGGAAAAAACAAAAGAACATGTCAATCGAATGAGGCTGATGTGTGTTGAGTCGGGCAGTGGGTCCAAGAAAGTAATTACCTGGCCTAAACATACCCAAAAATCTGTCAGAGCAATAGTTAGAACGTTTTAAACAAGCGCTACCTCTCAGAGAGAACAATAAGTTTAGAGAGGTTATTCAGTTGTTTAAGATACATGTCAGGAAAGGTCCTGCGCTGTACTTTCTATCAAGTGTTATTTTCAGACTGGAGGAACGTTTTGTAGCTCCTGTAACCTTTTCAACCAGGAACCAGGCCATTTAATAACTCATTTCGTACAGATAAGAACTAGGGACCCTCTGTTGCTAGAAACATTTTAGCTAATACTCTAAGTCATGGTCTTCTTGTGGTTCCATCTTAACTCATGCAATGAACTCATAAGCTATGCCCCTTGCTAGATTTCAGCTTCTTAAGGCCGTGCCATTTTAAAAAACTAAAATTTGACCAAAATAAACTAGAAAAAATTTAAATGAAACTAAACCTTTTTTTTTTTTTTTTTTTTTTTTTACGACCATTTTCATCACAATGGTCTCAATCAAGGTCCCTGACTCCTGAGTGGATGGAATCTGAAAAGGTTCCCATGGAAAGGGTTGTTATAAGAATTACATTCTGAGAGGATGGTTATAAGAACGCCGTTTGTAGAACTTCTCTGTACGAAAAAAGTGGCTAATGAGAACCTATGTCTGGACCCTGAATTTAGTTACATGTGCCCAAATGTGGTGTTTTGACAACAAAAACTTCAGGTGGCTCTGATGCAGAACAAAGAAAGAGTAACTACAGTATGTGAACCTGATAACACAACTGAGATATAAGATTTTCAAAGTATTTCCTGTTTTTGAAATTCATGAAATGCTAAACTATTTTACTGATTTTACAGATGAAAAGCCACTATGCAATAGATAGGTGTTATAAAATGTCATATTTTACAACATTAAAACTTTTAGTATTGTTAATCAATGATTCATGTCATATCGAGCCACATTACTTAGATATACAGTGGACCCCTTGTATATTTGTGCTTATATTTGTGGAATTTGGATTCCACAATTTTATTTACATAGCAAACTTTCAACACCAGGGAATTCAAGGTGCTTTACATGATTACAAAAATGTGAAAATAAAAAAATAGAATCACTAACAGAAAGCACAAACAAACCTTAATAAAAGAAACGATAGCATTTGATTAAAAACAACAATTTGCTTGTGTTTGCAAAACAGCCAATCCAGGAGGAAGAGGTGGGAATTGGGGCTTCAACAAGTCTACTCCATACCATGTTTTTTCACTGCTCAGCTACTGAACCAGGTGATTCCAATTAGCGCGATGAATTCACCTGGTTTATTTCCTGAACAGAAGAAAAACATGGCATGGAGTTAACTTGGTGAAGCCACAATTCCCACCTCTGCCATGACTGTCATTCTTTTTCCTCGGTGCTGATTGGTTGTACGACCAAGAGTAGAGCCTAAGGGAGACCGCAGATATTACCTTCTATGGTACAGCTAATAAGGTTTTCTCTGTGTTTAGTGGATTTTAGATGTTTGCCAGCAACTGTTGTCTCAAACACCCACAAATAACAGAGATCCACTGTATTCCTGATTTTCTGATGTGAAAACACCATCAAACTACTTAAAATATCAACATATTTTGACTTACATATAAAAGCTGGTTTACTTTTCAGTGTTTTAAAAAATCAAACACAAGCAGAAGCCCTCATAGATTTAGATAAAAAAGATTTTCTCCTGGTTATGTGCAGGAAATGGTAGCGGACTCAGCCAAAGTAAAGTGAGTCAAACTTCACTTGTCTGTTAAGACTGTGGCAGTTTTGACTGAGGGTAAGAGGTGTGTTTTCAGTCAGAGAGCAGAGCTAAGGTGGGCTTGTCTGAAGCGGTGAAATGTCAGAAGAGCTGGAAAGAGTCAGGACGTTCCCTTTGAAGATCCCTTTTAGCCACCTTTGGTGTTTAACTCTCCTTTACTAAGCCCCCCTAACATTTCTTTTCTAGATCTTCTCTGCTTATCAAGTCTGAGTCAGAGCAGAGCAAACTACACCATGTCCTGTTTGTCAAATAGCGAAGCCTTTGTTCCTTAGTCTTTGAGATTAATTGGACTTTGTGGACTCCCGGAGTCAAGATGCTACATTATTGATGCTGTCTCTCTTTTCTCTGTATACAGACAGTACACGAACAAACTGCCTCCCCTCTGACACGAGCGCAGAGATGCAGCCTGTTTGTGTGTGAGCGGTGATTTCTCAGTTCGCTCACGCTTGCAGTGTTTGCTTGTAGACAAGGGATGCATAAAAGCCTCAGATACATGTTAAAACCTAAACGGAGCATCTGGTTTAATGAAGTTCCTCATAATTTCCTGCGGTAGTCGTTGAATATCACCACGCTGCTCATTGTTCTGAGCTGAAGAAAAGATCTTCCTGGAAGGAGCTGAGTTGTGCTGAGCGCTTCACAGACCCATATGCCTCAACAGAAGGAGGGGTGTGGATGCTTAGTGGGAGTCTTGCTGAGCTGTAAATGAAACAAAACTGGAACCTGATAATGAGTTGAAAGGCAATCAGGTGATTATACAGAGATTTCTTACGTTATAGGTTTGAGCTTGAGGATGTTCTGCCAGGTGCTTCTCTCCGTCTAAAATAAACTGAAATAGCAACCTGGAATGACTCAAAATAACTGAAACAACTAGAGAAAATTGTAATAGCAAGCAGGACCTTTAAGATTTAGCTTCCGTTGGAGTTCAAACAAACTGTGCGTTAAATCAGTTCAGAGAGTTAAACAAAACTGGATCTGTGAGAAAAATGCTCAAGGTGTTATCTGGTTCAGCACCCTCTATATTTGTTTGGCACCCCTGTTTAAGATGTGTTAAAAAATATAATAAAAAATATAATAAAAAATTATTGCAGTAAAACAGATATAAACTGGAAAAAAGTGAGCTTTGAAATCGTTCTGTGTTGGCAGTGGCAAGTTTAACTTGTTTAACTTTTTAAAAATCGTAAAATAAAATCTTATAAATAATATCACAGTATATCATATTGTCCCCTGTGTATTGTGATACATATTGTATCACTGGATTATACACAGCCCTAATTTTAATAAATAATATATATTACCTAAAACTTAAGCCTCCCAGGGGTATAATTAATTCTGGGCCTAACAATGAGCATACTGAAACTATTTTTTTTTTCATTGTTGGTTAATATTACTGTATTAGAAAAGCACCCCTATGAAACCTTGCTTTAAAAAAATGTGATACATAAAGATATTGTGAAAAAAGGATATACAATGCAAGTTATAAAATACGGGTGGTCTATTACAAAAAGAGGCATTCTAATCGGCCATTTATGTACATCTCATTATTTCAATAAAACATGATGATTTAATTGCATTAAAAAAATGAACCTATCCATTTGTTAAACATAGCATATAAACTAAAATAGGTATTTTAAGAAAAAGAAAGGACACTCCAGCCACTAACAATTAGTGTTTACTTCTTTTGGTTGTAAAACCTACTTTTTGCTTTTAAAACTTTGTGATTTAACTGGAGCTCTGTTCTTGTGAAGTAATTTGGGCCACTGGTATCATTTTCCCATCCTTAAAAATGAGGTTACTCTCCGTCGTTGTTCAGTTGTTTGTTTGAGCCACATTGCGCTCGTAGCCTTGAACAGACAAAGCTCATTGTTTCACTGCACAGGAATTTAGAGCATCGTTGAAATTTGTGAGAGTTATGTTAATTATAAGAAAACATGAATTTGAATTGACTGGAGGGCAGCGTGTGATTGGCCTAGAGTGGTTCTGTTGTCATCCTCTGTGTCTTTAGCTCACAGGCCAACAGAGATGATGTAAGAAATGGTAATAATGTGATAATGTGTTTATACGGAGGACTGTGAAGTTTAGTGGGACACCATCATCTTGTCCAGTGTTGCTCAGATGAGTGCTGCCAGGGGAAATGGTTGAAAGGAGACTTTTTTATTTTTTTAAAATATCTTAACTCTATTTTTTCTTCTTGTTTCCTTCCTGTTTCGGTATTAGATTAATTTTCTACTTGTTTTTTTCTCACTAATGAAGAAATCAGTTGAAATACAAGACATTTAGGGCGCTTTCACATGGTACGGGAGTCCGTACTCGGGTACGGTATTTGGTCAAAATCCACTTATTTCGTACCATGTGAACACAGACTGTACCGTGCCAGAATACGGCCAGAGAGACCTGCCTTGGAGGTAGTATCCGAGTCCAGGTACGGGCGGCCACGTATCATGTGAACACAACCCGTACTCTGGCCGTACTCAAGACAATAGACGCGCTCCATGCGGAAATGACGACATCGCCGGCCGAAATTACAGAATCACCTCGCGACCATACAAATACCAAAACAACGCGATTCAAGCATCCCACAGCAACACAGCAGGTTACAAAACGGCGGGTTTACTACAACACTCACCCTGTAGATGGCTTCAGGTAGCAGCTGACCAGTAGACCAGTTTGTTTACATTCTAGCCTGTCGCTCGTTTTATGACGTCGGTACTTCTCACTCCCTTGTTTGTTGGAGAACTAAGACTTATTTGTATACCGCCACCTGCTGTTTATTTGTAGTAAAAGACTGGATCCCAATACGGTCAGAGATCCGTGACATGTGAACAGAAAAAATTAGCATTTTCTCTGGCCGTTTCAGGTACGGCCACACATGTGAAAACGGCCTTAAATTTTTCTACAGTGTCACATTGCAACCAAAACCTTTCATATAACTTTGTTGTATTTAATGATAGACCAAAACAAAGGGATGCATAAATGTAAAATGAAAAGAAATTCTAAACGGTTTTGAATTTGAGTTTTTTTTTTATTACAAATGCACATCAAGTTTGGCATGCATTTCTATTTTAGCCACTTTTATTCTGATACCGATTAATAAAATCCAGTGCAAACAATTTGCTTAAGAAACCTCCCAGTTTCTACATAAAAAAAAAGTGTGTGTCGTGTAAACTGAGTATAAATCCATCTGTTTTGTGAAAGACTTCAAGGGTAGTTAGAAAATTTTAGTCAACAAAAGGCATGAAGACCAAGGAAGACAGCAGCTGTCAGGCAGAAAGTTTAGATGAAATTCATAAAAAAACATCCCAAGCTTTTAACACCTCAGAGAGAATTGTTCGATCCAACATCTGAAAATGGAAAAGAGTAACCTTTAAAATTCACAGACTAGTGTTAATTTTGTTGAAGAAATATTTTCATTTTCGTCATTAATCTATTTTTTCAGACGAAACCAAACGAGAATTTAAAAAAGCATATGTCGCATAAAGACGATGACCAAATTGATCAAAATTTCTGTCAATGAATAAGAGACTAGACAAAAGTCAACAGTGACGAAAATCCAATCAGATGACAGAAAGGATACAAAGAACAGACAGAAGAACCAATCAACAAATGGAAGAGGCGGGACTAGCTGAGAAGCGAACTAATCCGTCGTCTTATTCAGATGTGATGCTAATCACTGTTTGAAGAAGCTCCCGGGAAGAAAACAGCTGATCTTGTTATGATGAAAAGAAGACACTGTTCAGGGCTCAGAGTAAAAAAAGAGAATATTTATGGACCCATTTTACATCTGACAAAAACAAAAGCAAAAATACGGAGTAGTTTTTCATGGAGAGTCCGCAAAATTCTGAAAATGCAGATAAACTTCAATATTCTCTCACTTAGATAGTTGATTATTGAGATGAAGTTGAAGACTAGAATGGGCTAACATTGTTATCACAGTAAATATGATGACCTGAAAAGTACTTACTAGTAATTAAAATAACCGTGTTATCTTCGTCGCATGAAGCTGAAGTTGGTTTCGGGTTTTAACCTTCCCATTCAGGAAATGGCTAAAGGCCAATTACACATAATTTATCTCTACCCCTGAGCATCTTTAATCTGCTCTAGTTTTACAACTACAGTTGTGGCCTAAAGTTTTGAGAATTACATAAATATTGGAAATGGGAAAAGTTGCTGCTTACATTTTATAATAGCAATTTTCATATACTCCAGAATGTTATGAACAGTGATCAGATTAATTGCATAGTCCTTCTTTGCCATGAAAATTCCACTGCATTTCATTGCTGTCATTAAAGGACCTCCTTAGATCATTTCAGTAATCGTCTTGTTAACTCAGGTGAGAATTTTGATGAGCACAAGGCTGGAGATCATAATGTAGGGCTGATTGGGTTAGAATGACAGACTTGACATGTTAAAAGGACTTTGACGCTTGAAATCATTGTTCTTCCATTGTTAACCACAGTGACCTGCAAAGAAACGCGTGCAGCCATCATGGCGTTGCATAAAAATTGCTTCACAGGCAAGGATATTGTGGCTACTAAGATTGCACCTAAATCAACAATTTATAGGATTATCAAGAACTTCAAGGAAAGAGGTTCAATTCTTGTTAAGAAGACTTCAGGGCGTTCAAGAAAGTCCAGCAAGCGCCAAGATCGTCTCCTAAAGAGGATTCAGCTGCAGGATCAGAGTGCCACCAGTGCAGAGCTTGCTCAGGAATGGAAGCAGACAGATCTAAGCGCATCTGCACGCAATGTGAGGCGAAGACTTTTGGAAGATGGCCGGGTGTCAAGAAGGGCAGCAAAGAAGCCACTTCTATCCAAAAAAACCCATCAGGGACAGATTGATCTTCTGCAGAAAGTTTGGTGAATGGACTGCTGAGAACCGGGGCAAAGTCATATTCTCCCATGAAGCCTCTTTCCGATTGTTTGGGGTATCTGGAAAAAGGCTTGTCCGGAGAAGAAAAGCTGAGCGCTACCATAAGTCCTGTGTCATGCCAACAGTAATCCTGAGACCATTTATGTGTGGGGTTGCTTCTCATCCGAGGGAGTGGGCTCACTTACAATTTTGCCCAAAAACACAGCCATGAATAAAGAATGGTACCAAAACACCCTCCAACAGCAACTTCTTCCAACAATCCAACAACAGTTTGGTGAAGAAAAATGCATTTTCCAGCACCGTGCCAAAAGGCAAGTGGCTCGGGGACCAAAATGTTGACATTTTAGGTCCATGGGCTGGAAACTCCCCAGATCTTAATCCCATTGAGAAGTTGTGGTCAATCCTCAAGAGGCGGGTGGACAAACAAAAACCCACTAATTCAGACAAACTTCATCAAGTGATTATGAAAGAATGGGTTGCTATCAGTCAGGATTTAGCCCAGAAGTTGATTAAGAGCATGCCCAGTCGAATTGCAGAGGTCCAAAAAAGAAGGGCCAACACTGCAAATACTGACTCTTTGCATAAATGTCAAGTAATTGTTGATTAAAGCCTTTGAAACGTGTGAAGTGCTTGTAATTATATTTCAGTACATCACAGAAACAACTGAAACAAAGATCTAAAAGCAGGTTAGCAACAAACTTTGTGAAAACTAATATTTGTGTCATTCTCAAAACTTTTGGCCACAACTGTAGATAACCTAAGAAATTTCAAATTGGGACTAGATTATTCTCAATTAATAGTAGAATAGTTAAAACTAAGCCTGTGATTTGTAAAACCTTTATTTGAGTTGTGAATCTTCAATAAAGATCATTTTTAATTTTCTGTTTGAAAAAATCCACTGAAATCTGCCATTGTATTGTTATTCTTATTATTTTGATTTGAAAACAGCATATATTTGGGATAGGGGTGGGCGGCATGGCAAAATTTTCATATCACGATATTTAAAAAAAACATAATGGTATTATGGTATTTAACTGTATTTTTTTTCCATATAAGACCATTCATATCCACATTATCCTATAATAATGAAGAATTTAAATATGTGCTTTAAATAGCCCATTTTACTGCCATATGGACTGTATCATGTTTTTTCCAGACAAAGGTGAATGATATGAAAATAATTAAAATGATTATTATTCTAGTAAACATTCTTGATGTTCTAAGGCAGAATGTATAATATTTTTAAAACCTCACGTTGGCGCAAGCAACAAAGTGCCTCTTCTAATTGCTTTGTATGTAGTACTGAAGAACCCCGCTAGGGGGCAGAGTATAGACTCAGATCGGATGTTTTCAAAGCAGAAGTAGAATAACCATGGCGACGGTAGAAGTATCGTAGATGGTATGTAAACGATATTTACCGCTATTTTTGATTTCTTTCCTACTGGTTTTGCCGCCGTTGACCACGTGTACCTACAGACGGTCATATAGCGCTCAACACTTCCCCCTACTGGTCACTCACAATAGCGTTTGTAAAAGGTATGCCGTTCAGTTCTCGTTTGACCTTTTAAAGCCGATAAACTTTTTAAACTATAGACAAGGCACCTCTTTCTTGGAATTACTTCATCAGAAATGTGTGCTTCACTCCTGCCAGCAGCTGTACTTAGTTAAAAACGTTATTTTTCTACACTGTGTTGAAGAGAGTGTAGCAGTGAAATCGGTCCTGGCTGAAACACTTCCGCTCATTAAACGTTCCGGACGTTATCAGAGTTATTCACCAGTATAGGGGTATATTAAAATTTCATATAACGAAAATAAACACAGTTTTTTGGTATAAACCGGTATACCGCCCAGGCCTAATTTGGTAATATGCTTCCATTTTGTTATTTTGTTATTACGCTATTTATTTCTACCATGTGTCAGATGTGTATTTTTCCTAATTTAGATTTATGTGTGCTATATGTGATCAGTTGGCATTGTTGGGGCATTGTGTATTAAATTCCAATTCCAATTAGATATCTTTGTCGAAGATAGATAAGCTAGAAGTAGAAAATTATATATTTTTTAAATCATACTTAGGCTACTTTAGTTGCCTAAAGTTGCTTGCCATTTTTTTTAGATAAAATTAAAATAACAAACATTTATTTTAATCAAATGTCTAGGACTAAAACATTTTTTTTTTATTAACACTGCCACAGACTGTCTAAAGTGGGCAAGGAGCTCATTAATCAGGTAAACATCCAAAAGGCAACTGTGAATCTGCTGACAGGACAAGTGTTAGTTGTGAGCTACATTTTGTAGTCTTTATGAAACAATGGTAATAAAAGAAATCCACTTCTCAACTTTTACTGTGTATGATTACAAACGAAAACACTGAACATTCTCTTCAACAAAACCATCCCAACGGAGAAACATGGTGAGCAAAGTTCACCAGGACAAGAGCCCTTACCAAACAGCCAAAGCTACGGTGAGATGCTGTGTTTTTCAACCCTGCTCCTCATGTCACGCTGCCCTGCACATTTTTTAATGTAACCCTGTCTCAGCACACCTGGTTTTCAATTGATGGCTGATTATCAGGTGTCTACTGAAAGCTAATCATTTGAAGCTGAATGCAAATGCACCCCCCACTCGTTAGATTTTTATTAATAATAATAATAAGGGATATCATTTATGTAGCACTTGTAAATCACTTTGAGTGTCTTTAAAACTCCAAAATTCATTCATTCTCGCATACTAACACTTGTGGAAGCAAGTTTTTAGTTGACAAAATCTTTACAAATCATGTAAAATGTATCATCCACTTAGAATAACGCAGTACCTCATGTTCTGTCACATTAAAACCTTATAAACTTCCTTAAAGTTTGTGTTTGACAAGATTAAAAAGGAAAGTTCAGTAGGAATGAAGAAGTTTGCATAGTACTTTATTTAATTTCAGAACTCTAGCTTCATTTGACAAACATCTTCACTTTATCCTTTTTTTATATTAAGGACCCTACAAGTGTGAACCAAAAGAGAAGAATAAGTTTGATTTTAAAAAAAGTTTTGTTTAATTTTAGTCAGTAATGTTGCTCTGGACTCTGCAGGGAGAACCAATCACATTCTGTGAGGAGAGTTTTGCCAACCATCGCTCGAGCACGATGAAGAGCTTCCTGTCCATGGCTGTCAACCTCCAGCTCTTCAAACAGGTACAGACAGCTGTGTATTTTTGTCCCCGTTTAACTAGCACTCTTCTCTGCATGTTGCAGATAACAAAATTTGGTGCAATTAAAAAAAGAAAAGAAAACAAATGTGGTAGTTTTCTTTCCTATTTTACATTTTAGGTCTTGGTATAGAAAAGGAACAGATTTGAATTTTTCCTGCTCCTGATCATTTGCTTTTACATTTATTTATACGTTAATGAATCAGTGTAGCGTACCTGGAGCACACACAAGTACAAAGTATGTGACAGAGGGTTTATTTAGTCGCCTTCCAACAACTGCACTTTATGTGCTAAACGGGTTTCTTGCTTGTTGGGAAGTGATTGTTACAGATGGATGCTGTCTCTCAGCAAACTGTCAGCTGCTTAGAGTTAGCTGTTAGTATCTTGACAGTTGAGTTGTTCAGAGTGAGGAGGAATTTAAAAGTGCAAAGCCCGGATTATGGACGGTTACTGACCCTTTCAAACTGTTTACAGTCATTATCTTAGTGCTCAGATTTTAATGTTTCTCTGTTTATTCAGTTTTATCTTCACTGCAAACAGAACTGATAAATTAGGGCTACAGAGTCCACTGACTGTACAAAACCATAACAGGTTTGCATTCTGTCCTCAACGTATTTGTGCCAGTTATTAAAATGACACAAAAAAGTTGTGCCAGGCTGTAATTTATCCCCTAATAATTACAGTTTATCCTCTGTGGTAATACGGTTGTGCGCTCCGTGTCTTGTCTGTTTAAGCAGGTATTATCTATTCATCTGTGGTTTCTATTCAAAACAAACAAACCCAAAAAAATCCCTCATGTATACTTAATGCTCTCCCTCCAACTCCCTTCAGTAATGCTAAACTTAGTGGAACCAGAGCAAGAGGAAAGGCACCTCTGGCTTTCCTCTCGCTCTTTTTCCCTCACCTCTTTGTGCTCTCTGACCCATGATGGTTGTGTGATTTCCCCCCGAGAGTACCACACAGCGGCCCTCAATCTGCCTTTTGTTTCTCTGGACACCCTGTTCATAATTTTCCCAGGCAGAGCAGATAGCGAGCATCAGTTCAAAGCCTCCTCCGGGCCGGCTGCCTCCTCAAGCGGTAGCATTGGGAAACAGGTCCTTATCTCCTCCTCCTCCCTCTCTTGAGAGCAGGGGATGGGGTGAGCTTATCTGCTCCACTCCTCTTTCTGTTAAAGTGAGCAAGGCCAGTAGTTTTGCCCAAGCGATGCTCTGACCATGACCCACATCCGCTGAAAAACATACATCCAGCGCTACTCTTGCATGGCCACACACATGCACACATAAATTATTTTATTGATAGATAGACGCAGTGGGAATGAAGATGTACTCTCTCTCAGGAGTACTTTTACCTCATCTTCTACTATATTTTAGCCAGTATTTCTCCCTACAGTGCTTGTACATAAATGATCAACCTACTAATAAAAACACGACACAGGTAAAAGAAAACCCAGGCAAAAGTTGTGGAAAAAAAAGTCGATGCTCCATTTGAAATGCTAAACTCGGCCATCATAGATAAAAGTAGTGATGGCAAAGTTTGCACCTGACATTTGAGTTGACAAAGCAAATATTTATCTTGTGATTCATACAGTGAGTAATAGGAAATCATTTCCCCTATTGTCTGAGGTATCCTGTTGTTTCCACACAGTCACAAATGACCAAATTGTTATTAAAAATCAATTAGATTCTCAAGAGTTAGATTCAGTTATCACAATCCGATCCAGTCTGTTCCAAGTCAAGGTTGATGTGGATCAGTGCTATTAAAACGTGTTTTTGAGCCAGTATTTAATTATAAGACTGTAATTTAAACACGCAACACTGGGTGGGGTTACAGTTTACCAGGAGAAATAGTATTAGCCCTTTCAAACCTAAACCTTGAAAAACCAGTCTTGATTTTTCTCTCCTATTTTAGTGGTAAAAATGGCCAACAATGTTAAACGATTAAATCAATTTTTGAATGTCTTTTAATCAATTCAGAATCGTTTTTCTTTCAATGCAGCACTATATAAAACACAAAAAGTCTGCCAACATTCACATAGATATTGTAATTTTTGCTCTGGTTCAATCAGCATTATTGATTGATTGACCATAGACACCTTAATTGTTCTCTACATGTCACTGTAATGTGTTGGGCAGCCATGCAGTGGTTGTGCAAGTGTCATTTTTCTGCACACAGTCAATTTATATTATACTCCTTTATGATGATTTACAGGTCAAAATGTTGATATAGTCTGTCATGGCAGTGAAACTGATTCAGCTGAGTAGTTTCCTCTCAATAAAATTTAGTTTTGCCTTAAGAAGTCACTTCAAGATAACGTTCCACACGTGGTCGACGCATTTGGAGTTAAACGTTCTCTTCTTCATGTGACTCAGGCACAGAGTAAATTCTGGAGCTAATTATTGTCGATAAACATGCAGGAGTAATGTTTAGAGGGAGGGGTTGTTGAATTAACAAAATCTGCTGACATCATGTCTTGTAATGAAACATCAGATTTAACTAGGGAAAACTCCAGTAAAACAATAATAATGTTATTTTATTTTTAAAGGTATAGTTGAACATTGTTGCATCACAGAGTTCAACTGATGTACTGTATAGAGTGTTTATATGTATGTCTAATGTTCAACTCTTATACTGAGTTGGGCTTTTATCTAGTCAAAAATTCTTGTATCTTTGGCTAATACTACAATATAATATATATAATCAAATTATCGGATTTGATCAATACAATAAAACAAAAACACTTACACAACAGTTACTAATCGAAAATCCCCTCCCCATCAAAAAATCTATTTTTTTACATAAATGTGACTAGTATCCAGAAAAAATACGCTTTAA
The DNA here is from genome assembly GCA_028564705.1 of Apricaphanius iberus. NCBI lineage: Eukaryota > Metazoa > Chordata > Actinopteri > Cyprinodontiformes > Aphaniidae > Apricaphanius > Apricaphanius iberus. The sequence continues at coordinate 1,773,190 of JAPXFQ010002705.1, read as the reverse complement.
TCTGCGAGCTGTTTTGTTTGTAGCTATTAATTCTTCTTTTCTGATAAACTTTTTGCGCACAAACAACAGCTAAGGTCTGGCCATTACTCCTTGCTCAAGCTACTAGGAGTGGTTTTTAATATGCCATAGTAACACTTGCTCCTATCTAATTGATATTCCTTTGAACATAGATTAGTTTCTACAAAGCCTTAGTAAATCTTGCTCTTTTTTTTATATTTTACCCCCTTCTCTAGCAGAAAAGAGGAGTTTAAGCTTTGATTCGCTGTGTCTCTCAAAGTTTTAAAATTTGTTCCTGAAACTCTGCTTTTGACTACTCACTTAATTTAGCATCAAGTCCATACAGCTTTGGTCAAATCTAATTTGCTGCTGTAAATTATTTATTTTTTTCTGAAAACAATAACCAAATTATGTGAGTTTATACTCTTACCTTTAGTAATTAAACCTTCAAAACTGAAACAATTCTCTTAGACTCTGTTGACCTTCGGTTCACATTAAACACAGTCCAAACCACATGGGAATACCTCTGAAGTGTTACCTGAGGTGGAAGTGTTACCATATCTTAGCAGGAAATTGCCTTTCGACGTTAACTTTTTTGATTGATTGCATGTGTTTTTCACTCCCTTTAAATTACCTTTTTAAGTAACAGCCCCCCTAATTTGAGCATCACAGAGCTGTTAATGTAAATCTGCAGCACATTATAAGTAATTGGAGAATTAAATTAAGTGGGGAAGGGAGGGGTATGGGGAAATTACCAATGTTTTAATTAATAATATAATCTATTTAAAGATAATAAAAAGGACCATTTTGAAGTGATGCCTTTAAAACAGCAATGTCAAACTAATTTCCATTTTGGGCCAAATCAAGCTGATGAATATCCTTAAAAGGCCGGTTGCGGCAGAAAGTATTGATAAAACTACAACAAACTGTTAAAATCACCCTCCACATTCCAAAAGAACGTCTTACGGTACGTACACACCAAACGCGATAGAAGCGACTAGAGCTTCAGATTTACATGTAAAATCAATGGAGGAGCGTGATGAAGCGCGACTTGGGGTCCCGCGACACTTCAGAAGCAGATTTGCGTCGCGAAAAAGCCTTTCTGCCCGATTTGCGCGAACAATTCGCGCTACAGATGCGATGGAATATTTACGCTGCCTTTTATGTAGTGCATTTTTTTGCATTCGCGTTCATATCGTCTACCGCTCGAGTTGGAAAAATCGGAACTCCAGCGTCAAGTCGACAACCAATCAGGGGACAGAGTTTCAGTGACTCTGCGACTATCATGGAGTCACAGCCTCAGCAGGACATGGAGGAAATACTGATAAACACCGTTGCTAATCACCCTGAGCTACATGACACAAGCTGTTTTCTATAGAGAGACAGGAATATTAGCTCCCACACCACGTCCCACGCTGCTCAAATGTTATAAACTTTTACAAACCACAGACAGATGGACAGCTGCTCAGAAATGTAGTTGGTGTTTCAGCAGGCTAAGCTTGGACCTTCACGGCACAAACTGGGCGAGCAGGTCACGTTCTCCAGGCGGCAAGGACCCGATGTTTATGAGAGGCTCGCTGGTGTTTATGGATCCCTCAGCCGTAGCTAGACTGTATCTGTAGCTCACCAAACCCCCATTCCCAGGCCGAACACGTAATCCACTCTGTCCTCCGTCAGCTCGGAGACCACAGTCCATAATCTACCACCAGCTGCACTCTGGCCGCAGCTCCGCTGAAGGCCAGGTCGCGCGTGAAAATGGCTTATTTTAAAGCGCGGGCAGTTCGCTTTGTACACGCTTCAAGGTACGAATGTGCACGCGAACAGCTAGAAAGTTTAGAGGGCCACATAAATGGCCATGGAGGGACGGATTTGGCCCCCAGGCCTTGAGTTTGACACGTGTGCTTTAAAAACACAACCCAAAAACAGAAACAAGTTTATCTTTCTTTTCTGAGTTTATCCTATTCCTAAAATGCACACACACACTCACAGAGGCCACATGCTACTTAAAATATCACATTTTCACCTTCTTGTACACTTTTTTTTTTTTTTTACACTTTTCCTCTCGGTCAAGCAGTCCATCTTTGTTCAGAACAGAAGAAGTGGGAGAGATCTTCAGAAAGAATGCGGGGGAACATCTGTCAACATTAACCTGCTTCCTATCAACCGTCTCCAGCTCCTGCACTCGCTCAGACTCTCAAGCACACTTCAATTGTCATGTGGATATTATGCAAACAGAGATAGAGTAAATGAACCCTTTTCTTCTAGTTGCAAGAGCCTGAAGGGGCACTCATACCCAGATGGTTTACTGCCTGTAGTCTTCAAAATGTATATTTATTCACTTTTGGTGTATATGAACTGAATTGCCAAGGCAGTATTGGAAAGAGTTGCTTAAAATAGCAAAGCCAATTTAGACATAAATCTGGGATTTCCTAATGCATTTCTTCCATAAAGTTCACACTAACAAGCATGTGGCACCACTGAACATATTTCATTGCTGTTTAGTTTTTTATATTTCCATACATCCCTCATGAGATTCGGAGATTTGTTTTTTTTTCTGTTTGCTTGATTGACATATTTCTTAACATATCAAGCAGTGTCAGCAACTGCCATTTTTTGTCTATACTCATAGGGACTATTCAAATAAGGAATTGTTTGAAGTCCGTTTAGGCTCAATGTTCATATCTCTGTAAATGCATCCCTGTCGAGTCTTGGCCTCATTTTTGGCTCTGCAAATTAGAGTTTCAACAAACCTAGCCAAAAGCTTTTGGATCAATAACCGTTCCTTTTTTTTACAGCATGAAAAAGCAAGAGAAAACAGGATTACTGAATTACAAGAGCAAATGAAGATATTAGAGACATTTTTGTACTTGGGTTTTTATAAATTATTGTAAGGCTAAATTGTCATACAGTGTCTTGCAGTTGATTAATACTCTGAATACGTTCAGAAAAATGTTTTTGTGTTAAAGTGGTAGAAAAATTACAGATCAGGGATGAGGTTTAAAAGCAGCGCTAGGTTATTAATCAATGTACAAAGTATTGAAAACCTGATTGAGCACTGTTCAGTCCATCATCAAAAAGAGAGAAATACAAACCGACATTCTGACTGGTCAATCAAGTAAGATTTTTTATCACAAAAATGGTTAACATACCCACTGCAACTCTGTAGGAGCTGCAGAGATCGTTGACTCTGGGTGGGAGAATCTTTCCACAACAATTAGGTGTGCATGCCTCGGATCTGGCCTTCATGGAAGATTGACCGGGTTACATTTTTCAAATAATAATTCAGCATTTGCAGGAGGAAGCTGCATATCGTCTACAAGTCTGCCTATCTGCATATCTGTCTACAAGCAATAGAGCCAGCCACTTAAAAATAAATAAATAAAAGAAATATCTGGAGGTTATACAATAATAATGTGTTATTAGTCAGAGCGTTCTTCAGAACTGCTGCAATACAGATCACTATGGAAGATCATTCCAGACCAGCCATCAACATCTGCAACAACTCTTTGGGAAAAAAGTTTTAAATTATTTTCCTCTGGGATTATTAAAGGATCTTGAATTGGAATTGAATTGATTAGGGAAGATGATGGCCTGTTCAGAACTATTTATTCTACGGGTAAAATGATGTGTGGTGAAAAACCGGGGTCCTAAACATTCCTCCACCCAATGAAACTTGGTGGTGGCATTGTCACTCTCTGGGGATCTTCTTACTCAGCAATGACAGAGAGGCTGGTCATCTCTGATAGGGAAAAAAATTGATGAAAACGCTCCAGACTGAGGCAGAGGTCTATCTTCCTGCAGGACAATTTGCTTTACATTAAAACCTGAGCTGAAATGGAAAGGTTAAGTATCTAACCCATTCTGGGTGTCAAACTTAGTTACTCTACAGGTCAAAAATAAAAACCCAGTGCAGTCAAAGAGGCAGATCATCATACATGTGCCTCAGTTGTATTTAAAAGCATATGAATTTAACTTTTTTTGCTTAAAATTACCCGCAATCATAAATGAACAATACTATAAAATTGCAATTAATAGAAATAGTTGTAATTATTAATTTTAGATAAAGTTTTTTTAATCACAGGGCATCAAATGGGCTCCAAAGTTGTTTGATTAACTCTGAATATACAGATAATATTATAAGTGAGAATAAAGACAATCTCTATAATGACTTAAACATTGCTGCTCTTCATCCAGTCTGACGGAAGTTGAGCTGTTTTGGAAAGAAAACTTGGAAATCCTTAAGGGCAGATAGCTGTCATTAAGAATTGAGTTTACAGTTGAAGACTGTTTTGTGTTTTCCTATTAAATCTTAAAATGCTTTGGAGTTGATGGTTGTGAAGTGAAAAATAATGGAAAATTCAATATAGGTTTTGTGTCACCTGTAAACTGTGTAATCTTCTAAATTAAACCAAGTTTGTCTTTATAAATCGGACCTTAATTTTGTCTCAAAACATTCAATGTTTTTCTCTCTTAAAAAAAAGATTATCATCTTTCTTTTGTTAGTGTTGTGCCACTGTGCATGCAGATGTAACAGATGTTTTTTTTTTGTTGTTGTTTTTTTTAAAGTGCTGGTTTGCATGTTTGTGATCACAGTCTGCCATTGTTGAGTAATGTCCAATTAAGTCCCACACCGAGGCAGGTAATCTGGACGGGGTTTGAGTGGGGGTGCAGGGTGTTTAAGTGGAGGCTCAGGCTAGGTGATGATTTGGGTTGATTATCTCCGCTAATTGGGCCAGCCATGTAGCGGAGCAGCCAACGGAGTCTGCAGTCTCACCTCTCATTAAAATGATCTAATGATTAGTTTCCAGCTCTCCTGACCAGAGGAGCGGGCAGCCGTGTCGGTCGCTAGTTAGCAGGCTGTCCCTGAGGACATGCACCCAAGAACAGGCTGTACTGGTGTTAGACTGCAGACGTGCTAACACAAGGGGGAGGAGTGGGATTGTTGCATTGAAAAAAAATAAAATAAAAAGAAGTGGTCGGACAATATGTTGCTGTCAAGTTTTTTTCATCCTTGAGCGAGTACGATACCATTTGTTGCTATTAAAAAAGTTAAGTAAGGTTTGGAAGGCTAAAGGTGGCTCTCACTAATTAACAGTATTATCAACTAAGAAGTTTGCTTTGAAAACACAAATGGATTTTATGCGTAAAAGTTAATTATTCTTAATTGCATATAATAGGCAATTGCATTTTTTAACCTGTTTTTCCACATTCTTGCATGAAAAATGTTTATAACCGAAAATATTTCTCTCTAAGGTTGAAAACTGTCACATATAGATTATACATTTTTCCTTATTTTAGAGGGCTTTATTGTTTTTTTTCCCCTCTTTTTTTGTGAAAATGCTAGACTATGACTAATTTTACCCGAGACTCAACAGTTTGATTAGTAAGCAGAAATCCTTAAACATTATCGGTAAAGGGAAACTTGGGCTCAGGTAAAATTGAGATTCTGATAATTGTTTTATGAAAACATTGAGATTTTCATTCTTATCAGCTTTTTAAAAACATTGTGTTCCTTTAAAAATCCAGGTTTGACAGAATATGTTATGGTTGTCACACTAGCAACTCTGTGAACTGCTCGTGGTGTGGCAGCAGATTCTTTTTAATGGTCTAAAATGCTCCGAAAAGCCTTTGATGTGTTTGTAACTGTTATGACTGTACTATGCTGCTTTCTTCCTTTAATCTTTTTACCCTGTTTTGATTCAATCATATCCTGCTAAAGCCCAGCAAGCTAACTCTTATCACGTTTTATATTTATCTCAAGGATGCACTTAGTTTATTAAAATAACTAGTTGAGGGTTGTGATTATTGTTTCTCTTTAAGCATATTAATGTGCTGTTTGTCACTAAACTAATGAAACATACAGCAGTCTTGGTTGTTAGGTGCTTATTTATGACGGGAGTTTAGGGGGATCTGTGTTACAAAGGGAGGAAATGAAACTTCCTCATGTCTCAGACAGTGTACAGAATTTGGTCTGCATTCTAATACCCTCATCTGCTCCATATTAACAAATCCCTATTACCTGCAAACCCACCTAATCTCTGGATGTAGTTTCCGTCAGGCAGGATTAATAACACCCTTCTGAGGCTGAAGTGTTTGAATCTGTGTAGATGTGAGTGTGCCCTCTCTCCCCCTCCCTCCCTTTAATAAGCAGGTTATAATTTATGGTTGCAGTTCATCGATGGACGGCTGGCCAAATTAAACGCAGGCCGTGGCTTCACCGACGTGTTTGAAGAAGAGATCACAGAGGGGGGCTTCTGTGGAAGTGAGTAGTGCCAGACTTGTCTGTCAATAAGATTAACTTTATTTATTCTTCACGTTTTATTGCACCTCGTAGATGCTGTTGTGCTATTGTTCCTTTGAACAAAAAAAAAAAGAAACCTTGAGTTATTTTTCACGCTTCTACTGACTTTTTACACGGTTAAAAAATATAGAAAATTAGTCGCACATTAAATTCCCGATTCCCTCCAACCCAAAACTCTCATTTTTGCCACCAGAAAACATTTTTTTCGTTTGAAAGACTCACTTACTAAATTAGCTGAAACAATCTAGCGTTGTCGCATTTTAATTCCACCGTAAACTTTTCAGTTTATCCTGTGAAGCTCTTGGGAATCTTGATACATGTTCAGAAACAAGGGTTTCCTCCTCTTCCATCATTTCACCAAAGAGAGTTAGACCCAATTGCATTTCACCAGTGTCTACCCCGTCCCTGGAAATGTATTTAACATAGTGTCTCATTCACAAAAGTGATTGGTTTTCAAGTGTAAAAGACTGTTTCAAGATAAAGACTGGGCAGCTTTCAAGTCAGCTGTCTTCCAAAAGTTTTCAAATTTGACATACATTCAAAATCTGGTCATGTGAGCACACAGATCCACACATTTCATCTCATGGCCTTGGTCAGGATCAGCACTTCTCCCCATATCGTTAAAAGGGTTTTTACTATATGATAATATAGTATCACATCACATTACTAATTTGGGGGTTTCATTAGCTGCACGTGGTAACCATCAAGATGACCATAAGTAAAAATTAAAAATATGTTAAGATGTGTAATAATTGTATACAAGTTTTTACAGTATAATTAAAAAACTTTTCAATGATATTCTAACCCCCGGGGTTGCCGATGCATTGAATAGCCGTGGTGTGTGAAACTATGCCGCATTGAGTAAATTAAACTTGTGCATCGTCTCTTTAAGCATATAATACAGGAAGATACGTAAATAATCTCAAAGTCAGCATTGTGCCTTTTATAGCACACATAGGTACCATTGCTACAGCATGTATGTTACATATACTTAGTAATTATTTTACCTAAGGTAATGCTACATCTGCAAATGTCAACTGACAGCTACAAAGAACACTATAAATGCAAGTTCAGTACTTCATAGCAAGCTGAAACCTAAAGCAGAGCTGTGGATATGTGTGTGTGAGAGAGGTTTCCCTTTTTATGAACATGACTAGGTGGATTTCTTGGAAACTAGAAAAAAAAACTGTTAAATTTTAGTGGGGAATAAAACATTTATCTGAAAACTAAAATATAACATTGCCCAATGATAGGATGGACGTTCAGTTTCCTCTGAGATTCCCTGTTTGAATTCAGAATCAAAATTTCAACTCATACCAACGATAAAGAAGTACAGACATTGGAAAAATCCTTTTTTATGAAGCTTTTCTAAAAAGAAGTTTAAAGGAAAATCCTATGAAAGTTTTTTGCTATTCTTTATCGATATATGGCCGTATGAGGTTACAGTAGTGTTGAAGTCTGGAAATGTGGAATCTGGAAAGAGTGTGATTTTTTATTTATTATTTTGCTTCTTAAATACAAAACTGAAGGTGTGCACTTAAACTACGTAACTGAAGGCAGATGCTGACCAAAGTGTCACAAGCCCCTATTTTATTGATATTAAAGTGACTTGAAGGATTCTCAAAAAAAAATGTGTCATGCAGCTTTTATAGTTGTCACAACTAATTCGGTTAAGTTTTAACTCCCAAATACAAAGACAGGGTTGTGAAGTATTTGCCCCTCATAGATTTTTGTTGTTGTTGTCACAATTAGATATTTCAAAGCATCCAGAGAAAGTTAACATGAGATAAAAGTAAGCCATATGAATATAAAAAAGAATTTTAGATTAATTTCTTTACTAACGTAGCACATGTTTATATGAAAATTTAAATATCACTACTGATTTCAAGGTAGCCAGCCAAACCTAGGCCTATCTGCAGATTTAAGTAGTAACTTGGATAGAACCAACAACGCAAGGTAGGCTTATAGATCACAAAAAGCAACACATCACACTAAAGGAATTGAAGCACCAGATGAGAAAGAAAGTCACTGACATATAATTCTCCAAAGCTTTGGGACTTGAGTGAATCACAGGGATTACCACTATCCACACATGAAGAAATTGCAGAACCTTCCCAGGAAGGGCTGGCTACAATCGCATCAACCGTGTGCGTGTACAAGCAGCAAGACAAAGTCGAATTATTACCTTAGTCCGACTGAAATCAGACTTTTAAAATTTCCGATTTAAATCTAACATAACTGGAGTTTGACGAATTGGACTAAGGGATCCAGATGATGCGATTAGGAATCACATTTGTCTGCAACCAAGACCAAGACGCGGAAGTGTAAATCAACAACAACACAGTTGTAGTTTGACATTGTGGAGGTCCTGTCACTGTACCTCCGATCGATCATGCACCCTGGCTACCTGGCCTACAGGAAATCCCTTTGGCTGGTGCATCATCCCGGAGTCTGGAGATTGAATCCCGTGCGGTCCCTCGTGCAGCTTGCCACAATAGTATAAGACAAATGTCGCTGATCAGTACCGGTGTGAATCTTCACAAGTCTTAAAATTCGATTACAATCATAATGTTAACGATTTGATTCGATATATATCTAGATGCATCATGATTATTTCATTCGGGTTTATTTTCAATAATATCATTATTGTAATAATAAATGTTTTCAATAAAAAATTCATGTCAGACATTTGTTTTCGTTATTTATCAAACATTTGTCTGACCACGACATGATACCTCCAAAAACAAAACAAAAAAACAGAACACTTACATTTTAAAGCACAGATAGACAGTCTTCATAAGGATTTTTTTTAAATAACCTTTCAACTATTTTCATATTTTCATATTTTCTGGTTTTATGTGTAATCTTTTTTTATCTGGGTCTTTCACCAAAAATCTAAGTTTGTAAATGTATAGAATATTGATGAATATAATTTATAGAATACTGATGAATACACCTATAATATTATTATAGGTGTCCCTTAAATGAGAGAAGCAATTTTTACACGTCACAGAGTTGCTTAAGAAAAAACGCATGAAGCTGTAAACCATATTCCTATGCTTTCCTGAATTTTCTTAGACAACAAAATTCAAGTGTTAATTTTATTATCATCCATCCTTCCATGCATTATTTATACCCATCCATCCTCTGTAGGGTTGCGGGTGCATATCTCTAGCATCACTGATGAGAGGCTGGGTCTACGATGGACAGGTCGCTAGTCCACCACAGGCGCTTATTTAGGACTACAACTACAGCAATGCTGTCTTAGCTTGACTTGTTGAACAAGCTGACCAGAATTTTACCAGAACCCTCTTCAAACAACTACGAAAGCAAAGGAACATTACATTTTTGATGCACACACAAGCAAGCCAATCTAAGAATATAAATTTGTCTTAAACAAAAAAACTAAAAAAACTTGAAGATTTTGGGGTGGCAAATACTAGACCAGTGGTCTGCAACCTTTTCAATCCAAAGAGCCATTTTCACACAAGTCCAGCTTAATGAAACCCAGTTGGAGCCACTAATCTTACAGGACCTTTTGACACACAAAAAAAACAACAGATAAACTCATAATTATCTATTAATATCTACAATATGGAAATTGTTGTTAGTTTTAAGGAGCCATGGTTTTATTTCTATTTTAAGGTTTTGGAATAAAGAAAAACATTAAACTGTTGAAAAATAAGAGGAAGGATACATGTTCCTCTATTGGATTTTTGGAAAATGGTGTAACAGGGAAAAAAAGCATAGATTCGAACCCATATTAGAAGAAAGTAGATGTTAGAAATATTACCATTGTTATATAATATAATAATCTTTTAATGTACTAAGAACTTTAAACAATAAATATCTAAAAAGCAAATGTTTTTCTGCACCACTCTTAAGTAATTGAGGCTTAAAACCTTTCCAAGTTGCAGTTTATTAGGACTTGCCTCAAAACAATTGCGTAAAATCAATTGTTTAATAATGTGTCCTTCTGGGTTTGAGTTTGTGACTCATAATGATCTACGCTGTTGCTTTTGAATCATTCTGATAACACTGAGCTCATTCATTTCTCCTGGTTTTCTCTCATCTCCTCAGGTAATTCAAGGTCCTACCAGCAATGGATGCACACAGTGAAGGTATTTACACAGTGTCCTGTATAACATCCAGCTTCTCTCTCTGGGTTCCTTGTTTTTCATTTTTATTCCTGACTTATATTTAATTGAAGGCCTGATTGACACAGCTCAGTGTTTCAAGTCTTGCTGTTGCCTTCGGAATGAAGGGGTGTCCTGAATGTACAGATCCAGCTGGATTGTGTGTGGTGTGTGTGTGTAGCGGGGCGTGCAGCAGGACACTGGATACAGACAGGGAGGAAGACAGAAGCGATTTGACGTGACAAGACGTCTTCTGACATGACATGTTGATCTGGCAGCAAACACAGGCGTTACTCCGCTGAACCAACCCAAGAACATACATCTCTTCCTCCTTCATCTCTTTCGGGCCCTTCCCTCGTATCCTTTCCTTCCCTTATCTATCTGTCTTTATCTCTCTCGCTCTTTTCGTCTCTGTCCCCCCTCCCCCCGATTCCTCTCCCCCCCTGTCTCTGACTCTCCCTCACCCTCCTTTTCTCCCTACGCCGTCAGCTAAGGCTGAATTAGTTCTCTAGAGTGCTCTTCAAAGGTTTGTTAAAGTTCACATTTCCTGACTGACAGGGATCTATAACAGAGGCCTTCACCTCAGCCCCTCTCCTCCTCTCTTTCTGCCAACGTCTGAGACGCTGTCTGCCATTTAATCTGTTTAGCCGTTTAGTCTGCGTTTTGTGCGTCCGCTAAAGACCAAACCGAGAAGAAAACAGCAACTCTGGGAGAAGAGAAGAAAGGCACAGAGAGAAAACAGATTGGGCACCATAATGTCAGCCTGCCAAACTCAAAGGATAAATTAATCACGTACAGTCCCTTCCACCGCTCTGTTAGGCTTCTTTTAAATAAAAGGCCCCTGAATGCTCTGAATTTCTTAGTTTATCTAAGGTATAATAGCTTGTCAGCACCATTTTTTGCAGATAGTACAGTATGACTGAGTTCTGTGGAAGTTTGCATGAGTTTTCAAAATAACTGATGGATAAAAGCATTGCTTATGCATAAGGATATTGTGCATCTTGTGTACAATGGATTTGCGCTCATAAACTATGTTCATATATATTAATAGATTAGTTGAAAAATATGGAGGTTAAATATTTGTTCAAATATATAAAGTAAATAAAGCATACAAAAGTGTACATTTTTATGCAGGATGAAAACTGATATAAAAAGTAACTAGAACTGATGATTTACATGAACAAGTTATATGTGTGATGACATGCATACAATCACAGATACATACAGTTTAAATAAAATGGCCTAAAATTGTTATTTCCATTGCCTCACATTAGTCTGAAGAGGACAGAGTAAAAGGAGGAATTTAAAGTGCCCAAGCCACCTTTAAACCATCCGCTTTCAACATCAGAACCGCCAGGGATAGAAATTGTAAAGAGCCTCATTGTGGGTCAGACATGGTCGCTTTTTTTCTTCCAATGTGTTGATCTCAGCTTTAGAGACAACTGGCTTTTTCTGGTCCAGTGTTTTTATTTACAGCAAAGGGCATCAGAGTATGTGCTTCTTGTATATATATTTTACTGACTGAATAAGGGTTAATCTTCATTTTTTGTATTTTTGAAGAAGAAGAAAATAAGTTCTCAGATTTTTAGTATTTCATCTGGTAATCGAAGGAAAATTTTCTGATTTTTTTCCGTTTACTATACGATTAGTGCCTCACTACATACAGTATGTGTGATATATTGGTGCCGACAAAACCTTTTTCAAACTTGATTTAAACATTCCACAATAACTTCAAATTAATAAACAGTAATCTTGTTCTTTGACTGAAATATATCTAAAACAGGACCATCTTCCTAGACTCAACAAGCTAGAGACTGAATCATTTGTCTGTTTTGTTGCACTTAAACATCTTTGAGTCAATTCCCCCATCCCGTGTTGTGTATCAGGCTGCAAAACAATCATTGACAACATATAAGTTTGTTTTTTGCATCATTATTACGCTGCAAATGACTGTTTCAGAGTTTTTAAGGTTTCCGCATTCCAGGATTGAAACTCATTTATAGGTCAGTTTTGGAGAATGAATTTGAAACATAGTCCAGCCCCTCATGTACAGCGAAATGAAACTTTAGTCACCTTTAGTAAAAAGATATTACTCTCTGCATAAAACCTGAATTTGAAAGTACTTAGTTGATTAGTTCGGAGGAATCAGAGTGGTCCACTGCATCTTGACTTTTCTAATGCTTGCACAAAGTAATAATACGGCAGAAGTACTTGTCCTTACACATTTTGACTTTAATGAGAACACTGTTATTGCATTTCTGCCAATAGAGAACTCTAAATGTCACACAGGGAAACTTAACTGGCCTGGGTAACATTTGAGAGATCCTGCATATCGAATGTTTCATATTCAGATAGGATTCTGTTTAATTTGTGCTGAAATGCATATTTCTAAATGAACCCATAACAGATTTTTTTGTTCAATAATTATCACTGAAATGTGTAATTTTCCTAGTAAAATGACATTTTACCATGTTGTGAACAATAGCTAACTGACTCTTCTTTATTGGATAAACTCACCTTGGGTGAATTGGAGCCATCAGAGCAAAGACATTTTCCTCCTTACATGTGCTAATAGGTATAGATGCAGGCTTTAGTCTGTTTGGTTCAGCACAATTTCAGAGGTTTCCCAAAGCCCACATCAATGTTTGTTGGTCTATTATTTGGGCTATTGAGGTGAAAATCATCGCCTTTTTTAAAGTCTCAACATCTAGTTAAAATCTAACTCCTGAGGCCATAAATAGATTTGATCTTTTATCTCATTCTCCTTTAGTAAGATGCTGGCTGAACGTTTTAAGATTATGTTACCAACAAACTGTATAAAAGGAGATTAGGCATTTCTTAACAATAATATTATGGTATCAAATGCAACGATATTTAGTCACATTTCCATTATACTCTCTATCCGACAACTTTTGCAGCTTTGCATCTTGTGATTTTGCAACATTTTCTTTCTGTGGTTGTGAACAGTAGTTAGTCAAAAGAAACTTGATTTAGTGGGATTAACAAGCGTGGGATCAACATCTGTCCTAATCCAATCCCTCTGTCTGGAAGAGAAAAGCATCCATATATATGATGCGTTTTCCAAATGGTCAGAAATGCATTGAAAAAATTCGATTTCTGACTGGAAATGTTAGAAGTCTTTATGTAACCACTTCATGCATTCAATATAGTTGCCAAGCATATAGAATTTGGAAAAAAATTTACAGGCATACTATGTTTGTTAGCCATTCTTACAGTTTGTATTGCATTCATTCAGTAGGCCTTCATCCTCTATTTGTGAACATGTTCCTTTAGTGTTGTAATGCACAAAATAGAGATAAATAAATATCTATTGGCTTGTATTGTTTGTAGTCAATTGCACTAAAGCAATCAAATCCCACTGTTTTTCTGACCTGTAATTTACACATACTAAACTGGGCTGTGACAAGGTTCTTGGGCCACTCCCTGGTCCGAGCTCTAACTTCAAAGACAAATTGAAAGTATCAGTTTCTGTTTCAGTCAGAGGTGTTAGGAGCTCTTGGCACCCTGTATCTATATTTGAGACTTTTATTTTTGAAGTAACACAGAAAGTAGCTCTTCATTTGAAAGTTAATTTTACAGTATTTATCAAGCTAGCTGAGTCGGTTTTAAACGCTAATGGTTAGCATTTTGCTAACCGTTAGTCACTAACATACAGTTAGCATCCGCTTCGCTGCTTTCTAAAAATACTAAATGAAAAGGCTATTTCATGTTTTTGTTTCTGGGGGTTGCAAGCTGTACACCTGAGTATTTAGACTAGATAAATCAATGAAAAGTGATTCATACTACAACAATTTTAGAATAATGAAACAAATATTCTGTTAGTAAAAAGTACCCAAAAAAAATGGCATTCCCTTTCAGCTTTAGAGCCAAGTTTTAATGAAAAAAGCTGAAGAAGCACACAATATATTGCCATGTCAAAACTAGGACGTTGTATGTTGTACACTGATTACAGGTTCTTTAAAGCTGTTTTTTTATGTGTGAATTCTTTGCCCTGAAGATAAAGCAAAACTTTCTTTTTATTTTTTATGAAATTAGTATTAGTGAAGTATTAAAAAAAATTGTGGTGTTGCATTCCTGTTTACCAAATATTGTTCAGGAGCTAGATGTGTCATCACACCCTTAGCAAACACCATCGACTGTGAATTACTCTATATATAACTAAGTGTGAACATTTTTAGGTTTCAAAGTAGAGTGCACAATTTATCAAATGCAACCTTTTTCAAAGTTATTCAAAAAGGTAGATTTTTTTACGATTATTATTTTTGTTTTTTGTCATGAAAAATATTAAAAATATAAATATTTATCAATGATTTATGTTTTGAGTGACTGCATTAAGAGTAATCAAAGCCATAACATCCTTTAAAATATCTCTTGTTTCTGTACCTGTATTAAAGCATGCTTTAAACTAATTTTCTACAAACCTCTGAATATTTTTTCTTATCACAGAGAGGAGGAGCACTTTTCAACACAGCTGTGTCAAAGGTATTTAATAATTGTTTTTTTTTTTTTTTTTTCAAATGTAGATTTATTTTCACTACAGAGAGAGATGCAATTATTGAAAATTGTAATGTATCTTTAAACATGTTGATTATAATTGGTAATGGAGCTAAAGAGCATTGTTCGTGGCTGGCTGTGGTGGTATTTCGCTGTATAATAGGTGGTCAGGGTGCCCTTTCATGGTATCACCTCCTGTTAGTGTGCGAGGCTCCCTCTCATCCAGCCTTTTGTCTGCGTGTTTTTGCCACAGGGATCAAAGCATTTCTTGATGTTACACGAAACCAGAACAGAATTTTAATGCAACATGTTTTGATTAGTAATCTGTCTTTGTGTCTGTCTGTGTGTGTGTGTGTGTGTGTGTGTGTGTGTGTGTGTTTTTCTACCCCTCCTAGGCCAAGGTTCATGCCAAGCGGGGCATTCGGGACATTAAGGGCAGACTTAAAGCGAGGGTGAGCCTGCATGCACCTCCACATCTTTGCGACCTAGTTTACACACATGTACACAACTTTGTTCACTGGCATGCAGACAGACGCATGCCTCCCTCATAGAAACAGACAGGAAAGGCTGCTTTACATGGAGTGTGTGATTCTGACGTAGGGGCCTTTTAATGACTGTTGAAGCCTGCTTAGTGCTTTGTTCGGGGCTGTACATTTTTAACTAGCGCCCCTCTGGCTATGGCCTGTCATGTCAACCGAAACCCCAGCCCCTCTCTTTCTCTTTTATTGTCTGCATATTTCATCAGTGAGCCTGTGATTTCCTCAAAGCTAATGTAACGAGGTGTATGTTTCCATAAGCCTGATGGATTTGATAAGGCAATAGCAGTTTGATCTGTCAGTGGGAAGCGAGGAGAGAGGGCACCGATGATGAACACGAGGCGCGCGCGTCGTTCTGCACAAACACATGCGGTGGAGGCAAACACAGGTGCAGAAATCTGTTTGATTTTGAAGTTAAGCAGAGTTTCATGTTCATTCAGAGGAGAAATTAATTTGTGACTGCACAGTCTCCAATGCATTTTTTTTTCTACCAACTTCAGGGATCTAACAGTCAGAGGAGCGTGTTCAAATTGTATTGTTAGATATACTGTCCCTTTAAACCTTAAATATTTTCCTAAAAGAGGATTACATTATGCATATCTAAATATCTTGAGAATTATTCTTATGATATTTAGAGACTTAGATATTTAGAAATAATCCATATTTCCACACCAACCCTGGTCTGCATATTGTAGCTGTTGGGCTATAAGTTGGTCACAGTACAATATATACAAATGCAGGTAACTGTTGTTATATTGTGTATAATTAAATAGGATTTCACTTCAGTAGGTTTAGGCTTCTCTCACCTGTTTCAATTTAACTCAGCACTGCCCCTCCCTTACCTGTTACTGCACACTGTTAATCAGCAGGCTGAGACGCAACAACTTCTTTCTTAGTTGCTTATTAAATTTTGCTCTTTGCAAAGTAAGGCATCATTGCATCATGGTCAGCTGTCTAAAATATGGCTGCTATTCTTTTTTTTCTCTTGCAAATGGCTTTAATGATTTCAGATGCAAAAGCCAAAGTCCGAAAAAGTCATCCATCAGTAGTTTAATGTCTATAAATCAGCGGTTCCATGTAAGAGGAAGCAGGAAGTGAAGCTTTTGTAGTGGGCAGCAGATAAACGCTGGTTAATCTGAAAGGACCCGCTGTTCTTTGAGTTTTATTTTTCAGGTCTCTTAGTGAAAAGATCTAAAATGCTGTTATGCACCTTTAAATGCCCACAGGATAGGTTTTTGTAATGCAAGGCAATTTTATTTGTATAGCACACTATCAACAACAGGGTCATTAAAGGTGCTTTACCTGATTTGGTGATAAAGTAAATAATTAAGCATGAAACACACATAGAACATATGATACATGAAAGCATTGCTCAAAGGCAACTCTAAACATGTTTCTTTGCTTTGATTTAAAAGAACTCAGTGTTTCAGCAGTTTTACAGTCATCTGAAAGTTTGTTCCAGATTAGAGGAGAATAGAAACTGAAAGCTGCTTCTCAATGTCTTGTTCTAATTCTAGCAATGCTGAGTAGACTGGAATTAGAGGACCTGAGTGGTCTGGGGGGATTGGTATAGTGACAGTAGATCTTCAACATACTTTGGCGCTATTCCATTCAATGATTTATAAACAAGTCGGAGTATTATGAGTCTATGTCCTGAGCTACAAGGATCCGTTGTTAGGACTTTAGAATCAGGGGGATGTGCTCTACTTTTCTAGTTCTCGTGAGGACTCGAGTAGCAGCATTCTTGTAATTAGCATTCTTGTAGTTTCAATAGATCAAATATACCTTTACTGTTGTTATGTTCAAATACAGTTATGCCTCTGATTTCAATAGGTACCATGTTGTTATTTATTTGTAGAAAAATGTTTAAAAAGTCAATAACTTCCATGAGATTTACTTAAATTTTTACCACTGTATACATGGTAGGCATGTCCAGCTACCAGAGGTTTCTCCTCCTGTAACAAGCATAGGTTAACACAGAGCTGTTCCAAGTAAGACACGCCAACCTGACAAGCATGCATCGCTCAAAAGTACACGTCACTAAAAGCCGACAGACACCAGGGATGGCACCGATAAAATTTCAGAAAGACCCTCTTTGCCTCCAAAGCTCGATTAATATGGGTTCTTTGTTTCTTCACATGTTCATGCATGTAGCTTCCCTTGTTGCTAGTTGATCCTGCTACTGTCATATTGTTTTCTCATTACTAGCTGTTCATTGGTCGATTGAAGACTGTCTTAGGCTAGATTTGATCGTGGGAGTTCTCGATAAGCTGCTAGAACGCCCGTCACACTGGAAAGCCCCAAACCTCCTAATCATGCTCACCATTTTTTGTCAAGACTTTATCCACGATGAACAATGTGTCTGTGTGAACCGGGCTTAAGGCAATGCTGTTTAAAAACTACAGCCTAAGAAAATAATTTCAAGCTAGCTACCTTAGCAGACATCCTGCTGATTTACCAGCTAATATTACCTCACTGTATTGATTTAAGAAACGCGTATGTTTTCCAAAACAGTTTCTAAAGTTTGTCATTATTCTATGTATCAAAACAGAAGGGTAAATTATTTTTTCCATGTTTAAAATACATACAGTAATAAAATCCTGATATTTTAACTGTCTTGTACTGATTCATGCTTTGTGACCAAACACAACTCAGTCTTTTGAAAATTTTTAGCTTCACATCATATGATTCTTTTTTTTAAGGTAAAGAGCTTTCTTTCAGGATATACATAAATGAAATCTAAGCAGACTGATCTTGTACCCTGTGAATAAAATGTAATTTAATGAATAATTTGCAACATTTATTCAGCTCAGAAATCAACACAGTAAGGCTAGAACTGATCACTCATTAGATGGAAATTCTCAGATTTATATTTCTCTTCTCTCTCTCTCTCACACTCTCTCTCTCTCTCTCAGGAAGAGGAAGAAGATGGGATGACAGTCCGTCCGGGGTCTCCCACCAGCACCAAGAGCCTGTCTCCAAGGAGACTGCAAAAGATGAGACGGGTACGAAGTACACACACACACACACACACACACACCAGTAAATGAGTTATGCACATTCACACTGCCTGATCACACCACGGCTCAGTTTTCATTTGACCAGCACGAATTCAGTCTTCCACTTTTGCACTATTTTTTGCCCACTTTCTTGTCTCGTTGCAATTTTTCTTCCATTTTTGTCCCTCCAGATCTTTTTTTTTTTTTTTTTTGCTTCTTATCACCATCCTACTTCTCCTCTCCCCCCTCCTCACGCTCTCTGTTGGAAGTACAGCAGTTTGTCAGGGTTCCAAATGTAATCATAAGCATTTTTTTCCTTCCTTTTCAACACGCTCGTTGTTGTACACTCAGTGTTCTTCTATGAACAGCATGGACTGTCGTAGCAACTCATCTGCTGGTCAGCATTTTCTCTGAAGAATTTGCTTGTGCTCCATAAATGGATTGCAAAAAATCTTGCCTTTGTTGTATGCAGAGCTGGTGCTTGATGTGGTAAACACACATTCATCAATAAATATGCCAGGATGGCTCACATGCTTAGAGTTTACTTATAACAAACTACTGAAATCGTTTTTTTTTTTTAGGTAGGAGGTCTCTAATTATGCTCAGTGCCACAATCTTCACAATCACAAACTTAAATGGACTTTTTTGTGAAATAGTGAAGAATTGGTGGAAGGAAAATGGTCAATCCTCAAAGTGTGGCATGCATTTGTATTCGACCCCCCCAGTTCATATTTCTTAGAACCACTTTGTTGTGCAAATGCAGCTGCAGGGTTTTGGGGGTTTGCGTCTCTACAAGTTTTGCACACCTAGAAGCAGAATTTTTTTTACTCATTTTTCCTTACAAAATACCTTAAGTTCACTCATATTGAATTTTAAACGTCAAGTTTTATCACAGATTCTCAATTTGCTTTCGGCCTGGGCTTTGACTGGGCCAATGTATCACGTGAGTATGCTTTGTTCCTTACTTGGTTTGTGACAAACGCCATAAAGATCTTATTTGTGGAGTGTAGTACTAATAGTTGTCCTTTTAACAGTTACTCCCACCTGCACTGGGGATTTCTGCAGCTCCTCCAGAGTTACCATGTTTATTTTGGCTGCGTTCCTGATTGATGCTCTCTTTTTCTAGCCTGTCAGTTTAGGTTGATCGATTTGTTGGTGGGTTTGCATTTTTAACACTCTTTCCGCTTTCAGATCATAGATTAAACAATGTTTGGTGAGATGCTCAAAGGTTGGGTTATTGTTGTCCAACCCAAACCTACTTTAGATTTCTGTATGGTTTTATATCTGATCTGTCTGCTGCGTTCCCTGGTCTTTATTGAGATTTTTAATCACTACTACGTAACAAACCTGGTAAAACTTTAGATAATAAATTAGTTTACGCTGACATTAGATGACAGACAGGTAAACTCCATTTACTTGTCACTTAAGTGCAGTTGTTTGCACTTTGTAGTTCTCATGATGATTTTTTTTACTTTAAAACAACAAAGTAAAAAGAATATACATATTAATATTGTAATTGGCCCAGTTCAATACATAATGCAGTTCTAAGTGCCAAAATGCCAAGCCAAAATGTTTGTTTTCATGCCACATTGTGTTCGCTTTAATTACCCCCACCACAACACAATAATGCTGTGACGTCATTGGCATTGACATTGGCTGCCTCCTCCAGCGTTACCAGCTAGAAGCAAATCTAGTGATTGTTTTGTGTTTTTGTACACTTTGTGAAGCATGTATGTTTATTCTTCTCACCGAGCAGCCACTATGGGCTCCTCTCCCATTCTTGAGTCCTCACAGCAAGGAGCCAGACCTCATGCCACAGTCTCGGCCACCCAAGTCCAGTTTTAGTTAGAGAAGATTTTTATCCCGGATCTTGTCTGTTTGTGGACCCTGAAACTTGTCATGGACTAACAATTTTATTGGAGGTCCTTAATCGGACCCTTGTGGACGTAAAAAGGTCATTTTTGTTGGAGATGGTTTTGTCACCTATATGACGCTACGAATGGTGACTTGGGCATTATATTTTGTTCATGGGTGGTTTGTCGCTATATGTATAATTTATGATTGTTTCCTTGATTGGCATACACCATTTGAACACAAGACTCTTAGCTCTCAAATGCTCTATAATATGTATATATACATAGAAGTTGGTCGAGAAGATCTGTGGATTTAAACCCAGAAGTTGGCCAATTTTCCACCCACTGGTCATGATAACACTGAGGGGGATAAATGTAGAAAGATCCCAACTGATCATATAATATATATTTTTCGTATTTATTACATTTATTATATCATTATTATCATTATTATATGATGTTCAGATGACAAATATTGATGGTGAATTGCTTTACTTTATCTTGCCTCAAAGTTTACCGAGCACAGCGTTGATGCATACGTTGAGGCCCAGCTCTTCCTGGTTTTACACACCTTTTTCTGCCCACTCTTCTCGACGAACCGGATCTTTTGAAAACCTAAAAAGTTTAAACCTGCTTCTCTGATATCGGAACAATGTTGTAGTAAACACTGATGTGGCATCACTTCAAAGATGAAGTTTGAGCTAAAATAGTATTTTTTCCCTTTGCCAACGTACTAACCATCGCGTCACTTTCGCCTCCTTTCCCAATCACAATTTCAGTTCAGTTTATTTATATAGTGCATATTCATAACAGCTGTCATCTCAAGGCTATTCAATCATACATACAGTCCAATCAATGTAATGTTTTTTTTATTTAAAGAATCGCAGCAGATTGGAATGAAAAATTTATGAATTGAAAGAGCAATGCATAGAAAATTTGTCATGAGCACTTTAATTTTAGAAGTATAAAAAGCCAGAAACAAACCCTACCTCGATTTCTATTTATAAAGAACCTGAAAAGTATTTATTTGCAGTGGATTTTGTTTAGGAGTGTCAGGATAAAGGAGGTTGAATGGAGATGCTTATTTGTAATATATTTAGTAATTCTCACAATTATACATTTCTTTGTTGGTTTATTTGAAAATTTGTGTTTTTTTCTTGGAATAACTATAGAAAAAGTTCAAACTTATGCAAGGCACTGTTTCCCCATCTTCTACCTGATATCTACACCTCTGTAGTGCAAGTAGAAGGTTTTCCACCTCTTATTTTTAAACATAAATTGTAAGTGGACTCCTGGAAAGAAAAGAAAAAACAACAACGGATGCCTGCATGCACACGCTGACATTTCGGTCGCCGCCGCGTACATGTGTGATTAGGGGAGCTTGTGCTGTGTCTAATTAGCGTTGTGCTTCCTGTGTGTGTGTCTTGGTGTGGGGAAGGTGTGACGGCCGGGCGAGAGGAGAAGAACGGCAATTAGGGATTTTCTAAAGGCCTCCTCGGACACCCTCCTCCCCCGCCGTTCCCCCTCAGACAAAGACGGGCCGTCGCACACACAGATTGACTGTTAACACACACGCATACACTGGGCTTGCATATACACTCACACCCATGTTCATGCTACTGAGGCCTGCTCATTGCCACAGTAACAGGCCCCTGGAGACCACTGGAGGAGGGACGGTCAGAACACAGGACGGCATGTCCCACAGCGTGGCTTTTGTGTATCTGTTTACATGTAGTCAATCATTTTCTAGTTAATAATACGCACTGCCCGTCACATTCTTTTCTTACTGGCCCTCCTCGCTTATTTTGTGAGATTGATGGTTACTAAAACATCTCTATATGATAACTCTTATAAACTCATCAGGGTTTTGTGTGTGAAATATGACAAATGACAACAAAGATTGTGAATGCAAATGCCAAAAGGAAGTTCATAATTTACGGCTGTCAGTGTCTATTAATCCTCGAAAGATGAAAGATACCTGAACATTTATTTGGAAAATAGTGCAAAAATTATGAATTTGTCTTATTTTCAGGCTTATCTTTTAAAACAAAAGCAAAACCAAAAACCATTTGACAGGTGATTTATATGTTATATATATGTTCTCTAGGTCTTTGTTTTCTAAAAACACTCCTTTCTATTTTCACCTGTTTATTGAGAATCTTTACATTTCTGTTGGTGGAAACAGCCATTGTTCCAACTCTCACCTTTTATCTGTATTTTTTTTTTCCCTCTCCGAAGCTGCCTCCTATACATTGTTGATACTGATGTTCGTTCTGCCTACAACTGTCTTGACCAGGTGTTCTTTCCTCGAGAAATTGATCTCACGAGACTAACACGGTTAAATAAAGGTTAAGTGAAATTACCTGCAAACATCTCCCACTCGGCCTGCCTACATGCAGCCTTCCTTTTGCCTGATCAACCCTTTATTCTTCACTCCACTTTTAGGGTCATATCTCTGTCCATACCATCTGCGAATATTACAGAGGCAGCATTTTACTGCCAAATCTAATGATACTGCTTTAATCCGGCTTTGAGTGGGAACAGGTTAGAAGGCAATAAAACTCGATGAAGAAAACAGATTTTAGCCAGAAAAACTCAAACACTAAAGTAAAAATCTCATAGCTAAAGGAACGACTGCTTCAAATCTTTTGTGAAATTTGTTTAATTACACAGCGTATTTATAGTAAGTAGTCTGTTAAGCAGCTACACATCACCTGCATTTAATTGTTCTCAGGTATGCATTTGCGGCACCACAAAAAAATGTGAAAGTAGCTAAAGATTTAGGTTTAAACTTAAACTCTTACTGGGATTGTGTGTGCACAAACAGTTTTTAATAATAAAAACCTCAAACTTAATTGCATCACATTGAGGTATTAACAAGCGTTTTAAGAAACATACTCATAATTGTGAATTTGGACAAAATTTGATCTGTGGATTTATATTCAGCCTTGTCAGTATTATTAGAACCGCCTTTCGTTCCAGCTGCAGATCTTTTCTGGGAAGTCTCTACCAGCTTTACTCATCTAAAGAGTGGAACCTTTGGCCTTTTTTCTTTGCAAAAAAAACTCGAGCTCAGTCAGCTTTAATGGAGATTGTCTGTGATCATCACCTTTCAAGTTTCATCACAGTTTTTAAAGAATAAAAGCTTCACCGTACCATGATGCTGCTACCACCAGCACTGAAACTTGCATGTGGGAAATTTTGTAATATTACCTTAGTCCCTGTAGATTTATAGCTGCTCTCTATTATAACTGGCTTCTTGACTGCCCAGATATTCTCGCCGCACTCTCTGTAGCCTCGGCAGAGTTCCTATGGACTGTTGACTGCTTCTTGATAAATGCTCTTCTCTGACATGGTTTTCCCATCTGACTTGTCTGTTCTGTTTTAATCTCAGTGCGAATATTTACATTAAAGAGCAGGTCACCCCCTTACAAGAGTCTTACTCAGCACCAAAAGGAGCTGTTGCCTGGTGGACCAGCAAACGCTCATGGGGGAGGGGGCTGTAATTTACATCTTGACAGCGGTGCTGCTGCAGTGGCACAGACTGCGAGAAAAATGGAGCTACACTAAACACCCTAACTAAGTGCTAAGCTAAAAAAAATCGCAAACCTGTTCAACAGTATAAACACTTGCCTGCTATTCCAACACCTGACTACGGGGGCGGGGCCGACACTCTACTGCATTTATGCCCCACAGTGGCAGTGAAGCTAACATCACAGATAACTGCTTACATCAATAATAACCACTCAGCCAATAGTGATGGTAGAATAAAATTCAAATGTACTGCTGACCTTTAACCTGATGAGGGCCCCAAACTGACAGTTTTAGGCAGAAAATTTATATTTTAAATAAGATGGACTAAAATGCTAAAATAACTACACCCAATTACAATTTATACAATTTATCAGCAAAAAAACTTGGGGCTGAGTTACCCTGCACAATACCAAGCCTAAGTAAAAATGCCTGCCACACTTTTAACATTCTTATTTGTATAAATCATATATTTTTTCCCCCCTATTTGCCATGTTGATATATTGCATAAAATCCCAGTTAAATTCATTAAAGATCATAGCTGGAACATTTTAAAGATATTACAGCACACTGTATACCCATACGTTTAACCAAAATCTCTATGTATCAAACAGATTGGTTATTTTCAGTAACAGCCTGTCATAAAAAAAGGCAAATAATTATTGGCGTTCCACCTTATTCCAGAAAAATATTATTTTTGCTTTTTTATCATTCTTCATATTTTAAGCTGGCATCTGCTGTTTCTGTTTAATTAATCACAGGAAAATAATCAGAGTTACAAAATTCCCCTTCCATTTGATCAGCCAACTCCTGCACCAAAGTGGAAGTGCCGCTGTCGCGTGTATTCAAATTTCGGGTGCATCCATTCATGCGAGTGATTTATCATTTTTGGTGAGAGTGTCTATGAAGGATGTGGGTGTGAATAGTTTCGTTTGACGAAAGCAAGGCTGTGTTGGACTGCAAACTTTTTGTTGTTCTGGCTGCTCTAGCACCAGATTGCGCTTAAGATTTATTTTACTGTATGCAGCATATTTGCTTGCGTGTTTTATGCGCTTTTGTGATGCAAATAGAAAGTGTGTCTGTACCAGAGCTCTTTAATCCAAAGTCTACATTGTGCTCATGTGCTCAGCGTGCACAAACAGGCATGCATTTTGCAGTTTGCCTCAGGTTGGAAGCTGCAGAGTGACAGCTGTTAAGAGCACAGGGGAGAGGTAGAGGTAGAGGTTGGGACAGTGTTATGGACAATGACAGCCAGCAGGCGCGTAGCCGGGCTCAGCCCCAGGCTCCGGGCTTCTCACCTGCTGTGGTAGGAGGGATTCCAACCTGGAGTTGAGGGGAGACCAGGGGGGCTAACACAGATGTAAAACAGGAAAAGGAAATCACAGGTGTTTTAAGACGGCTGCGTGTTTGACTGTTTCAGGTGAATGTTTTTGTGTGTCATGTATTCACAGCTTGCAGTGGTTGAGGATGATTCTGAAGAGATGAAATCAGGGCTAAAATTTGTCCTGGAGCTCAAAGATTGATTTATGCACACGTTCCTCATCGAGAGTTCTCTCTGTTCAAATTCTACCAAAGAGATGATTTCTGCAAAAAGTGAACTGATAGTAGATGATTCCTTATGTAATAACAAGCTATAATTATTGAGCAGACTTTACTGTTTTTCAGGATTAAATATTTAGTTTTCATTGCCTTTTAGCCCCATTATGCTGATAATCTTATATTAATGCTAAATATTTGAATTCGTCACAGGTTAGTTCAAGTGTAGTGTCTGTCTCCATAGCTGAGCAAGTGTTTTCATGGTTATTTGTATGTATTTGTTTTCTCCACTTACTCTGTTCCTGTTCTCCTCAGAGACCACCTGCCTTCCTTTCTGGAGCTAAAGTGCCATCTACTGGTAGTTTTAAAGCACTGCACTGATTTACAGACATATGGTCATTTCACTGTAAGGGTTTGGTTTGCTCTGAAAAAAATGAGCACACTGCACATTCTCCTTCTGTATTACTCCTGTTTAAGGCAGAAAGGAAACAGCCTTTCAGCAGCAGCCAGCTGGACGAATCTCTCCTTCAACGCTGTTATGTCTTCTTTTCTCGATAAAAAGCAAACAGATATTGGCCGTTCATATACGACTGCTTTGCCCTGCCCCCCCAAACATTTGTTTGCATTTTACCAGCATTCCTTAACATGCACTGCCAAGCTGTGAGAGCATTGCCCATTCGGAAATACCATATAAAATGTAACTCCAGCACGCATTTTGGCCCTGGTACAGAGAGGTTGTCATTGTTTCACATCACGAGTCACACAGGGAGGAAAAGTGAGTGTTGACGAAAGTTTTCTTTTCCCTAATCAAGCTGCTATAATGCATTACATGCATTACCATGTAGAATATAGTTAAATTAACTTGGATGCATTTCACAGCTTTGTTGCATGACGACGGCTTCAGCAAAAGAACATTAAAAGTATAAAAAAGCAGTTTTTGCAAATTTCTACTCATAAGGCTGCTGTTGTAATTTTGTAGTATGACTGTTTTTACTTGAACTGCATTAGTTAGAAATCAAAATTCCCAAATGAGCTGTAATCAGTGATAGGAACGCTCAAATGCTGAAAATTCAGATTTTTTTAAATAACAGCTAAAAACATGTGCCCTCATGTATTTGTTTTTAGTTTAATGACAATCTGATTAAGATCAGACATGTTGATGCTTAAAGGGGCTTTACTTTTATTTCTTTTGGATTCAAAACTACCTGTATGTAAGGACTTGCAGCACTTTTTTTGTCAAATTCAGAATAATCCATTGTAAAGTCTTGAAAGCTCAGATTGACATCAGCAAATCTGAATTCAAAGTCACACGGAAATGGTCCTAGAACAGCCTATATAGTCAGTGCTTCTGTAGAACAAATAACGCCTTTTCCATTTGAAGTTCCTTTTCTCTTTTATTGATTTATCTCAATTATCAGATAAAGTCTTCTCACAAGTACAGATAAAGATGCAGAGTTATCAGCCAGAGACGCCAATGTTCGCTTGATCAATCAGCATTGTGAAGTTAAAATACTAAAACATTTCAAGATGATTAGGCTATTTTTATTAACTGCACAATGTTTTTATTTGATGTAGCAAGTTTGCTCTTATCGTACACCAGGTTTTCTGCTTGTATACCAAAGTTTACCCACTAAGGGGCAGTCAAGGATATGTTCGTTTCTAATGATCTACAAAAAAAATATTTGAATATGAAGCATCAAAATTAAATATTCCCGTCCATTTCTGTCTATAAGCAATCAAGCTTGGGGAGATGTGTGGCATTGCAGGATAAGGGTTATTTGCGCTGGGTGCAACAATATCGGGGTTCGATTCCCAATCCTTGGACCTTTGCATGTGTCTGTCAGTTACCTTTATAAATACTGTGAATAAAGGCCTCTAACATTAAAAAATCCTAAAATTAAAAACTTCAAATTGACAGCTTGTACCTTAGTAACTAATCAGATACAGGTTGGGGAGATTGATGCATACATTTTTTATTTGATAATACTGCTGCTATTGAGGAACCTGCAGCAGATTTAATCTTTTTTTATTCAATGCTTGTTTTACCTAATTGTGTAACTGGAATTGGGTATCTAGTAATAAAATACTGAGGACTGCATACATATTTATCATGATTTGCAACCTTGGCTTTGATGGATTAATGTGGATAATTAGCAATTCTTCAATGTTCTGTTTGATTGAAGACTACCTCTGTCAAAGAATTTGCTGCAGATTTTTTCGCTTTAAATATTTTATAGTCCTTTGGGGGAAAAAATCTGAGTTGGCAGGTAAAGTGGTATAGATTAGGAAAAGCTTGATCACTGTATCTCTAATTTCTGCTTTGATATTTGGTTTGGAACAATTTTTTTCATTTGTCTGTTAAGGGTCACTCATCGAAAATAATCAAATCATGATATAAATAGGGAAAAATGCACCCTCTGTACGCTAATAAAGAAGCAGTCGTGCCAAATCCTATCCATATTAAATAAATATAACACCCTTCTCTGCATATTCAGAAAATCTGAATCGAGTTACTGAAATAACTGTAGCGTTTCTGGAGTTATTTATTTTTATTTTTTATTTTTAGTTTTTTTTACTTCTCCTGTTTTCCCCCTGACTCCTCCACTTCGGTCTTTACCTGTGGCAGTGCGGTGCAGAGGAAGGAATCGAGAGCCAGACAGACAGACGGAAACTGTGACATCTGTCAGTGGCAGCAGAGTAACGGAGGGAGAAAATGAGAGACAGGGAGGCATGGAGCGGGAATCGCTTTTTCATTTTCACCTTTCAGCTTCCCATTAGCCGACAGCGAGGAACTAATGAAGGAGCAGAGTATGATAATCTGTTGTTCTCCTATTCCGTGCTCTCCACTGCCCTGTCAGGCCTGGGGAGAAGTGGAATGGTGACAGAGCTGTCACGGCTTCAGAGGAGGGAGAAGCTCTTATTGTGAATGTCTGCATGTTTTTGTTATTGTTGACTTATTGTGAATCAGCCTCAGTCGGAGGTCTCTTACAGCCCTGGAGAGGCGTAGTGTTGTACCTCGTGGGTTTTTTATCAACATGAATTCACCATGCCGCTGTGTTGTTGTTTTTTTGTTTTGTTTTTAAAAAAAGCAAATGATCTAAACCAGCTGGTGGCGCTTCAGTCGTAAAATGCGTTGTTGCTGCGGCGGTTTAATCCTAAGTGTTGCTCTGCAGGGTCACAATGAAGAGCTGGAATGAGAAATTGATAAAGTCAGGAAGTGAGGACCCATCCGTTTACGACTCCCCGTGGAACTTCCTCTCAGGCAGACGGCACCAAAGCTGTAACCGAGATCAGAGGGCCAGGCTTTGTGACCTATGTCTGGTGGTGTTTGGGTTCACCTTGCTTTAATAAACACCTAGATGTAGGGGGCGGGGGCCCCCCTCTCAAACGCCGTATCCCAATCACACGACACATGCTCCCGTCATGTTCCTGTCCAAAGCGTACCCTTCCCTGGTGTCTCACAGGTGCATCTCCACTCCGCCGGGCCCGCTGCCACTGGATGGCGTGTCGGCCCGGGCCCCAGATTTACGGCCCTGACACAGGAACCCATTAAAGGCTGTTTAGGGATCCCAGGCCTGAACCCCTCTGAAATCTTTTTCATTATGGCTCCAAGCTACCATGGAATGGGAGCGGCTTGGCCAATCAGCAGTGCCACCACATGTGTTCATGTTTAGCCTGATGGCTGAGAGGCTTAACTGGCTACTGCACACATCTCCTTCACTGACTTTTATGGAGAAAGTGGCACTTTAACTCTTTGTTTTTCTTTTTTTTTCTTTTTGGTAATAGGGTGCGGGTGTGATAGAGTGTGCGTGGTTGTGTGCGCGTCTCCCATGGCCGAACACGGGCCTTAAATGAGGGCAGCCCAGCCACACGTTACATTCCGCCTGTCTGGCTGGCACTGGTGCCACTAATCAGGACCAGCTTGATCCGCAGTCACTTGCCCCCTGCACCTCGCGTCCACATACGCACACATTCATTCATCCATACACGCACTATTCCAATCAATTCATACAGAGTTCTTCCTACATTTCCTTCCTTCCACTGCCATTCATCACCTTCCTCTCTGGTCACACTTTCAGTCACCTTTGACTGTTTTTCTTTGCTTTTTTAACACAAACCACTCACTTTTGGGGGCCATTTTCTGACTGAGGAGTTTTATTATGGTGTAATGCACACTTCTGAAGTAACAGTGCATAAATAAATAAAAACATGGAGGTGGAGCTAAACCCAATTAAAGATACCATCCAATGGTGTGTATAAAGTTTATTAACAGACACACAACCACATATAAAACCACAGCTGGATAATTGAGTTAAGTTCAGCTGTAAAGTTTATAAAATTAAGTTTTCAAAAGAAAAAATATGCCGCTGATTCTGCTCTATGTGAATTTGGATTGATTACATCACAATAGGCAGAAATATCGAGCTGATCAGATTTCAACCAGACTTTTAACTCATGCTGTTATTGCTGTTTGGCCTATTGATTTATTTAACCCATTATGGCAAACAATGATGAAGATGGTCTTTTGATTGTTATTCTTTTTTTAATCTGCTTGTCTGTGTTTTTCTTAAAAAAATAACTAAATGCTTCTGCTTGTATCATCTCTTTCTGTCTGCCGTTCAAAATTCAGCCACCAAAAAATTCCAATTAGTCTTATTGAATAGATACATTTAATCAAAAGCATGAACTACACCTTTTTTATTGGGTTCAAATGGCACTTTTAAAGACACACTCCATAGCTTTGCGGATATTTGCCCTCTGTCGCTCTCTCAAAGCTTGTGGCGTAACGTCACTGTCGTAAAACCAAATCTCTATGGAGCGCATCTGAAGATGTGTACTGATTGTTTTACAAGCTCTCTAGCCAAAACAGCAAAACACATCAAACTAAAGGTGTCAGTTAGTAAACAGTCAAACATTTTTTCTGGCACTGTAATACATCATCATGCCTGACCAAACAGAATAACCCCGGAACAAGCATTAAAGAGCCTCTAACAATTTTTTGAGTTGTTTCAAAAATGTCCTTACTAATCCAGCAGCAACACTGCTAAGTCAGCATCTATATTACATCTCGTTGCATCTCCAACGCCTCATTCACACTGGCTGCAGCTCTCCAGGGAGTAAAAACAGGGCTACTGATGATTGTTGTCTTGTCTCTTGCTCTGTCACTTCCTCATTTACTTTTCCTTGCTTCCTCTGATAGCGTATTCTTTGGTTTCTTTGGTGGATCTGCCATGGCTCGAGTCTCAAAATCACGTTTTCGTTTAAATCTGTTTGGAAGCGTTTAACATAGTGCCGTAAAGCGAAACTCAGTCAGTATTTTCAGGAGCTTCTCTAGAGAGAAAAGTTGCATAGAGCAGTTTTTCAGCAACGGGACCCTCACATGCAGTGACAGCCCCCGAAATGAACAAAATAAATGCAGGGGTGACACAAAAAATTTTGGAAAACACATTTTTGAGGTGTAAAGTCAGTTTGCATTTTTTTAAGAATCAGAATGAATATGTATTGAAAGATTTAAGATGGAATGTCACAAATTTAATAGAGATTTACTAGAGATTGTGGAGGAGAAATGATCTCCGTTCATGAATTAAAGCTAAATAAATTAAGAGAGTTATATACACAGTTGATTTAGGAAAAGTTTGTTAAAACATTAGCATTTGTTAAGTTAAGCCAGTTAAAGTTTTTGAATTATCAATGATTTGTTTGATGCTCAGATGTCAACGAGATTATTATTTTAAGTGAGACTTTTATAATCTATGACAATCTATGGAGGAAAAATGGTTTTCCGGAAAAATGGTTTTCCGGAAAAATGGTTTTCCGGAAAAATGGTTTTCCGGAAACTTTCTAAGAATTTCTAAGATTGCAATCCCTTCCAGGAGTTTACCAGCATCCATATCAAAAACAGGACAAGGACAGAGTCCAAGGTCCTAATCATGGCTGTGTCTCCATAAACATATGTCATTCCCTTATACCCATTGCTTTAGAGACACATGTGGCCACAGAAGACATACACAGTCATTTTAAACCTTGGACAATGGATTTAGCCTCTTTAGCTTCTGGAGTTCTTCACGTTGACATTTGGAACCAGCTTGATAAACCCAGAAAGGTACTGATGAAGATGATCAAACCTGCCTACCTGGTAATAATTTTTGACCACATTGTGTACTAGGGATCAGCATTTTAGGCCTCCGACCCGATACAATCTTGAGTCCCAATCTGATATTTTGTCTTATAAAACTGAAATATATATTTAGCAAGTAACTCAACTTTTTATAAAACTAATTTAATTAAAAAGCATTACCATTATTGTTGTTTAAATCCGATGAAACCAAAATCTTAAGTAAAATAATTACAGGTCAGTTTCAGTCTAATATTTCAGACAAAAGTAAAAAGCAAAACACTTATACTTGGCACAGTATTATTTTTACTGGAAAGTATTTCTGGCAGACATGTTAGAAAGTCCAGATTGTTCTAAATTTGTAAGATGCAGTATTATTATTTGTGTTTTCAATATGCTGAAATGTCCTATGCTCCTTAATTAGGCAGAGATTTCCCGCCGCTATTTTAATGCACCACAGGTGCAGCTCAGTATCTGCCTTTTTTCCTCTCCTGCTGCAGGAGCTGAGAGGAATTTTTCTCTGTTTATTTCGGTTTATTGTTACGTGTAAATGCCAGAAGGTGAGTTTCTAGGATAAACGTAACTTATTTCTCACACAAATTGTCCATAAAAAATACAAGTGAACCCCTTTGAAGATGGAACTTGAGAAAAAAATGGGGATAAAGAGAGAAAAAAATGCAAATGAACTTGATGTTGCCTTATATGATGTCACTAGAGCCGTGCTTCTCAAATGGTGGGGCCCGCCCCCCCAGGCGGGCGCGGAGGGGTGGTCAGGGGGGTGTCAGATCACCCCCATCCCCACGCGCCTCCTGGGAGCCGAGGCTTTTATTTATACTTTAACTGTGATTAAGTCTCCAGTCACTAGGTGGCAGCAGTGCTCAAACTTATCAACAAGCTGTCTGTTCAGCCCAACAGAAGAAGTATACACAGTCAGATCTGAGAAACAAAGATGGTCTCTAATCCACGCTGCGGGAAAGGGAGATGGAATCGTGGAATTTAACAACTAAAAATGGACTACACAAACTCCGTTCCTGTAGTGATCTGGTGGCTCCCGCTCCTGTAAGGCTGCCTGTTTGCTTTTACCAGGAGGTCGGCCCGCCTCTCCATGCAGACAGACTAAACCTGCCCGCCATAGCGAGAAAACTCTCAGAACCACAGCACCCCTCCCCCATCCCCGAAAAAAAAAAAACCCAAACAAACAAGTTGACGCTTAAGGAACAGAGATATTTATGAATTGGGGGGAGGATCCTTCTATAAGTTCTGTAAGCCCACGGTGACGACCAGTGATAGCAAGGTTTGCATTAGAAACAAGAAGAAACGAGAGCTCTGTCAGGGAAAAAACGCAAACGAAGCGCTGCAGAAAGACCGTTAAACATAAAAGCATACATTGATTTCACTGGAGTCTGGGAAGGACTAGGAAATAAAAATGAACACAGGTTTAGATAAATATGGAAGATATATAAATATTTACTGTTTCCAGGTCTCTATGAGACCTGATCAGGTGGTGAGAGATCTTATGGAAAATATGAGATTATTCGTTTTGCATATAGGATGCTTTTATTCTTTATAAATGACAGGATAATACTTGAACCATAGCACAGTAGATTTATGAAAATAGTTGTGAATAACTGTAATTGTGGTATTTGGTTATTGATTTGGTCAATTTTTTTCAGTCACCACAGTTACATACTTTTTGGTGTAATAAATTTGACTAGAATGGAAAAAGCAGAATTCAGAAAAATCTAAATGGAAAAAGTGCAACTTGTGAACTAAAGCATTTCTAACATAATAAATGGATTTCATAAGGTTGCAGAGCTGAAAAGAAAAACAGTGAAGGTGAAGATGTTATGTAGCTTGAAAAGTGATAAACTGATGAAGCTGATAGGTTATCAATGAACACATTTTAAAAAAGCTTTAATATTCAATATTGGTTTAAAAATCACATCCCATTGAATCATTTGAACTGTTTCTGTTCTGAGCATCACACAGACCGAGCAGTCTGGATTAAATGTTGCCAACTGAGTTCATAAACTGAACTTGGAAATAGTGTCAAGACCTAAAAAAAAAAAACTAAGCTGCAACCATTTAAAGTAGTTGCATCTTATTTAATTAATCTTTTTTCATAATCACTATATAGTATATGCAGTGTGCTGGTGCCGGTTTGTATCAATAAATAATTAAATATTTTTACATATCAATCTGCTTGGGGGGGGGGGGCGTGAAAAAAAAATCTGTTCTCTAGGGGGGGCATGGCAGAAAATAATTGAGAAACACTGCACTAGAGGCAAGTGTGCTTCTGTTTAGGAGGCCTGATTTTTAAAATTTTTTTATTTAAAATATTGGCCAAAAAAAAATGCCAAAGAAATAGAAACTCTGACCATTAAATGTTGTTTTTTGTTAAAGTTTGTTAGCTTTTACAAGATTAGGAAGCGCTTCTGTTCATTCATGTTAGCTGGACCTCATGAGTGGCTGGTTGTGTGTGAAGGAAACAGATTTGGAGGACAGTTAAGAGAAAAGGAAAACATACGCAGAAGGTGAGCGGCAAACACCAAAGACTGTAAATTAGAAGATGAGAGATAGTGTTAAGATCAGTGAACATGAACACATAGTGAGAAGAACATGTGCGTCGTAGTGGAAGGCATGTTAATAAGTGGCCTGGGGGCAGATCTGGGCTCCCATGGGGGGGGAGTCCTGCCCTGCTCTGTAAAGCTTCTGTCTCTTTCTTAACTCGCCCATTAAACACAGTACACAGGTGGCTTATTAAACCCAGTGTGGCAGACAACTACGTTCCACACTGATCACTCAGCTCTCCGCTGTGACAAATACAATCACATGTACCGGTGCTGTAATGCAAATGATCAATGTAGTCACTCGCGTTGCAGCACTCAAGTGCCTTTTGGCCTGTACGTAATGCTGCGCTTGGCAAATTACTGCAGGGGATCCTAAAGGGTTTTCTTTTTCCCCTGCAGACCCAAATTTGACAAATGCAGTCTCAACCCTCAGGGTCTGGACTCATTAAAACAACCTACTTGTTCTCTCTTATAGGAACTCACCTGACCCTTTTTTTTTTCCCCTTATGAATCCCTCTGTCTCTGCAGAACTTTGGTTACCAGCAGTCTGATGTTATCACAGTGTAACAGAGACCCACCCCCCCGCCCCCCGGGTCCACTTTTGTTGTGATCATATTTTTTTGAGTGTGTTACCGCATCCACTTGCTTTGTTATTCTCATTAACAGCACAACTTAAACAAGTCTCCCATGAGCGTGGGCCCTCGAGATATTGGCTACGGGGTCGACGATGATGAGTTGGACACAGCCAGCAAGTGAGTAGCTGAAGGCGCTGCTTTATTTTTCTTTTTTCGCTATAAACAAGGATGCTAGATTGGGGAAATTTGGCTTATAGATTGAGCAGTTGACTGTGCACCTTCGATCCAGTCATCTTTTTCTTTTGCTTATGGTAATAGTGCCCCCCAGTGGACCCATTTACTTACAGCATCATGTGATGGACAGTGCTGCAGTGATCCTACATTTACAGGTGCATCACAATAAATTGGACCCAACAGTTCATTTATTTCAGCAATTTACTTTAAAAATTAGCTCTCTTCCTACATGGTTTGGGTCAGGCTAATTTCCTGATGCCATTATAGCAATTTCTGCACTGACTTTGGACTACAAATACAATTTGTTGCAAACAAAAATAATAATTAAATATTTAAATCAGTAAATGCTAAATAATATTATGGTCTCTTCTTTACTGACTTTATTTCCTTCTACTTAATTTTCCGTCTATATCTTTGGCTTCAGCATTCTTTCAACATTCAGGTTCTTTAGCGATGGCCTTTTGTGGCTTGTCGATATAGAGATGGTCTAATGAAATGTTCAAATTTTCTTAGAAATTAAATTTTTGGTTTTCATTCCAAAATGAATACAATTAAAATGAATAAATTCTTAAATAGATAGTATTACATTAACGTTTATGTGGTGAATCAGTTTATTAGAGCATCAAGTATTGGATAGCTCCAGACTTTATTCCCCTGTTCTATTTTATTTAAATTAAAAGTTTCTTCATGCAGGTTTTAAGTTAATCCTGCTTTTGCTCACCATAATTATAGCCTTGATCTTTTCATCTTTTCTGAGTTACAGACAGAAAGGCCTCACATACTTAAATGCTGAAATATAAAAGTACATAAATGCCGAAACATCTCTAAGGATGACAGTTTTGGCAGAACAGGTTAAGGAGTCTTCCTTCAGTCTGTGGAATTCTTCTTTATTACAATTATAGACTAAGATCTACAGAAAAAATCCTGGTTATTATATTCTGCAGCAGTCACATGTTCAGTGTTTAACAAACATGTCAGTTTAAATCATCTCAAACCCATGTCATGAAAATGAGAAATCACCTTCAGATAACTCTTCTGTTTCTTTTTTTTTCTTTTTTTGTTTAATCCAGGATCTCGTCTGAAGACAGCGGTGAGGTCCAGTCGTACACAGAGGACAGTGACGATTCTGACTCCTGCCCAGATATTGAACCCTCGCCTTCCAGCCAGATGAACCTGCTGGAGGAAATCCTGGATTCTCTGAACACCACAACAATGGATCAAGGAAAGCTCAGTGCTGCCAAGAGCTTGGACTTCTTTAGGTCATTGGATGACTTAGACTACAAGGTCCAGGTATGCAAGATGGATTAAATCAATGTGTAAGAAAATAAAGATGCAAAAGAAAGATTAGCACTTAATACAGGAAGGGGATAAAATGTTTGGTGGAAATAGATGTATTTAAAACCTCAGAATTGAGACTCATTGCTTTGTATTTAAAATATTTTTCTTGGGAAAACTTAAGCTTTTTCTCTAGTTAACTTGAACAGTAAACTGAACATCATTCAAACTGAGTGTTGTAAATGGAGGGTCCCCAAGCTCCGGACCAGTACCGGGCTGCGGGTCATTTGGTACTGGGTCGTGAGCCACACAGTAAAAAATGAATAACTTACTGTATTTCTGCTTCATTTATCATCCAGGTCTAAACATCAATGTGCCTCATTAATGTGATACGTCACTGCTAAAAATAAACCCAAAATCTAGCAGATTTATTAAAAACAGAAGTTTCTGAAAAGTTTTTTTCTAAAAATCAAAAGGTCCAATGAAGAGACAGAAGAAGAAAGAAAGAAAGCAAGCCACATTTAACAGAAGATACCAGGAGTCATACTGAAAATATGGATTTATCTCTCTGCTTAATATGTGGCATGTACCGGCTATCTAATGACGCAGTGAACCTCTAAAGTGCCCCAGATGGGACTGTTTTATTACAGTTGAATTAGCCACTAATTCAGCTTTGTGTTGGGTTGTATTCTTCATGCATTTTGTATTTGTTTTTGTGGTAAATCATGTTTTAAAGGCTTTTTTAAACGTTACCATAGGGACTTGAGCGCGTTAGCGGACAGAGAGGATGGTATTCATGTTATGTTGTTGGCAAGATACAGAAAAGCTGCTGATAAATTTACAAGCATACTTTGGATATACATTTAATATATTTTAAAAATGACCCCGAGTTTGGTGCACATTCATTCTTTTTATTTTGTTATATTTTTTATATTGTCAATATTAAAGCAGTCCATGTTTGGGACCACTGGTATTAAACATGATTTACACATTTTTAATAGTCCTGATGGGTTTTATTTTTTGTATTTTTTTAATTGTTTCCTCATTTCACCTCCTCCAGTCGAAGCCCACGCCTTGCAGTGAGTACACAGCTGAAGACAAGAGCAGCTTTGATGATGGAGCTGATCACGGAAGATGGAACATGGGCCAGGATGACAGCGCCGTCCATGGAAAACACCTTCCTCCATCCCCACGTAGAAAACCCAACAGGAGCAGCCTCAAGGGGTCCAAAAACCTCTCAGCCTGCTCTACAGAGGAAGCCTGCTCAGCTGCATCCTTTTTCCCTGATGCCAACGGCACCAAGTCAGATTCTCCTCTCTACTCCTCTAAGTCCCATCTTGACACTCAACTTCTGCCATCGGGAAGACAGACAAGAGATCACCGCTTATCCTATTCCCCGTTACTGTCCCATAAAGTTACACCCTCTTCCCCCAATTTGTCACACACCCACCGCTCTGCTGCACCTGCATCTCAGCCAAACTCCTCTCCAGCACCGACTGGCCGGATTCGCACCATCTCTGACCCTCAGGGAAGCTCCGAGCCTTCCCAAACCCAGAACCAAACTGGGTCTACCGGCATCCTGCGAAGAAAGGTCATGTCCAAAGAGATGGTGAAAAACTACCACGAGAGGTCCTTCAGGAGAGAGGAGAGAAAAGGAAACCACGAAAGCCAGGCGTGCCCGACGAAGAACAGCCATGCCGGCGTCCAGGTCCCGTGGGAGAAAGAGGTTTCCAAAGATGGGCTCCTGGGGTTTGGTCTGTGTCTGGGTCAGAGCAAAGGCTCGGAGACTCCTGGGGGGCAGGATCTGGGCCTGCTGGAGGAGATCGAGTCCATGTGTTGCCTTAGTGCACCTCTTCACAGTAGCCTGCATCTCTCTCAAGTCCACTGCAGCAACAGCCACCATAAGGTCCAAGGAAAAGCCACAGAGAAGTCCTAAAGAACTCAGAAAATGTCATGTTGTGTGGACTGACTCAGGTTTTGCTCCTCTATTACAGCAGATAATCAGCTTTGTTCTGATTAGCTGAACCCTCGATGATAAGGGAACATTATGAACAAACCGTATGAGGACAAAAAAACAAAAAAAAAGCCAGAGAGCAAAGAGAGGGATGGGCTGAAAGGAAGCACTGCAGAGTTCTCCATCTATGCTCTATGTACTGGAATACAAAGTTAGACTAATAAATCAGATTACATAAAGAATACCTCAGAAAGCCTCAACAACATAGTGGAGAGTGAGTCAAATTATAAACAATATATAAATGAGAATAAGTGGAGATTTTGCTTAGCTTTCAGTTCAGTTTGCCTCATTTGTACGTCTGCAATGATCTGAACACTAGAGATGCACCAATCAAGTTTTCCTGGCCAATACCAACTTTCAATTTTCTGTAAGGTTTGACCTGTTGATTCCAGTTTTTGGCTGTTTTTTTGATAAAGGCGGTAGTATTAAATCCAAGATGTTATGCTACTTTATGCATTTAGACAAAATTAGATGGAAGTTTTTAGTGCATTTAATGAACAGGAAAT
Organism: Apricaphanius iberus; assembly: GCA_028564705.1. Classification (NCBI taxonomy): domain Eukaryota; kingdom Metazoa; phylum Chordata; class Actinopteri; order Cyprinodontiformes; family Aphaniidae; genus Apricaphanius; species Apricaphanius iberus. The sequence continues at coordinate 1,734,497 of JAPXFQ010002705.1, read as the reverse complement.
CTGTTTAATAACTGCTAATCAATTGTTAGTGCCAATCCAAGGAAAACTGGCTATATTCAACCTCCAGCTAATTTGATTGGTGCTTCTCTACTGGCCACTTTAGCTTAAGTAAATTAACATCAGTACTTTGTAAGGATTAAAAAGGGCAAGTTTTCCTCTAGACTCACAATCATGTATCTTTGACATCACCGTGTCCTGATAATTTAATATAATAAATTTGCACTCGTAGATTAATTTCTGATACTCACCCATTAATTACTACCTGGTACTGAACTGATACTAAACCTGGTACTGAACTTAACTGCAAAACCAGCAAGATGCACAATGTCCATGCAGGCCTTTGAAACCAGTTAAACTCTGTTGGCTTAATGATTTTAATCACTATGCCTTAAACAGACTTGTGATTCGTTTTGATACTGATGTCTTAAACTTTAGATACGACTGCAGGTACTTTCTAATCAGAATCTTAAATACAGCAGTGAACATTCAACGAGAAGTTAACTTTTTTTTTGATTTTTTCGCTACTGCTATGTTCATGTTATTCCCATCATTTAAGACTGAATAACTGATGAATGTAACAGTCGAGCGTTTTATTGAATGACCAGGAAAAGCCAGAGTCTATTTTTTTCTTTCTTTGTGTTTCCATCAACAGTCATGGTTTGTCGACCATATAAACTGAGATCGGTTGTTGGCGGATTTCTGAAGGGTGTTGATAAACCAGCTCTGTTCCTGTTATTGTATCGCTCCATGCTTTCAGAATTCCCTAACCTCTCTGTGGCACTTTGCCTTAAGGCTGTTTACGTTCACTGAAGAAATTAACTGTAAAATGGGTCATGAATAACAGGAATAAATTATGTCGTGTTGAAGTTTTTAAAGATATATATAAACTGTGTGGAATCTTTGTTTTTGTAGGTTTTGTTGACAGATATCAGTTATCTCTTACATTTTGTCTCCATTTGTCTTTTTTCCCCTTGTTTTAAGAGGAGATACAACCTCTGTCTGACTAGGAAACCCTCCGTACTGTATTGCAGTGGAGGATAAATTGTACTGTAATGAAGCAATATACTGCAGGTCGTAGAGTTGCTGCATGGATGTAATGTGTTCAGGGTCTAAAATATTTTTTTATAAGCGTCTCTCCTGTGGAGAGAAGCGCCAGCGTCCAGTAATCCCCGCTTCCCATCGTTCTCTGCGTCACCACAAATCCAGAAGAAGCGAACACTCTTTCACGCGCTTGGGTTGGGATTGCTACATTTATGGTCTGTTGTTCTCATGATTTATGCCAGACGCCAGTCGGTGTGGCAGTTTAATAGCGGCTGTTTCTCCACTTCTCGAGTGCTGCTCTGCGTTAACGATTTGCCCATAAAGTCTTTGGCGTGCTTCTAAAAAGCTCAAAAGAATTGGTTCTGGTAATTCCAAGAATGGTAAAGGAAAAAAATAAATAAAACAAATATAAAGTTCAGAACAATTTTTGCACTGGCCACACTCACTGTAAACACTTTAACAAACTTGTGTACTATGCAATTATTTAAAAAATCTAAGAGGCCACTTTTCTTTCTCAGTATTTGTTCCACTGCTGCCTAAATTGTACAAAAGAAGGGATGTCCAGTTCAGGGTTATATTTTATTTTGTTTTTTTTTGTCCCTGATATTGATCATTAGTTTAGGCAACAGAGTCCGGTTCAATATTTCTTTAAATAACACACATAGGCTTAAAAACTCAGATTCAGCCTACATTTCCTTTGTGATTGTGTCCAACTTAGATCATTCACCAAAGATGTTCAAGCCTGTGATGCCAGACAACAACAGCTACTTTATTACCAACTAGAGTTTTTAAACGTGTATCCAACTCAACAGCTACAGTCTGTAATAAACTAATTTCTTACTCCTGCTAATGATAGTTTTCATTTGGTACAGTTTGCTAAAATGCTAGGCTAACATTAGCATTTTTACTCTGGTTTTGTTTGTTGAACATTTGGTACAGTTTACTGAGATGCTAGGCTTAGAGTAGTGTATTAACTCTAGTTTGGTATGATTTGTTGAACATTTGTGATTTATCTTGTCCCAACTGGACTTCCTAAAGTGACATTTGACTCCAATTAACGGTTGCAGAACCCAAAAAAGCCATATCTTGCTCCTGCTCATTAGATTGTCATCTAAAGGCAGTTTCCTGCAGTGCTCGGCTAATGCTAGCATGTCTACTCTGTCTGATATGATTTTGTTGATAATCTGGCTGATATTTTCCTCCTGCTCAGTTTCTAATTTGTATCTTCTTCCAGATACAGCTGCAATCTTCAACAAAATCACACATTTCCCTTGCTGATGTAATTTTTTATTTCCATGATACATCGTGTTTATGCCACTGCCCTAGCATGTTTAAACTCTGTTTACCCAGTGATTTAAAGTTAATTTTGAAGGGATTTCTGACTCAAAATGCTACAAGCTTTAATAAGCTTGTGTCTTATTTCTGTAGATTTTTTAATCACAGAACAATTTGTTGAAATGCTAGGCTAATGTTAACGAGTTTATTTTTTAATGCACATGTTTTCACCAGGCATATTCTGGAATTATGAGGCATGTTACATTTTTCATTTTTCTTCTGATTAATCGTGTGGACAATATTTTACAGAAAGATGTCTTTCCTTTCTAGCACACTTAGACTTTCCTCTAAAACACGAACATTTTTAATGTCTAGTGTTTCAGCTGCTCTCCCTAACGTTTTCAATTGACAGAAGCAATCAGCAGCCAACACAGTCTCTCTTTCACTCTGAACGTCATCATAAATGGTAAAAGGTACTTCGATTGTTGAAATTAAAACTGCTTTCCAAACTGCACATGAATATAGGCATTGAATTTGAAAAAGCACCAGCATTTTTCACTAGGAGTGGCACTTGAGTATCAGGTGTTGAGTTGGATAGAGATTCTTGAAGACGCTTAGATCAGCACCGCATCTTTCACTTAACTTTTAATGTGTGTGAGTTGACCTTTATGGATGTAGTGTGTTGTGCCTTATGAAGTACGTACAACATGTTACTAAATTCTAGACTTCTCTATTGGCCAACTCTGTTGGGGTTAGGAGCGCCAAGTGTGTTGGGTTTTTTTTGTGAACAGACAAACAGAAAATCCCCTGAAATTAACTGGTGCGGGGCTTTCCCGGCTGTGGTCAGTTGGTGTGTTTTCCTTTTCTGAGTTGAGTTTTGGGAATCTTCCTGCTTGTATTCAAGAAAAAAACTGTAAATTTTTGTTATTTTTCTTTTGTAAATTGAATATTTTCTCTTATTGTACCCCTGCTTGTATCGTTTGTGTGTGGGGGTTGTTTTTTTTCAAACACTTAAACATCCTCCTCTAAGTGGATTTAATTGAAAAAAATGATAATTTTCAGAGGAGTTTGTCTTGTTAATTTCATATGGATAAAAATTTTATTTTCGACTGAATATGTGTATTTTTTCTGGCTTGAATATATTTTACATGGATTAAATATATATATATATATATATCAAATATATGTTTATGATTAGTATTGAATATTGTAAAGACATGACACCTGAGCATTGAATGTCGGAGATTTTATTTTTGGAAAAAGAAGAGAACATTAAGAAATATCCCATGTAGCCGAAACCGTGCAGAAGGATGTGATTACTTCTAATCAGAAGAAGCAGAGGCTGATGGTTGCTCGTATGTGAGACAGTGCTCGCTGTTGTTAACCTGCATGTTGGTACTCTACACTTTGTTGTGTATCTGTCCTGTTGGTACTCGTATTATTTCAGTATTTGAAACATTCACAAAAATTCGTTGTGATTCTCTCCATGCTTCACATTGAATTAGATGTCGCCTGCTGCAGATTGTTATTGTTGAGAAACAAACCTCTGCTGGGGTTTTTTTTGTTCAGCTGTGTATATGTCCGGCTTAGGTTGTTCTGTGGGAGGACAGGCACAGTTAAAAAGCTTTAGTAACATAGGTCCTAAAAGAGTAAGGAACCAAGACAGATTTAGCATTTCAGGGTTAAGATGACACTGTACCATGCACAGTGATTATATCGTTTTTGTTTTATTAAGGACTTGGAATGAGTGGGAGGTTATATACAGTATGATGTAGCAGCTTTCACTGAATAATGGAATAAAATCTGAGCAACATTAATGCCATTTTCCTCCAAATCTCGTCTTTATTTGAAGCCAGCTTCATTGTAGTGACCTGCACGCTGAATGTTACAGTCAGCTGATTTCTTCTGTTTGGCCTCTTCATCATGATTAACTCTTTGATGTAAATTTTGTTGGTTTTTTTATTATTTCTGATTTTTTTTTTATTTTTAGTGGTGTGCACCCTTGCATGTGCTCATCGCAGCTGTCTTGTACAGCTGAGGTCAATATAATGTGCTACTGATGATAAACTGGTACAACAGCACACAATGTACACACTGTGAACTGAAAATAAATGATACTGTTTCATGCTCATGCTCATTTTTTTTTTTTAAACAAAAGCGTTGTCTTTGGTCTGTGTCTATTCAGATTTGAAAGAAACAAAGTGCAAAACAGTTTTAGACTTTAGAATATTTAATATTAGAGGTTTTGCAAAAATAATTTTTTTTTGTGTGTGCATTATAATTAAGCTTTTTTTGTTGTTTTTTTAAATAGAAACAGAACCGAGACTAGATGACAATGTGTGAACATGTCTTCTGATACTTCCTGCAGAATACCAGTCTCTCCTCAGACACAAAAGGCTTCTTTTATTTCCTCGAGTCCAGCATCCAAAAGCCCCTTGATATGTATGTAGAAACATGCACAACTTCCTGGTACCGTAACTGAGCAAGCTCTGCACCGGTGGCAACAGGATGAGGTTAAATCGTCTTTAGGAGATTAGCCTGTAACTTGTGGGACTTTTTTTTTTAGCGCCCAGAAGCTTTCTTCAATGCAGCTCTACACTAAATCACTAAGTGCATCCTCAACTCCTCCATCACTGTGAGGTATCCTGGAGCCACCGTCAGGGACAAACGCACACTGCGGTATATTTTGCGCTCTGCTAAAGAGGTGATTGGCCTCCATCTTTGCCAGACTGCTAGGTCTGATCACAGCTGATCCTTCACCTGTACACAGACTGTTTGACCTGCTCCCGTCAGGAGGGAGACTCCGGTCCCTTTGGACCAGAATCTGTCACCATAAGAACAGATTCTTACCCTCTGCTGTTGCAGTCATAAACAATAACCATAAGACTGTTTCCATAACTCGCTGCATCAAGAGCGTCAACCAATCAGAGGGTCTCACTGTAGTCACATCACCTAGCCAACCACAATCTTAAAACATCTGGCAGAGAAAGGCCCGCCCACGCGCTTTGAAAGCTTTAGGCCATGTCCAATTGAGCCAAGTTTTTTTTTTGAAAGAAGATTTTCCTCTGCTCCTTGAAAAAAAATCTCCATCCACACGTAACCGGATAAATGCTTTTTTCAGCACATTCATAGACGTGCCAAAGCAGTAGGGGGCAGTAGTTCTCCCAAATCCTATCCGCTCAGAGTAACTTTCTTTCCTCTATCTTCAGTACGCAGCAGTGATACAGCTTGTAAAAGCAAGCAAACAAACAAAATGCGCTTTGACAATGAAAAATACCAACACAACTCTGAGGGCATAAATGCTGTTTTTGTTGAGAGTAAACACAGGTCGCACAAGTGGTGGTTTTGTTGCTGATAGTGACGTTACGGCTCTTAAAACTCCGTTTTCAACCATCCACGTGCAGATACTGAAAACTGAGAAAATGCAAATCTCCACTTTGGCCGGAGTTTTTGAAAATATTTGATTTTGGTGTCAAAAATATCCTGTTACGTGTGGATGACAGGCCAAACTGAAGAAAAATATCTCAGTTTTGTGAGATACTTGGCTACGTGTGGACAGGGCCTTAGCCAATAGGCATCAAACTAGTCACTTTGTGTATTGATTTTTAAATTCATCATCACCAACTGCACTCATGTAGCCTATATATCAATCTGTTTATCCCATTTATTTCTATTTATTACACGCTTACAAGTATTTGTCTTATCGTCTGTTTGCACAAAGTACTGCAGCAATTTCCCAATGTGAATCTCTTCACACATTTCGCAATGAAATCTCTTTTCATTTTCAGTTTTACTGGCAGTAGCAGTAATGTCGTTCCCTGTGAAGCCCCTCTGAATCAAATACAAGATCGTTTGAAGGATGCTAACAGTTCATATTTTAGCAAACCAATTGATTTTCATTAACTTGCTATTGATATATCCAACCTCTCTCATCAGATTAAACTGAAGCCTTGAAGTTTTTAAAAAATGTTTGTCTCTTAGCTTTTACCTGTTACTGTAGACAGAATTATGTGATTATCAAAATTATCATTTTCATAAATATAATAAATTATTAGGACATGTAAAATGCATATTGATTTATTTGTTTAATACATTTTTTAAATGGTTATATATAATTATTTACATTATGTATTGATTTAAGATACTATTCAAGGGTCATTCAAGTAGTCACTCCTTAATATCCTACCAATGGATTTAAAAGATTTTCATTAATTTGAAACTTGAAACCCATTTAGTCAGTATTAATTTGAATTTTTTTAATCAGCACATTGCATTTAAAGAAATAAAAAGTAAATAAAAAAGAAAGGAATTCACAGTTTTTAAAAGAAAATCATTATAGGTAAATACACAAAAGATAGAAATCAAATGTAGACAGTTATTGTCTGTGTAAAGCACATAAGGTTTTCTTTTCCAGGTGTAATTACACTTGAATGAGTTTATTAAAGGAAATTATCCCCTGAAAGAACCAAAAATAAAATATAAAAGCTGCACCAACACTATTCAGTTGATAAGTACTACACAATCATTTGAATCAGTACTTGCACATCTCCTATTGACATTACCACATACCTCAGTCTATTTTAGTGGTACAGACCTACACAAAGTAGCACACAGGTGTTGAATAAAGAAATCAAAGAATGCAAAGATCAACATTACAACGAAATTACTAAAAAGTGTGATGTGCAGATAAATCCTGCCCAGTTTTCTCTGGTGCTCCAAAATAGGATTAAGCGCAACCGATTTATCGCATAAAACGGCAACAAAATGCATTGAGATTAAATTTTGTTTTATTTAATCCATGTATTTGCATGCATTTATGACATGCAGCTGTGTTCAAAATCAAAGGAGCCTAACATCACTAACCAGCTCAAAAACTGTTGTTTTTGTGGATATGAAGCTTCTAAATATAGTGTTTGGTCCATATGTATTCAACCCCTTTTACTCTGTTACCCCTTAAAAACAACGGCAACCAGTTTATTGCAATAAATAGGCTACCAAAATAAAATACATTGAAGTTTGTGGTTTTAACCTCACATAATGTAGGGGGGGGAAATCATGATTACTTGAAATTTCTAACAACAGACAAACTAAGGACAATTTATGAATTTATGTACACATATACTGTGTGTATTCATGATTTGTCCTGCAGCACCTCACAGGAGTTTGGATAAAGCGGTTTGCATGGAGTATTTCACACAAAGAATGAGCAGCAGCGATGCAAAACGTTTCCACGCAGCCTGCAGGTTCTGAAGCCATTCGGATTCACCTGCTGCCGTCAGATCCGTCTCTTATGTCTCTGATATCCAACAGCGAGCAGATTTACACCCTCCTCCTGAAACACCTGGATCTCATATTAGTCTCTCCATCGGCGGCGGCTGCGTGATGCTCCACATCTCCACTCGGGATCCATCCTTCTCCTGCCGGCTGGGACTGTACGTGCCATGGGTGGCGCGCCGATTTAGTGCGGCCACTAAGCCGATGGAGGTCAGGATCAGCACCAGCAGCAGGATGACAGAAGCCAGACTGATAGACAGCAAGAGGTCGGAGGTCAGACCCTTAGTGGTCAGCTAGAGGGACAGAATCAGAGTTGATTTATTTTAACTAAGTAATAATTTTCTAGATGGTCTTACACATTTATCCCCCTCCAGCACTTTTTTCCCCTCCCGTGACTCCTTCACACTACACCAGGCGCTCCACTCGCTCTGCCAGCGTGCTGATGGATGTGTTTCCCAGCTCAGCAGGTGGGTTGCGACCACCAGGAGCCTGGAGTCGCCGCAGGCTGAAACCTCCCTCCGTCTGTCGCCTCTCACGCAGCTTGGCTGCAAGGAGCGCCAGCCCCAGCATCGCCACTATCGCCAGGCAGACCAGACACGGTGCCAGCACTGCAGCCACCCGCGAGCTGTGTGGAGCACGCTCCGTCTGTGAGGGATCACAAACAAACAGACACACGCACATACAGCCAAGATGCTGCCTGATGATCCCATCCTTCCAGAATTGGCACCACAACCAATTGTCCCCAAAATAGCTCCCACAAATGTACACCAAAGCCCTTTAGAGCAGCGATAAAAGCAGGGTCTGATTTGTCTGAAATCTGCTCTGAATTACTCTTAAAGGGCACATATCATCATGTCATAGAGCCTTAGAACCGCAAAATGTGAATATATGAAAAAAGATCATTCACAATTGTTTCTTAAAGTAGATATGTTATGGTTTTTAAAAACACTTCTCTAAATAATTAAGACTTTTGAGTCACGGCCACTAAAGCAAAATAGCAAAATGTTACCATTATATGATGATGGCCTAATAATCCCAGAATGGATTGTTTACTTCAAAGAAGAAGAAAAAAAGAAGAAAACTCAAAGCTGCACATATATTTGCTTTTCACGTTAAACTTTTCGTCATAAATGATCATCACCGTTATACAACCCAACTGGGCTCATCACAGAGCGTTATTAACACTGGAGAATTTATTTATAAATCAAAGTTTTCTAAATCTTTCAAATGTTTGTTCAGTTCTATACCATGATATATGGGTGGTGCGCCGAAGGATTTCTTATTCTTCTTAAGTCCCTCGTTCCTCCGGTAGATCCCCATGCAATTAACAACGACTGGCTAATTTTTAACCAATAGAATCAGAGTTTCCGCCTTGTTCATGTCAATTAATGTGAATGCGTATCATGGAAACCGCTGTGGACGCACGGAGCACTCTACATCAACTTCATAAAGAAAAACAAATAAAAGTGCAGCAACTAAATTCACCAAAACACGACTTAGAGACAGGAGTAGGATTTACATCAGAGATGTATTTCAACGATGACATCTTTGAATCTTAAAAGGGGTTGTGGGTTGGGAGGGACCTCAGTACATTGGATAAAAAAAATAATTCTCCCTCAAATAATGCAGACAGCAGGTAAATCAGTCAGGGGGTTTAAATGCACATTAAGGGCGTTTTCACATGGGACTCAAATCCGTACTCGGTTACCGTATTTGGTAAAAATCCACTTATTTTGTACCATGTGAATACCATGTGACCATGCCAGGATATGGTCCGAGAGACATTCTTTCGAGGAGTCCAGGTACGAGTGTTTACGGATCATGTGAACACAAGCTGTACTTTGGCCGTACCTGAGACAATAGACACGCTCCACACGGAAGTGACGACACCGCCGACCAACGGTACAGAATAGCCACGCGACCATAAACAGACCAAAACAACGATGTTCAAGCATCCCACAGCAACACAGGAGGCTATAAAACGGCAAGTTTACTACAACACTCAACCTGTGGATGGCTTCAGGTAGCAGTAGACCAATTTGTTTACAGTCTAGGCTGTCACCCGTTTTATGACGTCGGTACTTCTAATTCCTTTGTTTGTTGGATAGCTATAGAATTATCTGTATACTGCCACCTGCTGTTTTGGTGTAGTCCGTCAAGTAAAACACTGGATTCCAGCACAGGCCGAGATCCGTGCCATGTGAACAGAAAAAAAAATTAGCTTTTTATTTTTTTTGGGCCGTTTTCTAGCACGGCTACACATGTGAAAACGTCCTAAGAGAAACCTGAATTATTCCCTCAGTCCTAATAAATTTGGACCTTTGAAATGTCCAGACCATAGACTGTAAAAAAGAATAAACAGCGCCTCCTCACTCCTCCCCGTTTACTAGAATGACACACTTTCATGGGGGAATTTGTGGGGGATTCACAGACTCCTCCTCCCCAGCTCACTCCCTTGTTCTGGATGGAGGAAGCAGGAAGAAAAACACGGGTATGACAAAAAACCCAGTTGAAGAAGAGAAAAAGATGGCGACAAAGACAAATGTAAGTGTTAGATATGTCAATTTTTGGACTGACCAAGAGTGCATATGGCTCATTGTGCTTATCCTGCTTTTACTCCATTTGCTTCACTGTCGCCAGCATTTGTTTACTATTTGTGTGATGCTATAGGCCAACCGAAAGGATGCCAACGCGAAAGGGCGCATGGCGCTACCTACTGTCGCAGAGTTGAACGTACAGCATTCAATTATTTTATTGTCTTACTAAACATGTATACTCAGAAAAAATTATCTCATTCTGGTTAAGGTTTTAGCTCAAACATCGCCATAGTTCCATTGAGCCGTGCATACACACACACTGAAGGAATAAGGTGCCGGTCTGCTAAGTCTCCAACCTACTGCTATGGCAACCTTTCTTCAAATTTTCTTGTCTTTATTGGACGAATTACATTATAAATCTCAAATTCCAGCTAACCCTTCCAATTGTAACTTTCCTTTAAGGTTATTAACATATCTCTTTATGTGAGAGTTGAAAATGAAAACAACCATTGGAAGTTACAAGCCGAAACAGAACTAAAAAGTATAAATGATGATATATGCCCTTTAAAGCAGGGTCTGATTTGTCTGAAATCTGCTCTGAATTACTCTTAAAGGGCACATATCATCATGTCATAGAGCCTTAGAACCGCAAAATGTGAATATATGAAAAAAGATCATTCACAATTGTTTCTTAAAGTAGATATGTTATGGTTTTTAAAAACACTTCTCTAAATAATTAAGACTTTTGAGTCACGGCCACTAAAGCAAAATAGCAAAATGTTACCATTATATGATGATGGCCTAATAATCCCAGAATGGATTGTTTACTTCAAAGAAGAAGAAAAAAAGAAGAAAACTCAAAGCTGCACATATATTTGCTTTTCACGTTAAACTTTTCGTCATAAATGATCATCACCGTTATACAACCCAACTGGGCTCATCACAGAGCGTTATTAACACTGGAGAATTTATTTATAAATCAAAGTTTTCTAAATCTTTCAAATGTTTGTTCAGTTCTATACCATGATATATGGGTGGTGCGCCGAAGGATTTCTTATTCTTCTTAAGTCCCTCGTTCCTCCGGTAGATCCCCATGCAATTAACAACGACTGGCTAATTTTTAACCAATAGAATCAGAGTTTCCGCCTTGTTCATGTCAATTAATGTGAATGCGTATCATGGAAACCGCTGTGGACGCACGGAGCACTCTACATCAACTTCATAAAGAAAAACAAATAAAAGTGCAGCAACTAAATTCACCGAAACACGACTTAGAGACAGGAGTAGGATTTACATCAGAGATGTATTTCAACGATGACATCTTTGAATCTTAAAAGGGGTTGTGGGTTGGGAGGGACCTCAGTACATTGGATAAAAAAAATAATTCTCCCTCAAATAATGCAGACAGCAGGTAAATCAGTCAGGGGGTTTAAATGCACATTAAGGGCGTGGATGGAGGAAGCAGGAAGAAAAACACGGGTATGACAAAAAACACAGTTGAAGAAGAGAAAAAGATGGCGACAAAGACAAATGTAAGTGTTAGATATGTCAATTTTTGGACTGACCAAGAGTGCATATGGCTCATTGTGCTTATCCTGCTTTTACTCCATTTGCTTCACTGTCGCCAGCATTTGTTTACTATTTGTGTGATGCTATAGGCCAACCGAAAGGATGCCAACGCGAAAGGGCGCATGGCGCTACCTACTGTCGCAGAGTTGAACGTACAGCATTCAATTATTTTATTGTCTTACTAAACATGTATACTCAGAAAAAATTATCTCATTCTGGTTAAGGTTTTAGCTCAAACATCGCCATAGTTCCATTGAGCCGTGCATACACACACACTGAAGGAATAAGGTGCCGGTCTGCTAAGTCTCCAACCTACTGCTATGGCAACCTTTCTTCAAATTTTCTTGTCTTTATTGGACGAATTACATTATAAATCTCAAATTCCAGCTAACCCTTCCAATTGTAACTTTCCTTTAAGGTTATTAACATATCTCTTTATGTGAGAGTTGAAAATGAAAACAACCATTGGAAGTTACAAGCCGAAACAGAACTAAAAAGTATAAATGATGATATATGCCCTTTAAAGCTCTACAACATTTTGATTTATGCACACAACAAACCACCACCTTGAAATGATCAGGTTCTGCAGAGAAACCCCTTAAAAAAGTTTAGGCAAATCCATATGAATTAAGGAAATTAAAGCCTCTAAAGGTTCATTAACCACCAGTAGAAAACAGGCCAGCACTTACACCGGTGGTTGTGGTTGGTGTCGCTGCTGTAACTCTCTGAGCTGCTGCTACAAGGTTACAACAGTGTCAAAAGCTGTAAGTCTCCACAGCACTTCAATTCCTTGCTGACAGCATCTTCAGAACTAAAACCTTCATGCTGAACTTGGCAGGTTACACAAAAATAATCTCAGAAGTCAGCAAACTTTACACTAAGCAATCAACATGGAAACATACAGTAATTCTAATTTAAAATACAACTATCCGTATCCTGAGGCGAAAAATAACCCTGGCGCTCATGCTTGACGCTGTAGACATGAGAATTTCCTTCCCCCCTGCTACAAAGTTCTTTGTTGACTCTTGGAAAGTGCTTACCTGTCACTGCAGCACAGTTGGCTGTCAGAGCGAGTGTGACACAAGCGAGCCGGAGCAGCCTGCAGCCAGGACCTGCCATCAGTCACCGGGTGCCACAGACGCAGACACAGAGATGTCTAACTAACCAGTCTCTGAGGTGCAGAGCGAGGCCACCCTGAAGCCTCGGCAGAGCTGCGCCGCACACAGCAGAGACGCCAGCGATGCTTCCCTGCTGTCAGCACTATCAACCTGCTCTGTGTGTGTGTGTATGTGTGTGCCTGCCAGATAAGCTGCCCTCATACGTTCCTGTGAAGCAGACCGAACTTCTGTGAATGCCACCAGCTCTCTGCTGAAACTGCACTTCAGCGCCAGATGCTGTTTTTTCCCTTTTTTTTCTACCCCTTTTTTTTTCGCTGGCAAAGCACATTTCTTCCTTTCCGTTTCTTTTGCTCTCAAAGGATGGCCACATCAGTGCCAACAGTGAAGAACCACTTCCCCCATTTCCTCCCCGCTCTGTTTCCCCATCGTCAGGGCTACCTGTGCCTGCAAAGGACACAGAAACTCAAACACACACATCCCTAGACTAAGAGAAATGCTGTAGAAGATGAGATCCATGTTTTGCAGGCTGAAAGGAGTTAGGTGCCACAATTTGTATACCTTGTGCTCAAGAAAGTCTGTAAAGAAATAGCAAAATGTGTAAACTGTGCAAAAGAAGAATTTTCTGTTAATCCTAATTGATCTGAGCTGAAGAGATGATCAAAATAACACATTTGTTTTATACAGAAAGCCTGTTTTAGTTACTGCCTTTTCAACAAATCCTCAAATTTAGGGATCTCCTGATTAGGCTCTTTGGCCAGACATTACACCACTACCCACACCTAATCAGTGATTGGTATCTTTCCCTATTTATTAACTTTATCAAAACAACTCTAATAAAAGAACTGACCGAATGACCTTTGGAGAAGTTTTTAATATTCAGGGGCATGTGATGAAATGCATAAACCCAGATAATGTTGAAAGTTCTTCATCTTCTGTAGTTTTCAACACTACGACCTGCAGCACTATCTTTATGTTTTATAAGAAGAGATCGGAATCTGCTGTTCAGAACTCACAGAAAACTAGAAATCGATGTTGGCCAGAAATGGCCCGATCAGTGCATCTGTTTTTTTATTATTATTCCATTTAGAGTTTCTTTTAAAATCAACACCTTGTTTTTCTTAAAAACGGCAATTTGCTGGCTAATTAATTCTCAGCATTTATCTTGTGATTTTGATCCAGTTTTATCGCTCACCAGTGACTTTCAGGATGTAGAAGATTATTATTATTAAACAATGATGGATATTTGTTCCCCTCAGAAGCTTTTAAACAGAAATCTCACTTTTTGACAGCAACATTAATAATCGCACCACAAGTTACTGCTTATTTTTTCATGTGGTGCAGTTTGCTGAAGTTCTAACCTAATAGTGCTACGCTGGATACTTCTTTACTCTGGATCAAGCAAAGTTTTTGGCCTTCTACTTTTTACTTTACTTAAGTAAAAATATATTAAACAAGCTACTCTTACTGGATTACAGTTTTTGAGTACTCTAGCCACCTCGGGCTTAGGGTTTTGCACACATGAGAACAGCATGGAATTGGATTTAGTGGGCGGAGTTTGACAAGTGATGGGTAGGGATGGGTACCGATATCCAGTGCCATTATGGCACCGGTTACGAAATGAATGGTAGTAACCAGACCGAAAAGCAACACACATTTCAGTGCTTTATTTCTGGGCGTGCCATCAGTCAAGAGCAATAAGGTAAACATGGCTATCTCTGTGCAAAAAAACTGCTAAAAATAAGGGCTGTGGAAATTAACGTACCAAGGCGGGTGGATTAATTCCTAGAATTAACATTTTTTTGTGTGTGTGTGTTTGTTTTACGCATTGAACGCATACAAAGAACAGGCTCTGTTTATAATTCAGCCCGCACCACATCAGCTCTCCCTCCTAACCAGCCAAAATACGGATTGTTGTGGGTTGTTGTGCAGGAGCATGTGTTTGTGGTCCTAAATGACATGGGAGTATATTATTATTGGCGTATTGGCTTTGTGGTGATATAAGTTTATAAGTTGTCTGTGGGAATTATCCGTCCGCTTCGGATGTCCGCTTCGGTGTGTGCGTTTCAGTGTTTGCTGTGTGTGCAATCAGAGTTTTGGGGTGTGCGGTGCTTAAGGTTTAATTGCTTCGTATTTAATTATATTTATGCATGTTGGCTCAATGTATAGTTTCAGTACATTTAGTGAGATACCGCTGCGTAAATAATACGAAATTATTCAGTCAAGGTGATGTTTTCGGACTTAAATTAGCGCTAAAATATTAGCGGAAGCAGCTGTGTCCATCTTCACAATAGGAGCGTTTATTTCTTGTTGTGTTGAACTGGAGAATCTGCGGTTTACTTTTGGAAAATGATCAAATCTGACATTTGGTTACTAAGTCTATATTACATTTTATTTATGTGATATTCATCACAGATTGCTGATATCCAAATGTTATGTTTATTCATATATTTGGCTTAGTTCTGCCTCTATTTGTTATTATTCATATGGGACCACAAATAAATTATGAATGTGACTGTTGAGTAAAAAAAAAGGTTAACTGATTTCTCCTATTTTTTTAAGAGCAACTGCATCTAGATTTGTCCCTTTATTTACACAGAAAGTTCTAGTTAGTGTTTTTTGGGGTCATATTTAGCAATGGTGATTGATTCACAGCTACTGTGATTAATTAAAGATTTTTATTGTTTGACAGACCTACTAAAAATAAAAATAAGAGGGTATTTGGACCATGTTTATATGTTTAACATTCTTCAAGTACCATTTCACCGTTTAAGCACCGGCACCGTTTCAAAAGTACCGGTTTGGCACCGGTATCGGCTAAAACCTAAACGATACCCATCCCTAGTGATGGGTGGGATTTAATTAGTGATGGGTGGTTGTATGCAAATTCCACTTATTGTGATGGCAATTTTACAAACACAAGATGACTGACAGAAAAAATTAGCAAAAGACAGATGGTTGATTTTTATTTAAGTTTGTATTGTTTATAGAGGCACTAGAGCTGATGGGTTGGGTTGGAAGGGGATTGTATTTGCGTTGATGATTTTATTTTTGAAGAGGGGGTTGTGGGGTTATTTTAAATCTGTAAAGCACTTTGAGTAACTTTGTTTGAAAAGCGCTTTATAAATAAAGTTTGATTTGATTCGATTAGAGACCCAAATTGCAACACAAAAGGAGAAAAGAAAGAGACTTGCATAATGTGTCCCCTCCTCCATCTTTGCACATCTAGAGGCTGAATGTTCTAAATTCTTCTATGTGAAATGGCTCAAACTGTCAGATTTAAGGAAGTGTGTCTGAACATCAGTTTTCATCACCTTTCACCAATAAGCCATTTCGGTATTGCGATGCGCGAAATGCATTCTGGGGTTTTGGACCCAGTACTGGCAGAAGCAAACATACATATAGATAATGAACGCTGCAAAATGAATTCTTTTGAACGATGGAAAGTCCCTGAACTTAAAACATATATTTGCCATAGAGGGCTGTCTGTGTCAGCGAATCATAAGAAAGAACTATGTGCACCATCGTGTGCAGCTACAGTGCAGAGACTACTGATTTTTTTCGACGAAAGAAGAGGAAAGTGCCGTACTCCAGAGTGACAATCCCAGACCCACACATGCTGTTAGATGGCTGGGAAGGAGCTATTGTCATGCAGAAGTGGTCCCAGCTAATTTTCATCCCAGAGCTCATGGATTCAAGATGTGCTGAATCATCCTATCGCAGGTATTTCTTGCTTGTTAAATATATGGGCTATGGCTATCAGTTAGCACGTAGCTTATTAGCCTCGTCTTGCTTTTCAACTCTAACAATTTGTATTTTTGAATAGGATTTTTGATCGTTAGAATCAGTAAGAGCCTGGATAAAGCTGTGATTTTCTAAACATTAATCCTTCACATCGACTTCCAGTAGTAGGCTATGCGAGCTCTGAGTGCTAATGACTATGCTACCAAAACTAAAACTGTTAGATCTAGACGATCAGAAAACAGCAATGCCAATGCAACTTCACCCACTTCCTGAATGACCCTGATCTTCATCAGTCGAAACGCATCAGTCTCAATAAAGTGTATCTATACATTTCCAAGATCTAGAAGATCAACCGAAGTTTCGAACAATTAACATGTTTAATCACACATTTCTTACCTTGTTTATCCACCACGCACATCCATTTGGATCCTTCTTTTCTGTACGTAATGTATATAAAATAAATGGTGGTTCATTACAAGGGTCTGTATCATTCATACACGGGTGCGTTTTGCATCTCCACCATTCAGTAATGGTAACTGCCGTTTCTACAGCCAACCACAATACAATGAATGCCGGGTATACTTGAAAAGTCAGCCAAAAACAGTCTTTAAGAGGCTTTAATAGGCTCCGTATTAACAAAAACACATGCATGCATACACTGTTTATAGTCGAGCCCGGGGTTTGTTTGGGGTCCAAAAGCCGTGACTGAGAGTCCAAGCCGCATTCGTGAGCATGGGCATGAGCATTTCACTCACAATATCGATATGGCTTATTCTCAGTTGGTTTAAAATTTTTACTTTAACCCACTAAATAGGTCATACAAAGTACAGATAAAGCTTATTAAAAAAATGTTTATTCTAGTCACTCTTCTGTAAAGGACACATTCATAGGGCCTTTATACCATGGGCCATTTGGCTGCTGCTCTGAGCAATGCTCCCCTTGCCCAGCCTGTCAGTTTCGGCGGACGGCCATGTCTTGGCAGGTTTGAAGTTGTGCCATATACCCCATTTTTAGAAGAAGGATTGAACACCGCTCCTGAAGAGCTTTTTTGACTCTGTGTTAGCATTAGCCATCTTCTGTGGTTTAGTCTGTTGGAGCAGCGGCTTATCTACAGCTGAAAGAAGCAGTTAGATAAGCTCATCAGAAAGGCCAGGTCTGTTGCAGCATGACACCCCAACCCAGTGCAGGTGATGGGGACAGAAGGATTCTGGTTCAAACGACATCACTACTAGACAGCGTCTCACACCCAATGCATGAAGCTGTTTCTGAACTCCTGAGCTCCTTCAGTGACAGATTTCTGCATAGGTGGACAAAGGAGCATTACTGTAGGTCCGTCCTCCCAGCAGTTTTAAGACTCTAGAACCATCAATAATCCCATCAAACACAATTAATGTCTTGTAAGTAAATGAAGGAGCCAGTTGAGGTGGCTCGGGCATCTGGTCAGGATGCCTCCTGGACGCCTACCTGGTGAGGTGATCTGGGCACGTCCCACTGGGAGGAGACCCAGGAGAAGACCCAGGACCCGCTGGAGGGATTATGTCTCCCAGCTGGCCTGGGAACGCCTCGGGATTCCTCCCGAGGAGCTGGCCCAAGTAGCCGGGGAGAGGGAAGTCTGGGCCTCTCTGCTTAGGCTACTGCCCCCGCGACCCGACCCCGGATAAGCGGAAGAAGATGGATGGATGGATGGAAGTAAATGAAGTGTTATTTACTTCTGTTGTTTTATGGAAAATTACAAAATGCTCATTTTACACATTTCTTCAATCAAAGTAGGCTATTTTTAAAAACTGTACGGTATTTTTGTGTTGTAATTTTGCCCTTAACGTCCAGTACATGATTTTTAATTGTGGTTTTTTTTCAGGTTTTATATTTTTATCACTTATGTGTCCGTAAGTTCGATGTTGTTACTCCTCAGCTTCCGTTGTGGGGGAGTGTGCATCTGAACCCAGGCTATTCTGGGATCGACATCTTGTTAAAACGGATTAACTGACTATGTTTGATGTCATGGTGTCCGCTTGAGAACAAACAAATATACACACACGCACACATACGCAATGGCTCACAGAAAGACAATCATGGAACAGATTTCTGTGGGGGGTTTTTTCAGATAGTTTATGAAAATGTAGAACACATGATACAACAGGTGATTACAGAAGAGAAAATGTGTGGAGAGACATTAAAAGAGGACGGAAAACAATTTTTTTCTTGATTTTGTTTTATTAAACAACACAGAAGATGGATAAAGACAAGACACACAGATTGAAGAATATAATTGACAAAAACGACGTTACATTCATACCCTGATTATGTTCTAAAATTCAAACAACCAAGTCTACTGTGAAAAACACTGGTGAGTGTTCCATCGCTGACCACAGCAGTGTAGCAACACTTTTAAACATATGGCTGAAGCAGAGCTGCTGAGAATTTGAGGGCTTAAAATATCTTTGGCTTAGACAAAAAAAGGTTTAGATGCATAAAACTTCCATCTTTGGTGTAAAACAACACTCAACAGTCAGTCACGAGCTGTTCTGAACGCACATCAAGAACAAGTGAGACATCCGGGGCCCTCCAGGAGCTTTTGTAGCTACAACACAGTTTTTCAGAGTTCACAATTTCATCCGTACACAGCTTCCAAACCCCAAAGTTCTGACAAGACTGACAGGTTATCAGATAGAGGGAATCATATAAATAACTGGGATTTTATGTTACTCCTCAGCTCACAGAAAATGTATTTTGTGAAGCAGAACATGCTTCCCTTTACAACATCATAACCTAAAGCTTTATAACACTGGACAGACAGAAAACTGTCAGAATGTTTAAATTAATCATTAACATATTAAATCACTATTTCTACTTTAAAGTGCTTAAATAATGCAACACTTTTTCCCCCAACAGTATTCTGTTGCTCTCCTTTCTTTTGTCCCAATCGATCTGAAACATTAAGCTTTTAGCTCCTGTTTCTCTAAACTCCCACATAACCAAAGGTCATTACACATTTTGACCCGTAAAGAACAACATGTCACGGTCAGTTTTTCTGTTTTGTTGTAAAATGTGAGGACAAAATCTAGCCCCTAAAAAACAATTTTCCACTCACACCTCTGGTGACATCACATGAGGAAGTTTAGTTCTGCCTAATTGTTTATGTTTTAATTATCCATTTAATATTAAAGTCCACGTTGAGCTTCTTGTGATGTAATTCACGTAAATACACACAAATATAAATTCAAATGGATTTTTCCTTCTGTGTATCTTTTAAAGTTAGGATTTTCTACGATTTCCTGTTGTAGGAAGTCGAACTTGATTACCAAGCAGCACTTTCATCCTTACTGTGCATTTGTTAATGAAAATAAAATTCCCCACTCTCTTTAAAAATTGTTAGACCAAAGAAGGAAAAGATCTTTGAAAATCAGCTTGGCGTTGGACTAAAAAATAAAAATGAATCTTTACCGGTTGTGAAAAGGTTTCATGCATTTCTTTAACACTTCTTTCATATTTTTTACTACAAAGAATTGCACATTGTTATTACTGACACTAACTCTCTAAAGCACAGCACTCCTTTTGCACACCCATGCATCTGATTCACAAAGAAAGATTTGCACCTCAAACTGCGCTTCTCCACAAAAAGTTGAAAGCATAGAAATCACCTCGCCGGAAATTTTTTTTTTTTTTTTATTAAAATAGGTGGAAAAATGAACAAAGATTCATTTTCAAAATCTGTTGACTCTGATACCTTCTCAAAAATGAATATGTTGATGTACTAAACACGTTTGCAGTGCTATTAAAAAGTGTTTTAGCACAACCCGAAAAAAATGGCAAATCAAGTTAACAACTGTTTACAATCTGTGATCCAACGTACTGCCAATTAGGCCACCTGTATTGCCTCTCTTGTTGAATTTTAAAGCTCCGTTTCTCCCCAAAGGGTTACGTCAGCAATACTCAGGGAAAAGGCTAGCACTAATATAATACCGGTGCTGTTTGCAATATGTAATTTGCAGTTACCTGAAAGCTTTTTCTATTTGAGACTTAGAAGAAGAAATTTATCAAGAAAAGTAATCTGCTACACAGCTGACTTTACAGAAAAAAGATAAGGTCAGTACAGAAGGCATCATTCATCAGGACTTCTAGTAAGGAGAGCCTGAAACTGTCCTAATTTTGTATTTTATAAAACATTGTAGATTAAATCCATAATTTCCTGTTGTGTAAAGTGTCAGGTTTGATAAATAAATTTCATGTTTAAGGAATATCCCAAATAATACCACTTTATATCCAGTGGGTAATAAGGAAAACGTAGTCTAATCAAATCTGTTAGTGAGACCTGCTTCATCATTAAAAAAGGATTGGGCTCAGTAAGACATTCCCACTTCGTCTGCAAGGCGAGAGAAACTGCATGAGAGCAAAAAGCTGATGAGCATTTTTTTTGCACTATTTGCTTTGTGACTCAGACACTGAAATGGAGCAGGTAGAACCAGAGCACTGTTTGTGAATCAGGACGTATGAGCTTCCTCCTTAATGTGCAAATCAAATAAAAGTTATAAATACCCACTATATATAAAGTGCTGCGGATCTGAAAGGCACAGAATTGCTCTGTAGTCTTAGAAATCAAACCACAGTAGTCCCTAATTTTCCGTCTCATAACCACCTTCTCAGTGCTGCTTCCGTCCAAAACTATTGTCCATTCTCATCACTAGCAACCTGACAGTTACTCATTTGACAGCTCCGCATTTGAGCAGACATTTCCCTAAACAAAGACATTCACAGCAGAATCCACACCCACATACACTCAGTCGTTAGCCCCCCAGTCCACCTCTGGCCCGTCGTCCAGCCTGAGAATGAGGTAGGACAGCAGCTGGAAGAGGTTCTGCCACAGCAGTATCGCCACATAAAAGTAAATGTCGCTTACGTCCGTCTGGCACAAGTCTCCAGCGTAGCTCATGTCGCACACGCAGACGAACCTGTTGATCAGGTTTCTACAGTAGCCTCCGTTCAGACACGGGTTGGAGTGGCACTCGTCCACATCCTGCTCACACCTGCAAAAGCACAAAACTATTTATTTATTTATGTTTTATTTCAGACAAACATAGAAATATAAAATATATGAATTAAATTTAATTTAGGCAGTAAATTGTGAAGACACAATATAATAAACAGGCGGCTTGTGTGAGACATTTTGGTTAATTTTGCTGACTCGTACCTCGCACTTGATTCCGATAAGGGATTATTATTTTATTTGTCTCTACACTCAGGGACTCCGCTGTAATCACATCTTATTATTGTTTTTTTTCCCATGATGCTGTTTTTCATTAAGCACAAAGATCAATAAACAATGTTATTCATAAAGCCGATGTTCTTCTTTCTACATCTTTGAAATCATGTTTATATATTTTGTGTCTGTTGCTTTGCAGTCGTCCGAAAACGGGAATGACAGTTGTAATGGGGTTGGTACTGAATTAAAGATTGTCAGAATAATTTCTGTAAAAAAGCTGGCAAATTCATGGCAAGCCCTGGTGGAGTTAAGGGGCTACCGTCACTGAAGGATTACTCAGCTGTTGCAAATAAGGTCCACGCATTATTAGTGTTTCTGTTAATGAAACAACCACATTTTCGTAATTTCTCTTTATTTGCCAGGTTTCTGCATTCATTTTCAATGTATTACCAAATTTAAGGAAAAGGCTAGATGAAAAAAATGCACCACATCTCAAATGTGGATCTGTTTTGGTAATTGTTTTTTTAATGAGTAATTCTCTCCTATGGTGTCATCCAGGGGAATGTTTTGGGCACACCCCACTAAGAGAAGACTCCAGGGCAAACCCAGAACTAACCAGAGGAGCAATATTTAACCTCATGCTTGAGGAATGCCTAGCTCAGTCTGCTGGATCTGTTACCTCAGCGACTTCAGATAAGAGGATGGATGAATGAAGGGACCAATTCTGTCCTACCTGTGTCCAATAAATCCAGCAGGACAGTCGCAGGAGAGCTCCCGGTCAGTGCAGTTCCCTCCATTAAAGCAGGTGTAATTTCTGGTCTCATCACCACACACAGAAACAGGCAGCTTGGGCGTGCTAATAGACACACACACACACACACATACACACACACACACACACACACACAAAAAAACAGAAGTCAAACACATGGCATTTTATTTGAAGGGCTCCAGTTCATTCTAAATTGTAAGCTCTTATATATTTAATTACTTGAATTTTCTAACAATTTTTAAAAAATCTTAATATTTGAGTATTTATAAGTATCAGAAATCATGAAAGAATACAAAGCTAAAGGTTGTATGAATGGGGAGTTTGGTAAAAGGCTCTTATGCTACTTTTTTTGCCAAGTGGAAACGTGAAAATTGGCTCGGTTTCAAAATCTATAATACGAGGACTTGTCACATCAGAATAAAGTGAAGCGAATACTGTTTAACATGGTAATATTCTTAAGTATCCAAACTTCCTAGATTAAACTGATTTTAAGAATCCCAGATCCAGTTAAAGAGTCAGAAAACTCAAAAACAAAGTATTTAAATATAAATCAGTAAAAAAAAAAAATCGGATATCAGAAACTAAGATGGCAGCGAAAGATTAAGCAATAATGTGCGGAAATGTATTTATTTTTCTCCACCTATCTGGAAAATGTGATAGATGCATGCAAATTCCAGGCTTTTTCAGTACTTGCAGGATTCCTGTGTTTATATCTGAAGTTGCATTATTCTGGATGAGTCTTTCTGCCTCCTCCTATAGTGGCTAATATCATTGTAATGTGCTTGTTATGAACCGATGCTTAAAATGTGGAAACTCTAAAATGTTTATTTTTTACTTGAAATTTTAGCTTTGTGGTCATTTTTCTAATATTTAATTTTTTTATCTAATTCACCATCAATTGATGTAACAAGCACAGGAGAGAAAAAAAACTGTCTTCCTCATTGCATTTCTTTTGTGTGGTAGAAGTATAGACGCTGGTAATCAGTATCAGCAAGTACTCAGATCCAAGTATCGATAGCGTATCGGTTTGAAAAAAATGGTATTGTTTCATCCCTAAAGATAAGATTATTAACCAGCATAATGTCACATAAAAAGTGCAGGAATCAACAAGCAAACTATCTCTCTACAACCCTCTGTTAGTAACCTGAAAGTCACTCCTCTGTGGATATAAAAATAGGCGCTTATCTCTGAAAAGGTACATTTTTGTTTGGGGAGTCTTCTGTTTTATTGGTTGGGAACGTTTTGAACAACAGCTGTCACTCATTTGAAAGAGTAGTCGGCTCATTTTGACAACAAACATTGTCAGAGGGAGTGTTAATATTTGCTTTTCTTGGCATTTTGTTGCACATAACTCAACAAAAGAACAGGATGCGCTGTGCATGACTTGTGAGAGATAAAATATCTAACAGGAGACAAACACCTGGGAACACTGGAGAAATAAATAAATAAAAATAAAAACTCACATTTTTCTGACAACGATGTACCAAGGAAGTTCTTCAACGCGTTCACTGCAGAGCAACAGAAAAGGGAAAAAATTGAAAGTAGGAAGAAAGCAACACAAACAAGTGAGAAAAACAAAGGAAAGTCATTTTTGATGAAAACTATACAGCGAAGATGTTCCCAGTAAAGGGAGATCGCTTCACTGGCTGCTTTCTTAGCGCGACTTGCAAAGATTTTATCCCCACAAAAGAGGTAAAAAGGCAGGAGGCTGTGTGTTTACAGGATAAATGTTTGGAGGCGTTCCCCCGCTGGTTCTCAGAGGCAAACCGTAGATGACAGGGGAGAGAAACTGGCGCCGAGGCAGAGAGACTGAGGCCTTTTCTGGCTGACACTAGAATAGAAACACAGCTTCTGAGACGCTTACTGCAACTGTGGTTGAAGTGCTGAACAGAGGCAGAGACATGGAGACGTTTACAGTGAATGTTTTTGTGTTGTGGTGCAGTCCCTTGGCTGTGCAATTTTGGAGCATTTATTTGTCTACTTTGTTTTTACCAAGTAAGATTTTAGTTATGTTTTTTGAAGACCTTTATGGAGCATTGAGAATATTTTAAAAGGGGGAGTGTTTATTGTCTGATAATCCATGTTTTCCACAAGCTTTATGGATCCTGGGAATATAGAGTTGTAGCCAGATATTTACATACTCTGTATTAAAAGAACCATAACCTTTTCTCGTTTCTCTTATTTTTAGATCAGCTATGATTAGTATAACAGCCATCACTTTTAAATTTCAAATAATCAAAAAAATATTTTTTGGGCAGCATTTCCACATGTGATATCAAAGAAAATAACAATTGCAAGAGAATTTCAGACAAGTCAAAAAAAACTTGAGTTCATTCTTGAGATTCTATTGTTAAAAGAATAATATGGCTGTATACACACCACAGGAATATGGTAAGAGGGTGTCATTATCCACAGTGAAACAAGTCCTGAATTAACATGGGCTGAAAGGCCATTGCAGATTACAGTTTGCAAATTAACTCAAAGAAGAAACAAACATTTTTGGAGACATGTTTTTTGGTCTTATCTCCGGTCTTTTTGTGAGCAGAGATAACAACATGTTTGTGAGGAAAACCTCCTGCACAGATTACTCAGTTCCACCAGATTTGTCAGGAGGAATAGGCCATAATGGCAACAAACTGCTAGGTGCAGCTTGTGGAAGATTACCCAAAATACTTGGCCCAAGTCATTTAGTTTAACAGCTAGTTCTAGCTAATGTTTATGAAATGTGAAGATAGTTGCAAAAGGGAATAAAGGTATATAAAGTGTGTAAAGCAGCTGGTATTTGTAAATGTATTTGTGTTTGTTTAGGGGGGAAAGTATTTGTATTCGAGTTCCAAATAGGTGTAAAAATATTTTTTTTCAGCTTTACACTTCCAATTTACGTTATATTTGATTATCCATTGTAATATTTATGGACATGCAATATTGGTTGATAAATCCAGCAATGAACATATAACAAGGAATGCAACTGAGAAGAACAATGAGCACAACAGCCATTACTTAATCCAACAGGGGCAAAACATGGCTCTGGTGATGAGTTAGTGTTTTAAGGAGGGACTGAGAGGATGCTTTAGGTGCACATGATTATGCATAGCAGATGTTGACAGATGTTTGATATCTCTGCCTCTGCAGTCAGACAGAGGGACTTAAACATACCACAATAACTCCAACGACTACAAAAGCCTTGTTTTAACCTTTTTAACCGATCGTTAATTCTTTCAACAGCCTATTATTTAAAAAACCAACCTAACCGAACTACATAAACAGAGCACGGAGCGAACATGAGAGCTCCCTACTGCGGATGTTGATACTAATGCTGCATAATTGAATAATCTCCCCATCAAAATCCACTTCCCCAAAGTTATAAACTGCTTCCGGAATTTTTGGTTTCTGGTTGTTTGGATGCAGGAGGGACTTCACAGAAAACTCCAAGCAAGCCAGTCACTACTAACCATAACAGGACATTCTGTACCTCGTCTGAGGCATCCATCCATCTATCCATCCATCCATTTTCTGAACCGCTGAGGCCAAATATAAATACATGACGCAGAATGCAATGTTTTCATTAATATATTTCTAGGTAATGTTACAGTCAAAACTTTCTGAGTAGTATTTAATGGTGCGTTCACACCGCATGCTTTTACAAAGAGACTAGTTTGACGCCGATACATTTTTATGTTGAAGCTTGCAAAGCGCGTGGGCAGGCCTTTCTCTGCCAGATGTTTTAAACACTAGCGGATCGTGGTTGTCTAGACAACTTTGATGTTGGGTGACGTCACTAAAGAGAGATGCTCTGATTGGCTGAAGTGCTGCGTCAAGACCGTTAAGACTGTCAAAAGCTGAGATAGGTGAACTTCTGCATTGCTGGCTTTTGGCACTTTGAAGCTTGAAATGCAGGAAACACTTGAAAAATTGACGCAGCCAACGCACACACAGTGCCGCAGAAACTCTGACACCCCTTTTACAGCCTCAACCCTAGATTTTACATGTAATAATAATAATAATAATAATAATAATAATAATACATTTCTTTTTAAAGCGCCTTTCAGGGAACTCAAGGACACTGTACAGATAAAAAACAATAAAAACACAAGTGCCAAGAAAATACAGTAAAAGTAGAATAAAACAATAAAATAACAGTAAAATCAGTAAAATCAACGGATGGATTGTGGGGTGTTGAAGTTAGAAAAATCTGATTTAAACAGATGAGTTTTGAGTTTTGATTTGAAAAGTAAAAGAGAATGAATGTTCCGGAGGTCAGCAGGGAGAGAGTTCCAGAGCTGGGGAGCCGAGCGGCTTAAGGCCCGGCTCCCCATAGTGACCAGACGGAGGGCCGGAGGGACAGAGAGTTGAAGGGAGGAGGAGGAGCGGAGAGAGCGAGAAGGGACGTGAATATGGAGAAGATCTGAAAGGTAAGAAGGTGCCAGGTTATGGAGGGCTTTGAAAGTGCAGAGAAGAAGTTTGAAAGTGATCCTGAATGTTACCGGGAGCCATTGCAACTGATGGAGGATGGGAGTGATGTGGTCAAAGGAGTTTTATTTATTTCTGAAATATAAAAAATATTGATATGTAATCTTGACGCTGTTGTTTGGGGTGCTGTGAACAAGACAATGCCCTGAAATTATGGTGCATTCTATTCGTACTTGAAACTAGAAAATACAGACTTTTGAGTGGGAAAAATCAACCGGAGCGCCCTCCAAAGATGGACTTCCCACTCGAAAAGTCAGGATTTGTTTTTGTGTTTTTTTGCTCCAGTTTTGACTTGCAATCCTCACATTTCCTCATATAAACAATGGCAGCAGTGGTGGGAATATGTCTATTTTACAAGACACGGTAGGAACAATGTGTCTAAAATCCACCTTACATGTAGAGGCTGCAACTCTAAACCTAGACAAAAAAAATTGGTGTTCGCACATGGAAAGTACATCTAATGCTGCGTTCAGACCACAGGCTTTCTCAGCGTCAAGCAAAGCTCACAAAGCATCTAGTTTGACGCTTCTATGTTGAAGCTTGCTTTGAAAAGCTTGAAAAGTGGATGGAGCCAATGCTGACAAAGCGCTGCAGAAACTGTGACGCTCCCCGAACGGCCTCCACCATAGACTTAGCATGTAATCTTGACGTTGCTGATGCTGACAAAGCCTGTGGTCTGAATGCACCATTAAAATGATGTTTGTTAGAGGTACTATCAAAATGGCTACCTGTGCATCACCATATTGGAATCAAGACGTAGCCAACTACACAATTAAACGCTTTTTACTTAGACATGACGGCAAACATCTCTGCTCTCTGACTTCAAGTCGCACCACATTATCTGAGTTAATAAATTAATGTATTGCATGCCATAAATAAAGTCCAGATTGTAAAAAACGGTACTTCCCTTGAACAGTTTTCTCTAGTACATTCTAGGGTGACTGCAATAAGTATGCAATGAATATGGGAAGAGGTCTGGCTCAAGGTTGTGTCTTATACCTGGTCGCTGTGTTAGATCTAGGTAGGACCAGGTTCATACCTTTAAACAAACTGATCTAGATTTCATTTGGAACAATACAGAGACCAAACGGTCTTGATACGGTAACTTTGCTGTGTCAATCAAACCTGAACAACTGAACAGAACCAGGGACAGAAACGAACCAGAATTTATTTTAAACATACTAAACACCTCATGTGTGACAACACGTTTAGTTACAAATGGGTTTGACAACTAAGTTAATGTTTTAGATTAGCCATCACACAGCTCTGTTCCATAGGAAATGTTTGGGCAGAGCTAAAAGGTATACAAGAAGACGACAAACAAACTGGACTCCTTTACACCATTTCTGTCATTAGGAATGGGCCATATTTAGTCGGGTACAATTTGAGACGATTCTTGCTTCTTTATGCACTAAAGGGTTAATATGAGTTTTCCTTTGTATACCACACAACACAATCTGCAGAAAAACACCTGAACTTACTTGCAGAGGGGTCCAGTGTAGTTCTCAGCACAGAGGCAGGCATATCTATCCGGTCCATGGAGACAGGTGGCTCCATTGGCACACAGATGGTCTTCACACACATCCACCTCTTTCTCACAGTCCACACCTCTGTACCCAAACTCACAGGTGCACTCATAGGTGAGCCCGATGATGGTACAGTTACCGTGGACACAGGGGTTCGAAGCGCAGGTGTCTATCAGGATGTCGCACCGTCTGCCGGCCCAGCCATCGGCACAGGTGCAGTTGTAGGTGTTGAAAAGGTCCTGACACTGCCCGTTGTTGAGACAGGGGCTGGATTCGCACACCGAGGCCCCTCTGCATCCAGGGAGAGCCGGGTCTGGTGATGTTTGAGTAAACTGCTCCTCCTGCAGGCGTGGAAGGTTCACCTCAGAGGATCTGAAGTATGGCAGAGCAATGTTGCCCAGCTCGACCGTCCCCATGCAACCAGTAAGTGACCAGCCAGCGTAAGGAGCCAGGCCACCCAGGTAGATGTCCACCCCTTCTCTAAGGAAGTTCAGGTTGCTACCATGGCTCCTGGAGATGCTGGCCTCCTCTATTTCATCATCAAGCACCAAGGTCCAACGAGAGGACTGAGCCCAGGGTGCCGTCATGAAAAGCTGGACGGTGTGCCACTCGCCATCAGTGATGCTCTTTTTGCTGCTAAGGCTCGCCGTCAACACTCCTTCCTCCTCCGACCCACTGAGGTCTCCAGGGGAGCTCTGGAGCTCCATGAAGAGGACACCATCCTGAACAGAAACTGTAATGAAGGAGGAACCCTTCTCTGCATGCAAGATGGCTGCATTACGCTTCCGTGTGCGGAGGGTTAGAGACATGTTGGTGATGTTTCGGAATATGTGGCCATTTCCCTGAAACATCATCACGGTGCTGTTATTCAGAAAAGTTGCATTGGAGAAACCTGGAAGAATAAAAATGGAAATGTTGCAGTAAGTACAGTGGTTCTAACATCCCTGACAAAATGCCTCAAGAGAAAAGATTGCTCTAGATGCTGAACTTTTTATTAGACACCTCAATATTCGGAGCCAAAACTGACAGGCATTTGGATCCAAAAAAGTTCCATCTGAAGAAAAGCATCATGCCACACCCACCATTTTTCACTGCAAGTAGGTTTTCCATTGGTAATGTACAGTTGTGTTGGGGTTTTTGCCAATAAACATTCTCTTCTATCTGGACACAAATGATGAATCCACTAACATTTTATCTAACAATATTGCAAGGCTTGATTTGAAGATAGAAAAAAAGGCTTCATTTGTGCCTACATACACAGATACGATAAACCTTAAAAGTCATTGAAGAAGAGGTTTGAATATATATTTTTAGTACTTTAATGTAAGCCGGAGGGCTTTCAACCAAGTCTGAGTTTTCTAGAATGTTTTAATTGGTCTGCTTTACCGGTTTCAAATCATTTAAACCTCCTTAAATCAATTTTATGATGAAAATAATAAAAATAAAGCAATGGGCTTTAAGGGTGACTTTACCGACAGAGTGGCAGAGAATCATCACTAATCCGTTTGAGAAAAGGATAAAGTAGCTTTGGATCAATCCTGCTTTACGGATCAGATACGGAATACCATGAAGAAAGATTGAGGCCAGTGTCTAAATAAAACTGTTGTGAAATTCAGTCACATATAGGCAAGTAAAGAATTTAAATCCAAGAACAAGGTCAATGCTTAGATAGCATACTTTCGATCGGAGGTAACGACTGATAAAATATTGTTTTTCATCTCTGGTCTTAGTCAACACTTCACCAAAAAAAAACACACTTGTCTTTTTTTTCTCTTCCAAATTTAATCGTAAGCCATCTCAGCTGTACAGGTATGTTGGAGTCACTTACATTCGTATCCCTGCTGCAGCATCTTGCACTCTGCACCTGTGGGGCACGGTGACAGCTCACACCACCTCACCTCCTCACAGCGCCGCCCTGCTGTGCTGATGGGGCACATGCAGGTGAAATCGTCCCACTCAGAAAAGCAAATGCCCCCATTTAGACATGGATTTTTCTGTGGATTAGAAACAATTAAACCGCCTGTTTGTAAACTGTATGACTTGTGTCAAGTGTTTTGCGTAATCTTCCACAAGCTGCTCACAACAGTTTGCTGGAATGTTGACCCAATCCTCCTGACCGTTAGAACTGAGTTATGCATGAAGGAGGCCTTCCTCACGTTTTCAGCGCTGCTCAAAAAGTTTCTATGGAATTGAGATCAGAACTTTATGATGGGAGCTCTAAACCATTAAGTTTGTTGTCCCGAAGCCCCTTTCTAACTAATCTGGCTGTATTCTAAGGGTCATTAAAGATTAGAAAATACACTTTTGTGCCCAAGGCTTTAACTTTTTGGCTGATGTCTTTAAAATTTTCTCATATTGGCTATTCATTATGTTGGCAACTGTTTTGCGAAATGCACTAGTCCAAAAAAACGTATAAAAATATTTCAAGATTATGTGAATACATTTCTTAATGCTATCTTATTTTAATTCAGGCAAACCTCTTTTATCCCCACAAATATCACAAAACTTCAGTATTACTAGACCATAATGGCCATGACTTTTGTTGTATAAGCATTTTTTAAATGTATATAGTCATTCTATAAACTATTACGAATGCTTTTAAATTAAGAAATCCCACAGAAATAAATGAGACAAGCTTTCAAATCATTCAACCAACTTGTCTTCTTCCCTCTCATGTTCAGCTAAATTGGTTGTTTAAACTGTAAGTGGTTCACAAGCAAGGAGGCAGCCATCAGATGTTTCCGCTTTTTTATATCTTTTAAAATCCCAGTTTAGCTTTTATGAACTTTTTTAAATAAACAATCATGTTTCCTGGCAAAGCTGATGACATCATAAATGCTACTGTTGGGAAAATGTAGCAAGATCCACCGTTTTTGCAAATACATTTTTTTCAATTGCTTCAACTGTATTAATAAAGTGACAGATCCGTCAAAATGCAGAAAAATCTCCCGTCTTTCACATAGTTTAACTTTCAAATAGCATATTGAAGTTTGTATTATGGTTCCTATGTGTTGTGTCTGAACCATATACTAGATATAGTATATGGCTGTGTTTGCTTACACTGCAGGTGTTGTCTCCAGAGCAGCCAGGAGTCACATTTTCCATTAGCTCAAGAGGAAACGACCTCACAAAAGTGTCCAGCCCAAAGAACTGCAGCCTCCTGTCGCTGATCCTCAAATCCTGGATGCAGCCTTTAAAAAATCCACCAAACTCTGAGTTGGTTTTCTTCTCTAGAAGACCTCCTACAAAAACCCCATCGCCTGCTTGGACATCAACCGTCCTTCCTTCTACCTCCCCTTGATTCTGGCCCGCCACATACAGGGACATATGGCCATCATGCACCTCCACATTTACAGAGTGGACTTCTCCGTCATGGACCGTCCTTCGCGCCTTCAGGCTCACAGAGTTAGGGAGACGAACTGCAATCCTGCCACCCTCAAGCCACATGTGCAGGTACGGGCTGCTGCTGTTGGCGAGCACCAGGAGGAGCCCGTTTTGCCTCCGAGTGCGCACAAACAGGGAGATGGAGAAGTTCTGACCCAGATCATCTGTGATAGTGAAGGCTACAAAGCTGTGAGAGTCCTCGTTCCCAAACCGAGCAGTAATGTGCTCTGCAAAAAAGATCAAGTCAAATTTTAGTCTTGAGGACATTATCACTTTTATTTTATTTCAAGATTATAGGCTTTTATAAGAAGACAAAGACCTAAAACTCAACTATTACCAATTACATAATCATTTATGTGCCAAAAAAGTCTAGAGTGATTTAGATTATGAATAAATGAATATATTCTTCAATAAGTCCTAACCAAAGAACCTATGGTGTGTTGGGAAGTTATTCTTATTCTTATAGACTTGAATTGAGTGGAAATGTAACTTTTAACAGTATAACCCTTAAAGGGGAAGTTAATTTTTATTTAAACTTGGACCGTATTTATAGCATGCATTGTTCATTTACTCACCCAGACCAGTTTTGAGCCACTTCTTCAGGAGATTTTATTGTCCAGTGGCGATCAGTGTATATCCATATAATGGGAGTCGTGAGGGCAAGTCAAGTGCCGCATCTAAATAAGGCTTTATTTGCCACTTCTTTATTTAACCAAGGTTATGATATTCCCCTCGGAGTTCAGAGCATCTCAGAAGTGCTTCTTTGTTATCTTCTGCATGTTTTTTCAGGCTTTTATTCCAACGTACAACAAGCTACCATTTCAGTAATGTTACTGCAGTGCCCCATGGCAATTGTAGTCTGAGTAGGACTTTTACTCAATGCTATATGACGGTCTCAGACCATTTGGTCATTTTGTTTGTGCAATTTGGAAACACACAAACGCAGACCATGTTAAAGTTTGCAGTAGCAAGTTCTGTCTAACATCTGCTGCCGTAGAGCACAGATTGAAAGCCCTGATCAAACTACAACTGTCATGGTGGATGGCAGGGACGTAACTGAGATTGCGTGTTTGATTAAAAGCCTGCAAATCACCCTAGAAGACAATGAAGAAGCACTTCCGAAACGCCCCGAACTCTGAGGGGAATAGTTCTACCGATTCATAACAAAAGATTGGTTAAATTAAGTTTTGTGGTAGATTATGCCTTATTTAGAGGCAGCACTTCGCGTGGCCTCAGCCCTCCCATTATATGGATATACACTAATTGTAATTGGATACAAACTTCTCCTAAAGGACTCCAAGCGGCTCCAGAATTGTCTGGGTGTATAGGCAAACATAATGCACGCTATAAATAAGGTCCATGTAAAAAAAAAAAGAATTCCCCCTTTAACATACAAATAGAAAAAAGCAACAAACTTACATTTACTTGAATAACTACTACTACTAAGACAGAGCAGAGCACATTAGCGAAGTGGAAGTAAGAGTAAATAAAAATCTTTAAAGTATGGAGTGCATTTATCTTCGTGTTTGTCAAATCTTTTTTTGCTGCATGGCTGCTGGAGTTTTTCTCTACTATCTTTGCAAATCTACACATGGAGATTTTTGCATTTTCTTCTTTGCAAAATAGTTCAAGCTCAATTAGATTTGATGGTGAGGCTGAAATAGTTTCTCAGCTAGTCTTTGTCTAGGCTGTGTAGTACTAACACATGAATCCACTTTGATCTAAACCATTCCACTGCAGCTATGGCTGAATGTTTAGTTGCCATGTAAACAGATTATTCTACATGATGTGTGATTTTCTGAAACTCTGCATCTCCTCCAGAGTTACTACGAGCTTCTTGTGTGCTTTTTTGATCAGTGCACTCCTTGCCTGGTCAGTCAGTTTATTTTTTGGCAGGTTTTTGGTTGCGCCACATTTGCGCTGCATTTAGATGTTAAATTACTCACCCTGGGTCTCTGATTGCTAATTGGGGGTCTTCTGAAAGCAATTTGTTGTCTTGAATTTTATTTAGCTGTATCAGGGGGAAAAAGGGAGATGCACACAAACGTGTGCCACAACATGTCTCCTTTTCCTTCCAGCTCGCAATCATGCACTACATTTGTGTCATTCCCAACGCCAGCAGATTATATATTAGTTTGTGGTGTTGTGGGACATGAAAAAACGAGAAAAAGTTTAGTCAGAATTAATGCTTCACTATGTCTGTTGTCTTTTAAAGAGATCTATACTTCATCAGAGTTTCCGCAGAGATGGACATTTATGGAGAAAATGCTGAGCTTAAGTTTCAAAAAGAGGAAAAGTTAAGGCGGCACAAGTCCTCATTGAAGCGTGTTCTGTGTCAGCTGTCAGCACTTTCCCCTGTGGGTGGGTCATCGTATTAGATAGTTAAACCACTAAGGGAAAAAAAACAGGCTTTGGCAGTGCGAGTGGGTCATGTAATACTTTATAAAAGCTTCAAAGTGTTTCTGCGTGGATGTTTTGAAATTTCTAGACAAGTTTAACTTTGTGTTGACAAAGAAAGGATTGAGACTCATTAAGGGGAATAAAATGAAGTGCTTTTCCATTTACATTGAAATTAAAGAAAAATCTGATCTTTGAATCTAGCATTTCTGTAATTCTCTTTCTGGTGTGTTCAGTTTGGAAAACTGTGTTAAGAACAAATGTGAGGCATTTACTTGCAGGATCTGACTGTTTCCTAAATAGAATCCTTTGTATCCTTAATCCGGTACGTCGGATAAGAGGATCTCTGCCTCGGCCTCTTGTTCTGGCTTTTGATTGGACTTGTCACTGGCAAATTATGTTACACAAAAGCAGCTAAGTATGTTATTTAATTACCAAGTTATGAAATTTGGGGCCTGTGACATAACTTTTCTCTTTCAGTTATATTTACTCAGTAGACTAGAAGCTGATAACAGTCCAAATATTTAATGTCTAATCCCAAAAATTACAAATAAGGAATAAAAGGTAGAATTATATGAAGAGAAAAAATTATAATTTGTTCCTTCCAGTTGCGAATAATACCTTCCTCGCAGTCGTGCCCCTCGTAAGGCCTTGCACAATGGCACTGGTAGCTCTGCCACAAGTTGACACACTGGCCTCCGTTTTGGCACGGCTCGTCCAGACAGCGGTCCCTGTGGCCGCAGCCCGGGGAAACATTAACGGCAGAGTCGCTCAGCCATTCTCCTGGAACAACAAGCTGCCAGTCCACAAACACGTCACGCATGCAGCCGATGAATGCAACCGAGTCGGGGTGTCTGCTGTACCCCCTTGGACTTTCGACTGTCCCTCCTATAAACGTGTTCTGAGGGGAAGTCTCAAGCCCGATCAGAGGGATTTGGACAGGGGTCACCTTGTGGCATGACTGGATCCCACAGTTTCCAGCACCCTCTAGTAATCTAAGGCTCAGGATCTCGTTAGTGAGTACAGCCTCCACAGTGTGCCACTCTCCAACTGTGACGTTGTTTGGAAGCTCCAGAGCCTGGCTTTCTGCTTCGGTCCCATCAGATTCCTCCCTGCTCAGGGTCAGACTCAGCTGACCCCCCTCCAGCTCAAGCCGCAGCAGCAGGCCCCTGATGTTCCTCTGGAACAACAACGCAGAAGGCAAAACAGTCTTGAAGCTCAGCGTGATGTTGCTGGTCAGATCAGCAGTCAGCAGGGGGTTGTGTAGCAACAGGTAACCTCTCCGCTCGAAGGAAAACGTGGTTGGGGTGTCGCAGAGCGGTCCGGTGAGTCCGGGTGTGCAGGAACAAGTGTAGCCGTGAGTGTTGTCCAGCAGGAACGGAAAGCAGGAACCCCGGTTCTGGCATTTATGACCCTCGCAGCCGACTAACTTCACATCGCAGTTCGCACCTCCGTAGAGAACGCCGTCAGGACTCCATTCGAGGCAATGGCAGATGTAGCCCCCAGCAAGGCTCTCACATCTGCCCCCATTCTGGCAGGGACTGGACTCGCAGTGGTTTACCACCACCTGGCAGTGGGAACCTGATAACAGAAGAACACCATATAGAGACAGAAAAGCCTCAGAAAAGTCTTAAAACAACGAATGAACAACCAGGTGTTGCTCCCTAATACAACTTTGAATTGAGATGTAGAATTTTCAAATATTCCTGCAGTTGAAAAACTGTTCTGTCAGGACAGAAATATCTTTTGGTTGGTGTTATGCGGCTGTAATGAAGTAGAATTTTTTTTCCATCTGGTCAAATTATTATCTTTAAGATTATTTATACTTCTGTATGACCTTCAGAATCTCTGCCTGAATCCCTTAACTTTAGGTAGATCTAATGAAAATCACAAATTGAACTCTCATGTGAATTCATTTTTAAAATGTTAAATAAATAAAGATAAATCTTAAAAGAGTTTTAAATCTAAAAGAACTGTTAAGCATTAAAACTTTTTTAGGTAATCACAGATTAATGATGAAAGAAAACACCAGGTGACTGGCTTTTATGTAACAGCATTACCAAATCTGTTCACATAAACAAAAGCTCCAATTTACCTGTCCCAAGCAACACAATCCACAAAATCCATGGTGCGGGCGCCCACATCATGCCAACACGTTTGCCCCCAGAACTGACCCAAACTTGCTTGACTTCATGCTAGTTTGCATTCGTGTACTGGTGGAGCCCTACTGCTTGTGTACCCATGCACTCTGAAGCATGTCGAGCTGAATATGTTCAGTCAGGAGACCAGCAAAGCCAGATCCTCGGGGGGATTAGGCTAATGCTATTTGGCCACCTTACTCAGTCAGAGCCGCCGACACTGGCAGAGAGTTAGAGTTTAGAACACAATTATCAGCAGGTAAATACTTGTACACAAACAGGAATAATGTTAGCAATTTACAGCCTGAAACTCCTTTATTGATACGCATGACTTAATGTTACAATTAAAACATTTAATATTCTGATATCATTTAATGTTAAAATTAAATATATCTTCAGAATCATTTCTAAAACACCACAATCTCTACCATATTTAGCTCATTGTAACTGGATATGGTTATTTAGTAGATTGCAAAAGTATTCACTCCACTGGATTTTTTTAAATTTGTTGCTTTACAGCTGCAAACTTTGAGTAAAAGTATGAAGTACGAAGTGAGGCCAAATAATTAATAGTTTTCAAAATCTTTAACAAATATCCATCCCAGGGGTCACGTTAACGTTTTTACAACAGTGATGGAAAATCTGAAGGCCGTCCGTCATTTTGACCAATAAAAATTCACACTTGAGGCGTATCTTTATGCATTGAGTACAGGTAACTAAACCAATCAAAAGAAAATGCTTTCCAAGGGGGCATTTGAGCATCATCGCATACCTGGACCACGTACTTAATAGATCTCTCTAACCATGTTGTGCGAACCACTGGAGCAGATGCGGTACATGCTGTGGGATTTCTTCCCACTGAAGCGATTGCTTGCGGGTCACAAAATTGCTGGTTCAAAGAGTCTTTCCAACTTCTGATCACTTCAACTGTAGTCATGTTCCCTAATTTCAAAACTTTGGCTGAAGTGTCGCTTGTAATAACAGTCTCCATTGTGGCAGCAGGATATCGGTTCTGCCTCCGTTCCATCTAAACCCACATGAGAAGTCATCCATCCTTGGCAAAAATTAGAAAGCTTATGACATTAAACTCTGCAGCAACCCACTTGAAAAATGTTAGAATGCACAAATGGGTGCGCATTTCAGTTTCATGCGAAGCATGAGGAAGTTGTGAGACTGTGAGTTCAGGCCACAGCAGGTGAGCTGTTTGTATTTTTGAGTGTAATCATTTCATTGTTTTAATTTAGTTTTCTGTTCAGTTTGTTTGGACTGAATATGCATTTAAATGAATAAAAAACAAAATACTATTGAATATGTTATCATTTTAAAATTTGATGGGTAAAAATAGATTTTGACCGTATTTGTCTTACCCCATCTGACAAAATGATGGGCAACAAAAACTCTAGCATGACCTCTGACCGATCCATCCATCATAATCCGTTTAGTCTGGGTTGGGTTGCGGGGGCAGCAGCTTAAGCACAGAAGCCCAGACTTCCCTCTCTCCAGCCAGTTGGGCCAGCTCCTCCAAGAGAATCCATGACATTCCAAGGCCAAACAAAAGAAACATAGTCCCTCCAGTATGTCCTGTGTCTTCCTGTGGCTCACCTCCCGGTGGAACATACCTAGAAAACCTCAACCGGAAGACGTCCTAACCAGATGGCCGTTTCTCCTCTTAATGTGGAGGAATAGTGACTCTGCTGAGCTGAATGACCGAGCTTCTCATGCTGTTTCTAAGGGAGAGCCCTTTTACGAATCTCTTTAACCAATAAAATGTGTAATCCATTATGTGCACTTGTGTTAACCTGACCTCCCTTTACTCTAATATTCCTAAGAAAAAAGCTGCTATGCAAACGGCTGTCTTCAGAAGTCACCCAATTAGTGAATCAACTCCTGTAGAACCTTTTTGTTGAACCCTTTTTAACTACTCATCTTATTTTGGGGTCTGTATTAGATTTGCACATCTTTAGAGGATTTTTTTTCCATTGTCCTGTATAAAATAGCCCCGACTCAGTCAGATCAAATGGAAATTTGAGCATTCATTTTTAGGTTTTATTACAGATTCTCAGTTGGATTAAGAGATTAATATGATTCATCTAACCTATTCCATTGTAGCTGTGGTCTTATGTTTTAGGGTCCTTATTCTGCTATAAGGTGACACTCCCCCCTTCCCTGAGAGTCTAGTCCTTTGCAGCTAAAGAATTGCTATATATATATAATTTCTAATCATTCAGACCAGTTTCTCTGTCCCTGCAGAAGAAACGTCTCCCCACAGCATGACGTTACCAACGCCATGTTACACTGTGATTATGGTGCTTTTTTGATGATGTACAGTGTCAGCTTTGTGCCACCTTTTGCATGTAGGGAAACAAAGTTTAGTTTTGGTCACATCTGACAAGAACACATAAAGGCAAACATCTGCCCTGCCCCTTATATGGCAGCTAGCAACCGAAACATGGAACTTCTTATGGCTTTATTTCAACAAGCGCTTTCTTCTTGCCACTCTGCCATAAAGGCCAGATTTTTAGAGTTTCTGTTTAACTGTTTAAATCCAACCATTCAGATACTGCTCTGCTCAGATTTGTTCACATTTCTGGCTTTTTCTATCTTTGTAAGAATACTGTAAATATCGAAATCAAATTCTAAAGGTTGTAAGATGTAAGATCAATGTACCTGCTGTTCCTGTAGGGCAGATGCAGATGTAACCTGCAGCGTATCGGTGGTCATAGTGTTCAGGCAGCAGAGCCTCGCTGCCATACAGAGCCTGCCATGACCTCTCGATGCAGCTGCCACTATGCATGCACGGACTGCTGCTGCACTCGTTTGTGTCAATCTCACAGTTGCGTCCCTCGAACCCTGAAATGAGGAGTCCGACTGTGATCGAGACCAAAACCTCATCAGCACAAAAAAGATGTTTCACTCACCTGGCCAGCATTCACAGGTGTAGTTACCCTGGTTCTCCAAGCAGATGGCGCTGTTGAAGCAGGGATCAGAGTGGCACTGTGTCAGTGGCGTCTCACAGTGTTGGCCGGTGAATGTTGTGTGTGAGCAGTCACAGCTGTACCTACACAGCAACACATTTTGTTAATATATCAGTAAACAAATTTCTCAACACTTCCTCCAACGTTTACATACATTTTATCTGTAAAAACTCACTCATTCACGGCGTCAATACACAGTGCCCCGTTTTGGCATGGCTGCTCCTGGCATTCGTCTCTGTTGATTTCACATCGCTCTCCTTGGAAACCGGCATGGCAGATGCACCAAAAGCCTCCGGCGTGGTTAACACAAGTGCCACGGTGAAGACAAGGCTGTGACTGACACTGATCTATCTGGATCTCACAAGTGGTCCCTGTGAACATCATCAAAGCCACACAGATGTCAGGGCCCAGGTGAGCCCAGCTGCAAAGGCTGAGAGCAGGGGGTGAAAACTAAGCAAAGCTTTCAGGCTTGGCTGACTGTGATCATGGGTTTCTTTTTTATGTCATAGCAAAGCTTCTTTGTCTGCAGCTGGTCTAAACAAACAGTGCTCCTCCTGTATACAGTATCCTAGATCTATCTACGCTCCTGTAAAAAAAGGGTGATGATCTGAATGATCTTTTTGATGAGAACATCATATCATGCATGCAAGAGTTGCTAAAAAGCAACTTTTAACAGATACTTTAGTATATTTTGATCAGTATTTGTGTAATAGAGAAAACAAAGCTATGATTTAGTTGTGAAGTTGAAATAAAACTGCTATTTTTGCAAACATGAATCTGAACAGTTTGCTATTCAATTATTTTCTTATTGTGGTGCGAGCTTTATCTGCAATGCTCAGCAAAGTCAGGTAATCGCTTTGTACAGCTAAAAGTTTATATTTTTGCTGCATTTCTCTTTACATAATGCCTCAAGCTCAGTCAGTAGTTTGAGACAATCTATGCGCATTAAAGTGCAGCTCACCCCCAAATTTACTTTTTTTGCTGAGAAACTGTAGAAATTAGTGTTTAATAGTTCTGTTTACATGGTCCGGTCATTATTTTTGACATTTTGGTGTATTTCAGTAAAAATACTCATTTTGTACCTGAAACCGTTAGTGGAGTGCCGTCTTCAGCTTACAACTTTACATTTGAATTGGAATTGGACATTGTTAGAAGCCCAGCTTGGATTTTTTGTGAATTCTGACATCAGCCTGGTTTTTGACACCATCCTACAGCTGTGGAGTATGAAACAAGCTCAGTCTCTGCCACACCACAGTAGAGAGTTTGAGTTGGCAACTCATGGGCCATCGGCTTAAAACGATAGGGTTCAGACCTTCCTCTCTTTCCGCTGGTGAAGGAGGAGGAGAGAAATATTCAACCTCATAATTGTCCCACTCTAAAGCAATGGAGCTTGCATTGCTATTACGACCCAAACTAAACGACTTTCTTAAAATAAATTAAAGGAAATTATACTTATAATTACGTCTTATCTTTGAGGTGTGTCGCTTAAAGTAATGAAATAAACCAAAATAACACTGGGGGGGATATATCCATTTTTGCAAAACTCTCTGTCATTGTCTGTTTTGAATAACACGCCTTATGAACTCTCCAGGCAAGCTAATGCTAGCTGTGAGATTGCTTCATTTAACCAAGTGCAGATTTTAAACGTACATTTTTTTAATATTATGTTCATTATCTCAATATTCCAGACTATTCCATTAGAGTTCCATGAATTGATTGTCACAAAAATTAAGTAAACCTATTTAAAATACAAAAAAACTATTGGTTTAGGGGGCTTTCTATGAAACAATTTGCTGCTACATTTCTTATAGTGCCTTGACAAAAGCTGAGCAACTTTTGATCTCGCAGAGCCCAGATGATCCTGTCCCATTTTACTGACGATGCTACTTCCTGATAGTGAAAATGACGCAGTGCCGCAACATAATTAACAGCTTCGAAATCTAGCGTAATCTAAAGCATGAGATGCCCTGATATTAACCCTTAACGGGATCTTTTTTTTTTTAAAGCATTATATATCTGACAGTGTTTATGTTTATATTGTAGAGTTTAACCATCAGCATCACTGCTGATCTGATGTGACAGGAAAGCCAGCCCATTGTCTATACAGTGAGTGAAGCCCAATAAAGCTGAATTATAATCTAGCAATTTCTGGCTATGCCACTGCTTGCCACAGATTCTCAGTTAAATTTGAATCTGAACTTTGACTGGCCCATTCTAACCCACGAATATGCCTTAACCTACACCATTTTATTTTTGCTCTGGCTGTAGGTTTAAGGTTGCTTTCCTGCCCCACTCTGTGTTGGTCTATAAAATGAACTCCAAATAAAAAATGCCCAAATTTGTGGTTGTAATGTGACAAAAGGTGTGTCGTTTCATGGGTTACTGAAAGGCATTTTAAAACAAAAGATTTTTAAATGTGAATTTTGCTCTTAGAAAGCATGTCATGCATACATTATTTATGTAACTTATTTACAGTCTTTTTTTTTTGTAAAGCTTTGACATTACACTTCTGTTTTTTACTTTTAAATCCCTGTTAGAAATTCCTTTTACTGAGACATGGGTTATAAAGTCAGACACACACAAAGACACACCTGTAAATCCAGGAGGGCACAAACAGGAGAATCTACCCACTCTGTCCACACAGGTGGCTCCGTTCCTGCAGGGCTGTGAAACACACTCGTTCACATCTATCTGGCAGTGAGAACCCTGGAAACCTGGCACACAGAAGCAGGAGTAACTGTCCCCACGGATCCTGCATATTGCCTGATTTTGGCATGGATTTGGCAAGCAGGGGTCTGGAGTTGGAGGAAGCATGTCGGGAGATGCACCTAGGAGCATAATGTGTTATTTAATATCAGACTTAGAAGATAATTTCTTTACTGAAGCACCTTCATGATTTCTTTCTTTAGCAAAAACATGGACCTTTGTAAAGATTTTTAACATAAGATCCGACTTTTCACCCACAAGAACGTCTTTCATCAAAAATATCCTTACTAGACTTTTTAGATTTATTCACAACAACCTCGTATCCCACACACATGGGTTCTGAATCTTCAAAATATGAATTCACAAATTAGCCTGGTGTCCCAAAGAGTCTTGCCTAAGTTTCTGTTGATGCATGTGTAGATCTTTAAGGATGCCCGGTCGAAGAACCATCTCCATGGTAACACAGGATATGGACTATCCTTATCAAAACTCTCTGACCATGACTTGGGTAAAGGCGTCACTCAATAAGACTAAACATTAAAACTAATACTACAACATTAAGTAAAAATGTGTCACAGTTGATTGCAAAGTATAAATAAATCATAACACTAAATTATTTCCACCACACATGTCTACTTCTTCATGAATGATCTTATTTTGTTCTGTTTTTTAGAAATCCAGAAAAACTTTTAAAATAGTACCTAACTGGTTAATTTTCTGTTTTTCAATGCATAAAATTTTATATTTAAACCGTTCTTTTTATTGATGCGTAAACAGCTTTAGCCTCAAGTTCATTTTATCCAATGAGATATTTGCTTACATTTATGGTTGTTTCCTGAAACGGAAGAATGTAGTAGAAAAAAGAATAAGCAATCCGTTTTTCTTTTTTTATAGTATAACATGGATAAGTGTGCTTCCAAAAGTCTGCTTCTGATTGGTTTATCAAAACCTTGTGGCGACTCCTTCCCCTCCAGCTCTGTAAGAACCTTGATGTGTTCTGACACACAGATAAAAAGAGAAACAAAACCAGCGAAGCTTCCAGACACATTGATACTAGATCTAATTTGGTGTAATATTCCAGAGAGATTAAGATGTTGTATTAACTCTGTATCTATGACTTACTAAGGGACTTTTTTCATTATCACAAATTTCTGAATCCAGAGAGAGAAACCACCAATATCCAAATGAACCACCAGTATCCAAATGACTTAACTCGGAACCTGAAGACTTTTCGGCTCTAAAGTGGGAGCTGGATAAACTGAGTTTAAAATCCATTTTATGTATGAGCCATCTGCCTTATTCAAGACCACGCAATAGGCACCATTCCTGTTCTAAAGTAGTGATTCTGGCAAGTCGGGAGCTAAAGGTTATATAGTGGGTCTGGGATAATTTTTATGTCTTCCACATGCTTATTTCCTCCCCTTTTCCTCAAGTTAATATTAGGTATTTAGAAAAAAAAGAGCACAAGCCTATTTTTTTTAAGTCCTGTGAAACCAATAAACATCATATACATTTTTAAGAGCTTTGATAGTATTTTCAACGGTTATTGTTAAACGTTTAATCGTTACTGTGGAAGTATTGTGTAGAATTAATATAAGTGTCCAATTCTGGTTTCATCTGATTAAACTGGAGCACCTGTTTCCACATGTTTGCCGTGTCCCCTATGAAGAATTTCTTTTGGCTGTCTGTAAACAATACCTTTCTTTTTACAACTCTTCCATAGAGACTGGATTTGTCTAAAGTAAAAAAAACTTACTCTATAAGAAAAGAGGAATCACATTTCTCTTATCCTAGCCATCTCAAATAAAAGAAACTAAACTTTTCTGTTCTTGTGGCGTATGCACGGGTCTTATTGCTTGTCATGAACAGATTCTCCCACATGAGTTCCTATAGGCTTTACCATTACTATTAATTGAATGTAATTAGTTTAGTTTGATTAATGCTAAATAAATTCTAGTTTGAGAAACATGCTGAATCACTTTCCTTAAATACTTTCGAGACAAAAGTTTAATTGGGAGGTAAATCATTCCTCCTTTACAACTGCTGTTGCTAGATTATGACCGATATAGAGCAGTCCAATAAAAAAACTGAGACAGAGGTTTTAGATCAAAGCACATCCCTCTATATGAATGACCCAGTTAAAGTCCAGCCCTAAATCGAAATTTTAATCTGTGGAAAGACTCCTTCCAACACTCTCCATTTAGTCTGACTTAGTCTGAGCTATTTTGGAAAGAAGGAGCAAACATTTCAGTTTCTGAATTTGCAAAGCTGTTAGAGACACACCAAAACAGACTTGCATCAAGAGCTGGACAGAAAATTGGTGAGAAAG
Organism: Apricaphanius iberus; assembly: GCA_028564705.1. Lineage (NCBI taxonomy): Eukaryota > Metazoa > Chordata > Actinopteri > Cyprinodontiformes > Aphaniidae > Apricaphanius > Apricaphanius iberus. The sequence continues at coordinate 1,690,045 of JAPXFQ010002705.1, read as the reverse complement.
GGTGATGGCTTGTATAATAACATATCATAACATAACAAGAATATAATAACAAAGCCCACTTTAAATGAACACAAGTCGGTCTCGCTCCCTTAGCGTAGAAAAACTGCTTTCTTGATATGGTATGGTTAAAGAAACCACCCCTATTGTGTTGGCTGATTTTTCTCTAATGAACACTGTAATTTATGGAGTTCAAGGGGATGCAGACACATAGCGGACACCTTCGGATCTATTGAAGTGTTGTTCTCTGTGTGACAATCAGACTGGAGCACTTTCCAAAATGCCCTCAAAGTAACACATGGATATTTAAAGGAGAAAAGAGTGTGCTTTGCATGACAAGTGCCAGAAAAATTACTGACGTATTAGAAGACATGATTTGTTGAGATGTTTCAACTATCATACAAAGTAATTCTCCTGCAAGAGCGCAATCAGTGGGAGAGACCTTAAAGATGTGGAATAGCACAATTATAGGACATCTTCTCCATCTCAGACACCAATCTGTCTTTAATGGAGGTCAATCAGTTTTACAAACAACCAGCTTGTTTCTTCAGGAGCTGCCATTCCTGTCGATAGAGTTTGATTCCAAATATGATGCAGCTTAGAGCGTAATAGAATGCACTGGTCATGTCTGTATTCTCATTACAAGAAGGATTATCTGATGCATTCACACCAGATTACACACATTTTGCAAATAGATGCGGTAAAACCTTAATAATTTTAATGCAATTGTTAGAGATCATGTCTGATTTATTTTTCAGCTTACACTAGTGATCATCAGTATTCCTTTGAGAGCTCAGTAAAATTCTGAGCACAAAGCTCCCCCCTCCCACAGCATGCAAGGGCTCCTTCATATGTAAATGACTCCTCAGGCTCTTTGTTTGGTTCTATCTAGAGGTCCTCAAATAGCCCATGTGGGGGACCTGATCACCTCTGTGCAGATACACTTTGCTGCTGAAAGCCTCTGTTTCAGTGGAGATAAGAAGACAGGTTATTATTAGACGTTTTAGAAAAAAGTGGAACCATGAAAAAAAAAAAAACTCTTTTGTGAAATCCCTTTCTTCCCAGTCTCCTAAATCCTTTTTGAGGGATCTCTACTGGCCCCTGACTGTTGCATCATCTTTGGCTTTTCATTGTGCAGAAACTGTTCAGAGATTAATCCAGCGAATTATGTCATCCCACAAACATCTAATTGAAATTCCAGCCATGAATTGGTTGAAATGCTTGAAATAGGAGTAAATTTACACGAAACAGTTTATAATTATTTAGATTGTTTTAAGAAATATTAAACTGTTATTGGGGCAAAAAAAGGTTTGACTGGTTTCCTTTTCCCAGCAATATTGCATTTATATATATATATATATATATATATGCAACTAACATATTCCCAATAAATAGGGAAGAAAAAAACTGTACATTGTGATTTATGCTTTCATATTGCAATTTATTCACATTTTAAAATCTCTGTCATAATATATTTCTTTTCTGTATATTTTTGAATATTGGTTTGTATATACTTTGTTTTTTACACATTCACCTGGTTTCCAGTTTGGTTTTATAATTTGCGACTTGATTTCATCTCTTATCTTTTAAATCATATAGGTGGGATCAACAGTGTGTGTAGCTAATAAATGTGACAATAATTTGAACAAACCACAGCTATACTAACAAGGACAAAAATATGAAGGTAAAGCCTGACAAAAACAAGAATAAATGCAACTAATAACAGTTCAACTAGATTGACAGAACAGAAATAAAAGTCTCTTACCATCTATTAGAAGCAGTGAAGAAGTCAAAACTATCCAAGCAAGAATGTCAAAACTACCAGAGCGAATTAAATGCATTTTCATTGCGATGAACCATCCTGTTCCCTGTGTTGAAGTCCAGTAATGAGTGGATCTATCTTCTATTAGATTTCTCTGTCTCTGCCTACAGAACCTCAGCGGTTGTCATCTCCAGACCCACTTGATGCGCACTTCTGCTCTCTTCGAGTTGGAGCACCATCTGCAGCAGCCTCCATCACAGAGAAGACATTTAAGACTGAAGTGTGGAGCCCCGGGAGGCACGCGCGAGCGTGCACATGCATGCACAAACACACAGTCACCGTGGCGACAGGCCACATGGGATGAATTTTTATCAATCAACAGATTAAATGAAACTGATGATATTGAGCAACTGGGGATATCTAATCTGATCAAGTGGGATAAAGCACATTATATACATGCACGTGTATAAATATATATATATATATATATATATATATGGATGATTTCAATTCAGTTACAATTAAAGATCATTTTTCCTTTCTTATCCCAAAGGAAATGTAAGTGTTGTTTTAGCCCATACTAAAAGAAGATTTCTTGTAGCAGTCTGTGTTGCAAATTTAAGAAGCCTCTGACTAAAGACACTTTTTTTGTTGCAGGATAGTCTCATGAAGATGAAGCCCAGGGTTGTCCACAAGGTTCTGGATTTTATGAAGAATCGTTCTTTGCATCATTATCTCCAGTTGTCCCCAGAACAGAACAACCTTTCTTATCAGGTTGTTAAGCCTTTTTTAAAGGGAAAGTGCAGTTTTTTACAACTTTGACCTTATTTTTAGTATGTGTTTCATTAATGTAATCCCCCAGACAAGCTTGGAGCCACTTAGAGTCCTTCGGGAGAAGTTATATCCATTTGCGATCAGCATATATCCACATAATGGGATTAAATGGGGCAACGGCTGCAAAACTCCTTCATTTCGCCATTGTGTGTTATTATTCACTAGCACTATTCCCCTGTGAGTTTGGAGCATCTCTAAGGTGCTGTGTTGTTGTTTGCGGGGTTTTTTACAGGCTTTTAATGCAGCCGATTCCAATTTACACTGCAGCCGTCCTCCATAACAGCTTTAGTCTGTGGAGGTTACAAGAAGGGAGCCTGTAGAAGCTGAACTTAGTCCACTTGGTCAGTTTTTTAGTGCAATTCAGAAAGACGCAAACGGCAAAAATTTTGCAGCTTGCAGTAGCAAGTTCTGTTTAACAGACCTCCGTCAAGCACAGAATGAAAGCCCTTCTCAGACGACAACCGGGATGCCGCATAGCAGTGATGAAATTTCGTGTCAGTGTAGTAAGATTAGTAGCATTTAAAGCAGTATCTGGACCACAGAGATACTTCGTAGTAACATTTTCTGGATGATACCATCTGTTGTTAACAAGCACTGCTACTCCACCCCATTTTCTTTTCCCGCTCCTCTTAAGATGTCTGTCTGCTCGTACATCCAGGAAGCCTGGTAGAGAGACGCTAGAATCGGAGATTCGATCCTGCAGCCACGTCTCAGTGGAACACATTGCACTGCATTCTTGATACTCTGCCTGACCCCTCCTTTCCACCGGACGCGTCAGCAGCATGTTTTAGCAGCAGCATGTCATGTCTGTTAGCCACCGCTGTAAAAGCTTGGAATTCATATCGTTAGCCATAATATACTTGCCCATCATAATCAATGGAAGAGATGATTTGAACTTCTTGTTTCTCTGTCTCCTTTTTGCTCCTGATCTGGATCCACGCCTCCTCCATTTCAACTGACCAGGTATTTGTTCCTTCAGTTGCGGTATTATTTCAGCTTTTGCTATGTTAATGAGCTGCTCCCAGATGTAATCTCTCAGCAAAAATCCTTCAAACTTCACATCAGCAAAATACCGAAAGAATCCCACCCCCAAAAATGCAGTCTTTCCTCAAGAAAACAGAAAAGCAAAAAAACAAAGCTCAATACGTAGCCATCAGAGCCACTCCAACATGCAGCCACCCAGAACAACATGGTTCTAGAAATATTAACGGCCTCATGAATAATTACACAAACTTCAACTTACAGACTTAGAAATATTTAATTGTCAAAAGTTAACACCATCAAATATTCCTTTTTTGAGTTATGATGTACAGTTTTCTTTGAAACTACATTTAAAAACATGTTCCTTATTATTTTAAATATAACTGGTTAAGTAAACAATAAAATAGTTGCTACACTACTTCGATAACTGAAGGACATTGGAGCTGTTCAATATGATAGCCACATGGGTTAAGGTATTTTACAGAATCTTATGGAATATTTTAATTCATTTTGTGTGATTTTTTTTAATTTATGTATAAAAAGCACCTGTAATGAAAAATGGTCATGCTTATTCCAAAGGAGCATTTCATTTTGAAGTAATACTGATAGCTATTTTTAACCTACTTCACTGCTGGAAAAATATTAGGGGAGTTTTTATTTGCTAAAGACATGTATTTCTATTAAATGTTGATATAAACTCTCAATCATCCAGGACACAGTAGTCTTGAGAGATAAAAAAATAAATAAAGACAACCGGACTTATCTTGAAGACATTCGAGGCTGTTACATGAAGCCATGGAACTACCTTTAATTTAATTCTAGGAGAGGGTCATAACAATCCTGATTATCGTCCCAGAAATTCTGAGCTGTTTTGGTCACAGGTTCCAAGGTATGAGTCTATCTGAAACTGCCTGGGCAGCTGAGTCAGGCCTGCACCCTAGATATTAGAAAGTTGGAACCTTAAGCCACCTCCTCTGTTCAAGGTTGGATTTATAAATCCAAAGTTTGTGTCATTAACACATATAAAGCAGCCTTGAGTTGTTTAGAAAGTTTCACAGTTAGTCACACTTTGAGGCATGTTACCAAAACAGCACATAGTTAAATAATTAGGGTCGTTTCACTATTAACATTTTCCTTACCAAGATTGCTTAGTGCTTTGAGCTTTCATAACCTCGATAAAAAGCCTTGACAAAACTTTAGACTTATAAATCCGATACTCCCAATCTATTTTATTCAGAACTGAAGAAGCTTCTTGGATGAGAGGTGAAATGTTTTCAAAACAGGAAAAGTCCATTTGCCTTCATTTATCTCTCAAGACCCTATTAGTATGATTGTTCAAGATTAGACTTTATTATCCTGATACTCTCAGTCAAGCGTCAGAACTGAAGAAGCCTTTCAGATAAGAGGTGAAACAGTTTCAAGATAACAGGAGAAGTCATGTCTTCTTTAAATTTTCAATGCAAGACTATGTATTTTTTCTTTATAGGTCTTAGAACATGCTTATAATGGCACACCTTTCATGTTATTACTGTTTATTGCTCTAATATCACAGGAAATATCCGTTTGAATGGGCAATACTAAATGATAAAAGGCATGTGATAATTGTTTTTTGTAAAAAATTCAGATATTTGATATGAGAGTAGGAGAGAAAGATGAGCATAATTTGTAGTTTAGAAGAAATCCCATAAACCAGTAAATACCCTCCAAAGATTGCTTTGTGGTAAATATTTACATAACTTTTTTTGCATCTTTTTCAGAGAAGTGAAAATCAATGGAACAATTCTAAGCAGGTCAAGGGCTCAGGCTGTCACGTTTAGCTAAATATTGCAAAAATATTGAAATATCTTGTTTTGTTTTGGGGTTTTTTTTATAAAGTTTGTAAACACTAAATATTACTGCTTTTTCTGTACTGGAACATATGAATTATTCTTAGGAACTTTGCAACAAAATAAACTAGTACTCACCGGAACCGTTTTAGAGTTTTATCAGATACTTCCCCAGAAACATTTTGGGAATTTACAAGGTACTTTAATAGAAAGTTTCCCTTAGCTTGCCAGGTACATACATGGGACTTTCCAGAACAGCTTCATTTAACTAGCTTACCAGGTACTGTCCTGTAACTTAGTAGTAGGTTTCAGAATGTACAAGGTGTTTTGCTGGAGGTTTCCTGAACCATATTGGTTACTTTCCTGTTACTTACCAGGTACTGTTCCAAATCCTTCATGGAACATCCTGGTTACTTTCACAGAATTCAGAGAATACTTTCACAAGAAGAATTTGTATCTGGTAAGTTCCAGGAAAGTTCAGAGAAAGTGCCTGAAAAAAGTTGTGACAGTTACCTGAATGTTACAGGAAAGTAATCTCTAACGACTGCTTAATGTAGGATCTGGGCAAGTAACCAGTAAGTTCCAAAGAAACCTTTGTTTTCCAGGAAACTAACCTGTAAGTACCAGTAAAGTAGCCCTTTAGGTTCAGGTTGCATAATATAGTGCTGTAAAAGTATTTTATGTCTATCTACATGTCTAGAATGTTTGAATCTTATAAGTTGTTGACAATATTCCCCAGATTTTATTTCTATCACAAAAAAGGCTGAAAAAAGACGAGTAGAAATGAAAAGCTGTGATGTTGACTGAATGAAGACCTTGCATAGTGGATTCAAATACAGATGCCCTCTTCTGCACACTTTGTGCACCTCATGCTTGCATACATCCACAAACTTTGCTGTTTGTCAGGTGCTTAAAAAAAAGGTAAACATTTTAGTATGTTTTTAACTTACGCATACACATCATCACAGTAAAGTTTGGAAGAAGTTACTTAGCACAGGAAAGTCATACATGGATCTAGGTAGCCCCCCGTGGATAAAGACCCATGAACAGTCAGCAGGCCTACCCTTCATGTAGGTACATACATATAGGAACATTTATGAAGATCAGGTCTTCTATGAAAATAATGAGGAACTCATTTGTCCTTATTTTCATCCCCACCTCTGGGTAAAACAACCCTCAGCTAAATCCGTTTTAACCCTGTCTATAAATGTGTTGCCTCCACAAACTCCCTGGCATCTGCAGTGAAAGCCAAAATCTACAATAGTGGTTATGTCTTTTCAGTGGCGCTGGTGTGTAGAGACGGAAAACATCCTGGTGGTCACACCTCGGTGCTGATGGCTCGGGTGTTGGTGTAGAAATCAGGAGGCCGACCACGCTGGGTGTCCCTCAGCAAGGGTCCTCGGACGGTGGGGAGCGGCATCGCCAGCGCCTGGTTCTCATAGTGTGTCGGCATGTAGGTGACGCGCTCTCCACCGTTGCGCATCTCATCAGTGGTACGGATGTAGAAGGGGGAGTCGTAGGGTGAACAGGTGGGACAGTAGCGGCGTTGGCCCATGGTAGTTTTGGTGGGGTTGAGGGATTTGGCCGGCACAGGTGGCGACGGCGACAGAGGGGTGATAATTGGCCCGTCCAGGCCTGTGATGCTGCAGGCGTTGCAAGCAAAGTGTTGCTGAGAGAGAGAGCCGCTGTCAGACCCATTCTTCTTACAGCAGTAGTACTACAAACAAAAAAGTTTGTGATAGTTCAAACAAAAATCAGCTATAAACTTAGGTAATTTACATCTTCATTTAAATAAGAAACACAATCAGTTTTAACTTCAAAATCTGGTGTTATTACGGATCACCTAAACCTAACCCAACTCTTTCAAACCAACTCTCTACATATCGTAAAGAACCGTACTACTGTTATGCAGCTTCATATGTCATATTTTTACTATGCCCAAAACATCTCAGCCTTGCCTGTCTGCTTGCCCCTGCATAAATATCTTCACCTCATATCTGCTTAAAACTACCAAATTTATAAAAAAACCACAAACATTTTAGTAGTTTTCCCCATAATAAATGTTGAGGGATTTTTCTTTTAAATCAATCATAAATATGGGAAAGACTAGACCTTTAGCAACAACCCCTACGTAACATTGCACAAATAAAGAATGGCTGGATGGATTGTGTAGCACCCAGTTCGATGTTTATGATTCCCTTAAGCAACTGAAGACAAGAAACTTTTGAAAATGATAAAACAATAATGCATATTCATATTATTCAGGCCGTTTAGGTTATATGTTTTAAGGATGAAATTTACTTTTTCTAAGTGATCACTAAAACACAGTAAAACATTTTTCTACTCTCTTAAGTCATACAAAGCCGAGCATTTCCTGCTCACTGTCAGTGTACTGTATTTAGAATCCTGTTAAAATCTTAATGTTCTCAATAGTGGCAAAACATAATTAGTTAGTAGTCGATTTGTTTAAAATCCAGATCTGTGCCGGGAGTTAAAATGAATGGCCAAATAAAACATCCAGCCAGAATTGCAACAGCATCTTGTTGCGTCAATGTGTGAAGTGGAAAGTTTCCAAAAATCTACATTGGGTGTTTTTGTGTAATTGAATATATAAATAGTCTATAAAAATTGTTAATGGACCATGTAAGAAAACAAAGTCTACAAATGAAAATTAAAAACATTGTGCAATATCTAATTAACTTGAGGCTGTTGCATAAGATGGGCAGACTATATAAACTAGCTAGAGCTTCTTCTCATTCTCTTTGAACATACTTTACCTAGTTATTTATTGTTCTTCTCTTCTTATCCACTCAAATTATGTTTATTAGAAACTGAAATGATCATTTAACATGTTCAAATAATAAATAAATAAATAAATATTCTAATTTATTGAATATGACTTTAGAAACAATGACTGGGTATAGTCAAAAAATGTAACTTCTTTGTAGTATTTTTTATTGGTTTAATCTCTACGTTGTATTTAAACAGCTTCTCATGTGGTGACCTTAATCTCGGCCATCCCTCGTGAGGAACATTTGTGAAAGCTAGTTTAGAAATACACACTAAAAGGGTGAAATGATGGTGAAATCCATCTGGCGAAGTCGTACCTGGAGTCTACAGTAGCAGAGCACGGCTATGATACACAGAAGTATCACTGTGGCCAGTATTCCTCCAGTTATGACAACAGTTCCAGCTGTCATCCGACCAGCTCTCCATCAAACTCTGGACACAAAAAAAGGCATCATCAAGGCAAGGCAATGCAATTTTATTTGTAAAGCACGCTTTCAACAGCAGTCAATTCAAGGTGCTTTACATGATTCGGTGGTAAAGAAACCAAACTTATGATAAAAGCAAAAACAGATAAAACACGAGAATCGTTACAAGAAAACATTTAGCATTTTGTTAAAAACAACAATTTAGAAAATGCATAAAAAGAAAATTTATGTCAAAAATCTATATTAGAACATTTTTCAAAAGCAGCTCTGAATAGTAGAGTTTTAATCTTTGATTCAAAAGAGCATAACGATTCAGCAGCTTTGCAGTCGTTTGGAAGTTTGTTCCAGATTTGTGGAGCAAAGAAACTGAAAGCTGCATGTTTGATTCTAATTGTAGGGATGTTTGGTAAACTAGAGTTGGAGGGCTTGAGGGGTCTCCTGGGTTGTTATGGTGATAACAGATCTTCAACATACTTTGGTGCTAAACCATTTAGTGATTTATAAACTAGTGAGAGTATTTTAAAGTCTATTCTCTGAGCTACAGGAAGCCAGTGTAAGGACTTAAGAACCAGGATGATGTGTTCTACTTTCCTGGTTCTAGTGAGAACACAAGCAGCAGTTTTTCTGGATCAGCTGCAGCTGTCTGATTGACTTTTTGGGTAGACTTGTGAAGATACTGTTACATTAATCAATCCGACTAAAGATGGGATGAATTTTTCAAGGTCTTTTTGTGACATCAGTCCTTTAATCCTAGAGATGTTCTTCAGGTGATAGAATGATGACCTTGTTATTGCCTTTATGTGACCCTGGATGTTCAGGTCTGAGTCCGGTATTACACCTAGAATACACGCCTGATCAGTAGTTTCTAGTTGTATTAACTGAAGCTGTTTGCTGACTCTGGATCATTCCTCTTTAGATCCAAAAATAACTACTTTAGTTTTGTTTCTGTTCATCTGGAGAAAGTTATGGGACATCCAGCTATTAAATTTGCTCAATGCATTAATTTAGTGCTTGGATTGGTACATAGCCACCCGGTGACATTGTAATTTACAAAGGGCAAACAGCAAGTTAACACATATAAGGATACTAAAGATAACTCTTTTTATGCAGTTTAGGAATTTAAATAAATAATAAATAATACATTTTTAGACTTTTAATTACTTGCTGTAGTACACTGCTTTATTAATTAAAATATAATAGTTGGGTGCATAAATTTGAATTAATTTTGAATTTCTAATTCGCAATTGTACATCTCTAAATATATCCCTAGTAATGCCTAGTAAAGTCCCCATTAAAACAACATGGTTATTTTCATCATAAAAAAGCTTCAGGCATACCACAGGCTGGATTTAGATGAAAACTCATTTTGACTGATTTGAGGTAAATTTGATGGTAACTGACTTTTCAGCAAAGATTTTCAAATGTCTTAAACAGATTTTGCAAAATCACTCCTTTGTTTATCCATTCCAAAACCAGTTTTGGTGATTATTTTAGATAATTTTCCTTTAGGACTACCCAAATGATATTTCAGAAAGTTCCAGGAATCATCAAGTCATGACCCCAGCATGACCTGGAAGATGCTGAGAAACAAGTTAATATAGAAGCCAGTTTAACATGATGCCGAAGTGAGACAATGAACGGAAACTGTGCCCTGAAATTCATCCCTTTTCTTTTAGGAACAGTCAGGGTTTATATGTAAGGAGAAGGATTTTTAATTCTATTCTGAATTGAACAGGGAGCCAGAGAAGAGAAGCTAAAACAGGATAAATGTGATCTCTCTTGTTAATATTCATCAGAACTCTTGGTGTACCATTTTGGATCAACTGAAGGCTTTTAATTGCATTTTCTGAACTTCCTGATAGTAAAGAATTGCAGAAGTCCAGCCTTGAAGTAACAAATAAACAAAGTAGTTTTTCAGGAGCATTTCTGAGCTCTCATTTATAAAGTTTAAGCACAAAACGGGGTCTTCATTTTTTATTTGATTAGATTTTTCCCATTAGGAATTCGAAATTTCCGCATTCCGAGTACAAATAAAACGCACCATAATTCGAGACACAAAAGCATTTAAACATTATTAAAACAATATGGAGCAGATTTTAATTAGAAATTGAAGCATGTATTGGTGATACAATGTCACATTCAGCTAAACGCGAAAGCAGTAAGCTGTTTGCTTGACGTTTGAGTAATACAATAGATAAAAGCAGACACCATGCGCGCTCCCGCGTCAGGGAATACAGTTTCAAGTTTTTTTTTCAGTATCGAATCAAGTTTGAAATTTTAGTAACGTGACAACAATACACGCAAGTGACAATCATGCTGATAATGAGTGCATGTAAACCTCCGTATTGAGTTATATGAGATACAAAGATGTTATGTTGATCCATCCATCCATCCATCATCTTCCGCTTCTCCGGGGTCGGGTCGCGGGGGCAGTAGCCTAAGCAAAGAGACCCAAACCTCCCTCTCCCCGGCCACTAGGGCCAGCTCCTCGGGAGGAATCCCAAGTGTTCCCAGGTCAGCTGAGAGACATAATCTCTCCAGCGAGTCCTGGGCCTTCCCCTGGGTCTCCTCCCGGTGGGACGTGCCTAGAACACCTCACCAGGGAGGCGTCCAGGAGGCATCCTGACCAGATGCGCGAGCCAGCTCAACTGGCTCCTCTCGATTTGGAGGAGCAGCGGCTCTACTCTGAGCCCCCTCCGGATGACCGAGCTTCTCACCCTATCTCTAAGGGAGAACCCAGCCACCCTGCGGAGGAAACTCATTTCAGCCACCTGTATCCGCGATCTCGTTCTTTCGGTCACCACCCAGCGTTCGTGACCATAGATGATGGTAGGAACGTAGATCGAACGGTAAATTGAGAGCTTTGCCTTTCGGCTCAGCTCTCTCTTCACCACGACAGACCGGTACAGCGCCCGCATAACTGCAGACGCCTTACCAATCCGTCCATCGATCTTCCGCTCCATTTTTCCCTCATTCGTGAACAAGACCCCAGATACCTTAACTCCTCCACTTGAGGAAGGACCTCATCCCCGACCCGGAGAAGGCACTCTACCCTTTTCCGGCTCAAGACCATGGTCTCAGATTTGGAGGTGCTGATCCTCATCCCAGCCGCTTCACACTCGGCTGCGAACCGCTCCAACGAGAGCTGTAGATCACGTTCGGATGAAGCCAACAAGACCACATCATCTGCGAAAAGCAGAGACCTGATCCTGAGGTCACCAAAACGGATCGCCTCAACACCTTGGCTGCGCCTAGAAATCCTGTCCATAAACGTTATGAACAGGACCGGTGACAAAGGGCAACCTTGGCGGAGTCCAGCTCTCACTGGAAACGAGTCCGACTTACTGCCGGCAATGCGAACCAGACTCTGACACCGTTCATACAGGGACCTAACAGCCGTATCAAAGGGCCTGGTACCCCATACTCCCGGAGTACCCCCCACAGGACACCCTGAGGGACACGGTCGAACGCCTTCTCCAAGTCCACAAAGCACATGTAGACCGGTTGGGCGAACTCCCACGCACCCTCCAGGACCCTGCCGAGGGTGTAGAGCTGGTCCAGTGTTCCACGGCCAGGACGAAAACCGCATTGTTCCTCCTGAATCCGAGGTTCGACTATCCGTCGGACCCTCCTCTCCAGAACCCCCGAATAGACCTTACCAGGGAGGCTCAGAAATGTGATCCCCCTATAGTTGGAACACACTCTGTGGTCCCCCTTTTTAAAGAGGGGGACCACCACGTTATGACCATGTTATGTTGATATCAAAGAAAAATCTTTTTAAAGTTATATGTTTGACTAATTAGACGGGATAGAAAACTTCTAAACTTATTGTGATAATGAACTGAAGGATTAACTGCAATGTATTTATGATTTAATTTAAATGACTTCTTGTAAAGTGCTATGTTGTATATTGGTAGTATGTAAATAAACTGAATTGATTTAAATAAATTAAAATTGACTTTGGTTTTTGTTTTGCGGCATTTTCATTAAGATATTTAAAACCAAAAATTATTAATTTTTCCTGTTGAATTCTAAAAACAGGCTGTTTTTTTATAAGTTTGAAACGTGAGCTCTAAATTTCAGCTTTAAACTCAAAAGTTAAATAAGTCGTTGGTTATATGGGTATATAAATTTACCTTATTTCAAAAACCTGATTAACTTAATTCAAAATGTACAGTAGATTCCAGTAAATGCACTTAACAACAAATAACAGCAATTGTAATTTACGTAATCCATTACCGCTACAAGCAATTAGTTCATTTTAAACATCAAACATTTTAAAAAAAGAGAATTTTTGTGTTTTCTGATAGACCTAATTTTTACTTAGTCATACTCACGTTCAGCAAAGTACCTTAACACCTGAAAGCAGACAAACAGTGTATCATATAAAGCAAGCGACACATTAAATTTGTTGCAGTGAGGGTAGGTCATACACACTTACATTAGCGGAGCGCTTGGAGGTGATTTAGTTTGTCTCCAGTTAAAGACAATTCTTTATGAACATATCTAAAACCCGGGAAGAAATGAAAAGAGTTAATCAGCGTGAGAAATTAGAAATTGAACTGAACCTGCACTAACTATTTTTCTCCACAAGGTGGCACTAAGATAACAGGAAAAAGATCCCTTAAAGTGGCTAAAGCCTTTGATTCCTATACCAACAAGAAAAGATTATTAAAATAAAAACATTTGCAGAATGAATCTTACAAAAATCCATACAGTTTGTCTGAGTCTCGCTTTTTCTTGCACACTGAAACACCCAAAACACACTTGTATCAGACAGGACAGCAGTAGTAAAAGTGATTTAGAAAGGAGGGGTGCAGCTGATTGGAGTTTTTACTGCAGTCTGCAGTCTGAGGCTCATCCAGGTGAAGTGAAATCTATTACTGCTGATAAAAACATGTCCAACCAGCTGAGATTGGTGTGCAGGCTGGCCGTTTCATTTGGAACGGGGAGAGAAAGAAGCGCCACGATTGGAAAAAATACTAACAACAAGCTCACCTACAGTCTGTAATTATAACAGTAATTAGACAGCTCACCAACATAAAGCAGAAAGTATGCATCACTTGAGTGAACAGACTTATGTGTCTCTTGTAGACTAGTGATTGTTTATGTGGTGCAACAAAAGACAGTGTCCCAGCTTTTTAGCCCTATTAAAATTCAGTATTTGGAAGAAAACGTTTGAAGTTACTTGCAAATATTAAGAAATGTAAATGTGTTCTTTTTTAATGATATAACCAGAACTATTTTGTTATAAGATTCAAGTTCAAAAATTGCAAAAACAAATACTTCCCAACTTAACACATTTTGCCATCACAACAGCCATTATGAGTACTGTGATAGATAAAGATATACTTTTCTAGATGTATTATTTCCATACATACAAAAAAAAAGGCAATACACAAATGCTATGATTAAAATATGCTATGATTAAAATATGACATACAAGAAACATTTGAATTTCTCCTGTTTTGAAACTGTTAGCAGCTTTTGCTTCTGTAATTTTTGGTGTTCATAATGACAAAAAACATTTCACAGGTAAAAAAAAAAACACAACAAAAAAACCCACCATACTTTGCTTTTCCATATTCACAAACTTGCCATAAAGGACACAGTTTTCATTTATTCTAGAGATTCCACAGTGTGGCAGATGTCATATACCTCTCAGTCTCAATAACTTTACTCTAGCTCATGTAATCTTAGCTCTCGTTCACTGAAATTTTTTTTAATTAATGCCAACATAGTGACTATTGCAGAAAATGGGAAATGAGTCACACAGACAAAAAACCTGAACTCACATTTGTTTTCTTCCTTGCTTCCCTGCTTACATGATGCTTGGCAAGCAAACTCTGCTGGCTAGATAAATCTGAGTTTACTTCAACTGACAACGTATTTGCATCAGCATGTGCTTTGCAAACACAGACGAGCTACTCCAAGCAGAAAGAAAGGTGGATTATTTACTGCAGAGTGGCCTCCATATCTCTGATAAGCCTTCAAAACACACTGTAACCCAGAAACACAGTATTCTGATAAATCTTACAAAATACTTTGGGCATCTTCTTTTGTAATTTCAGATTAATTTAAGAAAAATGTCTTTGTTTGCAGTCAGTAATGCAAGTTATGTATGACATACATTTATAAACACACACTTGATGTGCAGCAGTCAGAAATATGCAGTAAGATCCTGGAGCTCTGTCCAGTCATAAAAAATTGAACAAGTATCGAATGTTGTTAAAAAGAAGTGCGTCTCCATGAAATGGGTGAAGAATGTGTTTCTAAATGTCACTCTGTTACAAATGGGAGGGGTACTCCATTCTCGGCTCAGCACGTTTAATGCTAGATTGGATTTAGACAAGTCATTATTTTTCTTAAACCATGCAACTGCACCATTTTAGCTGGAGGGAACAGTTTTCCACGCTGCCATTCATCTCTCACAATGTAGTTCAGGATAAGTGTAAGAAAAGGTGGTAACTGAGGGTCATAGTTATGCAACGTCCTTGAGACTTATTGGTACCCTTGGTAAAGATGTACACTATAAGAAAACAAAAGAGAAAAAAACAACTCAATAACTATTTTAAACTAAACAACTTCCACATTTGCTAACTAAATTACTTACATTTTCTCTTTTTACATGATGAAAAAACTAATCTTTAGGTTGTACATACTCTTTGGCAAATCAGAGTAACGAGAACATTTGACCTAAATGTCTATCCAAGGTCACAGGACAGGTCACAACTCCATCACAACACAGAGACCTACAGGATAAACAACCATGCATGCAGACACTGATACCTAAAGGCAATTTAGAGAGACCAATTAACCTCACAACAAATGTGGGGAAAGTGGTCAAAAATTGTACTGCAGTAAAAGTAGCACTACTTCAACATATTTTTGCTCAAGTAAAAGTACAAAAGTAGCCATCCAAAAAAATTACTCAAGTAAGAGTGAAAAAAGGATTTGGTAAAAAGACTACTCAAGTATTTAGTACTTGAGTAATGCAACTGTAGGAGGTCACAAGCCAGTGATTTCTTGTGCCGGTCCCAAGTCCAGGAAAATGCAGAGGGTTGTGTCAGGAAGGGCATCCGATGGAAAACCTAAGCCAAATCAAATATTCAAATCATAAATATGAACTCCATACGGGATCGGTCGAGACCCGGGTTAACAACGTCCGCCACCGACCCATAGAGTGCAGGTGGAAATTGGACTACTGTTGGTTGAAGGGGGAGAGGAGGAAGGCATGTTGGTAGGCAGAGAGAGAAACTGAAATTCAAGAGCGTGGATTTAAAAGTAGGGACTTTGAATGATGGGACTGTTGCAGGCAAAGCTAGAGAGCTGGTGGACATGATGCAGAGAAGGAAATTGGCTATTATATGTGTTCATGAGACCAGGTAAAAAGGTAGCAAGGCTAGACACTTAGAAGGGTTCAAGTTGTTCTACTTTAGGGTAGATGGAAAGAGAAAGGTAGTAGGAGTTATCTTAAAGGAGGAATTTGATAGAAATGTTCTGGAAGTGAAAAGGGTGTCAGATAGGCTGATGAGTCTGAACCTTGAAATGGAAAGAATAATGATCAATGTTGTTAGTGGTTATGCCCCACAGGTAGGATGTGAACTAGAACAGAAGCAGAAATTTTTGGAGCGAACTAGATGATTTGATGCAGTACATCCCAAGAGTTGAGAAGGTGGTGATTGGTGCAGACTTTAACAGACATGTTGGTGAAGGGAACAGAGGCGATGAAGAAGTGATGGGCAGATTTGGTGTTTAGGATAGAAACGAAGAAGGAGAGACGGTGGTAGACTTTGCAAAAAGGATGGAAATGGCTGTTGTAAATACGTTCTTCCAAAAGAGGCAGGAACATAAGGTGACTTATAAGAGTTGAGGTAGGAGCACTCAGATGGACAACATCTTATGTAGATGTGATCTGAAGGAGATTAGTGACTGCAAAGTAGTGTTGGGTGAGACTGTAGCTAGACAGCATACGATGGTGGTCTGTAGGATGAAACTGATGAGGAGGAAGGTGAAGAGAACAAAGATAAAGCAGAAGACCACGTGGTATCGTACCAAGCGTATTACAGAGTGCCTAGAGAAGAGCTGTGGTTCTCCATGAGGCAGTCTGGAGTGGCAGAGAAGTATGTTAGAGTGGTGCAGGATATGTATGATAGCTTTGAGACAGCAGTGTGGTGTGCTTTAGGAGTTCAAGGTGGAGCTGGGACTCTATCAAGGATCGGCTCTGAGCCCCTTTTTTTTGTTGCTTTGGTGATGGATAGACTAACAGATGGTGTTAGACAGGAGTCTCCATGGACTATGATATTTGCAGATATTTGCAGATTACATTGTAATCTGCTGTGACAGCAGGTCAATGTTGTACAGTCTAGAGACAGTACCAATGAGGAAAAGACAGGAAGCAGAACTCAAGATGTTGAGATTCTCTTTAGGAGTGATGAGAATGGATAGGACCAGGAATGAGTATATCAGAGGAACAGCTCATGTTAGATGTTTTGGGGATAAAGCCAGGGAGGCCAGACTGAGATAGTTTGGACATCTTCAGAGCAGAGACGTTGATTATATTGGTAGAAGTATGCTGAGGATGGAGCCACCAGGCAGGAGGCAGACCAAAAATTAGATTTATGGATGTGGTAAAAGAGACATGACGTCAGTTCGTGTGAGGGCAGTGGATACAGAGGATAGGACTAAATGGAGACAGATGATTCGCTGTGGCGACCCCTGACGGGAAAAGCTGAAAGAGAAAGAAGTATTGAGTACTTGAGTATTTGCTTTGAGATAGTAGCATATGATGTAATGTTTACAAATGTTATGTGCAAATTGTAACATCTTAAACTAATAGAAATACATTAGATAATTGTAAAATAACAAATTTGACCAAAAAAATTTTTTTCCCAAAAAAAAATGTTTCAAAGTAAAACTAAACATAAACTGTATGTATGAATCTCATGCATTTTTGGTTAAATCAAGTATTCCGTTTTGTTGAGTGAAGTTACTTGCTGTGGGTAGAGTAGCCAGAAACTTTGCTCTAGTAAGAGTAGCTATACAAACAAACAAACAAACAAACCCAAGCAAAAACATAACTTCAAAAGGTAATTATTAAAATCTGATTTTATTGCTATGTTTTGTCTTGACATAAAGCCAAAATTGCATAATATAAATTTGGCCTCAAAACAAACAATAATTGTGAATAATAACAAAATCCTTGTTTCTAGGTCAGAATAACTTTTTTAGATAAAGGAAAATATGCTGTTGGGGTATTTGTAGAGTTTAACAAAGCATTTGACACAATAAATAGTCAATTCTTATCCATAACCAGCAGCAGTATGACATTAGGGGAGTGACACTGGACTGGATTACCAGTTATTTATCTAAGAGACAACACTGTGCAAAAATTAATGATTACATGTCTGAGTATATGGACATCACTTGTGGCGTCCCTCAAGGGTCAGTATGAGGTCTTAGTTTATTTAATCTAGACATAAATGACATGTCAAGTTTCTAAATCTTTATAATTGATATTATTTGGTGATGATACTAATTTGTGTTATTATGGAAATGATTACAATTTAAATCACTATTATGAATAATGAATAGTGATTTAACAATGAAAAAATTGATGAGTATTAATAAATTGTCCTTGAATATAGAAAAAACGAAGGTTATGACATTTGATAATGATAAAAAAGACTATCTATGTATAAAAATGAATAATTATTGAAAATGTCAAATCAAATTCCTGGGTGTAATACTAGATAATAAACTCAGCTAGAGGCCCCACATCAAACACATACAAAACAAAGTATCAACATATCAAAGTATAAACAAAACCAACAACATTGCAATCATAAATAAAATTTTCAATGAAAGGAATGAGGGTTATCATTTACGGGGAATACAAAATTCCAAATGCAAAGGAGGAAAAATACCAGAAAGAGTTTTTGTGTGTCTGTATGTGGAGGGAAACTGTGGGATGGGCTGAAGGGAAAACACAGGCAATGTCTAAATATAAATATATTTAAATCTTATGAGAAAATGGTGTTCCATGTATGTGAAAATGGAGGGCCATGAGAAATACTATCGTTGTTGATATTATTATTTTCACAGTTATCACAGTTATTTCATTATATTAATGCTATTGTAGTAAGGAGGATTATTATTACCAAAGAGTATGTTCTTATTAGTAATCATTTCATTTATTGGAATAATTGGCATTATTGTAGATGTATACACATTTAAACAGTATACTGTATATTATGCATATTATACATATTAAGAAGTTGTATGTAGCAAGGGGTGTGATTGAATAAGCATTGGCTTCTTCCCACTTCCTTTGGGCTAAGATGTTTGTCCCCATTCTTTGTATAGTGCTTTTGTTGTTTTTGTTTTTTGTTGTCTGATGTTCAAATAAAACATTTTATTCAATCAATCAGACCATTTTTGCATTATGGACCTTCTGCAATTAAACTACTCACGAGTGTTACTGTTCACAGAATAAACACAAAACTATTTAAGCACCGCATGGATTAATATAAAATGCATGTTCCTAATAAACCTTTGGGACCTTAGGCAGTTAATTTCCATCCTCCCCCTTCTGAAACTATTTGCAGCAGTAACAGCCCAGCAGGCTGAGATTGATGACAGAACATTTTGGTTCAATTATTTGATTTTGCTCTGGGTCATTTAGGTCAGAAAACACGATTTAAAAAGGACGGCTCTCCAGCATGAGCCTGTGGGCCCTATAAGGGTGAATGATCAATACAGGAACTGAGATGTGGTTTTTTTTGTGGATATGAGGAGACATAGGATGAGAAAAATTGGGTAGAAAGTTAAGGTCATTTTCTCACTGCAGGCTGGAGCATTCTGTGCAGCTGTAAATCCCGATGGCAGATTTATAACTAAAGATCTTTATGTGCTCTTCAGGCTACTGTACTGTATTCAAGCCTGCCAGGTCCTGATTCAGCATTTTCACACGTTGATTTTCAGTCAAAATCTAGCTGTGACCTTTACTCCAACAACGTTTTACAATGTTTTTTGTTTTTTTGTTTTTTACAGGTTTTGCTAAAAAGAACAAAAAAAAACAAACAATGTTTTTAAGTCATCAAAGTAAAATTTCTTGATTTTAAGATTGGAAAAAAACACACTCTAGCATCCCTAGCACATTTAAAAACCTGTTTTTCATACCTAGCTAATAATAAGTCCTATTATTTTTCCTCAATGCACATTTAATAACAGTAATAATTTACTCCACTAATAAGTAACATTGCCCATTTGCATTGTTTGCCCATCTTTTAAATGAATATCTGCCCCTCCAGCGCCTTATTCATAAACAAAATGCTCTAAAGGGCCCAACCAAACACAAACAAGCTACAGAGCCTTGCAGCTGCATTAAAGCACCTTGATCCTCTTTCACTGTCATGATAGAGCCTAAACATCTGACTTTCTGAAGGTCCAATAGAAGTGTTAGGACGTTTCACACGTGATAGTCCGGTAGACTCTGTTCGATTGGAGACCAAAATTGCAACATTGTTCCTTTTTTTAGCTGGTGCAGTTTGCATTCATACTGCACCTTGTCCAACGAAACAGAGTTTGTGGGCAACATATTTACCTCCTTGCATGTGGTGTCCCTGTAACAAGAAGCACGAAACACAGAGACAGTTCATGTTGCTTGGAATATAAACAAATATGGAGTGGTGTGAGATTTCAGCAGTTTCAGGATTGCTTCTGTTGTCATCAGCAAATGTGAAAGACAAATACGTTCCAGCAAAGAGCTCAGCATAAACACAGAAAGCGATAGTTGTTGCACCGTTGTTTTGGATGTATTTACCCAGAATGCCCTGTTCTATAGTTTGTTTCCAGCTTTTGAAGCGTTCCCCATCTTTGGTCTGAATGAATGTACCCTTAAAAAAACCATTAGAGAACAAACAGCATCCAACCAAAGAAAACACTAAACAGCTCAGGGACAAAGACTTGAAGAAGTTTAATCCAGGGTTAGGTTATAAACCCAAACATGTTACAGATTGCTTGGCATAGAGTTTGGATATAATAAAAAATGAAACAGAGAATGACGCATTGCAAACAAGGTGAGACATATTATCCCATCTAAGCTGACAAACCAGCCAAGGAGAACATTAATCAGACAAACAGCCAAGAGGCCCATGGTAACTCTGGGGGATCTGCAGAGACCCAAAGAATTAGGTGAGAGAATCTGTTAACAGGACGACTACCAGCTCTGCTTTTGTAAATATGGCTACGAAGAAATGGTTTAGATTAACTCCAGTCATCAAGAGTTGGGGCATTGCATGTTTTAGTTGTGTGCCCGGCCCAACACAGCTGATTTAAATGGTTGAATTATCCCCTCAGCATGCCATCTTGTTCAGGTGACTGCTAAAGACAGATTAGGTTCATATAGGTGTGTTGAGCCTTGGTGTTTGAGGACTGAGTTTGGACACCACTTTGAATAAATCAAAGCATATCCATGTGTTGGAATGGCGAAGTCAAAACCCAGACCTAAATCCAAGTAGGACTCAGGCGTAAGAATTAAAAAACGTATGTTCACACATCCGCGCCAACCAATTAAACTAAGCACATATTTTGAAATATTTGAAATCTTTCATCAGAAATCTCTCTACAAGGAAAATGCTGCATCCAGTCTTATGGGAACAGTTCTAACCACGATATAGACTCACTCGGACTTCAAGATCAAGAGCTGAATTGATCCTCCGTATAATTTATGTCTGGTTCAGACAGATTCCTTGTAAAGAACTTGCGCAGGAAAAGCACCTGACGTCAAGCATCAGGGCTGCTTTGCATTCCCATTTTATGAGGTTTACAGGATTTCATTATAGCTGCTGAGCTCCTCCTCTGCCGCCCCGTGATGTGCCAGCTTCTCTTCACTTTTGGCAGAAGTGCTGCATCACGGTGAGCAAATCCAGCAGCACAGGGCATAGGACAGGGAAACTGTAATTACTCCACTCCTATTTTGCTGGTCAGCATGGCAGGCTCATAAAACAAATTGAAATGGTCGAGCTTTCATCTCTGAATGAATATCGCACCACAAATAGCACCTAAGATGATATCCACATCAAGCTTTTTTAAATTACAAAAGTGAGGAAGCAATGGAAAAGATGATAATGACAGTAGGAGAAACAACAGAGCTGGTTTCTTATGCTTCGGTGTTCCCAATAAAGACATCATGGTCTTCAGAAGAAGCCTCAACATTAGGGTGATAACCCTACAGATGCTCCTGCTCATTTTCCAAGGAATGCAAATCAATGTGCAGTGGATAATTTTCACTTTAATCAAGGGTGACTTCACATATTATGTGAATGTGATAAACTGCCTTAACATTAAACAAATTATTCTTTATGAAGACACTACACCAGCTTTCTCTTCAATGGTTTGAAATATATCTCATGTCTCCATCTAACAGGCTGGGTAATCCTGAGCTATCTTTGTAGTCATGCTGCTATAGACTTGGACTGCTTGAGGACAGACAGACCATTTTTCTTCACTATGATACTTTTCTTTTCTACCACTCTCCAATTGATTATTTTGCTGTTAACTGTTAACTTTATATTTTTCTCTCCATAGAAGCACAGCCATGATGCCCTGTTGGAGGACGGTGCATCATGACCCTATAAAAACTGTGGTGGAGAGGCAGATGAGGAGGAAACTGCAGGGCATTCTGAATAATACTAAACACCCCCTCCATGATGTCCTGACCAGCCAGAGTGAAAGATTGATCTGTTTGAGATGCAGGACTGAGATGTTCAGGATATTGTTTGTTCCTGCAGCCATAAGACTATTCAACAGAGACATCCAACATGTTTCCTAAATTATTTTAATTTATTTTTGTTAAATTTTTCCCTTCCCCAAATCTAAGATATATTTCTAAATATATGAGCACTGGACAAATGTAATCAATCAATCTATCACCCATCTATCTATCAATTAGATTTGATGATGCTCCTAGTAACTGAACATTCTCTCTCTCCTGTTATCAACTTTTTAATTTCTATAACATAGAAAGTACTCTTTCATCAGTTTTTTTCTGTTTTTTCTGTGTCTCTGCTCAGTGTTCTCAAATTGGTCGTGGCAGATTGCGACTCGTACTGAGCCAGGTTCTGCTGGATGTTTCTTCCTGGTAAAGGGGAGTTTTTCCCTCTCCACTGTCGCTACATGCTTGCTCAATATGAAGGATCACTGCGAAGGGGGAATGTCTACTAATGCTACATGTTCGTCCAGGAGAAGTGAATGCTGCAAGTCATTGGCTCGGTGCAATCTGATGGGTTTCCTAATGCCCAGTTTCCACAGAGCGGTCCGGGCCGGCACGGCACGGTACCAGGCTGGAAGTGGTCCGCTTTCAGCGTCCGGATCAGGGCAGGGTGCTCCGGATACGGTTGGTGCGATGACACTGCCGTCATACAGCTTAGTCCTTTCATTGACTGAAGTTATAACGTCACTTCTGCGAAAAACAACTACGAAAACAACTAGTTCTCTGTTCCAGCCATTAACTTGAGTTAGTAGGTACAGGTAAAGATGGGAGCAAGCAGCAACCGATTCCTAATCCCACTTTCTAATACAACCTTGGCCTACCCAATGTAGATATGACATTTACTGTTCTGGGAATGCTGTCCACAAGTTTTAAAAGTATCTATATGGGAATATTCAACCATTCTTACAGGAGAGCATTTGGGATTTCACACACTGATATTGGACGAAAAGGCTTGGCTCACAATCTCTGCTGTCATTCGCATCTTTAAGGTCTTGCCTCGTACACTTGTACCGAGATATGTGGAACCTTTAAATTGATCCTACAGTGTCAGAAGCATAAAAGGGTTAAAATCCAGTGAAGAAAACAAAAAAATAGGAAACAATAACAGAAAAAGTCAATGTGCATAACCCTTAACCCCCCTTTAGCCAAAACTTTGTAGAGCCACCTTTTGACGCAAAAGCAGCTCTAGGTCCTTTATACCTCTCTCTAAGCTTGCCAATTCTTACCACTGGGATTTTTGCCCATTCCACCTCGCAAAACTGCTCCAGCTGCTTCAAGCTGTATGGTTTGCACTTCTGAACAGCAATGTTAAAGTCTGACCACAGATTCTCTATTAG
Organism: Apricaphanius iberus; assembly: GCA_028564705.1. Lineage (NCBI taxonomy): Eukaryota > Metazoa > Chordata > Actinopteri > Cyprinodontiformes > Aphaniidae > Apricaphanius > Apricaphanius iberus. The sequence continues at coordinate 1,666,319 of JAPXFQ010002705.1, read as the reverse complement.
ATTGAGATCTGGGCTTTGACTAGGCCTTTCCAACACATTTACATGTGTCCCATTAACCACTCAAGTGTTGCTTTAGCAGTGTGTTTCAAGTATTTTTCCTGCTGGAAGGTGAACCTCCGTCCTAGCCTCAAATAACACACAGACTGTTACAGGTTTTGTTCAAGAATACCCTTGTATTTAGCACCATCCATATTTCCTTGAACTCTGCCCAGTTTCCGAGTCCCATTTGCTGACAACCATTCCCACAGCATAATGCAGCCACCATCATGTTTCACTGTGGGGATGGCGTTCTTTGGTTGATGTGATGTGTTGGGTATGGGCCAGACATAGAGTACTCTCTAATGGCCAAACAGTTAAATTTTAGTCTGACCAGACTAATGACTTTCTTCTGACCACTCGGCCATAAAGCCCAACTCTATGGAGCATAGAACTTATTGTCGTCTTTTGTACAGCTATAGTGCTCGAGTCTCTGTTGTTGAACTCTGCAGCTTCTCCAGGTTAACTTTAAGTGCAGCATTTCTGATTATTGCCCTCCTTGCCCTTGCCGTGAGTTTTGGCTGGCGACAGTCTCTTGGCAGGTTTGTTGTTTTGCCACATTCTTTATATTTGGTTGTGATAGATTCGATGGTGCTCTAGGGGCTCATTAAAGCTTTGGAAATTTTTATATACTTTGTCCTCTCTTGTACTCCTCAACAACATTGTCCCTTACTTGTTTGGGCAGTTCCTTCATCTTCATGGCAGTGTTTGGTTAGTGATGCTTATTGCTGAGGTTTTGTAGCCTCAGGTCATGTGACACTTAGATTACACAGAAGTGGAAATCATTTCACAAATGATGTGACTTCTAAAGGTAGTTAGTTGCACCAGAGCTTGTTATGGGCTTCCTAACACAGGTTCTGTTTTCTATTTCTAAACAATTGTTTTATTTGTATATCATATAAATCTGTTTTTGTCTTTTTGTACACTCGAGGTTGAATTTAAATACTTTTAGAACCTATTAAATATTAGATCATTTATTAAATCCAGATATGTAAATTGCCATAATTGTGCTTTATTCTTATCATGACTGTAAAAGTCGTTAACAGATCATTATATTATGTTTTCTTCTTTTAGCTTCTCTTTTTTGATATATGACATACAAATTGATTCCTTCATCCTAACTCTTTGTATATATATTTTGTTACTCATGCCAAAGATCACGGTAGTTCTTTTCATGCCAGAAAAACTAGTAGCTTTCAGTTTTGATTCAGCTATGGGCAAAATCAACACAGACATAAACTGAGAGCCACAACAATAACAAATTTGTGCAGACAGCCTTTCACTTTTAGTCAAACTATGTTTTATTAGCCTTCAGTTCTTAATGAAATTTTCCCACAGCTGTCAATACAGACTAAAGCCTCATGAGAAATAAGTAAGATGAACCTCAGCATTTTGGCTAAAAGCTGACCTTCAGCTAAAAGGACGGTAACTGAAACTGCTGCACCGTCCTGCCACCAGCCAGGCAGACAAACAGAGAAGGCAACACTTCCAGGACAAACAACTCCTCAGATCTCCGATCTGTCAGGCCACATAACAGGTTATTAAAGCTGTTGTGTGGCACTTCATTTATTAGAATGTTGAGTAATTTTAAAGTAGAAATCTCTGCTGAGTTATGCATCTGCTAAATGTATTTAGCAGCTTTATTTTGTATTTGATGATAAAATCTCCTGTTTCCATGTTCTGCGTAAGCTACGATACTAACATACACACTTTAAGAAAAGGACAAATAAAAAATTCAAATAATTTATTTTGTTTTATGTGCCCTTTGCTTATGACTATGTTTCTGCATATCTTGAGTTATGACAAGTAATTCTGAAATATTGAAAAACAAAACATAAAAACATATTTAAAATATGTTTTTACTTTTTTTGTTGAGGAACAGCTTAGGAGACCCACATTTATTTACACATAAAATGGCAACAACAACAACAATCACAGACATATTGTTTCAGTTACACATAATAAGAACATTCTTACTCAGCATTTTGAAACAAGAATTTTAAATCAGACATTCCACTGTGCAGAAAATACTTTACAAGTGGAGAACAAAAAACTGCCAACACACCCAGGTGTGGCCACACCAAGCTAGTTTACCTGAAAGCCGAGTGGAAGATCATAAAAGAAGTCTTAAAGTGATAGTGTGTAGTTTTTGCAGTACATCTTTGAAAAAAGCCATTAAAATATTATGTAATAATAATTACATAAAGCACATTAATTGCAAAATATTGGCGATATTGTAAAATAGGACTTTGAAAATCAGTTTTAAAATACATAGGCGCAGGTCCTCCTTTCAGGGGAAAGCCATATTAGATGACGTCTTTACTTCTACAAGAGCCCGGACGGACAAAGTGTACGGAACACGCCCGCTATTAAAACATTGATTTTCCATCAAAATGCAAAAAAGTTTAGCCATAAATACATTTTTACCTCTTTGCTAGAAAGAGAGACTGATGTGCTTGTCAAGTTGCTGCAAATAGATAATTCTCAGGGAATTGAGCGTTTGAAAACAGCACTAGTTGGACCTCCGTTGTTGAGTTTCTTACTCGAAGACACACATACCGCATGCTTGTGATCATTTAGGCATGCACTGCTACCTACTGGTCGAAAAGTACACACTGTGCCTTTAAGAAACTCAGAAAGCTCTTGCTCTTGTTGATATAAAATCTCAGGAAAAAAACTGAAACAAGTATAACTTTCATGCTAGGTGTTACAAGAAGGAAACCAATGCTCTCGGAGAAAAACAAAACAAGAGAGAACATAAAAATGTTCAAGACTTATGGAATAAATTTATTTGGACAGATGAGTCTGTCCAATGTAGATGGATTAGAACCTAAACATTTAGAGAAACATAAAGATAATAATAAACATGACCTACTATCACATGAAGAATATTTCCAGGAATAAGGACTGATGTCCCAAATAAGATTGTGAGAAACTCATCCATGTGTTTATCTTTAGTCAGCTTACTGCAACATTGTCCTCACAGATCTGACTGAAAAATCAATCAGACAGCCACAGCTTGTACAGAACACTGCTACTAACGTCCTCAATAGAACCAGGAAAGTAGAACAATTCCACCAATTCTAAAGTCCTTACACTGGCTCCCTGTAGCTCAGAGAATATACTTCAAAATACTTTACTAGTTTAAATCAGAATCAGAATAGGTTTTATTGCCATTGTTTGAGAACAAGTTCACAAACTAGGATTTTTTCTCGGTACAATCGTGCAATATAAAACATTTAACATAAATAAAAATAAAATAAATAAAAATAAAAAGAATGAGCTATAAGGCTAAAGTCTTTATAAATATTATAATCTATATGTATATAAAAGATAAATGTGAATGGCTTAGCACTAAAGTATGAAGACCAGTTGTCACAATACCAACCCCCAGACCACTCAGGTCCTCGAACTCTAGTCTACTAATCAGAATCAGAACCAAACACGAAGGTTTCAGTTTGCTCTCCTTATCTGGAATAAACTTCCTGATGACTGGAAAAGCTGCTGAGTTCCTTTAATCAAGGCTAAAAATAATATGTTTAGAGATGCCTTTGAGTAAATGATTAATAATAGCTGGAATGTCCTTTTTTTTATGTGCCGTATATTTAATGTCTCTTATGTTGTATTTTATAATTTTATTTTATCCTCTGATCACCCAAAGCACCTTGAATTGCCTTGTTATTAAAATGTGCTATACAAATAAACTTGCCTCACCTAACTTAATCAATTAAACACCAGACCTGAGGACATGTTTGGTATGAGCTAAAAAAAAAGCATTCCAGGATAGCAACCTCATACCAAACCATGAGCATAAAGGTGGAAGTGTCACGGTTAAAGGTTGGTTTGAAACAGCAGGATGTGGCCAGCTCACCATGAATTCTACCGTGTAATAGAGGGTTGAGGAATAAATGAGCCTATCTGTAACAAAGATCATAGCTGAAGGGGAATTGGACCACGCAACATGATAATGACCCAAAGTATAAGAGAAAATCTACCAAGGACTGAGGAAATAGAAAGTCCAGAGCAAAAAAAGGTCAGATTATCTATTAGAGGGCAGAGTGTCCTAACTCTTTTTTCGTTTGAAAATTTAATTTTGTTTATATCTTTATTGAGTAAAACATTGGTTATTTTTAAGGGGTTTACGCCTGGTTTACCTTTATCAAAATTACTTTATTTTCCAGAGATAACAAATTAGATTCATGAATCCATATGTGAAAGTTTTAGTGAAAGGATTCATAGGATTTTACTTGCTTCCTAAATCGTTTATATAACATGTAAAACTTTTTTCTATTTCTATGTCCGTGTTTGTCAGTCTGATCATATCAGGAAGCGTGTGTTTCTGATGAGTCACCACAGATAAGGGAGCAGCAGCAGCAGAGCTACGTGCGCAGATAACAGCGGTTCTCTTCCAGAGGCCTCAGGCTTTGCCAATAAAACTTCCTCTCTGTGGCCTTGCCTTTACCCACCACAACTACTTCACTTCACAGCCGTGTTAGTGTGGATGTTAACACGGGTCCCACAAAGTCTACACCAAACCTAAGATAGGGACTGAAACAGTAGCGGCTGGCCAATACATAGCGCTAGGGTACTGTCCCACCAATCACAACTTGCTATATTACCTTAAATAAAACATGAAAAAAACTGTATAATATAAAATATTTTTTACAAATATGTGTTTTCTTTAAGATGTGCAAGATAATTTTTTTATGGTTTATGGTGAGTTGAGTGGTTACACTCATCTGTGTTGTCTGACTGAGGACATATTTCCACCTTGGGGTGCAAAAATCTTTGCCCATAGGTTCTCGTTAAAAGTTGTACATGCTTAGTAGCTCCTCTTTAATACAAGAGATAGGACTATTTGGGGTGCAGGAAAGCTGCGCCCTAGGGGGGCGAGGTATACTTATCGTCCCCCTCCCACCTGTTGGGCTGACATCAAACCAACGTCACAGATGACTGCCATACAACGCGTGTGATAGACAGGTCAAACCACGGGAGTTGGAGACGAACGAAAAGAGATGCAAAATAGAGAAAAGAATAATTCAGTTATACCACTGAAAACAATACCGTTTGAGAGAAAAAAATAGCAGGAAAAGCCTGAGGTAAAATAGCTCGGACCTGATCATCACCCAAATATCAAGATCAATCAGCAGTAAAACGACAGTATAGAAGCGCCACATTTATGTTGATTTATGCATGTTGGCTTATTGTATAGCTTCAGTATATTTCATAGTGAGTTACCACCGTATTAAAATGCGTATTATTCAGTTAAAGTGATGTTTTTGGTCTTAAATTAATTCTAACTAATTCGTAGAAGTAGCTGTGTAGACACAGCTACTTCGCAATAAGGGAATTTATTCCTACAGCTTATATTAATGACCGGAGACTTTTATATGCTGAGTGTTTACTTTTTGGAAAGTGGTAAATTGTGACATTTGATAGCAAAGTCTAGATTATATTTGATTTATGTGATGTTTTACAAAGCCGCTGATGTCCAAATGTTAGAATCATTCATATATTTAGGTTATTTCTACCTTAGTTGTATTTGTTATTATTTTTCATATGAGATCACACATACATTTATCTCAATCTTCTTATTTATATTACCCAAACCTGTATCAGCAGCTGTGTTGAAATAATAATAAAAAAGAAGAATTATAAGAGCCTTTTCTCCAACTCAGATCTTATCACACTCTGAATGGTTTTAAGTGGGCAGATACTCCCAGTGTGAACAGAGTCATCCCACCCTGGCATAGTACCTCAGTAGATAGCTCAGTGTTTCCTCCTCTACGTACATTAGCAGTCTGTGTTGCAACAAAACTATTGAAGCGTCTGACTGAAAATACTATGTTGCTGTAGGATAGTCCCATGAAGAGGATGCTCAGGGTTGTCCAACATTAATAAGAAACTGTCAGCTTTATATACAGAAAATGTTAGCCACTTAGTTTGTTAGTTTTTCCATATGTTCCTGGCAGGGCCCTTCGCTCTCAGACTGCAGGTCGACTGGTAGTTCCTAGGATTTCTAAAAGTAGAATGAGAGGCAGATCTTTCAGTTATCAGGCTCCCCTCCTATGGAATCAGCTCCCAGGGCTGGTTCGTGAAGCAGACAACTTGTCTATCTTTAAAACTAGGCTTAAAACCTTCCTCTTTGACAAAGCTTACAGTTAGAGACAGGTTAGACAGGTAGCTAGGAAGAGACAGGTTAATGTTAGTAGTCAGGTAGAGTGTCAAAAGCTAGGAAGATATAGGAAGAGGTACAGTAGCTAGGTAGAGATAGATTAATGTAAGCCAGGTAGAGAGTGTTAGTAGCTAGGTCTCCTAGTAGCTAGGAGACAGGTTAATGTTAGTAGCTATGCTGCTTTAGGCTAGGCTGTTGGAGGACATTATTAGGGTCTGTTCCTACTTTGTCTCCTACTTCTCCCGAACGACATGATGTGCTGTCAATTCAAGCGCTAACCTGATTTCTCTTAGTCTCTTTCTACAATAGGTGCTCCTGACCCGCCCTGGTTGAGGACCCTGACTAAGATTGCATTCCAGTGGAGGAACGTTATCCACGTCTCGCTACCAACTTCTGCTTCTGCATCAGTTCTGTTGCTCTTTCTTTGTCTCTGCTGCCTTCTCCAAACCCCAGACGGTCTCGGCAGATGACCGCTTATGCTGAGCCTGGTTTTGCTGGAGGTTTCCTCCTGTTAAAAGGGAGTTTTTCCTCTCCACTGTCGCTTCATGCTTGCTCAGTGTGAGGGAATGCTGAGAAGTCACGAGGCAATCTTCTGTAGTTCTCTAATTCCTAGATTAAACATTTTATTTTAATAACTTTTCTTGTAAAGTGCCTTGAGATGATATCTGTTGTGAAATGGCGCTATATAATTAAACTGAGTTGAATTGAAGTTTGCCTAACTAACTAACTAACTAACTAACTAACTAACTAACTTGTCTAATCAGTTCATTTTAAAATTGAACGACTATGGTTTGTCTACTTAAAACCCCCACAGCTCAGTTTTTCAGAAAATCTAAATTTTACATTGAACCAATAAAAAGGAGTTATTACATTAACGTTATAATATCGCCCAGTTTCGTCATGAGGAAGACTGGTGACTTAACAGTTATCCAGTGGACAGTCTTTGACAACTTCAAGGAGGCACACACAAAAAAAGCTGGTTGCTCCGACTGCTGTGTTGTGTTGAGCCAGAAAAACTGTCATTTAAGAGAGGTCCAGACACTTGTAAGGGTCTTTTTCCACAGAGCTGGTTCCAGTGCTAATTCAGCGCCAGAGCCTGACTTGGAACCAGTTCTTTGGTTTTCCACCAAAACACCCCTTCTTGGTTTTAAGCTCCAAACCAAGCATCAGTTCTTGCCGACCAAGGGCTGGGGCTTTCTGAAGCCTAGTTTATACTACTCCGTCTACGTAGGTGAGGAAACCTGTAACAGCATTATCCATCGACACAAGGGTTCTCAGACGGCTAGGGAAGGACAGACGGAGTAGAGCCCAATTTTTTAACTATCCACCGAACGCAAAGGAGAGCGCACATTTGTTACTGGTCAACTTAAGATCAGCCCCAGATCATTTCACGAGAGCTAAGTGCTAAGTATAGGCTCTACCAGGAGTTTGTATTTAGTAGTCAGTGCAGCTTTTGGGCACTAGGTGCTTTATATTGCAAGACCAGTTTATCTAAATAATGGTCTTTTGGTGATTTTAAACATAAATAGGAGTAGAAAACAACCAAACAGACCACTCTGTTTGTAGAGTATTCAATGAGCTGCACATATGGTAAAAAAAAAGCTTTTCAGCTTAATCGAAAAGTATTTTCTGTCGGCCATTGCTCCTTGAGGGGGAATGAGTTTACAAGATGAATTAAATAAACTGTCATCGACCAGAGACGTGACTGCAATGATAGGCAGATCCACCAGAAAACATATACATCCATTGCTGTTGTAGCGGAGAATTACTTTGCAACGCTGACACATCGGCGGAAGAGTACAAAAGGAAAACATCTCCGTCAATACGTGTGAATGTGGGTGCAAACTTGCTGACGGAGAAGTATAAACTAGGCTTAAGAAGTGATAAAGCACTGGTGCTGGCACCAGCAACAAACTAGCACAGGTTCTCTTTTTTTGGCTTAAATGCTCTATAAAGGGTTTATAAATACTTTAAGAACTCCGGTTTACAGAAGATTGTGAAAAATCAACTGTGACCCAGCATCTTTGATAAATGTATCAAGCTGCGTCAAACTGGACAGGAAAATCACTCAGGTGGTGAGTCACCCTTGCTGGATCATCTGCACTCACACACATAGTTTACACTCTTACACTAGCTATTCACAAAGATGAGTTTAATTTAATTTGATAATGTAACGGTCAATAAAGTATCTGGGACATGAACCAGATTGTTCCTCTTATGAACTAACAATGTGATCTTGTTGAGATGTCATTGTATATTATAAAACCTATTCTGACTGAGCTAACTGCCTTTTTCTCTTCTGAACTCAGCTCTTCTGTGACCTTGTTTGACCAAACCCCATCATGTAAAAGTAAAAGTTCAGTGGAAGGAAAATCAATTTAGTAGACAAAAGATGGAAGAGCTGTTCAGAGGTCCTGGATAATATATTTAAACAAAAGTAGATTTTGCATTTGAAGTCAATGTTCTGAAAGACCAGTTTTCCCAGTCCAAAATTAGAGCGCCCTGCTACTACCAAGAAATTTCGATCCATATGCTCCCCTATGCTGACAAGCTTTTTAAAGAGGCTGATTTAATTTCCAACAGGTCTCTGCACCTGTCCACACACAGCAAAAAAAAAAAAAATATCTGCTTTTAATTAAGCTTTATCACTGAGCTGAATTAGCAAACAAACTGGCCTGAACTAAACCCCATAAAGAATGGGGTTTAGTTCAAAAAGAAGATAAACACTAGAGCCAACAAGCTAAACGCCACTAGAAGTAAACAACCAGGGCTTTTGTTAAACCTCAGATGAGTTACAGGCTGATAACCTCCATGCCACATTGCATTGATGCAGTAATCCATGCAAAATGAGCCCAGAGAAAAAAATACTGTACAGTAGGTGGACATAGTTTCTAGTTGGCTAACATTTAATTACATCAAAACTATATCAGCTAAAATCAGTCAGAACTGAATTAGACTCAATTCTATTTAACTGGGTATAATATGGATCCGTTTGATTGGAAAGTGCATTGAGAAGATATTTGAAGAAAATGTATATAAGTATACTGAAGTGGATTAAAGAAGGGTTGTTGTTTTTTTTCAAGCTTGAGCCAGAAAAGTATGAAACAGGCTGCTCTGGCTATATGTGGTCCTGTCCTAAAATATCTGCACTTTGGACACTGATTGGAAACAGCTCTACTCACCTTCAGCGTGTGATTACTGTGCACTCAACTGGCAACTGTACACCAGAAATACCAATCCAGCGGCTGCAAAACCCTTAAGGCATTATGAATTATTCAAACACTGCCCCTGAAACACAGCTTCCTCATGGCTTGCTCGAGAACCCCTCTTTCACACCTAACACACACATGCACAGATATACCAACATATAAAAACTGCACAACTATAAAGCACTCTTCCATGTATGTTACTGCAGCAGAAGAGCTTAACAACTAAACCAGACTAAAAGCTGTATTCTGCCTGGAGGTCATAGTCAGACAGACCCAACTCTAACAGCTACAGCAAAAATAGCTTTAATAATAATACAAAAAATGCTCATCTAGATTCTACTCACGGAGTATGTTTTACGCTTAAATTATGTCGGGGATTCAGCTCAGCAGGACAAGATCTTCATTAATTAAAGAATACCTAATATCCCACTTAAACCCTCAGATGTTCTTCATGTCTGTACATGATGCAAGAATTTGGCTGCTATTCGTTCAACCACATCTGCTTTGCAGGAAGAATCATTTGAACTAGCCAGCTTTTTGTTACAAAGCATGACTTAGATGCTTGAACGTTTTAAGAGAAAAATTAGGGTCCAGCAGAAGTTTAAATGTAGTAAAGTCTCCCCTACCTACTTCTTACATCAGTTTATATGCACAGTTTTGCTGACTGACATCATAGTTGGCAGAATGTGTCAGCTGGTTTCAGTAAAGACTGCAGCTGACAAACGGTTCTTCACAGAATAAAAGTTGATTTTGAGGCATTTTACTCTAGTCTTTCAAGATAACTCAGACAAATGAAAAAATAATATTACTATTGCGCAAATTGATCACATCAAGGTGTGATTTGAAAAATCTAATAAAAAGCATGTAATTCTGATATAAATGCATGCTAAATCACTTCATGAATAATTAATAAAGTATTTTTGTGGGTTTTTTGTTTTGTAGAACAGTCCTTTTCCATCCTACTCCCCCAATCAACTTTCCTTCATGTATTAGATGTTTCCCTGCCCCAGTACATTTTAATTAAATGTATCCATCACTTCCTCAGATCACACTAAGTACTCGGTAATCACCCATGTGTTAAAGTCAGGAGTGTGGAGGCAAGAAAGCACCAAAAACATACAGTAAGTAAACCTGAAAGGACATGATTAAAAACATTTCTATACTTTTTCATACTTATCCAGACCTTGAAAATAGTTATAGCAATCGTTTCCATTCTTTGTAGGAACCCTGGGATCACAAGCAAAGTAAAGATCCTAGTATGCAATAGTGTTGAGTTAAAAATCATTGTTCAGCTTCACCTTCTTTAAAGAATACATCGATCAGGTCAAAATAATTGCTGTAGTTCTTTGATAATAAATATGTCTATTGCGTTTTACCAAGTTGAACTTCAAAAAGAGCTTGTGTGGATTTAATTGGCACCAAATTGTCCTGAAATCCAGTCAGTTTTATCACCCCACATTTTGGTGAAACTTTACTGAATACATATAAACATCACTCAGGGTACAAATGATCAAAAACACACAAAAAAATTTACTTAACAGTTCTCGGCTTTTTTTTTATTTTTTACACTCTGTTATCTCTTAGTGATGTGCACAACATGCATAAATTCTATTTTTGGAAAGGGTATATTTTATCAGATTGAATTGGTAATTTGAATGAAATATCAACACTAACTGAAAGCTGTGCTGTGTTGTTTAACAGTTAGGAAAGTAAATCTAACATAGACCTAATTTAACAGCACTTCCTGCTATTATAAGACATCAAGAGAACAAGGGTGATCATTGTATTACTTAAGTCCATGAATACGGCGAGTTTTAAAATATTTTAATTTGTCCAGTCACTGTCAAATTCTCTAAAACCTTATAAACATGTGTTTACTAAAAAAGGTGTCTATGTCTGATTTTTTTAGGTAGTCTGATCAAATATTTTCTTGAGGTTGCAGCTGGGTATATTTTATGTCAATATTTTGAGCTGTTGGCTCATTATTCAACTTGTGCATTAAATATATTTTGTCTGTTGCTGCTCTGTTGGTAGTGGCAGCCCTGACTGCAGACTCTTCTGGGAAATCAGCCCACTTCCTGTTGTATCGGAGGCAGAGGAGGAGCAGAGAGTGAAGGGAGAAATTGGGAGGATACAAAAAGGCTGCTCTACAGTTATTTAGCCAAGCTGCACTTTTCATCCTTCCTGTGTGAGAAATGGGGTCAATGTAGCGCATACAGCACAGCACCTGCTGCTGAGTAGTGATGTGAAAGCTCAATGGCTTTTCCTGGCAGTACTTCAGCTGTCCTTTTGATGGAATCTAAAGAAAATTCAAACTGAACACATTTCATTCTTTACTTATATATATATATATATATATATATATATATATATATATATATATATTTAAAAAGAAAACTGATAACAGAAATAAACCAGCAAAATACATCAGTCTTCAAAAATAGAATCCATATTGAATCAATGGGTTTACCTTTAAATGTCTGATGATTTAGAGAAAAAGACTTTCAGATTTCTGCATTTTGCCAGACTATATAGCTTAATTTCTATTCCCATTCTATACCAACAACCTGCTACTTGAAACATTTTGTAAACATTTGCTTAAAATGAAGCAACATTTTTCTATAGGGGACTTTCCTTTCTGCTGGTAGAGATTAGTTATTTTTGAAACCAGGTCCAAGAGTGGAGAAATTTCGACTCTCCATCAATTTTTCTGAGTGGACAATGTCAATGCCCTATTTTTAAAGGACATGCGCAACTCTGTGATAAATGTGTTGTAGTCCTGATAAAGCAAACACTGACATTAATGATCCCAGAATATGATTTACTGTCCATCCTCCATCACCAGCAGCAGAAAATGGATCCGGAGAACCCCAGACACCATACTTTTGAATAAAGATCTAATTTAAAGCTAGATTAGTTGTGCTTGCCAATGGGTTGACTGAGAATGCTCTTTGTTCTTTTCATTGTTTTTTTCTGGCAGTGTCACAGCGCCACCAACAGCCCAGCATGGTACTTCAGCAGCTTCAGCAGCCATGTGGACAAAACTCTTTTTTTGAAAATATACTTGTTCTTTCTCTTTGTTAACATGGCCTAATAAACACAAAATAAACTGAGACTCTTAGGAACCAGAAGGAAAAGAATACAATAGAAAATTATGAAACAATATAAAAAGTTACCTTAAATTGCTGTTCCGAAAAGTGGGTAGGATCAATACATTTTTGGCCCTGAAAAGGTCGTCGAAGGAATATTCCAAAACTGCAAAGGTACAAAATGGCAGAACTAACATCACCCACTTATAAAACATGTATTCTAAGGCTTTAATTTAATTATTAATTTTATTTTCATCTTTTTGAAGAAACTGTGCTTTTGTCTGTCACTAATCTTTTAATTGCTGCCATCTTTGTCTTCTCATAGTTGTGGTGTATTTTTTAATTTTACTAAAACAGTAACTCAGATCAGAATTTCCACTAGAAAAATGACCCTAAATAAAGTTTCCAATATGGTCGACATTTATAAAATTATAGAGAAGAAAATTCGAATTGATAACAACAGTTTGTTAGCAATTCCATCTCTTTTAAACTGTATCAAACAAATAACTGCAATATGCCTATCAGTGAAACTGCTCCTTCAGCTTTTTACAGTTATAACACTAAAGCCTATATTATACATAGTTACTACTAATACTAGTAGATAGATCGTTTGCTGTGACTTTGGCACCATTTTTCACCGGTAGTGTACCACTTCAATGCGGCGTGCCACAAGGCTCTATCTTAGGTCCTGTTCTATTTGCCTGATACTTTGTCCAACTTGGTTCTATTTTCCGCAAGCATATTATCTCATTTCAGTGGTTTGCGGAGAGATTTACCTGCCATTACGGGGCTGGATCAGCTTCATTTATATTTTACTCTTAACCTGCTTTGAAGATGTAAAGAACTTGATGGCTTTACATTTTTTAAAGCTCCATACAGATAAAACAACGCCCTTCCAGTCTCTTCTTTTGGTACCCTGTTGCCTTTTAATACAACTATTTTTTAAAGTCTTGGGATTTTCTTCAGTACCTCTGCAAGTTAGATCTGTTTTCCAGCCTAGCTTTTATAATCTCAGGGTCTTGGCAAATGTGAAGCCATGTCTTCTAACCAATACCTTCAAACAGTTAATCCACCAGTTTATTTCTTGTAGACTGGACTATTGTAAATCCCTTCATACCGGATTGGATCAATCCTTGGTGGGCCGTCTGCAGTTGGTCCAGAACGCAGCTGCACATCTCTTAACTGCTACAAAACAGTCTGAGCATATTACTTCTGTTCTACGCTCATTTCACTGGCTAATTGTTTTTTAGAGGATCTATTTTAAAGTATTGCTACTTGCATTCAGCTGTTTAAATACCCTAGCCCCTTCGTATTTATTAGATCTCTTTACATTTTATACACCGACTAGAGCCATGAGGTCCAGCTCGCAGCTCCTATTAGTTGTTCCTAAAAATAAGTCTCGTGGAGCAAATTCTCTTTTTCTTTCTTTTTTTTTACTATAATGTCTGTCTGTCTGTCTGTCTACTCAGTTTTTCTCTGAGCATTTCTTTGTGTTTTGATTTTTAATTCTTGTTTCTAGACATATGGGCTTAGCTTTTTATGATAATTTCTGTTTTATTCTGTAAAGCACTTTGGGCAGCTCTCACTATTGTAAATGTGCTATGTCAATAAATTTGACCTTGACCTTAACACCACAGCAATTCCAAGATCGAAGCTCCGATGTTTGAGACAAATAACATTTTTACAGCTTATCTTGCTCGAGTTTGATCTCTCTTACGATTCAGTTATGCAGCATGAATTAGTTCCTTCTTTACTTACTTTTGTTGAGCAATTCTAAACTGACACTGTAACACAACCAAGGCCACCATACTGTTATAGTAACAGTATGATGGGCCAATATGCTAAGCTTACAGAAGCAGTTCCCAAAGTTTGGGTCGGGACTCTAATTGGGGTCACAAACAGGTAAGTGTGGGGTCTTGAGATTCTCTTGAAAAAATAATGTCAAAAACGAACAATGAGTTAAAGTTAAAAATTACAATTTTCTGTGAAATTATTGCAGAGTTTTCACATTTTAAGTATCGGTTCATGATATTGGTTAACTTTAAACCGATACTAGTATTACACGGTATCGGCTGATACCAGTATCGGTATCGGTGCATCCCTAGATTACCTTCATGATGAGTTTCGCTGTTTGAACTGAATTAGGGTACTGAAAGATAATCACTTATTTCAAGGGCGTAGAATTGCGTATGCACGGTGTGGACTTGTCCATACCAATATTCCAATGTGCTGAATTGTCCACACCAAAATGAAAATGATACCTTCACGTTGACTCTTCCCTCTTTAGTCCCACCCAATGTATTTTGTGATTGGCTTTGCTTACTGTACATTGTCACGGTTGTGTTTCAGACTGAAATTGAATATCAACTAAGCATGTTGAGCAAAAAAAGGAAGCGAGCGGACATTCAGAGTTATTTTCCTTTTCACAAAACTGTAAGTCAGTCAAACAACAAATGCCGATTCATTGTAAAACTTACCATGACATACGCTATACCTATTTTAAGGGATAATGTATTGTCGTTGGAAGATCTGACATGACACACGGGACACCGGTGACGAGAAACAGATGATTCCTAATTTTTTTTTTGGTCCTAAAGGGACATTATATCTGATGTCAACAGCCAGACATTAACCTATTATATAGCGTAGTATATACAAGTTTCACGGCCAGAACATGGGGTCCCTCTGTTGGCTTTTGCTAACTTCCAGTTAGCAAAGTTACTGGGTGTTTTAGACTGAGGACATACACAAATGGACAACTCGCAATCTCTTATATGAAGAGCTCCCGGACTTGACGATGGAAAAATGGATATTGTGAAACTCAAAAAGGGTTATTCTGTCACATTTTGTGCCATACGTGGTTCCAGCAACTCGTGAAACACCTGAATGAATGGTTGAGTGCTGCCTCGCGGCGTCTGCGTTGCTAAGCAACCGGGTTCTGGAGAGAATAAATGACATATAAAACTTTGTTTATTTGATTTAGCCTTTTATTATGACTGAAAAACCCTGGAACACTGGAAACTAAAAAATAAAACTACAAGAAGCATGACGTGCATGCCATGCGCGCAGTCTGTGTGCAGTGGCTGCAAGCATATATGCGAAGAATAGACCGTTACAGCATGCGTGTGTTTCCTTATTAATTTAGGATCATTTCCCTCAACCCCTCCATAACTATCTGTACACATTTTAGTCATATAGCCTAATATAAATATTTATCTTTCAACAATTTCTTTTTGGCAAGTTGTTGCTGTTTCCACGGATCAGCTGTCTGTCAGCAAACAGCTAAAACATTCCCAGTTGTGTTTTGTAGTTCACAGTAACCTTGTTTATGATGAAAACCCTGCTAATTAATGTTAAAGTAGACTATTATTCAAATTGCCCTTAAATGCAGGTATGCAGCTAGTTTTTCAGATGTGATGCATTCTGTCACTACCCATGACATAATTTCTATTTATCAGGGGGAGACAGAAGATCCCCAACCAGGTAGCTCAGCTTTAGACACAAACAAATCAGGGATGCAGGTACATTTGACAGAATTGAACAAGTTACTGAATGTAAATTTGATTGATTATGCACACTGGCAAATACATCATAGGCAACAACTTATTTCAATAGGATGAAACTACAGCAGGTGCAAAAATGGGCATTCATTGGGACTTCCAAGAATCTCTACAGCCCCTATCAAGTCAGTTGAGCTATTTCCTGCCATTGGGTTACCCGACCTGTTGTTGATAAGTGAAGTCTTGACCTGTCCTCTGTCTTTGTACATTATAGTTTACAAAGACAGTGTACAAAGACGGAGGACAAAACTAGTTTGGTTTTAAAAAAGGGAACGTATTCGGTTGGATGGTGGGGCCACCAATGTGAAAATCAAAGTTATGCCCTTAACTTATTTTACTTATACAATAAGCACCTGTTTCAACCCTCTCAATTCAAAAGACCCATAAATTAATCTTTGTTCAACTATTAACGGCTCTTTCTACCTATGAGCTAACTGTGCTAAATTTTAGTTTTAAATGTTGACTTCTTTCATCCGTGTCTCTTTTTAGTGAAAGGTCAAAAGAAAATCACAGCAGCTGCAAAATTGCAAACCCCCAAGACTACGTTTTTAGCTGAGTTTCTTATCTGACCTTTTTTTAGTCGGACAGTAAGAAGAAAACCATTTTTACTCTAAAAATAAACGTGGACTGCGGGGAAAATTGGAACGTCTGCAGTAGGATTTATTCAACACATAGTACTGATCATTTTCTGGCAGAATAATAAAAAAGTCTTATCAAATTTGCTTTGTTTCCCCATTACAACACATACCTGGTTTAGTTACATGTTCCAGCGCATCTCGAAGCAACCCTGTGGATCCACACGCTGAAAAGTCGCGAGCATCCTTATCGCAGCTGCAGAGGAGCGCTGACCCGAGGATTGCGGCGGAACTTCTACAAGGAGCCGGAGCCCGGGGATACACTCCGCCGCCACGAAGCAAACACAAAACCCCAGAGGGAAGAGGACGGGGACGCTCCGGGATTAGAACCTTTTTACGCGCACGCAGCCTTTAAAGCAACTGGGTCATCTTCAGATCTTCAAAGATGGTCAACAAAGAAACGAACACAAAAAACCCCAAATGCAAATAAAATAAACGTCCAACAAGTGATGAACAGGGAGGCAGAAACAGAAACGGCCGGTGGGCGGACAGGGAGGAGGAGACGGAGGAGAAGAGCCGCCCCGCGTCCTAGAGGATGCGTTGGACCTAGACCCTCTTCCTGACATAAAAACGTGATCTTCTTAATTCACAATCTTACTGCACTGAAAGGATATCGATATACATATAAAGTCGCATCTAGAAGTCATTGAATGCCTCACACTCGATGACTGTTGATGGAAAAAACTCATATATGTTTACATAGTGTAAAGCCAAAAGTCTGTGGGAAACCTTACAAATGTCTTGTGTATTTTTCTGTTTGTTTTCTGGATTCAGAATTCCCATGTCTAAAAAGTCTAAAACATAATTAAGAAAATTAACACTTAAAGTCAGACTTTTACACCAAACATTCAAAGGTTTCTCATCAACCCCAAACTCAACATCCAAAATGGCCATCACATAAAATGCAGAGCTAGCTCCTAATGTGCAATTCTGATTAATTATATTGTTAAATATTGTTGATCAACACAGTTCAAACCAGATTTTTTGCATGAAGTGACTGATAGAAGAAAATATCTTCTTTCTTTAAAAAACATTTGGGCAGCAGTCCAATACGCAGTTTATTTTTTTTTAACATAGCCAGAATCTTTGTAGAGGGCACCAGGGGAGGGCAACGCTTGAACTCTTCCGCATCCTCTTATTCCTAAAGGCTTTCTGGTATTAAAAAAAAACAATATTATCCCTCTGCCAAGTTGATATCCAGTCCCAATAGGTTTACAAAACCCTTCTCACTGCACAGCTAAATGGAACTGGATTAGAGGGCCTCCTAATCAAATCTGCTCCTGATGTCTGTTTAAACTGTCATGTTTTCAGTGTCTCTGGATGAAGGAAGGACAGAGGTGCAGACATGATTTAAAAGTAGCAAAAGGTGTATTGGAGAGACGATGATGACAGTAATAGCAAGCACGGGGGGGGAAACACAGCAAGCGGACACACACAATTACATGACGTTGACATGACATAACCTAACAATGATCCCACTGGGAATAAGGAAAGGAGACGGACTTAAATACACAAGGTAAGAGGAGGTAATCAGGATCAGGTGAGGGTGATTGGCACAGATGCAGGTGATGATTGATAATCACAGAGCAGAACGCTGAAGGCTCTTACATAAACACTTTGATGTAGAAACATGACATATTCCCTAGATGCATTTACTGACATGTAATTAATCATTTAATTGACATTACCATGAAATATTTTCCATTACATTCTCTCATTTTCTCTACATTAACATTACATCTTCAGTTTTGATGTCAAAAACCAGACTGCCTGCTATCTTTTCATAGAACCCTTTTATCTAATTGGACTGTATGGTAAGGCAAGGCAATTTTATTTGTATAGCACACTTTCAACACAAGGCAATTCAAGGTGCTTTCCATGATTCAGTGATAATGAAACCACAAACAAAACATATAAGTTTAACAGTAATCAATCAGTAAGATAATATAAGGAACAAATTTATGTAATTAATACACAATCACTTAAAAAAAGAAATAAAAAAGTAAGAATATAAATTGAACCACAACTATAAAAAATAATTTAAGGAGCAAATTTATGCAATTAAAACAGATTAAAACAGATAAAACACAATTGGTTAAACAAAACAAAAAGTGATCAGAAAGCACAATTTAAGATTCAAATGCAGCTCTGAATTGTAGAGTTTTTATCTTTGATTGTTGAATTAAGTTGACTTGGAACCCTTATCTGAATTTAATTGAAATCTATTTCTCATAGTATAAAGCCATTAAACTATTAAACTCTTCTGACAGAATTATAATACTATTCTAATTAGACCAAAAACCAAATTAAACCCAAATCTTCCATAAGAATATCCAATTATTCCCAAATATCTCACTCCTAATTGGTTATTAGAGATCCTTTCTTTTTCTCCTAAAACCTTCCGAAAGAGATCGCCCTCTCAGGAGAGCTGTGGAGATAAAAAGATTAACATAGAGAAGATAAAGGGAATCGCAAGTCACAGTTACTTTTGCTTCAGTCGCTTCTCCTACACCTGATGGAAAAGATATTACCCTTTAGGGGACAAAAATTGCTAAAAACAATTTGAAAAGTTCACAATAATAATTGTGCAATCCCAGTTCTGCTGCTGGAACCCCTGTGATAATATTGAAATTATTTAACTTTTCCAGCACCTCTTCCTAGAACGTGCTTTTATTCCATGTTCAATAAAATTCCACATTGTTTATTTAGAACCTGCTTTTAAAACTTGTTTTTTAAGACCCCACCCTTAGTACTCGATACAATCCGGACGCTTTGTTATTATTGACTCTAATAACTTCTAAATTAGTTCAATGCCTGTAAATACATTCAGGGTGCATGATATAAGTCAAATTAATTATTAGCAAAACCCGATACTCCTTTGCTCAGCCAACTTGATGCTGAACGGAGTCCGTTCCCTAAAAGGTCTTGAAACAGTTTCCCAAGTTGCGGCCACAACTTGGGAAACTGTATACATATTATATATACTTCTCAGACATGGGTTCAGAATGTTCCCCTCAGAAAAGTGGGCTGGGTGTAGAATAAGACTACAGTAAAATCACAAACACAAACCTCTGAGCTACAGTAATTGATTTGCCCTCAATCACTGCTCCCTTAATCTACTTACTGTTGCAACCAAGTCATCGCAAATATCAATAGAGAAGGAAGGTCTGGCTGAATAAACAGGGCTCTGCTCGTGCTACAAACCAACAGCGGCACTTATAGATTGATGTAAGTGAAGAACTGAGTTGAGTGTGGTGGGAGACTGCGATTCACACAATATAGAATGCTGCAGTAGTAAGAAGTCTTAAGCAAAAAGAGGAAAAAAGGGGAATGGGTGAGACGGCTAAGGGAAGCAAGATATGATTAAAGCTTTTGCAGAAAATGCAGCAGATTTGGTCTAAAGAACAGCAAATTTTACCAAATGTGGCATGTTTTTTGTGAAACGTGTTTAATTTTCCAATTTAATTCATTCAATTCAATTTAACTGAATCCCTAAATTCAGTTATCAAATTTAAGGTTTAATTTTTTTCTGGAAATATGTTTTAATGTTGTTCAATGAAGGTGGTGCAGAAAGCACAAACAAACAAAGCACAAACAACCTATAATATAAACGCAGCTTGGATGTAAAATATGGACTTTTGCTACAGCATTTCAGAAAACAAAAATGTGCTATGGGTTAGTAGAGCAGGTGGGCCACGAGCAGAGACGTTAATTCTCAGTGTAATTGGGTTCAATTCCGGGTCTCGAGTCATTTGCAGCACATTTGCTGCCATCTTACCAGTGAAATTACTTTTCAATAAAGGCCACTAGTCCTAATAAATCTTTAAGAAAAGGTTCTGATTAGACTATATTATCCTTCTTTCTGCGCACAGTAGACCCCCGGCCTACAACTACCCATAAATAGCTAAAATCTGCAAATACTTTAGACCCCTCTAAAAACACTTGTAACTTTGCATTTTAATAGTTGAAGCACAAAATATACCTCAATATGCATTATTATTCACCGTGGAAACAATTTTAGTGCTACCACAGAATTTAATGTCTACAGTCTTCCAGTGGTCCAGTTAATCAAGGCTAACCAAAATACATTGTAGTCCTGGATTGGCTGCTTTGCAAATGGCAGCCAAAAGTAGTGATGTAGCATTATGTTATGGTATTTCAGATTCCCAAGCTGAATTTTCTTACTATTTTTGATATTCTCTTAAAAAAAATCTCAGAATAAGATAATTTTCAATTAATAATTTGAGGCTTTGTTTCACAGAAAAATCATCAAATAGGTCAATAAGTGTATCCTGGACAGCGAATCTGCAGGTGTGAACTGTATATAAGATGATGGTGTTACAAGTGGAACAAGAATTGAGGTAAACACAACTGTAGGCTTTTGAATGAAGGTTCGGATTTAAAAGATAAAGAAAAAGGGGAAACAAATAAAATCAAAAGAAACTTAATTGTTGTCTTATGCCTTCTGTGATGTCCCAAGAGGCATATGTACATGGAAACATATTTATTAGGAGTAGTTTATTGTGACTAAATAACAATTTACAACAAAATAGCAAAGGGAGCTTATGTTGTTTTGTAGGTGACAAACTATATCTAAACTGAGTTTGATTGATTTTACAGAAAAGTTAGGGAAGTAGCTTTAATTACAACATTTCCATTATATTGAGGTCACTGAAGACTGAAAGCAAGAATTAACAAACACATTTTATGTCTCCATAAGTTCTACTGGACAAATTTAATTAGAGCAGAAATCCCAATATATCAACTGTGACTCATCAATAGTTATACCTGATATGTGAACTGCCCTACCAAGAAGGGGAAATGTAAATAAAATAAATAAAGCTGCAAAGGGAGCTTGAAGTTTGTCAAGTCAGCTAGAAAAACTGTTTTCCTACTGCAAAAAGAGATTCCAAGCCTAATTCTCTTAGAAAGGGGATATAAAAATTAAGTGGTTAAACTGCATGAATAAGTTGATAGGTGCATATAATAGATCAACTAAAAAGATAGAAAGGAGAGGGCAAAAACCACAATCTTCTTTTGCTACTTTTGAAATGTACTAGATTTTAATTTACAAATTTAGTCATAATCTCCAAAGTCTTTCTAATTTCAACTAAAGCAGAGCCGTTAACTTTATTTGAACTTTCCAGGCTTCACACATCACATTTTTTAAAATAAAAAAAATAGAGTTTTCAGGAAACTTACAAAACTGCACATCACATTTTTGATAAACTAATGCCAACCTAATAACAGTTTACTTGAGGACCATGTCAGCTGGGCTTTGGATAAAGGTTGGAAGTAATAAGTAAGAAGCTGATCTAACTTCAAACAAAAACCATGCAGAAATATATTTGCTCAAAATTCAACACTTTTCCAGAATTAAACTCCACTTAAACAAAACAAATTAATCTGTATTCTTGGATATTTTTTGCAGCAGAAGCCTAATTTAACAACTGCTTAACGATAATCAGATATTAAACAGAATATTACAGTAAATATAATTATTGTAAAACCTAAAATAATCAGTTTATTATTCCCAAAGGGAAACTAAATATTTTTACAACTCGTAATTTTAAATAGGAATTGTTGTTGTTGTATAAGACTCTCATTAATAGGAGGCTCAGGGTTATCCATAATGATGTTCTTTTTATTAAGAATCTTGTTTTGCACCATCATCTCAAAATTTTCCAGAGTAGTTCCCAGAACAGGACCAGCCTTTTTTGTTTGGCTTGTTTAGCCTTTTTAAGTCACTGGCTCTATTGCTGCTACCCCTCCAGGTAAAGGCAGAAGACATCTCTCCACAAGAGATTCATAGAAGAACTTGCTGCAAACACAGAAGGCTTTAACCTTAACTCAAGAAGTTAGGTCTGCTCGTTCTTTTATTGTAGGTGTTTTTTTTAAACTCTTCTATATTTAAATTGGAAAAATATTCATAAATTGATTACCAAATTTTGATTTTTGATTCTGTTCTGCTCAGGAAACAACCAGACTGAATGGATGAATGGATAAACCGGCAGAAGGAGGAATGTGCTTACGAAGATCAAACTGAATGATTATTTACTATTCTATTGATGGAGGGATGAATGGACAAACAGTGGGACAGAGAAATACCTCCTCCCAACTTCAAAAGATGAAAACTGAACAGGGAATAACACTAGAAAATCAAAGGTATACCATTCTGTGTTTTATTAATTCATACCATAAATATTTAAATTTCAATTAGTAGTGGGAGGTGTAAACGGTATGAGGTAGAAATGCTATAAATTTAGCCAAAGGTAGAGATTTCGACTATACCGGCCTATTTGGATTTCACATTTTAATAATGTCATCAAGCTTTGCCTACATATTTTTCAAAAAGGATACATACTGACGTTCATTGTTTGGCTTTCCACCAGACATTACAAGTTTTAAATTTGCTGTTTTCCATTTAAGGGGAAAGTAACCTGTTGAACTTTAAGCATTGTAATTCAAATATGTGCAGGTATTTTTCTGCAACATAAATGTATAAATAAGTAACCATAAAAGCAGACAGTTTCAAACTTTTGTTTCATAATATTTAGCTTAGTTATACTTTCCTCCATGCGTTATGGCAATTTTGTGTTGCATTTTTTTTTGGGGGGGGGGGTATTTTTGTATTTCTTAAATTCATTTTACTCAATAAATGTTGTTAAAATGGAAATCTGAACTCTTTTTGAAGTTGTTCTACTGCAATTTATCTGGAAACCTTCAGAAGTTGGACTGCAACCCATGTCCCCCGTTTTAAAATATCTCCATTGAATTTCAAATTTCTTTAAAATTTTACTCTTTTTCTGTTTTTAAGTGACTTCATGGCTTGGCCCCTCCCTACCTTGCTGATTACCTCTCGCCTTATCATCCCTTGTGGTCACTCTTCTCCAGTCTGTTTTGAGATCCCATTGTAAATCTCGTAGTAGTACAGTTTTCTTGCACCTAAGCTGTGGAAAGCTCTAACCCTCTAAATCCATCAGGCCCCTTCCATCACATAATTTTCCTCGTATTTAATTCTTAGTCCTCTTGACCTTATTTTGCCTGACTATCGCTTTAGATTACATTGCAATGTTTATTTGTGGCCCTAAATTAAATAGTTTTTTCCCCGATGTCACAATGTAATAAGCCATATCGGTATTGCAACTGCGAATGCTCACGAATGTGGGTTGGACTCCCGGTCACGGCTTTTGGACCCCAAACAAACCCCCGGCTCGACTGTAAAGACCGTATGCATGAGTTTTCATTAATACGGAGCCTATTAAAGCCACTTAAAGGCTGTTTTTGGCTGACTTTTCAAGCATACCCGGTAGGCCTACTCATTGTCCTGTGGTTGGCTGTGTAAACGGTAGTTACCACATTGAACGGTGGACAATAAAAAACACACCCGTGTATGAATGATACCGACCCTTGTAATGAACCCCCAGTTATTTTATATACATTACATACAGAAAAGGAGGATCCGAATGGACATGTGAGATTAATAAAGTAAGGAATGTGCGATTAAACATGTTAATTGTTCGATATTTCTGTTGATTGTCTAGATCTAACAGTTTTAGTTTTGGTAGAATAGTCATTAGCCCGCAGGCTTTGCATAGCCTACTGCTGGACGTCGATGTGAAGGATAAATGTTTAGAGCTTCACAGCCTTATCCGGGCTCCTACTGGGCTACCGGGCTTCTAACAAATAAAAATCCTATTCAATATTACAAATTGTAAGGGTTTAAAAGCACGAAGGAAGCTAATAAGCTAAGTGCTAACTGCTAGCCATAGCATGTATATTTAACAAGCAAGAAATCCCTGCGATAGGATGATACAGCACATCTTGACTCCATGAGCTCTGGGATGAAAAGTAGTCGAGACCACTTCTGCATGACAACATTCCCTTTTTCCCAACCATATAACGGTGTTTGTGGGTCCGGGATTGTCACTCTTTAATCAGCATGGAATACGGCATTTTCCTCTTCATTTCATCAAGATCAGTAGTTTCTGCACTGTAGCTGCACACGCTCGTGAACATCGTTTTTTCTTATGATTCGCAGACACAGACAGCCCTCTAAGGCAAATATATGTTTTAAAGTAGTAAACTTTCCACCGTTCAAAATAATCAATTTTGCAGCGTTCACTCTCCATATACATGTTCGCTTCTGCCTGTTTGGGGTCCAAAACCCCGGAATACATTGTAATACCGAAATGGCTTATTGAACCCAGTGGAGTAGGCTACAGACCCAGCTAATTCACAGCATGGTTGTGTTTTCCAGATGTTTGTACATTTTATTCCATGTAATTGCATATTAAAGAAATAATATATCTGGATATAGGGGGAGGTGAAGACACTAGATCTGAGCAACATATTGCTGGATCAGGCAGCTGTGACCTTCCCTCTCGTCATCATCCTAGACCTAGCTCTTAGTATTACAACGTTACACATTACCCTGACAGGACGTGTAATGCAGCAGGAGATGGATGACAAAAAAAAGTTTCAGGTGTCTCAGAGTTTAAATGACGGAGGTGACACCTCTGCGCCTATGACCAAAACACATCAAATACCAAGAAATGCTTCTGATTAACATTACAAATGATATAAATAAGGCTCCAAACTGAGTGGTTTAACACTGTGGGGGTTGAGGCAGACACTGTTGCCTTTAACTGCAGCTTTTTAGTGCTGTGTACAAAATGAGCAGCATCACCATGGCAGCCCAAAGAGCAAGAGGTCACACGGTGTGTGTGTTTGTGTGTGCCCGTGCACACGTGCAAACAGAGCTAATGATATTTCCTGTGTGTGGATGCCGCACTGATTTGATGTTTATCTGAGGCGGCTCATCTCTGGTATGTAACTGGAGAGACACAAGCAACGATAAAACAGTAGAAAGGAGTTGGTATGTCAATTCCCATTTAAAAAGGGGCATTTTGTAGAGATATAAACACTAGTACAACACATAAAGATACGCACATGGTCCAACCATGTTTTTTACTAAACATGTAGCTCCTTAGATTTTTTCTACTTAAATTTTTACAACTTTAAGCCCAAATAATTCTCTTTAAATGCAGATGTATGCCATTTATTACATCATAGTGCTGCATAAAGCTGCAGCTAATAATAATTTAGCCTAAATAGTTTGAAATTCAACAATAAATCAATTTAAATACTTTAAATTAAAACTAATAACCAAAGGATTCTACACATTGGTTCTGACGAACATTAATAAATATCGTTAATTCAAACTCAGTCGCTTAGCCGACAGAAACAAACAGACCTGGACCATGGAAACATATTCAAAGTCTAAATTAATCAGCTGCCATCTGTTAGCTAAAGTCTCTGCTCTATGACAAACACATCTACTACAGACTTTGGTAATAAACTTCTCGAACACATCAGGCGACATCGCAGAATATTTCATTGCAAAGGACGCTTTTTTCATCACAAACATGACAGCGTTTCTGTCACACTGTGCAACCATGCTGGTTTTCAGCATTTACTTTTAATGTCAATACATTTGCAAAGTTAAAGAAAAAGCGGATTGATCAACAGATCAGACAATTCAAAGTTTCTTCTTAGATCATATCAGATAAAGTCAGACTGTCTGATATAGACCAAGGTGTACATTTTCAGTTTTGTGAATAATGTTAATACAAACAGTGAAAATACATATAAATCCAAATTAACTCAAATGTGAATGAAAGACCCACCCCCCGTCACATAGAAACCAGTTTGTTAAAATTAAACAGATTGATAAAAAATAAAGAAGTATAAAGTCTGCTCCAAAGTAATACAGAGCTTTGGTATTTGGTATAGTGTAGAGTAATCAGCACCAGTTAAAAAATTGTTTATCTAAACAAAGTGAAATACACATACATGACGGATACCACCGGTAAATCATATACAGATCTAAATACTCATAAGGTTATAGTCTCGACAAATATAACATAAAAGGCTGCCACATTTTATCAAAGCCTGTGGAAGTCAAATAAACGCCATGTTGAATCCTCTCTATCTGCAATAAATCTGAGGTTTCAGGCAGGTGTTAAAAGATGGCCCTCTTTTCGTTTTTCCACAAAAATAAGATGTTTTCTTTTTGCAATGACCATGCTATATCCTTCTCCCCGACCCAGAGAAAGCACTTTACCCTCTCCCTTCCATAGACCATGGTCTAGGATTTGAAGGTGCTGTTTTTTATTCCATCCACCTCACGATCTGCTTCAAACCGCTCAAGCAAAAGCTGGATGGCACAGTCGGATGAAGCTAACAGGACATCATCATCTGCAAAAAGCAGAAACCTGATCCTGAGGCCACCAAAACAGAACCCCACAACACCTTGGCTGTGTCATAAATTTTGTCCATAGAGGTTATGAACAAAATCTATGATAAAAGATGAATACCTGTGGAGTCCAACTCTCACCAGAAATGAGTCTGACTTACTACTGTCAATGCAGACCAAGCACTAACTTTCTCTCTCATGACATGCGGCAATATTATCCGTCGAAGCAGGAACAGTCCGTCACTCAAACCTCTGTGATTGGTCCACCCACCATTAGCTCCCGACCATTTCACCAGAATGGTCCGCTATAGTTGATGTAATTAGAAGTCAATACAGCTTTTGGGCAGTACATGCTTTACATTGCAAAGTCAGTTTATCTAATATGGTCATTCAAGAAAACAGGCTGCTGTGCTCAAGTAAATAAACCATCATCGACCAGAGATGTGGCTGCAATGGTAAACAGACCTATCAGCACCCCCTACTGTCCTGGCAAAGAAATGCTTTGCAACAATGACACACCAACGGAGATGTGTAAAATGAAAACGTCTTCGGGTATATGCATGCGTTTCAGTGCAATCTTGCTGACAGAAGTATAAACTAGTCTTAGCCCAGATACTTTTCCTAACCCTAACCATTACCTATCTATTCCCAAATTTAACTGAAACTTAATTGACAATCAACAAAACTCTGTAACATTGTCACCAAGTGAAGACGAGGCAAAATCTTCTCATTTTAAATTAAAAAGGTCCTCATTTTATAGATATAAAACCTAAAAGGATTAAAAATGTTCATCAGTTTGAATTCTAGACAATTTGTCACTGCATCATTTCCTGTTGTCACTGGTGAGCTTTTAGGAGCTGTTTGGTGTTCAGACTCTATTTTTCTGTGTTGAGGTATTTCTAAGTTATTTTAACACGTAAGCACATTACAACAGTCATTTCCAGTTGGTTTACTTTACCTTTTGGGAACCATTTGTGTTTCACAAAGGTTTTCTAGGCATGTTATTACCAAAATTAACCTCTATGCATCAACTTGTTGGCAACAAAATGCAGATGATTATAGTTAAACCTGCGTGCATTTTGGACTTGAGATCATTGTGGAAACTGCTAATCAAAGTATTGGTTTACTCCTAAATGCTTTTTTGAATAAAAGTAAAAGTTTGATTTACACTTTGTTGCAGCTTGAAGAAGAAAGACTTTGACAGCGTCAGTGTTTCAGGCTCACTCGACCCAATCTTTGAAGGCACTTAAACAAAAACAGCTTCTATCTACTGTGGACAGTTTATTTCAATGTAAACTTTCTAAATGTTTAGTTGCACAAATCAGAGAATATGACAAAAATGTGAGGGTTTTTTTAGGCTTAGAACCCTCAAAGCGAACATATGACTTGATTTAAATAAAAGCTTTTGGATATTCCCTTTTGTCCTCACTTATTTGGCACTTTTATTTGTCTAGAGAATTATCCCTGGGGTCAAATATTAAGGTTTCCTAGTAACATGTCCACAGCGAACACCCAGCACTGGCACACAGCTTCCTGGTCCTTTCCTGATCTTGAAAACATGCATGGATGTAAGCCTGTTCATGCCAGATATGGTATATAGCCCAAAGCCCTTTGTTATATAAATCCTGTCTTATGCAGCAGCGAGACAGATGGGAGAGAGAGAAGAGTAGGGATGGTAGCACTTACAGTAAGGGGAAGCACTCCCTGCAGATCTATCTTTACCTACACTTTAATTATTCTTATAATAATGGGGGGGGGGGGGGGGGGGGGTTGCACTACGTGTTGTAGTATTTGTTTAAAAAAAAAAAATAAGAGTTTGGGCACAGAAAAGATTATAGAGAAAGACAGGGAGGACAGAGTACATTTTGTCTCCGTTGTCACTAAGCATGGCAGTTTGATGCACTGCACTCCCAATGAGGGACACTACTGCCACTGCGTGCAGGCCTGCATATCTGCATACCAATTATTTGTGGCGGCCGTAGATATTGCTTAATGGAACTGTCCGAGTCTGCCATAGTATATTAATTGTGCCAGGAGACCAGCTGCAGCCGGTTACTGCGGACAGTCAAAGGCTGGCCACATCTAGGTGCAGATCTACCTACTCTGAGCAAGCTTATAATATATTTATGTTTCTGTCATTCATTTGAAGAGTATTTTGTCACTTTTTAGATAATTTATTTTTATTTGCTATCTGGACAAACCCAAAACTCAACCGTGGACCCACCAACATTAAAAGCAGAAAAGCGGAGGGAGAACGAATGCAAATCAAGACAACAGAAACCTAAAAGTGTGTGCCTTTATGGGCAGGGCGCCATATATAAACCCAAGTAACCATTTCTGATTGAATTGTCAAAACGAAGAGGTACCTATTTTTACCAAACAAACAAAAATAAACCCCATCATCTATTAAGACCATTAACAAAAACGAAAACCAGCAAAATTTTACCTTTTGAAAGCCAGGTTTGAGGTTTGGAATGTAGATCACATCAGATCATCATGGTTCAGGACACAGATGTTCTCCTGCTGCTAATTCAGCTGCAACCTCATTACTCCGCCCCTCTGTAAAACTTAACAAGGTTTACAGAGCGTCTGTCTTACCAAGCTTCAGCCTTGTGCACCCAAACAAAAACAATAATGGTTCAGGATACACGCTTGGGCTTACAGTGCATCCATCAGTTACACTGATGGCAAACAGGGAGAGCTAAACTTGAGCACAAATGTTGAAAAACAGCATTTTTTCTGTAATGTCTAATGTGCCTTAAAATATTGTCTTGTTTCTGCTGCTGCAAACATTTTTTCTGTTGTGGAAAAAGAAACCTTTTCCAGATTTAATTTACTACAGTCACATACCCATATTTGCTTACAGTCTTTTATGAATAGGTCAGAAAATTACAAAATAAATAACTGGTTGTAAAACTGTGGTGAAACATTTCTCCCCCTTGATTAGCATGAGCTAGTACAAAGAATTCAACACCTCCACAAATGGCCAGTTCCCTCAATGAAATAAAACAAAATTATGTATTAAATTAACAGAATATGGTGTAAAAGCTTTGTTTTAATGGAAAACATGGATCATATTTATGTAAACGTGATATAAAATAATACAAATCTGAATGTAGCTTACTTGACACCAGATAACATAACATGTTCTGTCCAATAAAATTTATTTTCCAAAACAAATTCCATCTTACATGACTTTTGTTTTCAACAGAACTTTGAACAGTTTTTACTCACGAGCCATACTGATATTTGAAAAAATAAAGTATCTTTTATTTAAAAGAAAAAGCCTCTGAAAGGTTATTTGTATTTATGAAAGATAAACAATGTATGACATACAGTTTAGCACAACTGTTGTAAAACAGAAGTAAGTACAATCTAACATAATTTAAATGTTCTAATGATCTACAATAAAATGTGAAAAACAAAATTAAACACTCATAAAAAATTTTCAAAACAAGTACATAACTCAAGTCTTCTTTGAAGCAGGAATCAGATAAACATCACATCCTTTTTTTTATTATTTTTTTTCAGCTGGTATGACAGTGGTGCAGATGTAGAAGGCGGAGTTTACCGGGCCCCAAAAAGAGGAAATGGGATGCTAGAGTTTCGTAGGAAGAGAGGAGACACGGGTGAACCTGAAAAAATAATTAATAACCACTTAAGATCTATAGTTTTTGAGATTTCTTTAAACAGCAATTATTAATAGCTGAAGACTATTATAAAGTCACTGATGTAAATAACTAGTCTAAAACCTAAAAACAGTACTTATATTTGAATATATTATGCTGTGTTGATGTCTAAGTATAGCCCAGCCTTTCTCAAGATCCAGACCAAATGGTAAATCAATCTGGACTCAGTTTATTATGCTGAAAATATAGGTTGAATTTGGTAATTTGTGCATTTGTGTCGATCGTAATGGGCAACGTCTCTCTGCCTGGCTTTCTGACCATACTGTCAGGGATTTATAGAGGAGCAGAAAAAGCAAACGAGGTGGATTACCAGTACTTTCTAACAATTGATAGTAGGGATGCACAGATGCCGTCTAATTTACATCTATCAGTTAAAGTTAACAAATACCATGAACTGATACTTAAAATGTGGTAAATCTGCAATAAATTCACAAAAAATGGTTCATTTTTAATTTCAAATTTTTGTTTAATGGTGGTTTTATATTTTACATCTGTAACTTTGTCTTAGTTATGTTTAGTTAGTAAAGTCTGGTGCCTTTAGTCTGTTCAAGAAAGGTATAAGGTGGAAGGTATAAAGTTGATTATTTCAGCAATAGTATAGAATCTGTATCGGCCATCAACAGATACAGAAAGCCCACGCATCGGTATCGGGACTGAAAAAGTCGGATCCCTAATCGATAGCATCTTCCAGGAAATGTTGCTGTGGAATATAGTCTCTGCTGCCTGGTCAATTGAGCCGTTAATATTAAGTAATTATTGTCACGAGCCGTCCGACAGAGGCTTCTTTAGATTTGTTGCAGGACTCGACTGCTACCTGATATACTTCCTCTCCACAGCGCAACTATCCACGAAGACGCTGAAGAAACTTGAATGATATGCATTCCGACACTTAATTTCTCTTTGGAATAAATAAAGTTTTTGAATTTAACTGAAGATCTAACAAATCTCCAAATATCCAAGTGTACTACAAGTTTAGCTGTAAAGATAAAATGTTCTGACCTGAACATCATATGGAAATAAATGATAAACCTACGTTCACAAAAGAAAAAAATATAAGTCACAATACAAACATGAATAAAAATCCTGATCATCATTCTTGGTGGGCAAATTAGAGCACAATTATGTATTTAATCACGGTGATTGAGGTCATTGAAAGAAGGGTCAATGATATTTAGATTAATTTCACAGGAGAAAAACTTGGATGTTGTCTGGAACCTAAAAGTCTATTATTTAAGAGAAAGAAATTAAAATTTTTATAAATTGATTATATTAAAACAATTAAATTATAAAGTTAGACGGTAAGGTTTAAGTGGAACATTTAGGAGATATGAATCTGGAGCTTATTCCAAAATGTGAGTTAAAGATTCAGGTTATTTTTCTGTATCAGAACAATATCCAGACTTGCACAAAAACTCGTCGAATGGGATCCAGAATACCAACATGAAAGAGTTCTGACTTACAACTGGGTTTACTCCTCCGTGGCCATTTTTACCGCAAATACTCCATTGGAGAAGTGCATACACAGGTCACTGATCTTATTGTTCATAGATCTAGGTTTACAGAGTTGAATCCCTGCAATATTAGGACTTTGTGAGAAATCTGCTGCAAGTCTCTGGTATCCTTATAACAATAATCCAGGGAGAACCTAGTATGAATAATCCAAACCATATTCTGTAATTTTTCACATGTACTCTCACATTACAATCAAGGGTTTTTATCTTCATTTGTGCAGCTGTGTGCATTGCTACGGCCTGCGCCCCCATTTATGCCCCCCAATAAGGTAGTTGAAAGGCAATGAAAGCAGCTTGTTGGGTCAAATAGCTCTGGTAACAGGTCTAATTGGATCTGTGTCAGGTTCTCATTGCAGGAACATTCACCACTGCGAGAGGCAGGACGGAAATCAATACGCCCTTTTTCTGCATCCATGGACATGCTCTAATTTCATTAAAGCCCTTTCACCGAGCTTATAGAGTGAGAGAGGAGGAGTGAATGCATATGCATGGGCAGGTTAATGAAGGTCACTGCATTGATGTAGGAAAATTAGTTTGGTGAAGAAAAAGAGCAGAGCAAGTACAGCGAAGACACCAAGATGTGTCTTTGTGTCCCTGAATGCATGGCAGTCATCCATAAAGGGATCATATTCATTAAAGCAGACCTTCATGTCTATCTTCTGTTACCCAAGCAGCTCATTTTATCTCATTAGTACTCAATGAATGGGATTCAGATCACAGTCGATGTAAAAGCATTTAAAAGGTTCAAAACAGAAAAGAAGTTTACCGTGTAAAACTAACTTGTTCAGATAATGCCTTAAAACGTATAATTATTTAGTCTACACCCCCTATCGTCCACACTAATCCGGCATGGTTTAAGGTCTGTTGGCGGATAATTCTTAGCTGGGTAAGAGGGCCGTCCAATTTATAATTGCTAAATGAGCGGGTCTGGACAGCTTCCCCGGATAATGAAAGGAAGGAAGGTACGTCAATTAAATGCTGTGTTCTAGGTTGACGACAACAACGCGACACTACAAAGTTACTTTGAGTTACTTTGAGTAACAAGTCGACCTCGTCGTTGGTCCACACCAAAAGCTCCCTCTTTTTCTAAGCAGCCATTGTTCTGTTCTGTGGGACAAACAGATATGTACTGTGCTGTAGAGCTTTTTGTTTATATTTTGTGACGTATATTATACGCATCAGTCTGTGTTTCACGCGTCTTTTCGCGCATTGTCCAGTATATGCACAGGTTGGTATGGGATTGCGCAATCATGGGACCTTAAATGGGGTGTAAATACTCGTGTTGAGTGGATAAAAATAGGTGTCTAACTCCCCATATAACCTTATCTGCTTAGTGTGGACATGGCCTATGTAAACTAGGGTGACCAATTATCCTCTTAACTGGGCTTGTTCGCTTTTCAGCTCCTGTCACCCAAGGGGATTTAATTCTAATCCTGCATTGGCTCCCCGTATGTTTTAGGATCGATTTTAAGGTTCTTTTAATAGTTTTCAAGTGTTTTAATTGAAAGGCCGACACTTCATAACAAAGGTTGCTAATAACTTTTAAAACAGATTTGGTTTAACTAGATTAAGAACAGAAACTAATCTTATTAACCATGTTTTAACTTGCCGTTGTATATCAAATACTTGAATTGGATTGTTTACTTCGGTGACCAATTCATGAATAGAAGTAATCTTCCAAAGATGAAACTACTCTTATCCAGATAATTTTAACAAACATCTCTTTATCCAAATAATTTTTTATTTTCTCTTGTAATTAGTTAAACTAATTCATCTTTCCCCTCCAGCATCTGCAAATCGAATCCTGGGTCTGATCTGCATGCAGAAGCATAAATCAGAATTCAGGGTTTCTCATTTTATCACATTGTTCATATTCTGTGTTCCTTTATTTTAACTATACATTTATTTTAATCAGTGGTGCTTCTCTTATTACTAGTATGAGTGTTTAGATGTTTTTTCGTGTAAATAAATCTTGTGTTTGGAAAGTAACAGTTGTCATTTCTTGTTCGACACACACACATTGCAAGGTGTATGACCAATAGATGTTAAGAATTAATTCCTTCAGAATTATGAGACTGATACAGAAATTTGGCTATTTAAAATCATTCCTGATAAAGGTGGGGCCCATAATAATAATAATTTCCCATAAATTGTTAATTTTATTGACTGCCATAAGCAGTCTTTGACTATCAATAGCCAAATATTATATTTCTATTTAATAGCCACAACACAGTTATAAAACATGACCGTTGGGTTAATTGGTCTCTCTAAATTGCCCTTTGGTTTGAGTTTGTGCATGTATGATTGTTTGTCTTTTCTATGTTGCCCTGCGATGGACTGGCGACCTGTCCAGGGTGGACCTCACCTCTCCCCAATGAACGCTAGAGATATGCACCAACATGATCTGTTTTCATATTACGCTACCACTCCCTTAAATTACGTATGGTTCTATGTATACATTTTAATGTTTCTAATCCAACCTGCCCAGTGACCAAATATGGAAATTAGCCACTGGTTATGATCTCAGCATATTTACATCGACATGTTCATTAATATGTGCAGTCCCTACCAGGGCTGGGCGATATGGCTAAATGTTTATATTCCGATAGCTCAGTTTATATCCAGTTAACGATATAGCAATTTCTTTGTTAATTTTTTTCATGAATAGTATAAAAATGTACAACTTATAAATGCAGTTTTAAATGATGGATGACAATAACACCAACCAGACTCATCATGTAGTGATCTTCTTAAATCTGCAGCGGCTACGGAAATCAGTGATATTTTAGGGGAGCTCAGCTCTACACTCTGCCTTTGAATTAAACACATTTGAAAAGCATCCAAATTTTGCCGGAATACCTGCTGTCACTCATTTTCTTAACTTTACAGCACGTTTTGGCAGTAGCGTTTTTTTTCTCTCTTCTTGCACCATCTCGTTTTTATTTATTTCACTATCTGCGTGTCTCCTATGTAAAAGAGGGGTGTTATGTCGATATGTGTTCCCCCCCTCAAGATGTGTTCCGACTCCACCCACACGCGAAGCAGCTGCTGCTTTTAAACGTTAAACAGATGGATCATCTTAGGTGTAGGCACTGGTTCCCGAATAGTAGGATTAGGAAAATAGTCAAGTTATGGTTATCGATGCCATTTGGAAATAAGATGACAGATACAGATCAGACAACAGTTGTTTGTAAAATTTACCAGCTCCCCGTCCGACCAACTGACTCATATACTATATATTTATTTTATCAGCTGTTCAAGAACCACAAACACGAATACAGAAAGAGTCAATGAGTAAAACCAGAGTCAAGTCGTGGCCTAAGGTCTTATAAACTCCAGATCCAGACCACGTAGCACACCACTGATGTGTTGCTAGCGAACGAAATGGCTTTTAGAGCCATGTGAGACGCTTTTTTTCTGTTCAAGCTGCCCGTCGGGGGAACGGGGAGATCAACTTTGGGTTGTCTGATAATCTTGTTTAGATCCCTGGTCTGAAACGTGCTTGTTGTCCGCTTCCTCCTTGTTTTTTCCATGTATTGCAGCATGCACAGGAATGCCATAAGGTGAATTGTGACGTAATTTACGGCCGTAAAACCCGATCGTGGACTAAACGCTAGAGATTCATATAAAAAGATAAACATTTTCTATTATCCTGATGATATATTTCGTCATATTGCACATCCCTAGTCCCTACTCCTAAATAAATATTGAAAATACCGATGCCATACGGGGCTCAGCACATATTCCACACATCATAGTCATAACATCACTTTCTGTTGCGGCTGTTGATCTTCATTCGTATGTCCAGTGTTGCAGCAATATTGCAGTAATATTACCATGAACCATGCTGTTTCGAATCCCACATTATTCGTATTACGCTGTATTTAAAAAGTCACACTGTACTATGCCCTCACATTGGGTCTTTTTTTAAAACTCCCTTAAGAAGTCATGGAGTTTGTTGACAAGGTTTACTTCACTCTCGCAAACTTGTATAGATCTACGCTAACATGGTTTCCTAATGTTACTGTATGGTCAGTGTCAAAAATGTACCACTAGTTGTGTGTTGTACCTTTAGTGCAGCCCTGATTCAGCGTCTTCAAGATTAAAGATGGCCCAACAAGAGAGCAGGTCGCCAATTTTGGAGGTTGTTTTGCCTCCTCTTGTTCAAAGCTGGAGTCAGAGCTGGGAGGAGTTGGTGGAGAAGGGATGTCCAGTGGCTGAAGAGTCAGGAAAAAACGTGAAGTGTAAACTGAGGCTTTATCTATTTAGTATACATACCAAAAAGTTTTTTTAGACAAACTAAGACAAAGTTTTAATTACTTTAGTTTTATTTTGACAGAAAGTGGTGGTATTGCCGCTCTGGATCAGGTCTGGAGGTGCTACAGGAGCAGAAGTTTGTAACGTTGAATCATCCGTGGAGACTGAGCTTTGTTCATCGCAGCGTGGGGTTCGATCAAGTACAATGTCCCTGCATTGGTTGGGCTCCAAAACCTTCAGAATACACAACGAGCAGATGAATATAACAGATTAGAGCATTCAATTCAAAGCTTTTAATTCATATAAACATTTTTAGAGTCATAACAGTCATATACCCAAAAATAAACCCATTCCAAATTAAAACCGAAGAGGCAGGATTTAGTTCCTATGCCCTTTAGCCTTCAAACATGAAAGAAAGAATACGTTAGATGGCATTTCAAATCTAACAAAAAAATTATGGGATTGAGGAATCATAAGGAAGGCCAGTTCTGTGCTCAGATCCTTTATTAATCCAGAGCAAGTTGTGGAGAGAGAAGGACTCCAAAATCACTGTTGGACGATGTCTCCCACCCCATGAATAAACCTTGAGAGCTTCTTCAACAACAGACTGTTGGACTCTAGGAAAACAAAGTAACATTTTTCCCAGCAGCTGTCAGGCTCTAACCATCACTGCTCCCAAGAACCCAGTGAGTGAACAGTTTTTGTATCTCTGCTACATTTGAAATGTGAACTCTATAATTGTTTTTAAGGCTCAACTGAAGTCCTACATTTTTAATCTAGCTTTTAATTTGATTGTTCTCACTCCCTGTATATTCCATTCTTGTTTCTTAGGCACAAATATACAAATGCAACGAGACACAAATTATTTTTTGTTTCTTAATGCCCTGCTCAGTTGCACAGCTCTTTTTAATCTGAGTGGGCTGCTACCGTGTGGTACTTCCCACACGGTATTGTTCTCATTTTCAAAATGCAAATCTAATATTAAATAAATAAACAAACATTTACACAAATAAATTTGTTCTGGAGCTTTAAATCCCATTAGTCATTTTAGCAGACACAGTAAACCGGTTGAGGTTCCACTGCTCATGGTCAGACCAGCTGCAGACAATATTTTCTACAAAGTCCTCTCTTCACAGAATATTCGGACAATATCTAAAGTAACAACATGCAATCACATCCAGTGGGGCAAGGCACAAATTATGGTTATTTGTTCAGTGCAGATCATTAACAGTATAACGACATCTCACTCTCACCATGCAGCACGGCTGTTTTTATTCACAAATAATTGTAAGTAACATATTATATGACGGGACTAAGACAATGATTAAAGGAACACAAACAAAAACGGCTAAAAACTGCAAAAGAATATGCAGAAATACTTTCTTTACCCATAGCTACTGGAGAAGAAAAATAACCCCCCCTTCACTTGTCTTACCATTACCCTTCTCTGCTACAGACTTTATATTATTCCCTTAGTTCTTTTTTAAATTTTTCTGGCTTTTATTGGTGCGTATATGGTTCACTAACAAACAGTAAAATGACACCCTTAAAATGAAGGCAGTGGTTATCGCACCTGAATATAAGGGATGTATTCACTCTCCTCAATCAATTCCAGAGGGGGCATTTCTTCATCATCAACCTAGGAGGCAAAAGTAAGTGCATTTAAACTATACACAGAACTGGGATCAGGATTTCAGTTGAATTGATTCGATTGTGAAACAGTGTCACAATAAACCAGTTTATTTCCTGTTAAATTAGTGTAGAACATTTTACAGAATTATTTTTGCATGTTGCAGTATTTGAATTACCAGTAAGTGTTTCAAATCAAAAAAGCATTTGAGATTAAGGCCTTGAAGATAAATATTATATGTTACATTTGGGTATTTAGTCAGATGATGGCTGAAGTGCCTGTACTATTATTATTTTTGCAGATTTTTTTTCTTATGTATAAAATAACCATCTAAAAAAAACCCCGAGGATTCCTAAATTATGCGGGCTCTTTGAGAAGCAAGTTTTTTTTTTTTATCATCTTCCTTATTTTATTTATTTAATTTATTAAACAGGAAAAGAGTACAACAATCGGGCCTGGCTCAGTTTAAAACAGTTTTTCAGCAGGTTCGTGTTCTGCAGATATATATCCCGATAAAACGGTCATACAGGCACATACAGTATAAGTCAAAGCATCATGAGGGGAAATCATGACGGTACTTTCTTTAGTGGTTACAGGTGTAACAGTCCATTAAATTAAGAACAAATTTTATTTTAAATAGTGCTACTGATGATATGGCCCTGATGTCCTTTGGGGGTCGCATTCCACACTTTGGTAAGCGCATAAAAGAAGGGCCTTTGTCCGTAGGAGTTCTTAAAGGCTGGTAAAGGCAAAAGTCCATTTGTGGCAGATCTAGTCATATGCTCAGACCTTGAGCTGCGTTTTGGGACCATCGTGGTAAGGTCAGCAAAGATGTGTCCATTTATTATTTGATAATAAAGTTTTATTCCATTACTTATTGTGTAGTCAGTCAAAGGATCTGATTGTAGTAGCGCAGAGCAATGGCGAGTCCAGTCTGGCAGTCTGTTATGAATCTTGTGGGCTCTATTGTAGAGTTGACGATAAGATGAGAATTTCTGCACTTAAATGTGATCATGGGTTTGAATCCTAGTCCGGTGTCTCTTTGTATGGAGTTTGCATGTTCTCCCTATGCATGCTTTGGTTCTCTCCTGGTACTCTGGGTTCCTTTTACAGTATAAAACCTCGACTTTTATTTAATTTAACTGCCCTTGCTTTGTGTGATGGACTGGTCAGCTGTCCAGGGTCCACCAATCCATTGTCTATACCCACTTATCCACAGAGGGTTCATGGGGTGGAGCCAGTCTCAATCTCCAGTAGTTATAAAGTAAGGAACGGGTCTGTGTCAGGTTCTCATTGCAGGAACATTCACCACTGCGAGAGGCAGGACGGAAATCAATACACCCCTTTACTGCATCCATGGACATGCTCTAATTTCATTAAAGCCCTTTCACTGAGCTTATAGAGTGAGAGAGGAGGAGTGAATGCATATGCATGGGCAGGTTAATGAAGGTCACTGCATTCATGTTGGAAAATTAGTTTGGTGAAGAAAAAGAGCAGAGCAAGAACAGCGAAGACACCAAGATGTGTCCTCATGTACCTGAATGCATGGCAGTCATCCATAAAGGGATCATATTCATTGAAGCAAAACCTTCATGTCTATTTTCTGTTAGCCAAGCAGCTCATTTTATCTCATTAGTACTCAATGAATGTGATTCAGATCTCAGTCGATGTAAAAGCATTTAAAAAAAGGTCAAAAAAGAAAAAGCGTGTAAACCGTGTAAAACTAATAAACTAGGTTAACACATAGTTAAATGGGAGTACCAGAACAGAACTTACAAACTCCACAGAGAAAGACCTCGGCAGAGAAATTGAACACAGGATCTTCCTGCTTGAGGCATGAACTGCACCGCCGTGTATTCAAACATGGATTCTCTCCTTACAGTCTTTGATTTTCTCTAAGAATTGATATCCAAACAGAACATCATAGGACAGATTTGATTATTTTTATTTGTAAGAGCTTTTGTTGCACCGTTTCATTGAGCCGTCGAGCTCAGGTTTGTAAAAAGGTTTTTTTATTTAAGGACAAAATTTTACTGCCACCATTGAATCAATAATAAAATGAATGAAATGATTAATAAAAATATGGGTTTAGATGTCAGTAACAATGTTAAGAATTCTTTCTTGCATGTTTAGTTTAACAGCACACCCCTCGTTACAGATTGGGAGCCGGTCTTACAATCCAATAACCATTAAACAGTACACTGATTGGCTAACGTCTTATTTACAGTCCAGCATCCAGCTGTGACCTTCCAACAGTGCCACT
Source organism: Apricaphanius iberus (assembly GCA_028564705.1). Classification (NCBI taxonomy): domain Eukaryota; kingdom Metazoa; phylum Chordata; class Actinopteri; order Cyprinodontiformes; family Aphaniidae; genus Apricaphanius; species Apricaphanius iberus. The sequence goes on along the minus strand of JAPXFQ010002705.1, from coordinate 1,626,007 downwards.
ATACATTAAGCAACATTGGCCAGCAGCTCCAGCTCCAATGATATGATGTGTGGCTTTTATCCGACAGCAAACACTGAGTTTTTTTCATGTCTGTACTCATGGTGCTCTGGGCCAGCAGCACTGACTGTATGGCTGGCAAGATAAGAGCTATGGAGTGAGGGGAACAAAAGCTTCACAGCCACATTTAACCCTCTAGGCGCCAATATTGCGACAAGCAACATTGCTGACTTTAACGAGCCACAGCTAGAGATAGGGCCACTTATTTAATTACTACTTTAAACCAGAAGATTGCAGACATGTATATCTTTAATCTAGGACACATTTTTGGGTGTGTTACCATGGAAACTTTTGGAGTAAATCAGCCTTTTAGTCAGTGGCACATGCGGGGGACACGAGGTGCAGCTGTTGCGGTCACAGCATAGAGAGAGCGAGTTTTAGAAAGATAAAACTTATGATGCAGAGACTTGTGATTTCCCCACCGGGAAGTATTGGCTTATTCAGATTCTGAAGAGAAATATTTACCTCTGATCAAGATGTTCAGTTCTCCTGGTAGAAAGAAAGTGAAACTAAAATGGCCCGCAGCAACAGCCAGTCCCGTTTTGCCATGACGCTCCACAAGCAGCACTTTCTTAGCACTGCATCACGTTCTCTCAGTGAGAGAAACGTACGTGTTTAGGTAGCAAGGTGGTCATAACAAAGCTAATCGTGACCGAGGTGGGAGTAATGTAAAAATCAGTGGAAATAATAGCAGATGTGATGGAAAACAGGAGAGAAAAAAAGACAACTAATAAGCGAGTAAACAGAAGTAAAGCTCTCTGTTCCGCTGCAAGTGAGGATGATGATGATTTTGGCGAGGTTCGCTTGACAGATGAGGAAGATTAGGATCACCAGTGGATCAGACAATTTGATGAGACTGTTAGTTATTTTTGGGACGGATTTGTAAAATTCTGTGGCCAATATTTTCTTTCTGTTTATTTTATATAGAGTAACGGTGCGTCATAAAAAATGACATAAACATACATGTCCACCTGTTCTTGAAAAAAAGCCACAAATAAAAAATATAGATGTAGAAAATACATATATAGAAAAATCTAAATAAAAACATTAAATAAATTATGAAACAAAAGTTTTAAACAATGAAAAGCAACAAAACTTAAAAGTCATGCAATCCAATATTACAAACGCCTGATGACGTCATAATATGCAAATTAGATGTGTGATTTTGCTCATTTCACAAACTTTGGATCATTCTGAAGATTTTTCAAATTTTCAGTGTACCTTTATCTATGATCATATTAAAGCTACAACCTTTTGAACTAGAGATATCAAAATTGAATATTTTATATGGAAAAACTCCGGGGCCTAAAGAGTTAAAGACTGCGTGTGAAAATGGAAGCGAGGGGGGCGGGGCGAATTGAGGAAAGTGAACAAGTTGACCAAAAAACCCAATGAAAAAGTCTGATTATTGAGAGTGTTATCAATGTGCAGAAACATTAATCCCATTTCTTAGAGAGTCAATCACAATAGGATATGCAAGAATATTGGTGAATGTTGTGATAGTGACCGGAATTGCGATAAAAAAAAAACATTACCCATATGAATTTTTTTAGCTTTTGCCCGGGCAAATCTTGTCAACAAGTTTGTATTAAAAGAGGTTGGATCTGGCCATCCAATACTGTTTTGGCAATGAAATTGCTCAAGAACTATAACAACACATATCAGGTCATATTGTGACCATCCCTAATAATCAGTGAGCAGAAATATAACATTTTATCAACAATAACGTCTGCATCATTTAATTCACATTTTTCTGTCATGTTTTTGTGAAGTCAAAAGACTAAAAGAGATATCAACTTGGTCCAGGAATATAATACTCAATTTTATTCAGTTTATAAGATGACGGCACTCAGTTCCTGTGAGCACTAATTCAACTACGCAACTATTTAGATTGAGTAAAATCACTCACACAACATTTCTTAAACTTTATCTTTTGAGATGCGTGTGGACTACCTTCACTGAAGCCTCCTTGGAGGTGTCTTCTAATTTAAGCGACAAAAGCAGCTCCTCGTCAATTTCTGGCAGCTCCACCATTCCCTTTCCCATGTAGAGACTCACTGGTGTGACTTTGACACACAACTGAGGAGAGAAAACAAGAAAAAAAAAGACAATCTCAAAACCTAGCCTCATAATGAATCATTTATATTGATTTAAAGTGACACTATTCATAGTGCAGTGTGTAGTGTATAAATGTGTTTCTGGTGCAGCAATATAAAATGTTAAAGCTGATTTAAAAATGTTACTGTTCTTCATTTAATCTCAAATAATTTCTTTTCCTGGATATCCCAGGGTTCTTTCATCTTTAGTGTAGACTCCATTATTTTCCAAACTGTAAAACTCAGAGTTCTTTTCGCCATTTTAAAGTCTAAATACAGACGTTCACTGCGACATTATGGGATGGTTTTCTATAGTGGTCAGAGAGGACTAAATGCAAGAGAGAAAACAGGAGCAGCAGGCTCTTCTCTGCTGCTGTCCAATGCTTGCTAAAGATGCAAAACTACATCAAACCGAAGATTTGATGCAGCGTTGTGTTTACTTCAATGACTTTATACTGACTGGCACATTATGACCTACTGAATCAGATTACATGGATTAGAACTAGTGTTGCTTTTGTCAAGGAAAACTATTACAAAAAATTGTCGTCAACGTACCTTTATCGCGTGACTAAAACAAGACGAGACGTAACGTAAATGCTGGTCATACAACGTAGACTATAATAAAATGTATAATGCAATATTGTTGACGAATAAAAATTAAGACTAAATGTGGTTTTCAAAATAAAAACTATGCTAAAATGTCTCAATTTTCGTTGACCAAAACAAGACGAGAGAAGAAGTGTTACGTAATTTTGTCTCATTTAGTCATGTTATTATTATTATTATTTTGTCGTTTTTCTGTTTTGTGTGTCCACAGCCCGCTTCTCTCACAAGTGTCGTCAATCCTCAAGCTCCACTCGCAGCGTTATTTAGAGAAAGGGAAGGACAACAGGTGTTATGCAGGTGTTCCCGTTGCAGTGGATACTCGTAATATAAATGTTTCTTATGTATGTGCGCCTTGAAAACATAACGTGATATCGCAGATGAATGTATGAAATAAAAATTTAAACACCGGTTTTTATCTAAACACGTTTGACATAACTGTTTTAATCTCAGATGTATTTTTCGGTGCTCTGCTGTTTATGTGTCACATTCTCCCCTTTTTTGTAGTGATAGCATGATAGTTTAAGCATTTTATAACATCTAAACTTTTTTTAAGTAGGCATTAAAGGCTGATATGGGCCCAAACAGGACACAGTATGAGTAAAAACACGTTCTATCCGCTTGTAACGGCAGAGTGCACAATTTTGTTATCATAAAGACTCTTGTTGGGGGTCTGGAATTTTTGTTATGAAGTTCACTATGTTGATGCAGTGTTTTATTTATCGATAGTATACAAAAAAACTCCTACCTGGTTGTTTCTTTGTAATCCTCTTTTAACACTAAGAAAAATCGCAGAGTTTTTAAAAAGAATGATAAAGTTATGGATGTGGCGTTATTTTGAACCTAATTCCATATGTCCTCTGAGCTACTGGTTTGAATCCCAGCTCTATAGGGACATTTTTGGCTTTAAAAGAGAGGGGGTGCGTATTTCGGCAACTTTAAATTTGCCTGCATGCTGTTCTCGGCAGAACACCTGTGAGCCCGGGGTCTTTGGTAGAAGAAGAAGACGACATTTGGAAAAACTTTAAATACATTGAAGTGGAAAATAAAACCAAATGTCTTGTAGTGAAAGATGAGAAGTGCGGCCACAAAAATCGCAGGGAAGAACACGACAAAGTTGAAGAGACATCTCAAGGCATTACATAAAGAAATTGAGGTGAGTCAAGTGTAAGGTAACAATAATATAAATATAATAAGAACATTGTTTGAAATAGATTTTGGTAAAAGAAAATTTTGGTTTTGTCTATAAATCTGTAAAGCACTTTAAGAAACTGTGTTTGAAAAGCGCTTCATAAATAAAGTTTGATTTGATTTGATATACTACACGGTACTTATACTATACTGACTGGGTTAAATAGAATTGCATTACTGAAGAGAAACTAAAATATAATTTTTATTAAGTAAAACTAAATGTCATCAGTTTTCGTCGACTAAAACTAAACGAAAATAGTCATGGATAATTCTGAGTAAAATAAGACTAAAAGGCTCAGACTTTTAGTTGACTTAAACATGGCTAGACTATAAAGAGAATAAACATGATTAAAACTAAGAAAAACTAAAATAACAGCTTCAAACAAAGACTTGACTAAAACTAAAATTAAAACAGGGCGCCAAAAAGACCTACTAGAACTCAAAAAAATGCCAGGACTGGACCTGGGTTTGAATTTAATGAAATGAAATTTATTGAATAAACTACGACTAAAACAGACTGTCAAAAGTTAAGCTGTACATTAAAGTATCCTCTTTCCTCTTGGTTGACAATTGGTGCCAAGCAAATAACCTGAATTGACTGTTTTGTGAGAGACTTACTGCTGAAGCAGGTGTAGGACTGCAGGCGATGCCATGGCTTTGGTTAATCAGGGCTGTGTGTATATAGATGTCCTCATCAGTGTGTGTGTCACACAGGTAGAGCTGCAGCACATCTCCAGTGTAGCAGTCCAGGGCGCCCACTAGAGTCCGATCAGAGCACAGCCTCCGGAAGGAAGCTGTGGATTCTGCAGTCCAGGTGTCCTGCAATGAACCAGCACCAGCTGAGAACTTCAGGAAACAGGCCGTCAGTAAAGATTAAATTAATCTGTCACAATTCCATTCCAGCTTCAAGCTGATTCGACTGCCGTACCTAGGTACCAACTAAAGATGTCAAAGAAACATCATGAAAGCAAAAGAATCAAACAGCTTTTTAAAAGGTGTTGAGAATATCGTCTGAAACATAAACTTCAGAATGCCATGTCAAGCCTGTTGAACATTTTCACATTTTGTAACGCAACACTAAATTTCTATATTTTTGTGTATATTTTTGAATGTTACAGATCAAGAAAAAATATCTTGAATGACTGTAGGGAGGAAATAAAATATGGCTGTAAAATTACAAAAGCCCCACTGAGTCAATACTTTGTAATACTAGTGGAAATTCTGCACAAACAGATTCTTCCAGTTATTCTTAACTCTGGAGAACATTGCTATAATCTAACATTAACAGTACATCTCCTCCTCCTTCCATCTTTCACGTTTTTCCTCTCACATTAAATTACAATGAAATTACTGGAAACTTGTGGGCTTCAAAAGTCTGAATTAGGACTGTCTGACAAAATGATTTTCATTAATTAATCAAAAAACAAATTAGATTTTTTTTTTTTTAACCAATGCACTACTCTAGCTCAGTGATGTCAAACCACACAGGGTCTACCATTTAGTTTGACAAGGATAGTTTATAGCTTTGTTTTTTGAATTGAGATCAGGTCAGGGATGATTGAAGCAAGTTTATATATATATGGGTTTTTTTTGTAAATGGACTGAACTTATATAGTCCTTTTGTAGTCATACTGACCACTCAAAGCGCTTTATATTGAAGCCACATTCACCCATTCACACACCGACAGCCAACATGGCTCGGTAGGACGATGTTTTTTTTTGGGGGGGTGCTCAGGGGCACATCGACATGGGACTGGAGGAAGCTGGAATCGACCTACGACCCTACAATTGCAAGCCAACTACTCTACCGCTGAGCCACAATCGCCCCACTTGTCACTTGCACTTAACTTTGAAGAAAACACAGGTAGAAAATAATAGATCAAAATCAAAAGTCGGACTTGGTATGAAAACACTGAAGATTTAACTTTCAAGCCATACTGCCCAGCCCTACTGTGAATACTTTAGCAATCAAATCATTTAATTCAAACACGGGAGGCAAAAGTTTCTCTACTTTTAGGGAACAAAATATGGAAACCTCTGTTTCACTTCAACTTACAGAAGCTGGCTTGATTCCTGTGAGTGCTGAAGGAACTGCTTGTGCTGGAAGTGCAGAAAAACCAGACCTGGAAAAGAGAGAAACGATAAAGTGGGAAAAGAAAAAAACAGGATAATAACTAACAACGCCTATGCAGTAGAACCTGATGGGATACATACTTGAGGAACTTCAGGTTGGCGATCTGGACCAAAGTCACATCACCAAAGTCGGCATAAAACACTTCAACATGAGTGGAGTCTACAACTCTGTGGATCACCACTCTATAGAACCATAATCCATTGGGTGACACACAGCAGACCTGACCCCGTCTAATAAATGGGTCAAGAAGGTGGTACCGCTCTGAAATTTCAGGACAAGTGTAACACCGTCTACAGAGACCGGAAGAGAAGGGTCAAAAAAAGCAGAAGAGATCATCATGAGGACCTAATCAACTCTGGGAATCATCTTCAACAGACTTTAAGGTGCCACAAACATGCGCCACCTCATGTCAAACATTAAGCTCTCCAAAGCGCGCGCCTCTTCCGTCTCACTGAATCGGACGTAGAAAGATCCGGGTGACTCCACCTGCTCCACCAAGACCCCCACCAGCTCTCGAGCCTGGCGGCGGGTCGGCGGTTTGAGACACTGGTTTTGCATGGCGTCCGGGGGCACGGGGGATCTGCAATGCACCTGGATGGCAGGGTAAATCTCAGGCGTCTGCATGAGGACAGATCAAGGGGAGCGCAGTGAGAAGCATGCAGCAGTGGAGCTCTGACCATCGAATGCTTTACATTAGTAGAACATTGTCAAAAATGCTAAAATATTGTATGGTTTACAATGTTCCATTATCATAATTTCTCACAGTGAAAATTATTCAGTCTGTAGTAAGGGAATCTAACAATGCTTGCAAAACTGAAAATTAGGATTAATCCTATTGCAAGATTGAAGAATTTGTGTCTCTGAGGCTTGAAACTTTATGCAGTGAAAGATTTGCAGCCAAAAGAGTTGACTTAAAATTTACAAACATATTTTTTTGTATTTGTTACAATAAGAGATCTGATAAAAAACGTTTTAAAATCCAATTGAGTCTTTTTTTTGGCCAATAAAATGTATACAGTCAAAGCCCTAAAATCAAATACAGCTCCTAAGTAACAAGCGTATCATAAGGGTGTCTTTAGTTTGATTTTATCAGCTAATGACTTCGTTTAAAAGCGTTTAATCATATTGTTAGAGATATTGATGTCTGCTGCAGCCTTCATAAATCAACAGTGAAAAGAAATCCAAGGTAATCTCCCCAAAATTACTTTAACTTTTAAGGGTTAGAAAAAAATTATGCAAAGTTTATTTTCATCATGACATACACAAATTCTTAAGACTTTATTTAGTGTCACTTTATTGAGAAAGTGCAACAGATAATCCAAGTACAATGGTACATATTGCTCCGTTTCAGTTTTTATTCTAGTCTTACCGTTTCTTGGATATTGGATATGTTAATATTCTCCAGCTCATGAGTCTCGTCATCGGATTGGATAATGTCGCATCCTTCTTCCCACTTAGATTCTTCTAAGCTGAAGTAGTAGCTCTGACATGGCTTCTTATGGTCAGAACTTCCAATTTCTGCTGAATCTTGAAAAATCATAGAGAAAACTTGTGTTTTTGCTTGGATCAAAGATACTGTTCTTTATTTGCGTTATTTATAGTCGACGAAAAATAAGATAAGTTTCTTAACACATCAACAACAATCAAATAAATATATTTATTTCACCCCTTAACCATGGCCCAATGCAATGTAATGTGCAATACAGGTAAAACCAATTAAATGTCATAAAATGAGATACGTTTCGATAGAACAGTGTACATGAAAATATTAATCGCTGCAACTTTCAACTGAATGGTCCAGGTTTTTTATATAACAAACTTTAACTGAGTGCAAGCTCATCCTGAGGTCATTCATAGGCGCTCTATAGGAGGACAAACGAGACATTTACAGTTCTTTGGGTATTTTTTCCAGGGACAAACTTTGGGTATTTCATCGAGAAAGTTTTTTCACTCGAGGTGAGCTGGCCGACTGCAACACGTCTGTATGTGCATAAACCCAGCACAGACAAAGTTTAGATGTTTCACACATGCAGCCAATTCTTGCCGTCTTTGTGAGTAATACTGTTAATTTAGGTAATATTTTAAAATACGCACCAAAGGCTTATGTTTTTATCCCTTAAAAATGACAGACCAAACTGAGTCTTTTTCCAAAGGTTATGGTAGGAATTTAACAGGTCAAAATACACACAGGTAAATTAAAGAAGACAATCTTAAGCAAATAAATGTGTAGAAGTAACATGACGTGAATCAAAAAACAAATTTACAGCTAACAATCAACCAGCCAGCAAATTGAATCTGCCTATTCTCCTCTTATGGTGCGTTCCGACCACAAGCGTTGTCAAGAAACATTCACAAAGCGATTAGTTCGACGCATATATACAGAAGATACACTCGCAGATCGTGGTTGGCTAGGCAGCGTCGACGTAGGGCAACGTCACTACAGTGAGACACTGATTGGTTGCCATACTGCTTCAAGAGCGTTAAGACCGTCAAAAGTTCAACTAGCTGAACTTCTGCGTTGCTAGCGTTATGCGCTTTGAAGCTTGAAACACAGAAAAAGGTTTAAAAGTTGATGGAGCCAACACTCACAAAGCGCCGCAGAGATTGCGACGCTCCTACAATGGCCTCAACCGTAGACTTAACATGTAATATCTTGATGCTGTTGACGCTGATGTTTGGGGCGGTGTGAATATACCACTATTCAGCTCTGAGCAGCGGACCAAATACTGGAAGGTGAAAAAAATTAAAAATAAATCCGATCTACAAAATGCATAAATAAACAGGATGTAAATGAATGTTGTTTGTTTTAAGTTTTGTCAAAACCAAAAAGGCTGGGATATATGCTTTGCTATTTTTAGGTAAAAAATGTTTTAATTTCTTAATTTTTTTGTTGGAATAAAAACAGCATCATTTTCTATGACTAGAATGTAAGTAAATATGATTATTTAAAGTCGAATTACATTATAGACCCCTGAAAAAACACGAACCGGTAAAGCAGATCTCAAAGAAAATGAGAAATCAAAGAAATCTCTAAGTGAACCAGTTGGTAAATACTTTCAGTAGTTCTAAACATGCATACACACCTGGTTTCATGTTGTCACGATCCTTTAGGTCTACTACCATCCAGCTGTGTCCACTGTTGTCTTCTGCTGATTTTAGATGGAAAATGTCACCCAGGGCACCAACAAGTTCAGTAACACTGAGAAAGCCTGATTGTAAAAACGGCAAGTCTTCTCCAAAAAGCCTCTGATGGAGGGAAAAATGCAGAAAAATATTAAAATATGAATTTTATATGTATAAATGCGTTAATAAGGGCTGTCTCAGCTGCCAAAACATACAGTGACAACTGGAAAGCTTGTTCTTGTTGACTTCAAAAGGTTTAAAGAGAGGCTTTTCGACCTGTGCTGGTACAGGTTTCATCGTGGATAATGGCCTTAAAACGATATTTGAGGGATGGCATGTAAAATCCACTTTTTACAGCTTTTCATCACATTCTCATGTCATTTCCTCCTTAACATCGTGCTTAAAGTCTTTCTTAGGTTACTTTATGTATGTTTGAGTGATCTTTTAAAACTCTCGCAGCCGCTATGTTGAGCTCTGAACGCCTGACTCCTCCCAGCAACGCCCCTACATTTTGATTACCGCCACTGTCTCTCCACAGCCTTCCCTCCCTCCCTCACTCCCGGACAGCTTCTCTGGAGGAGTAAACACGACCCAGGCCTGGCAGTAGCTTCACCACAGTCCATCCCGCGCCGCTCACATATAATATTATAAACTTTTACTAAACGCAGACAGACAGACAGCCGCTCAGCATTGTAGTTGGTGAGGCGGCGGGCAAAGTTTGAACTGACTGAAAGTGTTTACAGATCCCTCCGATTCCCCGCTGTAACGGTCCCGGCTCTGCCTGAGGCCAGGCTAAACATGTAATGCGATCAGCTCAGAGACCGGCAGAGCCCACCTACAGCCGCGCTTCACATACTGGGCATGAGACGGCGCTCCGAGAATGTTGTGATGATGTTGAAGACATTGTGTCGAAGGGGGAACGTCCGAGACTCTTAAAGAGACATGCAGATAAAGAGACATGCAGCTAATTTCAAGGCATTCAGATAGGCAAGGCAATTTTATTTGTATAGCACACTTTCAACACAAGGCAATTCAAGGTGCTTTACATGATTGGAAGAATGTAAAAAATGTAAACATAGAATCACTAAAAGAAATCTTAAACGAACATTTATAAAAGACAATTTAAGTAACTAAAAGAAAAAATTTAGTGATTAGAGCATAAGAGAACATGTATGTAAAATTATGAAAATTAAAACAGAAAAATTTAACAGTAATTAAAAAGAATGAACGCAAAAGTTGTATCAGTAAGCAATTCTAAATAAATAAGTTTTAACTTTTGATTTGAAATGGTTCATGGTCTCTGCAATTTTGCATTCATCAGGCAGTTTGTTCCAGATATGGGGAGCATGGAAACTGAAAGGTGCTTCTCCGTGTTTGATTCTGATTTTAGGGACGGTGAGTAAACTAGAGCTGGAGGATTAGGACATGTTAAAAGTGCAATATTTCAAACAGGTGGTATATATCATTTATTTAACTTACAGATCAAGGGTGATATTACAGTATAGTTCTACTGTACCACAGAATTGCTCTGTATGCCTGAGAACAATGTGCCACCTCTCCTTTAAATCTTTAGTGTATTTTTCTTTCTGGTTATTTATTTAGCTAATTTTTAAGTATTACTTTTTATACTTTTGTATCACGTTTCACTACGTTATTTATCCAACATTCTGTTGTAAACAATAAAAAGTTATATATATCCATCTATCTATGCTAATTAATGCAGACAATGAGTTAAATGTAACCATTTTTGAACATTACAGTTTCTAAGCTCTGCTTAAATTATTAAATAATAATCTAAAAATGTATCTTTTTTGCCCGATATTTTTTCACGGATCTTGCATGACCTGTTATACCTTATACAATATTATGGAGCTTGTAGTTTCCTCATCCACAACATGACAATACTAAGTGTTTAAGTAAAAGGTAACTGGACTTTTTTTGGTTGCTTGATAACACTTCACCTCTCATCCAACAGGTTTAATGGGCCAAAGACCAAAACTATACTTGTCAGTACCAGTCAAGGTGATGAAAATTGCTTAGGATTTTTGTTTGTTGATGATATTTTGCTATGATTCCTGAGCAGTAGCTGTATCTTAGCCCTCAGCTCATGAATTTACACACTCCCTTCCGAAAACTAAATTTTTCATGCTGGTCCACATCCTGGTTTAAACTCATGTACAAGACATCTATACATTTTAACACTGTTGTGTTCGGTATGACTTAAGAGGTGGCATTTTAAAGTTTCATTTAAGCTAAGATGTGGTAACCTTGCTCTGCAACATGGATTTTCGCAAGATTTGGAGTTTTCCAAACTCAGGAGAATCCATCTTGGATTAGTCGCTTAGAAGCGGCTATTGAATCGTTTGTGGAAGAACTGGATACTATTTCTTCAATAAAAAATTAGCAAAGGGAAGCACTTTGTGAAAAGTGAAACAAAAATGGTTGCGACGCTCACGGAGAAGCCAGTGCCAGCCGGGCGCTGTCGTGCACTTCCTCCAATCAGCTCAAAATATTCTACCAGATGGCTCTCCTTCTTTCTGCTACAAAGATTCCAGAACGAAACGTGTCGGGCTCGACACGGGGCGAGGCTACACATAGATCTGGCTGAGGCAAGCTTAAAGATGTGAATCTGTCTGACCAATACATTTATTAGTAGCCTAAAGATCCTCTTTGAATTTCATGTTCAGAAACACTCCTCACAATGTATGAATATTGGCATTTTATACATTTCCTGAATCTTGATCGCGATGTAAGTATTCTACGTATTATATTTTGAGTCATTGTTGTTCCCAGACCACACAGGGCTAAAAGATAGTATATAATTTAAGTGAAAATTGTGTAAAACTGTGTGTTGTCGATTGTTTAAAGAGCTACAGTGGCTTCTTTATTGGTCAGACAGATTCACATCTTACCTTAAATGAAACCTTAAAAGGCCACCTTTAAAATCATACTAAACAACAGTGTTAAAAATTGAAAGCTATATTTTACATGAGTTTAAACCAGGATATGCACCAGCATGAAAGATGTCGTTTGAAGGGGGTGTGTAAATTTGTGGGCTTATAAATAAGATACAGCTGCCACTCAGAAAGAGTTATTGTGTGCAAAATATGATCTACTGACATGGATCTTTTCAAAAATCATATACAAGATTCGACACCTTGAGTGGAAAGTCTATTTAAAGGAGACATATTGTGAAAAAAAAAATCACTTTTCTTGGGATTTGAGGTGTTATTTTTTGTCTCAGGTGCATATACATGCATACAAAGTTGGGGGGAAAAAAACATCCATGCTGTTTTGAGTGAGATAATGGTTTCTGAATTAATCCTGCGTTTAGTCTCTCAGTGTGAAAGAAATATAGTCTCGTCAGAATCCAGCTCTTTTTAGACATTGAATTTCTAACACAGAATTTTTATCCTGCATAATTCTGTATCTGAATTTATTTTTGCTTCAAATTTGCAAGCAACAAATTCCCCAGCACACCGTGTTGAAGCACCACACAAAATGCTCAGTTGTTGGCTGGTCAAAAGAGCTCAAAACACTTAATCGGGTCCTAGTCGATGAGGACAAAATAGCAACATGGGTTGAATTCATTTGGTTATGGTAGGATGCTGGCGGTAAGGACGGGGAAGACTGAGGACGTGTCGCCCTATAGGGCTACTCAATCTCCGGGCGGAAGACCGGAGACAAGCCGCCGAAGGGAGGTACTCCAACTCCGGGGAAGACTGACAACGTGCAGCCACATGGAGCTCAAAGAGTGGGGAGAAGACAGAAGACGTACCGCCAAAAAGAGCTCAAAGACTGGGGTCTATGCGGTGCTAGAGTGCTGGAAAGTTTCAGAGTTTCAGGAAGAGATTAGACCATTTGGAGGAAGATAGAGTGCCAGGTAAGCAGTTAAATATGCTCTTTTAACTTTAAGTCATTTGTCCAATAACCATTCAGAAGTATCTAGCTGAATTCTCTGAGTCTCATGATCTTCAGAAGATTCTCCTCCTATGGGAGCAAATTCTGGTTCAAATACATATGGTGGAACTTTTTTTTGTATGGTTGGACTATTGCAGCCATATCCTTAACTTCCCCATGTAGTGGTAACAGTCAATGAGTGGGGAGTGATCAAAGATTCTGGAAGCATTGGACGTGATAATGAGCAGCAGAAACAGCTAAATCTGAAAGGGGCAGAAACAGAGGGTAATAGAGGTTGGTAACAATTGTTTCCTACAAGCTATTTCCAGCAAACAACTTCAAGAGTAATGGTGCATTCACACTGCACAGTTGGTCTGCGTCAGGCAACGCATTCAACGGAGAAGTTTGACGTATGTACATTTTCGCTTCCATAGCCTGTTCTGAAGAAAAAAAAACAACGCTTCCTCTGTTGCCGCATGTTCTGAACTATGGTGGATCAAAACTAGAAAGTGGCTTGGCTTTATTTGCTAGATAAAGCTAGACAACGTTGACATCGGGTGCATCATTGCTCATTCTTCAGATGCATTCTGAGTTTGGGGGAGTTTAACCATTTGCTCCAGGAGCTGCTGATGGATGAGGTTCACTTTCAGTGCTACTTTCGTCTGTCCCGCTCCTAATTTTATGACCTCCTGGGCCGCATCGGAGCTTAAATCTCCTACCCGGAGAACAACTACAGGTGCTCTGTTCCTCCTTAGGAGCGCCTGTCTATCAGACTTCAGTAGGTGTTATTTCTGATTTTTGAAATCTGAGTTTGTTGAAAAGGTTTTCACTGGACCTGCGCTTCGTTCAAGATACGTATATATATCTATAGTGACATAACTACAGTGAGACGCTCTGATTGGTTGCCGCACTGCGTTAACTGCATTGGGTCCGTCAAAAGTTAAACTAGCTGAACTTCTGCGTCGCTGCGTTGCCGTATGTAACGCAAGTGAAGTTTACGGAGCCAACGTACACAACGCACAGCATGGACTTTGACGGACCTCTGGCGTACTCTACCATAGACTTTACATGCAATCTTGCGCAACTGACGCTGACGCATGGGGTTGTGTGAATGCACCATAACTCACCCCAAAATAAACTTTTTTTTGTTGATAAACTGTATAATTGAGTCTATAAGCCCTATCTACATTTACAGTAAATATTTTATGTATTTTAGTACAATTTAGTGAAAGTATTAATTTTGTATCAAAAACCGTTTGTTTAGTGCCCCAAGTGGTTAAACGATTACACTGCACTGCAATCCACTGGAATTCAAATCCTTCATACCTGACGGCTAATCTCGGGTTATTGACGTAGGCTTGGAATAGTGACGACAGCAGTCCGACTGTGGTGGGGTACATAACATGAGCGGTCTGGGCCACACCTCCGTAGCGAGGTGCCATGAACTGCCAGCAGCACAATTGGCTCATAACCTGGGTGCACCATAATGCAGGTGCTTACGCCTACCTGCTGACGTTTGGTCATTACCTGTGACAAAGGGAATAACTGACATAACAATAAATGGAAAATAACATCTGAGCTAAGAGTTCATTTTTAATGGAATAATTGTGATGGTGCGAAAAGTTTTTTTGCACATTCCTGAATGTTTCTCATCATTGCTTGGATACGTTATACCTTGGGCATCTCTCTACAACACATACTTTCTGCTGAGACAATGGCACAGGTGCAACTGTTGAGGCAGAGTTACACAAAATTACTGAACCTAATCTATATTTAGCATTAGATTTAGCCAACCACAATGTACCACTCAGAGACGGCGCTCATTCTATGCCGCCATCGGCTCGGCATCTGCTGCTGCCTGCAGAGAACGAAACAACGGCCCGAAATGATATGGCTATGGGCCGTTACCCACCTCCACAGAACCTATCTCCCTGTACTCTGATCCCTTTGGAGAAGGAAGATGAGAATAAGTCTCAACCTCCAGATTACTTCCAGGCAAAGGAGCTCACGTTACTACGCTTCTCTCCATCTTTCTGGCCGTCTATGACTCTGCGCTGCACTGCTGCCCGCAATAGATCGGTCACAGCCCAGCCCTTCATCCCCCCACGTTTTCCCGGTCCGCCAGGCAACGCCTCCTTTTGAGCCGTTTATAAAAAAATAAATGTGGGTGGGGTTATACTCTGGTAGGGGGGGTTGAGTTGGTCTTTAAGAAACATGTTTTCTACAACTCATAGACCTATTTTAAATAGTGCAAAAATAGTCATAATATGTCTCCTTTAAGTACTTCCGATTATCATGTCTTGGATAGCTAAGAATCTACAGCTGGCTATCACATTGAAAATCCTAAGGGAGCCAACATAAAAAAAGGCAACGGAAAATACATAAATAAGACTATGAATTTAAGAGCCAGTAAATGTAAAGTAACCTTTTAACAATACCCCAAAATACCTAAAAATGTCTATAAAGTGCATGGCAAACCAAACTATTCAGCTGCATAGAATTTTAATAGTTATTTTGTTCTGTTTTTAAAGCAACTGTACATGTTGGGCCAAACATATGTCCTACCTACTAAAAGATAAAATTTCATAACAATACCAAAAAAAAACTGTTCTGGAAGTTTTTTCAGTGGCTATGTCCTTGTGTTTTCCAAATTCAGGGATTTTAAGACCTAATATGGAAAAAAGCAAAAATATTTTTTTAGTTTATATTAGACTACAGAAAGTTTCAGCCACCATCTTCCAGAAATTGTTTGCTTTTGTTCTGGGGTTAATAAACAAATGTCCTTTATCTTTCGGGAACGGTACGGTGGCTTGACGTTCCTAATGTCTTCTAAAGCTGCATGCCATCTTAACTGATTAATATATTAGAGTCAGGAGTAGGGAAAATATAGCCAAGAATGAATCCAACTTGTGAACATCCAAAATCATCTTCTTGTCTGATTTCTTTTGCCATGGTCATGCAATCTGTTTAAATATCAATTAGTTTAGAACAACACGCAACAACACCACATTGAGCGGGGGGAGAGAGGCTGGGGGGTCTTTCCACACCCCTGTTCGTTGGACCATTAGGGGTCGGAGCCCGGGTAGAACATCAGGCCGTCTGGTCGGGGTCCTGGGCTGGTGGGCTGCTCTTGCCGGTGTGGGGGCCTTGGCGGTCTGCTTGTCCCCATCCTGGTGGGCAAAGGTGTCTCCCGGGTGCAGGGGCAGGGTGCTCTATTGGGGCGTCTGTCCCTGGGCCTGGGAGTATGGAGTATAGTGTACGTATGGGGGGTATGAATGAGTGTATAGCGTCCTTTTTTCGTATGTCCTGTATTTGTAAGAATGTGTACACATGAGAGGGAGGGTACGTATGAGTGTCTCTGTCTGTCTATGTCTACCTGTCAGGTTGGGTGTTTGGCTTCCCTCTGGCCTGATGCGTCTTCTTCCCCTCAGTTACTCCCCGTCGGTGATGGATGCTCCTGCCCGCTGGTTGATGATGGCTCTCGATGCCTGGAGCCGGGGGTCCCGGTTGCGGCCCGGCTCGGTCCTGGTGCATGTCTGGCGGGTCCTGGACGGTCCGGTGTGTCAGGCGGCCGCTGTTTCGGGCCGACGTCCTCCTTGGATTGACTGGGGCACCTCTTATGGGGGTGCCGGGGTTGTAGAGTAGGTTGGTGCCGTCCGGTGGATCGGTGGGGACCGTGCCTGGCGCCCAGACCTCCAGCCGGTTCCAGGACTTCTGCTGGCTGGTCGGTTCATCTGGGGGGGGCTGTCCGGCATTGGCTGGGCCCCTGATCTTGGCGCCCTGCGTGGGGCGGGATCTGGACCCAGGAGCTGGAAGATCTGGATGTCCAGGTGCTGGCTGGGCGTGGCCTGGGGAGGGCGTACATCCGCTGTGGCTCTTGCTGTGGCTCCCTGGCGTGTGGGTGTGTGGGGGCGGGCCGGGTTGTTGGCGGTGGGTATTGGTCCGGGGTGGCGGCGGCGTGTGTTGTCCGTCGGTTGGCTGCAGATCCCCCTTGCCTGCGGCGGCGGCCCTTGTCGGCTGGTCCCTGGTTGGAGCCCCGCTGGGGGGCGGGGTGCCCCAGGTCCCCGTGGCCTCCGGGTCCTGATCCGGGCCTGCCCTGGCGCAGCCGGTTTCCGCCAGAGCCCGTGGGATCGTCACTGCGATCTCTCGGGTCCCAGCATTGCGGCTGGTGGGTGTTCCCCTGGGGCTTCCATCTGTTCCTCTCTTGGTGGGTGATCGACCCTGCGCTGATCCGCCTGTGGCCTCTGTACTCTGTGGGACCCTGGATGCATACATCTCTTGCCTCCTCCATGTCTGTGTCGATTCCTGTAGGACGGATTGACGGTTCCTTACACCAGCTATCAATCACTTGCATGGGGAAACCTTATTCAGACCTGCATGCTCGCACACACACATAGGTGTGGGGACATTGGTGTGGACGGACATATCTTAAGCTGAGGTTATCATCATTAGTTAGTTGTTCACAGGAGCTTACCAGAAACATTTGTATTATGTTCATTAATCAATGCTTGTGTGTAGTGAATGTGTAATTCTTAGTTTATTCTACTAGATCCGAACTATTGGTTTGGTTCTGTACAGTTTGTTGTTTTTGTTTTGTATTACTGTTTCTCTGCCGTCCGGCAGAGGTGGAGGACTGGGATGTTTTCTTGTGTTCTTTGTTTGCCTCCCTGTCTTGTGTCGTCGGTTCGCGCCTCTGCTGGTCCGGTTTCTTTTCTTCACCTTCTTCCTTTCTCCCTTCTTGTCTCGGTTTAGTGTCCATGACGTCAGGAAATTGAACCCACAGTAATCACTAATAAAGATTTTTTACACATATACATCAAGTGGCGTACTACAGCGAAACTGTAATACTCTGCTTGGGAAAGTAAAACTGTTGGGCTTGTACTTGGTACTCAGACACCAATTCTGAGTAGCATACTGCTAGACAGGACACGTAAAAAAAAATAAATAAATAAATAAATAAAAAAATACAAATAAAAATAAATATCAATTAGTTTATTATAAATCTATATAATTAAGACCTCATGTGATCTTAATCCATGCAAACATGAGCATAACAAAGCCTCCAATAACTGGCATTTACCAAAACATGAACATGTTAGCCTAATTTGAAATCAGACGACATAAATATTATTTACCTTGTACTTGACAGGGAGATCATGAACTGATATTCCACCAGTCGTCTCACCAACTACCTGCAGATAGTTTTACATTTTTTAGTCTCATTACTGTAAAACCATCAAATAAACTCCTAATTATAGAACTAGGATATTTCACACCAAAAAATTAGGGATGCACCGATAAGATACTGGTATTGGGTATCAGGGCCGATACTGCTCTTACGTGTATCAGGTGCCCTATGTATCAGTATCAGTTGCAGTTAACCAATACCATGAACTGATACCTAAAATGTGGAACCGCTGCAATAATTTCACTGAAACTTTTTATTTTTCATTAGAAATTTTTGTTTTGTGGTCATTGTTATTAATATTTTATTTTTTTATCCAATTCACCATCATTTTTTGTGGCAAACAGAATAAAATAAAACCTTCCCATTCATTGCATTTTTTTTGTGTGTGGTAGAAGTATACTAAAGTGGTATCGCATCCCTATAAAAAAAAAGCAACACAAAAATAGTAAAGCAAATGGAATTCAAATATTTTTATGTTCATATTTCAACAAGTTTCAATCTATCTAATAGTTTTATTAAACTATCTCCATAACAGGCTGTTGTGTTTATGCAGTGATGAACTTTGTGAGAACAGTAATGATTGTGGGAGAAAATGGTGGAGCATCTATTTTGTTGTTTCTGTGGCGCAGGAGGAGATGTGACAGCTTGGCAGGAACAGCTTTAAATTATAGCTCCTGATTTATATGCCACGTCATCCAGATCCAGTCCCAATTTGTGCGACAGTAGATAAACGGACCATGATGGCAGGTGGGAGACGCCCACACACTGTTTCTTTGTCAAAGTGCGTCTGTCACGTGAAAGGAACGAGTGTATAAACTGCTGTGAAGTCTGACCTTCCGGAGCTTGTCCTTCAGCTCTTGACTAACCGTGCCAGCAACACTGTTCTCCACGATCTGATGTTGAAGCTCCTCCTCAAGCTGATTAAGATGTGGAGAAAAAAATAAGTCAGGAAATTAAACAACTCCTATTCAGACACCAGGAGTTTCTTTAATGACATGTGCACTTTACTTTAACAACTATTTCTTTTATAAGTTTGACATTCACCCAAAATATACATGCAATATAATTCCTACACTTTCTACAATGGAGTTTTCAGAAAATATTAACATTATCAAGGTAATTTAAGAATTTAATAAGGGATCCAACAGTTTTCTTTAGATTTAACAATAAGAAGTTGTACTTCCGGTTGGAATTGTGAAACATATTTGCATATGAGAACAAACCTTGAGTACATCTTGATGAAAGAGCCCGTCGTCTTTACAGGGCGCTTGTTTAGAGTCATGGCTCTTCTCCTGAATCCCAGGTTTGAGACCGCCATGTGAGACTGCGTGGTCAGAGTCCGATTTAGACTGGGGTGGCTTCAAAGGAGTCTGCTTCACTGAAACTTGTGTTTTATGAACAGAAAAGTTAAAAATGCAACCAACTGTTTCCAGAAACTACTAATCCCAAACAAACCTGGAGGTTTTGTCTGCACTGCATTGAGGTTTTTCAAAATTGGCCCGTGAGAGGAAACTGGTGGCGACTTTATCGGCCCGGTTCTCGCTGATGAGCTGAACGGTCTCATGAGCGGCCGTGGCATCATGTATTCCCTCAGCAGAAGGACTGAACCAAACCTCCCTTGCTGGATCAAAATCAGGTCTTTTGCCGCTTCCAACATCTCTCCGATGGAGTAGAAACCATGGTTGTGGACGCGGAGGGGGTAGCCATAGGAGCGCAAATAAAAGGCCTCTAGCTCTGACAGCCTAAGTGGACCCTGGATGTATAAGCATCAGACAAAGACAAGCAGATTCAAGTAGAAGCAACAGTATTAAATCTAGGACATTACAGGATGATGATGATTTTGTTGAGGTTTGCTTGACAGATGAGGAAGAGTAGAATCACCAGTGGATCAGACAATTTGATGAGCCGGTTAGTTATTTTTGGGACGGAGCTGTAAAATTCTGTGGCCAATATTTTCTTTCTGTTGATTTTATATAGTGAATAGAGTAACAGAGGCACATAAGAAAGGACATAAACAGATATATCCACCTGTTCTTGAAAAAAAGCCCAAAAATGAAACATATAGATGTAGAAATTACATATATAGAAAAATCTAAATAAAAAAAAAATATTGATGAAAAAAAAGTTTTAAACAATGTAAAAAAGCAAAAAATTGTAAAAGTCATGCAATCCAATAGTGCCAACGGCTGATGATGTCATAATATGCAAATTAGATGTGTGATTTTGCTCCTATCACAAACTTTGGATCATACTGAAGATTTTTCTAATTTACTGTCTACCTTTATCTATAACCATATTAAAGCTACAACATTTTGAACTAGTGATATCAAAATTTGAATATTTTATAGAAAAAACCCCGGCGCCTGGAGTGTTAAAGGCATTATTTCCAAATTATTAATCCCAAATTAATACATTCACTTTTAATGCTTTTTAAAACCTTGTAGGAACCCTGCTACTTCATTTTATGTTTTTTTCCATCGTAAACATGAGAGTCTTAAATATTCATATTAAAAAATTCTTATATTTTGAAGAGTTTAATTTTGTATGCTAATATCCCTTTTAAAATCCCCAGTTTAACAAAGTATTTTGTTTTTAATAATAAAGTGCTGAAATAGGTTAGTGATCAGAAACAATACTTATTGTAATGCGTTACATTTTTGGTGCAACGTCAGAAAAAAAAAGGAACTAAAAAAAAAATCCGTAAAAAAACGAAAGACTGGTGTAAATGTCGTGTTACCTTTGAGTCATACCTGGGAGAGCAGGAAGCGCAGCTGTGCCCTCAGGAGGGCAGGGAGGGCTGGAGGAGGACCACCTCTTCTTGGGAGCGCTGCAAATGGAGGCCGATGACAGAAACGAGTCGAAGCAGATTTCTTGACCTTGTCGGACTTTGATATCCGCTGCCTGGCCACTAGCTCCTCGATGTTTTGGGTATTCTCATCACTCACAGCTGCAGGGTGACAGACAAATACAAGAATGTGTTAGGAGAAAAAAAAGACAAAAACAAACTTCCCCCTCAGATTCAGGAAATGAAAATGATTTAAACCAGGTTGATAAAATTTATTAAACAATTGAAGTTTATTCAATACAGTTAAATCCCTTGGGAACAATAAGCAAGTAGGAATGGATGCATTAAATGGAACAGACCTACTTTAGTAATAAATCACAAAAAATTTCAAGCCTCTGAAGTCCCCGGAGAACAACCATTAGTGAACAAACAGGATCATCAGAAAGTTCACAGATAACACTGCAAATCCCCCTAAATACACCATCACTACAGTGAAAGATGTTGGTGGCTGGATCACGCGATCGCAAATCGGCCTGATCACGTGGTTTCAGACTCACACGGAATTGGATGTTGCCTCCTGATCAGGACCCATATATATGGGTGTGTGTGTATATATATATATATGTGTGTGTGTGTGTAAAATATTACTTATGAGAAAATGTATGCTATTACCTGATTGTTCAAGTTATCCCACAGAACTGTTGTTTGTTATTAGAGTTGTTAAATGTTAAATTAAGTTAAATTAAATAAAAAAATAAGGAACATCTTAAATGTGTTTCTTTGCTCTTCTTTATTCTTTATGTATTGTAGAAGTATAGGATCGGGACTCTAACCCTGCATCCAAATCCTTTGTATGTATTACATGCTAAATAGTAGCAAGATAAATTACCAAGTCCAGTTGCGTTTGAAATTTCCTTGAGATAACCATGACCTGGATGAATGAGAATATTCACAGGCCTATGCTACATACTAGCTACTAATTGCCCGTTGATGCGGTGTATGCTACGTAGCAAACAAGCGAGTAGTAGGCATGAAATCAGACGTACTGCTCCACCACTTTACCGGGATGTTTATGTTACGTCGCCTGTGGTCCCGTCCTCGGTAGCCGAGGTCACTCCCCTTCTACGATTTTGGGGCTTCCGCTGCATTGTGGGATAGCGTAGCGTGCATCGGATTTCACTTTGGCAGTAGTACACATGCCTACTACGCCAATCCATACTAGAGATTCGGATGCAGGGTATATCAGCAGATACTTACAAATCAAATGACTCCGACTCAAAACCTGATTCCTAGTGGCGGCACAATCATGCTGTGGGCATGCTTTCTTCTACAGGGGTTGGGCATATTTTTGGGGGAAATGAGAGTTCAATCTATGGCAATACATGAAGATCTACGAGTGAATGAATGAACATGATATAAAAATAACCATATCAAATATTTATCATTGGAGATGTATTGTCATTTTTAAAGAACCACTGCTTTATTTCCGTTGGATTTTTTAAAATAAAGAAGAACATTAAACAAAAATAAGAAGCCACATAATATTTAACATTATGACTAATAAAATGTATCTAAAATGTATTGTTGGAACTTTTAGTATCATTCTGTTGTTGAAATTTAATGCAGTGTTTCCATTAAAAAATTGAATCACTAAAAGCTGCATTTGTTGTTAAATCAATATTTAAAAACAGTTGCCACCATCATTTTAACGTTTTTTAGGCACTATTGTGGAAGGAGGGTACACACTCATTGCACAATAACATGGTATTGTAGCTGTGCAAACGCTTTACCTACCCTTTAAATATAAACTACCATCTGATCTGTAGTGAACAGATACAATATCTGGCATCTCTTGAACCATATCCATAACATTCCTGAAGCCCAGGATCTTAAGGGGCATCTGATGTCCCATCATGGAGACATAATCTCGTCTGAGCTGGTCAGGGTCCAACCCCAGCTTAGATGAAGTGAGAAGCGAACGGACATCCTTCTTCAGTTTGGCCAAGACTTCCTCTTGACTCATGTTGTCTGCTTGAGTCTGGAATGGACAAGACCAAAGAAAGAGTGGATTACCACAACTCTGCTTGTTCTCCTAAAGTCTCATATTAAAAAATAAACTATGAGGCCGCATTAAATGATAAGAAATGAAAGTTTTTTTAGAACATATGTTCACATATTTAGCTCTTTTAAAAAGGAAGGCAAGGTCCACATTTAAAGCATTCCTCAATCATGATACGTCCACCTCCATGCTTTACATTTAGTACAAGCCCCCTCCTCCCCCAAATGCAGCATTTTGTTTACTCCAACACATACCCTCCATTCTCGTGTCTAAGTCTAAATCTTGTTCTTGTTAGAGAACAAAGGTTCCCCTCATTCACATGTAACAGCATTGTTATTGTGTTTTATTCATCTTGTCAAAATTATTATTGTCTAATGCTCCTCTTGCTTTATTGAAAGTTTATTTCATTAAAACTGTTTGTTCCCCTTCATTTTCTTTTGTCATTTTATGGGCAGACTATACATAATTTTACATAGTTTTAGTGCTCTCTTGTGGTCAGGGGTGGAAAATATTTTCACCCCGATAAATCAGCAGCAAGTCCCAGCCTGGCGATCTCCCAGTAGGTGGGTAAGAGAAAGGTCTGTGGAAAATATAAATCCCTGAACTAAAAGATACTCTTTTTTTTAAATTCAATGTTCATAATATGTAACAGATCTTGCCATGACCAGTAGTTGGCAGTTTTATTATTTTATTCCGCTTTGTAAGGCAATTTAATTGTTTTAATCTGTTTTGTATACATTTTCAGCAGTTGTTACTTCATGCTAATTAAATGTATCCTGCCATGTTGGGGGGTCAAATCCACAGCTATTTACCAGCACCTAACACTACCACTGTGATGTTTGTCTTAACAGGTAAGGCCTTACTTTAGAGAAGGAACTTAATTGTTGGTTATGTTTTGAGTATTATTACGACGAAGAATTAGGGCCATTGTAAAAAAAATAATAATATTTCGGAGTAAATTACCACCCAAAAAGCTCAGAAATTCTGAGATTAAAGTCACATATTTTCCACACAAAAAAACTCCGAATATCTCTGATGTCAAAAAAGTAGCGAAATTATCAGTAAAAATTCAAAATTTCTGAGATTAATTGCACATATTTTCCAGAAAGAAAAAAAAAGGGAAATTATCTGTAACAAAAGTTGTAAAATTACAAATTAAAAGACAGAAATTATTAGATTTCAGATATTTTTTAGGGGGGGGAAAAACACGTAATTCTGTGATGTAGAAAAGTCGAACATTTGCGACAAAAAAACTAAGAAATTACTATGATTAATGCATATATTTTTATTTTACAATTTTCTGACTTTATGATGTCAGAAATATCTTAATTTAGACAGAAAATGTAAGCCTTTAATCTTAGAATTTGGAAAATGTCTGAAATTAATATAAAAATATCTGTATTTTAACTTGTAATCTTAAGACTTTTTTGGCAGAGAATTTCCACGTTTTTTCCCCTGGAAAATATGGGCAATTAATCTCAGAAAATCTAAGTTTTTATTTGTAATGTTTTTAACTACTTTTTGACATCAGAGAATTTCCAAGTTATTTCTAGAAAATATGTGACTTTAGTCTCAGAATTTCTGAGTTTTTGGATGGATATGTACTCCAAAATATGTTTATTTAGTATACAATGGCCCTAACTATTTTTTGTGACAATGTAGAGTTGATTTTATTACATGATTAAAGATTCTGTTGAATATTAAATATAATTTTTTTTTAAACTATATCACAATATTTTTTACCAAACTGCTGCCTGAGGATCTCAGAATAGGGAGAGCATCCACAGCTACCACCAACCACAGTGACAAAATAAAACCATCTGAACCAGAGAGAGTGCGTATTTCCATGTGTCCACAATGAACCGAGGAGGTTCATAACTCCAATAAGCTTGTAACAGTTTACTGTGCACGCCTCCACTTTAAACTGAAATGCTTTAAAATGTGTTTAGAAACAATTTTCTATCGTCTAAATCGCCCGATGAGCTATAGCCTACTATTTATTTTAAGTAGGTTCTCCACCAAGTTTCAATGCAAAATCGTAGAGGGTGAGAAAAGAAAGTCGCTGCACTCCGACCAGCTGTCCGCCATCTTTCATTAGCATGTTAGCTCAACAACATGGCAGGTGGTGGTACGCCAGCTTTTCTCCGTGGTGCTCAACTGTGAATTCCTTAACCACACCAGCAAACAATAACGTTTGAGGGGAGAAAAATACCCTGGTGGGGGTTTAGTGAACCGAAAATGTCAAGACTTGAGTGTCACCTACCTTCTTCACTCGTTTTAGCCTCAACCTTCCACGGGAGCAACGTTGAAGCAGTTTCTTTGAGATGGATAAAGTGTATATACAATTAAACCAAACGTATTAAACACAAATACTTAAATTACTTAAAATTCCGGAATATGCTGGCGAATTATCTAACGACGTCCAGATATTCTCAACACCTGCTGTTTCAATCAGACAATCTCGGCGGAAAATACACAAGAGGGGTGGGGGAGAGAAACGGTTTGATGTCAAGTATGTGCCTGTATATGGACCAGTATCAGTTAAGTGTTTGAATTTAACAGAAAACTGAGCGTAACCTTCAAATTCCCTTGCTACGGTGGATGTTTAGCTGTAGAACGTCGGTATAAAAAGAACAGACATAAATTACTACTAAAAATAAACAGGGAAATTCGACATTTCGACATACATTTCGACATACATTTGGATTAATAAAATTCGGTAGGAGCGGACCGATAAACCAAACGCAATATTGTCATTGGCTCTGCACTATTTAAAAGCCAGGGCGTGAAAAGCGGTTTGCTGAGATGGTAAGCTTAGTGCTCTAACTTCTCTAGAGCATATAAGTGTTTTGAAATGACACAATAAAATCTATTCACAGTGAATATATGCATCAACCAACCAGTGTTTTAAATTGGTACGACTGAATATAGCTATTTTAGATCATTGTAACAGGTCCTCTTAGCTGATGTCTCGGGAGTTTTACTTTTTTATCTTCTACTTTTTTTTTTTCAACACAAAACATATATGTACAACAAACTAGCTTTGTAATAAACATATAGACTATTTAACAGTGTGTTTAAACAAAGATCCATATTTTCCATATGGGTAGGATGACGTCCACAGAGTTTGAGTTTTCTCTTGAGCATCTTCCAAGACAAGGGTGCCCAAACTTTCTCACTCAGATGGCCAAAAAGCAATTCTATCATAGCGCCATGGGTCAAATACAATATTTTACACAAAATACACATTTTATAGTATTTTTATTTATTATACAGTTATTTAACATTAATTTCAGTGTAAATAACATTAAAACATATGACAAATAACTCATACATCAGCATTTAGAAAATGTATCTAACCATCAGCAAGCAATTTGATTGATTTAGTATTGATGAAAAAAATCTTACTCTCAAAATTTTTTAAATGTCCATTGTCTCTGTGCCACTGATGATGCTGCTCTATGTTGCTAATAGCTGCTTAAACTAGCAGCCTGCATGGTGACCCACAAACTTGAATCCAGTCTGGTGCTGCAGTGTGATATTGCATAAATTGATCAAAGATTACCATTTGTGGTCTTTTAAAGTGTGTAAATCTAAATATGTGCACAAATATATTCTATATCCCTCTCATGGTTGCTTGTATTACAATTTTAAACCTAATTTGTGATTTTTCATATGTATTTCAAATATATATTCATTGGGTCTATATACAAAAGTGGTACCTGAAGTGGAAGAATAATGTTTGTACATATTAGGTTGACTGAACAATGCAGATTTTTATATAGGGTCAGGGTCGTTCCCTGGTGGGCCAAATTAAATTGCCCCACTTTGGGCACCCTGTTCCAATAATTGTTTTTATTATTTAAGTGAAAATAACTAGCTGTAATGATAGCTAGCTGGATTTTTCATATGATCTATAATTTTATCATATTCAAGACTATACCATATTTGCATATGCTTAGCCAATTTTTCTCTGACAAGCCTTAATGAAATTAGGTGAAATAAATTAATTTTAGGTTATAATTTTAGATTTAAATATCTCAAAGAGCACTATTTAATCCATCAATCTAAAAATTTAAACAAGAAGTTATGGTGCAACTTCAATATATGGTTGTTGGTTTACCTAAACTCACAGGCCCATGTTGAATTTGGAACCATTCCTAACGTATCTTGCTCAGGGGAGAGAGCCAGTTGACATAACAAATATTCGTTGTGTGATCTACCAATCTGACTTTTATGGAAGTGTCACAAAAAGAAAGTCAGAAGATGTCACATTACAAGTTTACCTTATGCCAAGACTGTCTCTCCAGGAAGCCATTTCCCCTTTGTGAAACATGGTGGTCGCATTGTTTTTGAGGTTTCTTTTCTTCAACAAGAAATTGGAGAGTCCAACTAAATGGCAATTCTAGAGGAAAACCTGTCAGTAGATAAAAAGACTTGAGACTGGGTGGAGGTTCAACAATATGCCTAAGTTATCACAAAAGGGATCATCAAGTCAAACACCAGACCTGAATCACATTGAGAATAATTAGCTAATTTTGAAAAATGATCTTTAGACATAATCTTCATCTGTTCTGCCTGAGCTTGTATTATTGTCCACGTAAGAACTGGTCTGTAGATGTGACAAGCAGGTAAGAAAAACTGTTTGTAACTGTTGAGCAGTGACTTGCTGAGAAAATATTCAATGTAATTAAAGACACACTGGGGAGGGTATTGAATGTGCCCCTGTGTTAAAGCAAAGATAATTTCGTACTGGCCTGAGTCAACACATTCCTAGTTTGGACACTCTGAGACTCCCAGAGCTTCATAATTAATTCCCACACATTAACCTTCACAAACTGCACAGTTAAAACTACTGGAAAACCAACATGTACCTCTCAGCGGTTACACACAAAATTTAGTGCCAATAACCAATAAAGTCCACACTATTTTCTTTTACTTTAACATGCTTACATTGCTTCTATATAGCACAATTGTGAAATTGGTAACATGCCCCGCCCATATGCCCAGCAAGAAGCGCTCAATGGACTGTCACTGGACTGTCACTGGACTTTGACGTTGTAGTCCAAAGAGAATCGAAAATGGACGATGATAAAAAAAAGGCGGTTTCTATAAGCAAAAGAGAGAAAGAAAAAAATAGATGTTTATAAAGAACTCTGTTATCTAGCTACATGTTCTTTTTAAAATGCAGGATGAAAATTGGAAAGAAGATGCCATTGTGGATGATGGTGGGCAAATTGTTGGCTACACAACATGTTAAGCTAGCTGTAGTAGATAGGGGTGCACCGATCCGACTTTTTCAGTCCTGATACAGATACCTGGGTTTTGTGTATCTTTCGATACCTGACATCAATCCGATTCTATTGTTGAATTAATAAACTGTATAACTTCCACCTTATACCTTTCTTGATGAGACTAAAGGCATCAGACTTTACTAACTTAACAGAACTAAGACAAGATAACAGATGTCAATTATAAAATTACCACAAAAAGAACATTTCAGGTGAAAAATGTATCTTTTTCTGTTAATTTATCGCAGATTTTCCAAATTTTGAGTATCTGTTCATGGTATCGATTAATTTTAACCGATACATGTACATTAGACGGTATCGGGGCTGTTACCCAATACCAGTATCGGTATAGGTGCATCCCTATTAGCAGCAGCTGCTCAGACTGTGTTTATCCGGCATGAGATGCAGAATTGTGGGGGACAGTTAACAAAAATACTTGTGCTGTTATTCTCCTTGGAGCTGTTGCTTTCATAATCGGGCGACCACATATCCAGCTTAATTCTGCTGCGGGGTTCGGGTGGTACAGTGTGCTCCTATTAATGATCTGCAACGCTGTTGTCACCAAGTGGAGAAAAAGTTTCTTCTTATTGGATCACATGATTAATGACCACGGGTAGGCTAAACTTTAGTTTTCCCTGCATGTTATTTAGCGCTAATAAAAACCAGTTCATTAGTGCTTTCTCTGACTGTAAACATCCAACGCGTGACAATGTGGAAAGCTCCTGATCTGATCTTTGCATCAGTACCAGCCACCGGTGGCGGGATAGAAACCCGACAGTAGTGCTCAGTTGGATTTTTGCTGTCACACAAAGCTCTTACAAAGATGGAAATAAACAGCATTTTCTTAAATATTGGCTAATTTTTATTTTTTAAACCAATACCCATATGTTAAAAATGACTAAAATTGGCTGATATTAACATTAGTGGCAATATTTATGCATTCCTAGACAAAAAGCCATGTTGCTATGGTTTTAGTTATGAGAAACAGAAAGGAAGATGTGAGAGACAGATACAGTTTTATTGAAGACATCATAGTTATTATGTAAAAAGAGAATAATCTTTTAACTTTGCATTTATTTTAAATTTATGATTAAATTCTTTGAAGTATTAGTCAAGTTTACTTAAATTGATTGCACATTTTGTCACAAGAAAGGAGAATAAAATATGGTAAGGCAAGGCAATTTTATTTCTATAGCACACTTTCAACACAAGGCAATTCAAGGTGCTTTACATGATCAGTGGTAATGCAACCAAATACATGATAAAAAGATGAAAATTCAAACAGATCAAAACATTAAAAAATAAAATTTACATGAGTATGCAATATATAAACAAAAAAAAAACGTGTCCATCAATAATAAGAGGTGTGAAGAACAAATTTATGCAAAATAATATAGATTGAAAACAGATAAAACACAATTGGTTAAAAAAATACGAATAAAAATCAAACCATGAGAATCAAAGAATGATCAAAAAACACAATTTAGGACTCAAAGGCAGCTCTGAATAGTAGAGTTTTAATCTTTGATTTAAAGGAGCCTAACGATTCAGCATTTTTGCATTCTTCTGGAAGTTTTTTCCAGATTTGTGGAGCATTGAAGCGGAAAGCTGCTTCTCCCTGTTCTAATTCTAGGAATGCTTGGTAAGCTAGAGTTGGAGGACCTGAGTGGTCTCCTGGGTTGCTACAGTGACAGCAGATCTCCAACATACTTTGGTGCTAAACCGTTCAGTGATTTATAAACTAGTAGGAGTATTTTAAAGTCTATTCTCTGAGGTACAGGGAGCCAGTGTAAGGACTTAACAACTTGGGTGATGTGCTCTACTTTCCTAGTTCTAGTGAGAACACGGGCAGCAGCATTCTGGATCAGCTGCAGATGTCTGATTGACTTTTTAGGTAGACCTGTGAGGACACTGTTGCAGTAATCAACCGACTAAAGATGAACGCATGGATCAGTTTTTCAAGGTCCTGTCGTGACATCAGTCCTTTAATCCTAGAGATGTTCTTGAGGTTATAGAAAGCTGACCTTGTTATTGCCTTTATGTGACCCTGGAGGTTCAGGTCTGAGTCCATTATTACACCTAGATTTTGGGCCTGATCAGTAGTTTTTAGTTGTATTAGCTGAAGCTGTGTGCTGACTCTTGATCGTTCCTCCTTAGGTCCAAAAATAATTACTTCCGTTTTGTTTCTGTTTAGCTGGAGAAAGTTACGGGACATCCAGTCGTTGATTTGTTCAATGCATTCATTTAAGGTCTGGATAATATCAAAGTCACCTGGTGACAATGTAATGTATAGCTGAGTGTCGTCTTCATAGTGACGGTAGCTAATCTTATTGGCTGCTATAATCTTGGTTAGTGGGAGCATATAAATATTGAACAGGAGGGGTCCCAGGATGGAGCCCTGGGGGACCCCACCTGAGATTTCTGTTTTTTCCTGATGAGAAATTTCCGATAGACACAAAAAACGTCCTATTCTTGAGGTAAGACTCAAACCAAAGTGCTGTACCAGTGAGTCCAACCCAGCTCTTCAGTCATTCAGTAATATTTTATGATCAACAGTGTCAAACGCTGCACTGAGGTCCAACAGAACCAGAACTGTGGTTCTGCCGCTGTCTGTATTTATGCAGATGTCATTGAAAACTTTGACGAGGGCAGTCTCAGTCCTGTGATGGGCACAGAAATCAGACAGAACATTATCTAAGGAGTCATTTATTGTCAGGAATGTATTCAACTGTTGAGATACAGCTTTTTCAATAGTCTTACTGATGAATGGGAGATTAGAGGTTTGCCTATAATTCTGCATCAATGTATTATCTAGGTTGTTCTTCTTTAATAGGGGTTTGATAACAGCTGTTTTGAGGGCCTGGGGGAGGACTTAAAAGAATGTGGTGAAAATCCGCTTTAAATAATGTTACTTTTCTTGGCAGCGGGATGGGCACCCTTTAAACACTTTGTGCCTAGGGGCCTCTGCTATCATAATCCGGCCCTCAAGTTGAAAAATACCAGCCTATTAGTTTCTAATTTTGTTCTGATTACTTTAAAGTAAGC
Source organism: Apricaphanius iberus (assembly GCA_028564705.1). Taxonomy (NCBI): domain Eukaryota; kingdom Metazoa; phylum Chordata; class Actinopteri; order Cyprinodontiformes; family Aphaniidae; genus Apricaphanius; species Apricaphanius iberus. The sequence continues at coordinate 1,594,535 of JAPXFQ010002705.1, read as the reverse complement.
ATAATGTAAAAAGAATCTCACAATGTAATGAGGTACAGTCCTTTAACGGAGACAACTTCCATGAGAACTTATTATAGTGGCCATCAGTTTATATTTTGGATGTTGTTTGTTATCTTAATTGTTACTCCCTCCTCTACAACTGCAGTTTAACTCCCGCGCTTAATCAGCCTGAACAATCCCAAAGAGCAACACCTCAGACTGTAACTCTCTTGACCACAGCAGAAACAACCTCCAGTAGATCCAAAGTCTCTACTTTCTTATCAGGAAAACAGTGTCGACCCATCAAAGGCAAAAACTCCACAACTGTCACTCATACTCTATTTACAGTTGAATTTCCAGCAGCCGGTATGGAGAAGCCCCCCACTGTTAAGCCGAACCACAGATCCAGAACAATGTCGCGGAAGGTGGGAGAGAGTGGAGCCCCGGTGCCTAAAAGAAGTCAACATCAAAGGCAGCCAAAGGCAGGACAGCACTCTGGAGCTCCACAGGTCAGGAAGGAGAAGAGGCAGATGGAGAACTCAGAAAAAAGAGTGGAGCAGTTGGACGAGGAGAGGAAGGCAGAGGTGAAGCTGAAATCTACTGTGGTGGACATAGACCGCGTTAGAGATGACGAGGTCCAAGAAGAGAAACTGGGGTTGTTGGAAGCGGCGCAGCAGGACGATGGTAAGTTAAACCCCGGAAACATAAAAGGAGATTTTTATGTTGGCATTTGGGTGCCACTGAGTTCTGGTGCACACGAAAAAAAGTTTTAAGCCAAGATTTTAATGAAGAATTGTTTGATTCTGGTGGTTGAACAGAGCGTTTTCCATTCCTGCAGGTCTGAAGCGCAAGAGCCTGGGAGTTTTTGAGTGGCTGCTGATGGTGTTTGTCTTGACTCTGGTTCTCCTCTTCCTTCCTTTTTCCATCTGGTTCTGTGTCAAAGTATGAGCCGCAATTCCAAGATGCATTTTTTTATTGTTATACTGTAGGCCTATATCTCAAGTGTACCATGTGCCAACAACTACGTAACTGCTTTTTTTGCTGAGAGAAAGTGTAGCAGTCAACAAATCTGAGCTGAATTAGAGCTCCACTCTAAAGACCTAAATGTTTAGCTGAGAACTATCATCTTGATTCACAGCTGATCCGGGAGCACGAGAGAGCTGTGATCTTCAGACTCGGGCATCTACTGCGAGGAAAACCAAAGGGACCAGGTCAGCACAAGTCACTTTTTTTCCCTCCTCATGATCCAACATTGATTCATTGATATTTTATCTTGGTAATCAAAAAACCAACACATTCTTGTTCAATTACATATAGACCAGAAGGGATGAAAGGGATAGAATCTCCTGATTTTCTTTGCTTTCATTAATAAATACATTGTATTTTCACTTTTTATCGTTTTAATCTATGACCACAAACTTCAATGAATTTCACGGGGATGTGCAAAGAATGCATGATTGGGAAGGATTAGGACAAGGAAACATGGTTTTTACATTTAAAGTCTTTGGTATTTCGTCTCTAGCTCTGCATCCCACGTTCTAAAATAGAATACAGTGTGTCTGTGAAGTCTATCCACAGTTTTCTAATTGAATATAGTTCTGAGCTTTAACTGGGACAACAAACAAGTGACCATGCATTGATCTAAACTAGAACTATCCAAAGTCAACCTTTAAGGGCCACCCTCCTGCATGTTTTAGTTCTTTCCCTGGTTTAACACACTTGAACAAATTATGGTTTATTAGAAAGCCTCTGCAGAACTTTGACATGCTGAGGAGGTGGTTGGACCATTTGAATAAGCTGTTTTGGAGCAGAGACTAATCTAAAGCTGGCAGGCAATATTGACCCCCGCCAGGAGGTATATGTTTTTGTGCCCATCTGTCTGTCTATGAGCAATATAACTTAAAAAAATTATGGACGGATTTTGTTGAAATGTTTAGGAAATGTCTACAATGATTACATTTTGGGGGTTGATCCGACATGAAGTGGGTATCCACCCACTAATGAGATGCACTATCTTAGACTCCTCTCATGTCTTGGAGAGGTCACAGACGGCTGGGCTCATGCTGCAGCCCTGCTACGATTGGACTGTATGCACAGCGAATTAATAGCGCATGCACGTATCTCCCTCTTCTACTGGAACAGCAAAGCGACAGCACAAACACAGATGAACGTCTCATAACAGAATTTTTATTAGAAAATTACCGAAAGTGAGAATTAAATCCTAACATAGGGATCGTGTGTGTGTGGCGGAGGTCTGAGGTCTCTGAGGACTATTGCTTCCACAGCATCTCTTCTATCTTTACAAAGTCAGTTATTTGGTGACGACTGTTCGTTTTCCACTGAGTTAAAACCAATCAGGAATGGTTCTACCCGGCGAGTTCCTAGTACATACTCCCATACTGGTACTCTGCTCAAATTTCCCCAAAAACGGCCTCGTCGGCACTGCCTGGTGAAGTGGAGGCCTATTGATATATTGTCCTGTCCTGTCTTTATTGCTGTAATCTCCAGATTCTATTGTAATTAAGGGGGGAAAAAAGGATCCCCCCTATACGACCACACTCCTCCCATTTGCAGATGTTTTGAACAGTGGTCAGAAAATGTTCAGATCTTCGAGTTTAAGTGATTTCTGACTGGATGTTATTTAACTGCATATGAGGGAAAAGGGAGCAGTTTATAAAACTACTTTCAGATTGTTTAAAAATTGGAAAACCATGTATCATTTTGCCCCAATTGGGCGATTATGCTCCACTTAACATATTAAATAAAGTCCCATCAAAAATGTGTGATTCAATGTAATTTGTAAATGTTTGTGATGTTTTTATTTCATACTTCGTGAGAAAATAAGGTATGAAAAGTATGAATTTCTTGTTAAATGGCTACAGGTCACAATCCAAATTTCATTTAGTATATGGTTTAACAAATCAGATGTTTACAGCCTTTGAGAGCAAATATCCAGTGAGGAATAATAGCAATTAGCGGGAACAGCACAGAGAAAATTTATGAGAAAGATTTTATAAAACTGACGTTTTCCTTTTCTCTTCAGGTCTCCTTTTCTATCTTCCAGTTCTTGATGTCTGTCACAAAGTTGACATTCGGCTACGGATGCTGAAGGTTCCTCCTCACATAGTACGATAGACACACAACTGTCACAACTAATCATGCTAAAGGTAGCAATTAAAAATCTAACTTTTCCTCTTTCACACCTTCATGCAGGTGGTAACAAAGGACCTGGCGAGGCCAGAGCTAAGCGCTGTCTGTTATTACCAGATTGAGAATGTGGCTCTGTGCAGCGCGGCTCTATCCAGCCTGACCTGTGTGCTGCAGAGTCTGGTTCAAGCAGCCATCAGAGACGTTTTCGCCCAGCATACTTTCAGTCACATCCTGCAGCACAGGCGGAGGATCGGAGAGCAGATACAGACAGCTCTGGACTCTGTCACTTGCCGCTGGGGAATCCGGGTGGAGAGAGCGGACATGTAAGGCTCATAGCCTCCGTTTAAACATGTAATCGGTTGGCCGTAACTCACTTTTGTTTTTATATGCTGGACGTTGTGATTTATTTGATTAGTTTCTGAAAGGATTTTTCAGGTATTTTTCTTAAAAGTGTTTACTTATGTGAAGTCATCACTCGCGGTGGTGCTTGTGTCTGATTTTCTTGTCAGAGACGAGCTCAGTTTTCCTTTGGAGCTACAGCAAAGTCTGGCTGCAGATGCTGAGGCTAAGAGACAACAGCAGGTCAGAGTAAGGAATTGTTCATTTTAAATCAACTTCAATCAATTTGTTTCTCCTTAAAATACTTGTTTTGGTTCTTAGATTTTAAAAGAAACATGACACTATCTATTTTCTTTAGACCCAGTTTGAAATAATTTGTCTTCTCAAAATTGAGGGGACAGATGACACATTCCAGCTCTTTCTCCTTAGCAGGTAAAGGCATCAGAAAGAGAGACAGCTGCCTGGGAAGGCTTCAGAGCCTCCCTCCGTCACCTCCAGGCTGCCCTGGTCCTTCCCCTCCCTCCAGATCTCCTCAACATGAACTCTGACCTGTCCCTTCTCCCACCACCTCCTCCCCTTGCCTCAGATGAAGACGTAGAAGAGACGATGGCCGAGCCAGAGACAGACTCACCGATGATGTGACATAAACATTGAATTGATCTTCTTCTTTTTTTTTGTTTTAAATTTAAAATTTATTTTATTTTCACACATCAGGTCAATATGCTGTTTAAACATGTTGAATAAAAATGAATGCATTACAAGATGAACTATATTAGAAAGAAAGACACGTTTTTGAAAGCTGACATATGTCACACTATTACTAGGGAAGGACTTGTCGGAAAATAGCATAAAATGCTAATAACTTTATAAAAAAGAAAACAAACACCAGAACACATGCAGCTCATTCTAGGTGCAATCTAGATTTTTATGAATCTGAGCTTACTTGCAGATCTGAGCTTCTAGTGAGTATGAACTATTAATATAATTTATTTCTGCTATTTATCATTAAGACTGAATTAGTGTTCCACAACTTTAGGTATTCTTTTTAAATGTTTAACCTTAGTGTAACACGTCTTATGCACAATTGTAATAATTTTGCTTGATGACTGAAATATTAAATATATATATATATAGAAATCTATTTGTCATTCCATCACATAAACAGCAATTACAAATAACGCTTAGGATATCTAAAAATATCTGCAAAAATATGGAGCTAAATCAGGGCCATAATGTTTGTTTATTTGAAAGAAATATTTGAAATTAAAAATATGTAAGCTGAAAATGAAAGTTAATTTTTAATTTTGAACTTTAAAAAACCAAAAATTGGATTCAAAATAAAGCTAAATGAATTGAGATGTTTTTTATTAATTTAAATTTCAGTGGTATTTTTATTTTGTATCTTTCTAAATAAATGTTCATTCAAAAGTTTCAGTAATATATATTTTTGTCAAGTTTGAGATATTTTTTCCTTCAGTTTCAGAAAATGTTTTTCGGATTCAGATCTTTCTAATAGAGCTCAAAACCATTCTTTACATTTTCAGATTTTTGTTGCAGCTACAGATCCTTTTTCTACACTTTCAGATTCCTGTTTATCTATCTATCTATCTATCTATCTATCTATCTATCTATCTATCTATCTATCTATCTAATTTATTCCCACGTTTCCTGAAGGCAACATGTGTGTCACCTCATTAATGGAGTAGAAAGATGCCACAGCAAACAAATACATAGCATAAATAGTAACAGAGAGTGAGGTAAATTCTTCTACAAAGTGATTACAGAAATACTCCAATGTTGATCAATTACTTTTTCTGTTTTGTTTATTCCTGTTTCACACTTGAAGAATTTGTGGTCTGTAAACTGTAATCGATTATATTTTTATATTTTCCGTAATACAACAAAATACATGAGAGCATCAAGCATAAATATAGAGTCACAACAAGTTTGACCACATGTCAAATCACCGTTTCTTGGTCTTTTTAGTGGCGCTCGCAACTTTGGCTTCACCTGTGGGGGATTTAGTAGACGTTGGTGCTGTAACTGTTGGTGAGGAAGGAGTCAGTGTTTTCTTTGCCTCTGAAACATAAAAAACAAAAGTTGTTGTAAATTTGACGTTCATCTTTGTTTTATTTAGGAAGTAACAAAGTTGTACCATCTTCTCTTTGAGGCTCTGGAGCAGGTCGACTCTGCAGCTGTCTCTCCAGGTCTTGAATCTTGTCCAGCGCTGCATGCAGAGCCTCCTCAGCTTTCAGAGCTCGCTGCTCAGCGCTCCTCGCTCTCACCTCAGTGTCACTGAGCAAAAAGATGAGATGTGGGCGCACAATTAGTTGGGGCCACTCTGTTTGGTTGTCTTAAAACAACTAAACCAAAAAAATGATATATGTATTTCCTTACACCACTTCTGACATTCCTTTAACCAAATATTTACTTAGTAAAGTTTTCACTGTTTTGGCACTAATTGGTGACTAGTGGGTTATTTATTTTAAAAACCCGGAATTAAAATACAGGGTCTTGTTAAACAAAAACAACCAAATAAGACCCACAAATACAGTCATATTCACTACATTAGATGTGCTCATTCATCAGATTAAAAGTATATTTCGAAAATATCAACCTTTAACCAGGTATTATACATCAAGCCCACATTTCTGGATTAAATATATGTTGTGTTTTAATTAGCTGTGGAAAAACATTATCATTAAACAGAAATAAATACTTGAAAACATCTGTTTTCTGTTGATTCAAACTATAGTTTCAGAAAGGGGCTATAGCGCGCCCCCCCCCCAGTGGGCATTCAGTGTATAAAAGGGGGTGTTGAACGTTATTTTGGCACTCAAACGGGGGAAGTTGGATACTAATGAAAGAGGAGTCCAAACAGAAAATCACGCAGACAAAGTGTCATCAGTACAACATGGACTATGTTACAAACAGGTTTATTCCTTCACCAACAAATGCACAACTTCCCGTGTACCAGGTCAAACGTCCCACCTCCCATCCTGTTTAACAGAGATTTAGCCAAGTGCTATACTTGCAATCAAAATACAAAAAAAACTAAATCTGATAACCTGAGGTGTTCTCAGGCTTATCTTAAAATCTCTCTGTCCATCCATAAATAAACTTACCAGGGATATCTATCAGTCTGATGACTTTCCTTTAGGCTACTATTTTGATGGCAGACTTTTTTATGTTATGTTTTATTGCATATTTGTTTAAGATGTTACAAACTCAAGGCTTATCAGTTGTTTTGTTTTTTTCTGAAGGCCATTGTGTTCCATCGAATTTGAAATCTGTTAATTCTGCACACTCTAGTTGTACTTAAAGGTCACTGATAACCAGTGCTCTGATTTAATGGTGGTCTTTGTATCAGCAAGCTTTGTTTGTCTACGTAGAAACTGGTTGGACAGTACGAGATTTTAACATGACTTAGGTGGCGGTTGGGACCAAAAAAAGTTGAGAAACACTGAAATCTATTCTGTGTAGTTCTGACTGTATGTTTAAGATGATTGTCCTCACGTAAGGTGATCCTCCACCCCATTTTCGAATCCCTAAACAGGGTTTATTCCCTAAATGTAGAAATGCTTCTGACAGAACGGTGCTACCAGCATCCTGATTAACCATGGGGTGTGTATACAGGGTGATTTGCTCCACTTCATGGCTTTTGGCAAATTTTAAAACAGGATTTTTTCCAGTTTCCCCAATCCCAGTCTTTCATAAAGTAATAATTATCCTATTAACAGATTCTTTTATCTGAGCTGTGGCTCACTGGGGTGCCTACAGAGTAATCATGGGCCTCCGGGCTCCAAAATATATTTAAAATATTATTTTATAACTTAGCCAAACTTGATGATGCTATATGTTTATTAATGTTCTTAAAACCCATGAAGCCTTTAAAAAATTTTGATTTATGCTGATAATAACTAACACAAGTGGACTTTTAATTTAATAATCTCATTACAACTGAAGGCAATTAGTAGTGCTGGATTTTAATAAGGGGTATCAGAGTAAAGAAAGCTGAATACACATGTAGGCTACACATTTTTGATTTCTTGTATTACAAATTTATAAAAATTCCTTTATTTTGTTTTAGCACATCATTTCAAAGAAAAACCACAAGGTTGTGTTTCTTATGAGAAAGAGAAAAGTTGAGTTTATAAAGCAATATCAACTTTGTACATATGATTTTTCTCAGTCTATAAAAACTGTGAATCCTACAAAGAAAATTAAGAAAAATGCCATACCTTAGTTCTTGCTGCAGTAGAACGACTGCTGTTAGATCACTGAAAGCTCTGTTAGCTTCTTCTGTTACTGGACACACAACCAGCTCATCGGTCTGATAGAAACATACAAACTGAGTTCAGACAGCCGGATGTTTCAGTTCTGCAGAAAAACATATCTTGGTACAAATTGTTCAAAAGTCTGTTTTACACCATCTGACCCCAGTCAACTGGACACTGTTCTCATCCAGATATTTTTCAGTGATGTTTCTATCATAATCTATCAGTTTCAGCACAGCCCTTTCGCAATCCATTAGCTCCCCCTGTAGGACGACAGCAGTAATTATTTTTTTCTTTAATAATGAACATAAGAAACTTAAAAATACTCAACAGGAAGGTTTTGTCTAGTTAGGCTTTGGTTAATATAATTTTTAAGTAGATCAAGTAACAGTTCTGCATTAGACATCCCACAAACTGAGATATAATATCAACACTAAATAGTAGAAAAAGCAGTTTTTCAAAATTGATTTCAAATCATGTGAGTGGAAAGAAGAAATATAATTGGTTTCTTGTTACTATTAAACATGTATTGCATCATGAAAACTTTATTTGTCATAGAAAATAATTAAATCTGCACAGCAAATAGTAAAAAATAAATAAATACAATCATAACCATGAATTAACATGATCTGAAAATACTATATGATAAAAACCCTTTTAGAAAACCGGAATAGTGGAGTTAATATGATGACTTATTTTACATACGTCTTGTTGTTGGTTTTGAGGTTCGTCACACATCCTCTAAAAAGCAAAAGAACAAACACTCATTGTGATATTTATTCACAGCTTTCATGGATATGTTAAACAATTTAATATGACAGTAAAAAAACACAAGAAAAAACTTCAACAATAAACAAATATAAAAAAAGGAAATAATTTTCTATGGATATGTCAGGATTCTGTTTTTTCTGTGTGAGACTCGGTACCTGTTTGTACTCAGCTGATTATCTGCTATGGACAGAAGGAGCTCTAAACATTCCTGATTTTGCCTGATAATGAGCCATATAGTTGAAGTCAGCTTGCTGGTGTCTGCACCAACCACTGGACTATATTTATTGGACCATATTTATTAACTATCTTTATCCTTTCACGCATGTGGGACATGAAAATAGCCGGGAACATGACAGCGCATTAAAAAAGGAAGTATGGTTCAATAGAGATATGTCTGTAGTTCATATCACTAACCTCAGTTGATTGAGATTCAATCCCATCTCTTATGTTTTCGATGAGATGCCCTGCCTCCATCAAACTGTCTTCAGTGACCTGTGACACACAGTAGTTAACGGCAGCTTTGCGTAATTAAAGTTTGATAGAGCTGAAACTTAATTAGTGTAAGTAAAAAAAGTTTTTTAAAGATTCTATGCAAATATTTTTTTTTTAAATGAAACCCCTAGTTTTGGTAATCCAGACCAATACATATAAATGTAGAGGGGCATTCCCTCTAAATAGTTGCATAATGCATTTTTTACATGAGATACTGTTTCCCTGTATAGAGTAGATCCCTTTTTGTGCCCAGTTTCAGAATTAGAAAGAGATGGAAGCTAATATTTTTACACATCTACAGGCTGGTTAATGAACTTGCCCATCAGACACTGCTATCACAGTCGAGTTTGTTCATAATCTGCCATTTATATTAGCAAACTTCTCCCGGATGCCTTTAGGATAAATTTTCACCTGAGTCTCCATGCTTTCTGCTGATTCAGTGCTGATGGAAGGTTGTTCAGGTTGCTCGAAGAGATGCTCCCGAGATTTCTGAATTATTTTCAGGAGTATTTTACAACTCTCCACCCAACTGTTACAGTCTCTCTGGGGACAAAAAATGTCTGGTTTTGCTTTCATATCAAAACCACATATACTGAAAAATATACACAATAAACCATATTTTTGTGTTTAAATGCTAATCGCTCGTTTGCTATAAATTCTACAAAATTGTCACATTTAGATATGTTTTGATATTGAGAAATCCTCGTTTTTTACAATATAAGTATAAATCTTGTCCACAGGCTTTATAAAACATCTTCAGAATGTTTTAGAGCCACAGTGCAAGTAGAAACATCTTATTTACCTCCAGCTTTTTGAACTCATTTGTCTCATTTTCCATCTCGGTTTCATTTGGGTCCACCATCATCTTCTCCTCCAAAATTAAGTTGCACGATCTAAAATACAAATACAACATTTTCTTTCATATCAATCCTGGAGAAAAACCATTAGGTGTAGATATCTGATATATCAAAGAAAACATCAATTTAAAAGTAGGAAACATAATCAAGATGACCAGTGAGTGTTTTTATGCTTACAGAAAGCAATTTACTGTTGCACTGGTTATCAAATAAAAGAAGCATATACTTAGAGTTACACCACAACAGAAGCTGAAAACTGTTAATACCTGTTAATAATCTCGGAAAAATAGACGAGTTTGTCAGAAAGCATTGTTGCGTCCTCAAGTAAAGCCTGCAGTGAGCTTTTCGCACTATTGTCATGGTCCAGATCGCCTTTCTCCTCCTCACTTTGGTTAGGTACCATGACAAGCAACAGATCCAACATCCAGCGAGTTTGGCCTGTGTGAAGACAGGTCACCTGAAAGGGAAGGAGCCAATGAAATCCTGATGAACTTTACATAATTATGTGATTAAGGACTGTTTAAATAAACAATGATTTTGTTTTACTTATAAAATTGCATAGGTGGGCACAAAAAAACCTTATATTTTCTATCTATAGGATTGTCTAGAGTTTAGAGGGCCACACAAATGACTTTGGAGGACCGGATTTGGCCCCCGGGCCTTGAGTTTGACACATGTGATCTAAATTAAGGCAAAAAAAAAAATGTATGGAGGCCAACTGCAGTAATCGATTATTGTAGAAAATAAGGATAACCTATTTCTGCAAGTGACAACACAATTATATCATAATCTATTTGTGACTAGAAGTTCTTAGACAAGGGGGGGCACATGCAGCAAAGGTCCTAAGAGCGAGAATCGAACCCCAGACAGCTGTGAGAGCTAACAGCTTCTGAAGATGTGACGCCTGCTCTCCCTCTATGCAACATAAATCTGAGTGAAAATGAAAATTCTTTGAAGTTAGAATTGCTACCTGAAAGTCAAGGACCCTGGTCAAACCCTCAATTTTGATTAAATATGGCTGCCACACATAAGGAGGTTTAAACTGTTCAATTGCACTTCTAATGGGTAAGAAATTATTACATCAATGAAATACACTCACTGGCCACTTAAGCACACCTGTCCAACTGTTCGTTAACAGAAATTTCAAATCAGCCAATCACATGCCGGCAACTCAATGCATTTAGGCACACAGAGGATCTGCTTCAGTTCAAACTGAGCCTCTAAATGGAAAGAAAGGTGATTTAAGGGACTTTGAACGTGGCATGGTTGTCGATGCCAGACAGGTTGGTCTGAGTATTTCAGAAACTGATGATCTCCTTTGATTTTTACGCACAACTATCTCTTGGGTTTCAGAGAATGGTCCGAAAAAGTAAAAATATCCAGTGAGCGGCAGTTCTGCGGGAGAAAATGCTTTGCTGATGCCTTGATGAGGTCAGACGAGATTGGCCAGACTGGTTCAAGCTGATAGAAAGGCCACAGTAACACAAATAACCACTTGTCACAACCAAAGTATGCAGAAGAGCATCTCTGAACGCACAACTCGTCGAACCTTGAGGCAGATGGGCTACAGCAGCAGAGGACCACACTGGGTGCCACTCCTATCAGCTAAGAACAGGAAACCGAGGCTATAATTCACACAGGCTCACCAAAATTGTGAGGGTTTTGTAGTTAGGGATTCCAACTCAGAAAACCAGTGGAATTTGCCATTTGATGACTGGCTAAAGTAACAACACTGATGGACAATGGCTTCTCTGACTCCATCCATGAACTGGAGAGCTCCTTCAGTGACAGACTGCTGCATCCCAAGTGCACAAAGGAACCTTATCACAGATTCTTCCTTTCCCACAGCTGTTAGACTCTATAACCATCACTGCACCAAACAAACTTCAACTTCATATAAGTGTTTACAATCCTGTTATTTGCACATCCTTGTTTGGATTTTTTTTTTCTTCATATTTTGTAAATATTCTGTTGTTGTTTAAGCTCAATATACACACATTTTACAAAGATTTTTGATCATCTTATCCAATTACAAAAGAGTATCTAACCCTGACCATATTTTGAATAACTTTATAGTCATTTATTTTTATTATGTAAAATTGTCCTTTCTGTACAGTCTGTTATTCTTAATTTCTGTTTTTCTACGTTTGTCTTTGTCTGGTACATCTGGATGTCCCCACTGTGAAACAATAAAGATAATGTCTATTCTAGTTCTATTGTGTTCTAACAACAAATGGTTTGAACAAATCAAGTAAAAAAAAAAATCCTTCTGTACCTATCAACCGCACGACAACGAAACCCTATCCAAATGGTTTTCTGATTTGCAACTAGAACGTGGTTAATTCAGGCCCAGATCCAACCCCCAACTTTAGAGACAAACCAAACACAGGAGCAGATCAACAACTTTTCTAGAAGGAGTTTCGTATTTAATGGCTGTTCTGTTAGATTTTTTTCCAACTTGAAACTCCTGAAGTTACACTTCTGACTACAAAAAAGGATCCACCATAAACACAATCCCATATTTTCCTTAAGAGCGTTTAATAGTCACCTCTTCATGGAGTTTCTGGTTCTCGCTCTCAGTGATGTTAGACAGTCTGCTTGTGAACTCCTGAACTCCATCTAACGCCTGTTTTGTCTCTGTGCTGTTTGAACAGATCCACACAACGGAGAACTTATGAATGAAAATCACAAGCAACCAAAATAATTTATTACAATTACCTGCTTTGTGGACATCTACACTTATTTTTGTCTCATAACCTTATAAAGACTAGCTAAATATTTTTTTGTAGGATGAGAAACTATTATTCTTCAATAGATAAAAAAACAAAATATTATTTTTAGGAAATTAAAAATAATAACATAAAAAAGTATGTAGAGTTAACCAGCTTTGCTTTTTGCCCAGAGAAATTTTTATTTAATGAGGTATTTTCATCAAACTGAATAAAATTATTTATTTTATTCCACACAGTGTCCTTGAGAGTTCTGAAACGCTCTTCGAATAAAATGCATTATTATTATTATTATTAATAATAATTAAAACTGTAGCTTAAGGAATTTCATTTAAGAACTGAAAAAGGCAACAATATGTACAAGAAAAAAATACTTACTACAAGTCAGGTTTGCTTTTGTCCTTTTGGTTCTGCAATTCTGTGATGGAGAACTGCAACAATATCTCTTCAGCTAGATTCTGCCAATCAATTAGTGCCTGTTCCAGCTTAAGCCAATCAGAGACGGACATCACTGTATGAGGAACTGGCTTTTTGATCGCAGCTTTTGTTTTGGAGACCCAGGACTCCATCAATCCGACCAGGGACATTATCAGTCTGTGGATTCCTTCAAAAGTCATCCTAAATTACTTTCAGTATTTTAATTCAGTCCATTAATTAACGATTATCTGACTAAAATGAGACTCAATGAAATCTCAGAAAATAGAGACAAAACTTAAGTCAGCATGTCAATAACACTACAAGTTTATAATAACTGCTCTCACCGCTCTCCCCACTGACTTGGATGTCAAACTGTCTGAGGAGTTCTGATAGGACTCTGTCCAGCTCTCTTATGGTATGAGGACCCTCAGCAGAATCAGGAGCAGTGTGTCTTTCAAAGAGCTGAAGGCTCATATCCAGCCATTTCTCCAGGACACTGCGGAGTTTATTCAGTTTCTGCTGAAGCAAAAGCTGTTTTTCACCGATGTATTCCTCACATTGGAGAGCCAGCATCTGCAGGGACAGAAAAAAAGTACAACCTCAGGACTGTCGCGTTTGGGAAATCTCGCAAGATTTTTGGAATGGTATTCATAACCTGTAGGACTTTTTCATTGGTTGTCAAGTTGTAACAAAAATGTTTAATGCATTTTCTTGGGATTTTATGTGTTAGACCAACATAAACTAGTGCAATCTGCATTCTTTGAAGCCCTTAAACATTTGTTAAAGAATCAATAAGATGTTTATAAGATGATTCTGTTGAAGAAAACAGAACCTCTTATCCTGAAGACGCCATCCTCACTGTAAAACATGGGGGCGGCAGCCTCATGTTGAGGAGTTGCTTTTATAAGACAAAAGAGATCATAGGAAGGTGAAGCCACAAATAGGAGAACCTTGGAACAAAACTTGTTAGAGGCATTTAATAACTTGAGACTGGGATGGAGATTCATCCTTCAGTGAAACAATGAGCCTAAACACAACCAGACCTACAACGGAAAGTTTTAAATCAGTTCTTTATAAACGTAGCCCTCAGGGGCCACCATCCTACGGCTTATATGAGTCAGTACATCCTGCATGGCAGGAAGTTTTGCAGAAGCCTATTCATCACCCTTCTATTCAGGTCTAATGTGCTGCAGCAAGAAGAAATCAAACTAAAACTTGCCGGCCATGGTCCCTGAGGACCAGGGTTAGGAAACACTGGGTCGGCTCAAACCATATTCGTTTGCTGGAATGACCAACTTACATTTGTGGCCAGTTTTTTTAAAATGGCTTTTCACAGACAAATATCCGTTCGTGGCAGATGACCGCTTGTACTGAGCCAGGTTCTCCCAGAGGTTTCGTCCTGTTAAAGGGGAGTTTTTCCTCTCCACTGTCGCTACATGCTTGCTCAGTCTGAGGGATTGCTGAGGAATTGCTGTGATTAGAGTCTGCATGATTCGGGTATAACCTCACGTTGATGACTCATCGCAATCTACTGGGATTCCTTACATAGAAAACTTTTAACTGATAGGAATGTTTGTATAATTGTATTAAAATGACATTTGTTGTAAAGTGCCTTGAGATGACATTTGTTGTGAATTGGCGCTATATAAATAAAAGTTAATTGAATTGAGATAGACTGCAGAGGGTAAAATTCATAGGTGTAGAATAACTGATTGAATGGACTGCGTTGAGAATTACTTTGTGGATAGTTGGTTGAATTCAGGGACGAAGAGCTAGGAGTCTGTGAGAGCTTTCTGTTTAAGTTCTGGAGACAAGGAGGAAAGTGGAATCCAGGAGTAAGGACAGAGTACTGAGATACAGCATGAATCGCAGAGGAACCTAGAGTATAAAGGTTAGTCAGGCTTAGGAGAATGACCAGAGTTTCCTGAGAAGCTGGAGAAAGGATAACAAGAAGATTTTGACGAAAAACACCTTAGAATGAACACAGATAGGTAAGCAGGTTTGTTACGAGGAAAGCTCATGAACTCAAGAGACCACAAGTAGGATCTGAAAGCCAGCTCCTTACATCCTCATCCAGGGAAGAGTTCAGTGAGCTGCACCTGTGCAGGTGCACCAGACAGGCTTCAGTCCAACTTGATGGACAGGTCCTCAGCTCAGCCAGGACCTCTGGAGGTAAATCTCCAGAAAGATGGAAAAAAGAAGAGGAAGCAAACAGACAAAAACACAGACAAATACCGCAGACTCCTAACAAAAAGTAATGTAACTGTTAGAGATGCAAAACAACGGTTCGTTAAAGTTTTAAAACAAAGGGCCAAATGTTTCAGATTTTTAGTTGTAAAACGTTGCTAAAAACAATATAGATTTTCTTTCTCTTCACAATTCTGCACTACCTTGTGTTGGTCTATTACATTAAATCGTAATAAAATATGTCACACATTGTTTTTAAACTGCTAAAGTGGTTCCATACTATTTCCTGATTAAATATAAACATTGCTTAAATGTTGACAGAAGTGAAAAAAATAATGATAAAAGATGAGGCAAACTCAATTCTTCCCAAGCATTAAAGAGATAATACCTAATAGATACTGTACAGGGGTGTACAACTTTAGTTCTTGAGTGCCACCATCCCACAGCTTCTGGATGCATCCCTGCTCCAACACACCTGAATTATATAAATGGTAAATGAACAGCCGTTTGCAAAAGTTGCTGACATGCCGAGGAGGTAATTCGGCCTTTTGATTCAGGTGTGTTGGTGCAAGGATGCATCCAAAAGTTATAGGACAGTGGCAGTCGAGGAATGGCGCTGCAGAAACCTGTTGTTTAGCCTTGTGGTAAGAGCTGAATTCTAAGAAGACAAAGAAAATAGTTGTCCTGCCTTACATGTGACCACTGCTTTAAGTCTGCATGGATTTCTTCAACTGCTGCTCTGTCATATTTTGGATCAGGATCCCTAATGTCAGAGAAGTATCATTAGTGCATAATTATTTTCAATAAAAGTGCAATATAAAATAAAAAAAAAATGATTTCCACAAAGTTTATTAAAAAAGTTATTTCCTTACTTTTTCTGTGAGGTAAAGAAAAGAGACCACTTGGCGATGCCTTGCTGCACGGAGGTGACCTGCGCAAACTGAGCGTGCTCAGTGTTCTTCAGCTGGGACATCAGGGCGATCAGCTGTTCCTTCCAATAGCTGGTTAAGTCCACAATGTTATGCAGGTCCTGTGTATCCTACAGTAGGAGAAGAAGGACAGTCAAAATCTGACGTATATCCACAGTGGAAAAAACTTAATAGTGTGCTTTTTACTTTCACCTTTGTGGACATGTACAGGAGGCAGTGCTCCACTGTCTTGAACCAGCCTTTCTCACTGACATGCAGCTCACTGACAAGCTGAAGTTTCTTTACTTTAATCACCTGAGGGAACAGAAACAGTTTAACAAAACCCCAAAAAAGGGTGGGTTCAACTGAAATGCTAAGGAGCAAAATACAGTATATGCTTTGATGAAAATCTATTAAGCTTTTTTTACTAATCAAACACTGAATACACTCCTAATTGTCTAACTCTGTGGTTTATTGTGTTACACCTGTAGAGAAAATAAGTATGATATTGCAATGTCACAGGAAATTTGAGATGGAAAAAGAACATTTACAAAAAAAGAAGAGAACAGTACAACATAGCAGCTTCTTGTACTTTTAGCGCGAGGTTGAAGGTGAACTGGCTCCAACGGTCTCTGTCTTCAGTGAGCTGTCGCAGCTGATCCTCTAGACGAGCCCTATGCAGCTCATATAGCTGGTGGTAACCCTGGACAACACTTAGAGAGACACGTTTAACATTTTAGAGGTAACATTCTTGTGTTTTTTTTAATCCATATTGAAAACCTGCCCCAAAATTTGATCCATCACATGTTAAAGTTAGGATACAGGAATAACTAATACTTAATGAATTGCAACGTTACATGTCTTTATTCACTGAAATAAGTCAGCCAGACTGACTCTGAGCTGCTGTGGGTCTCTCTGAGGCCTTCAGTTAGATGCTGTTGCACGACCTCCACCTGCTGGGAAACAAACGCATCGTGGTCTCTGATGTTTGATAGTTCCCTGAAGAGAGAACACACATGCAAAAACACAAAAATTAGAAAACAAACCTTCATCTTTGTTTGAGTAAGATGTATAATTTAAATTGAAGGCCTTTAATATTTATTAAAATAGTCTCTCAAAATCTTCCTGATTGCTAATTCTCTCACATCAGTCTGACCCTGATCTACACACATGTTAATCTGCTGGATGGAAGCCTTGATACGGTAGATTTCCTCTATGAGACGGCGGTCCAGAGCCCGCTGCGCCACCACCTCAGTATGTAAAGCCCTCAGGCGCCGTGGGATTCGGTCCAGCAGAGACTGGTATCGCTGTCTGGAAAAAAAAGAGAAAAAAAAGAAACATGAGCTCCTGGATCAATGAAGGAAACAATTTAGTTTAATCTATGCTTTTATTTTAAAATCTCCTAATCTAGAGACTAAAGTTGATATAATACTCAACATTTCAACTGGACATATAAAAAGAAAGAACCCCACAGGATCACAGATCCTCCACCATGCACATCCATCCTTTGTTTTCACACTAGATAAAGATGAAACTAAAAAAAATCTTAAATCGAATCTGAGATTTTATTTTTAGGCCATATCGTCCAGCCCTATAGTGCAGCCTATGAGTTTACCAAACACCTACGTCATATGAGTTCCGATGGAACCAGGAAAATTTCCTGCCTAAGAGTAAGAGCTCAAATGGTTCTAGGAACTGAAGGCTGTGGTCCCTGGTTCTTCTCATCTGTCCAAATGCGAGAAAAAACAGCCTGGTTCCTGAAAGGTTACAGGAACTACAAAAAGTTTCCTAAAGTCTGAAAGCTAATAATATGTTAACATGTTTTTTCCCTGTCGATGGCCTAAAAGCATTTGCATTAGAGATCATCTACCTGCAATGAAATATGATTTTTTTAACCTTTAAAAGATATTTATTCATCTTTCTATTTACTCTTTGGTTTTAAGTCTTACAAGGTTCATCAAAAAGCAACCCCTCTACAGCTAGCTGCTAACCTGAGTTTGGCGAGGAGCTGTCCTCTCTCAGCACAGCCCACGGTCACCTGCCTGATCAGTTCATGGAAAATAATGTTGTAGATGTTCTGCTCAGTCCTCACCAGTTCCAACAAGCCCTCGAGCTGTAGAACAAATAATTCAAAATTTGGTTAAACTTCTTCCGCTAAGGTTCAAATAGGTCACCCTCTCATAAATTTGTGAAAAAGTTATTTTTATTTTTACAATTTGTTTTACTACTTTCAATGCATAGATGTCTTAAGATACCCCATCTCTTGAAAGGGAGAGTTTTAAATGTGTACATGTATTCAAAGAAAACATGAGGGAATTACAGTCTACTATAAATAAAATTATATGGGTTAAAATTATTCCGAAGAGAGCATTATAGGTCGATGCAATCACTGTTCAATGAATCAATAATCAAGCAACAGAATCATACAGTTTTAAAATAGAAATTTAAATGTATCTTTCATATATTTATTCTCATAAAATTACTGCAGAGATTCAAATAAAATAAATTTGCTAAACGTACACATTGCACGATCCTTAAACTTGTTAGGGGGAGGGGGTGATATACGTGGGGTAATTTTTACTCCGTAAAGCTCTTTTATCTGCATTTTCTTTGTATGAAAAGTGCTTTATAAATAAAGTTGGATTGATTGTTTGTTTGAAGCACAAAGGTGCCTCAAGAGTTAAATTAACATTTTTGGTTCTTTAACTGACTACAAGCTGCATGTTTTATAGGAATCCTGGTTTATTGTTCCATTTTTCTTTGCAGAAAAGATTTTTCTATGTGCAAAAATATACAACACAACTTTTTGCCAGTTGTACAAGTAAAAGAAATTTACTTGGCACAGTTCTGTCAGTTCTTCGCTCTGCTGATCCACTCCAGCCTTTTCCAGCATGTCATCCATCATCCTCATCAACTGAATCACTTCCAGTCTGCCACTGGGCCTCCTGGACACAAAACATTCCCACAAAAATATTATATTGCACACATCTACAGAGTGCTGTAATGTTTAAGAATGAACTGTTACATATTCTTTTTCCTTGTCAGTTTGATTCATTTACATCTTTGGACTCACAGTGATGGAAGAACTCGTAACTTCTGCTCCTGATCTTTCAGCTGCACTGTAAATGCACTGTGAAAGATGTACAACATGAAATACATTGACAAAAAAACTTTGCTCTGCTTTGATCATTATTTAGGAAGGGAGTGCAGTGAATAACATTAAAGGAAACTTACTCTTCAAACAACTCAAGACATCGAATCCCTTTGTTTTTCACAATGTGATACTCTTCAGGGATCACATTTTCTGAGACACTCAAGTTCTGAGAGACAAAGTGGTGAGAATTATTGCATTATAAGATTGGTTTGTCTGCTTATTTAAATGAAAGCAAAAGGTTGCCGCAGGGAGAGACTTTACACTGGTTGAATCCAAAACCCACACATGGTTAACCCAAAACCAACTAGGACGGGAAAAAAAAAGAAAAACTTTAAAATGATGAAGTAAATACAAATTAAGCTTTTCTTTTACAGAAAAAATGGCAAAACTGGTGGTGAAACTGAGTCTGAATTCCATCTGTGGTATTTAGGCAGAAAAGGTGGCCTTCATTGATATTCAAGTGATTGAGTTTGAAAAGAAAGAGGAGGAGACTGTACGGACTACTGTCACTCTAATCAGAACCAGTGCTGATTGATTCCTGGTGAAGACACCAGGAATGGACATGGAAACTTTATGCCGTTAGGAGATGAACATTGATTGGCTTAATACTATTTTAGCGTTAGCGTTGGGTAGGAACGTGAATACGGTCCTGGCTTTCGAGGTCTGGGAGAGGAACTCTCCCTAGAGTGCAACCCTAGTGAGTCCTTCTTAAAAATAGTTTAAAAAAATGAATAGAAGAAAAACAAGAGACATTTTGGTTGACACTCTCTGGGTGGTGAAATGCTTACGAGGGATGTCGTGGGGTAGTAAAAGAAAACGCTCCGAGTTTGTTGGCCTATTTTCTCCTCATTAAAAGAACAAGAACGTCGAACCCCACCCCCACTTCTCTCTGACACATGTCCTGACTACTATCTGTCCAATGAAGGCCATTAGACTTACAGAATCTTAACAAAAAACTAAAAGTTGTGTGGCTTTGCATACGTAGGACAGAAGTGATAAATACAAAGATTTAAAGGAAATAACAGTAATTACTGCAACGATTTACTACATTCACTTTGATTTTAAATGTGTGACTGTTTGTCCAGTATGTCTCTGTGTTGCACTGTGACAGACTGGTTGTACTTTATCTCTCGGCCAATGACCACTGGAGATTCCCCCCCTCCAACCCTGCACGGAAAAACTGCATCAGACAATGCATGTACTAATGGATTAACTTAATAACATGGACATCATTTTATAATGACATGTCATTTAAATCTTATCTGTGACATTTCAAAAAAGTTTAATACAAACTACTATATTCTACTTGCGGTATTTCCAAGTTACATTAGCAACACTTTCCCATTGACATCAGCGGTTGGTGCAGATGGGCCTTTGATGGCGTTTCCCTAGGTGGGTCATCTGCACTCGTCCTTTTTATTGTTGCTCTTAAGTGAGTGTGTGCATAACTGTGATCATGCTTTTAAATCCGTGGGGGAGGGATGTGAATACGGCTCATGTGGGATAATTTTAATCTATAAAGCATTTTGAGCTGTAAGTCTTTTATTAAAAGTGCTTTATAAATAAAGTTTTGATTGATTTGTTGCTAAAGTAACTTGAACCAATAATAAAAACGTCCCCGTTATTATAGGTGGTTCTTTCTTTCTCAGGCTTCTAAACAACATGCAATGCTTTTCGATGTATGTTATACCGCATGGAACACTCTTAAAATCAAATGGATGTGGAAGAGCAAAATAAATAAAATGTCAACCATCTGCTGACGCAGCTCACTTGCGTGTCTCCGATGCCAACCTTCTCATTCACCGGTGGGAGAAGAGTCATTTTCCTCTGAGTAAGCACAGCATCGCACAGGAATGAGATATCCCTACAGGAGCACCACATACAGAGAAAAAGAAACATATATTTTTGTTTATATAGTGTATTTTTTTAAACAGCTGATTTTAAAATAATTTATTATGATTGCATCAAATAATAGAGTCAATTGTTCAGTTCTTAGACCTTATATTTTAGGAAATCATCTGATGTTTATTGGATTTAAAAGTATTTTAATCTAACTTTAAGAGAACCAAATTACATAAGAGATATGTCAATATAAAAGGTACAAATACAAAGCCAAAATGTAAAGGCTTTCCTTCAAAATACAGTAAGTACAGCTAATGATTGCATAGCTAGGAGCAAGATGAGCAATTAAGTGGTTAATTTCCGTATTACTTTATTAGTCTCTCACACCTTTCTGAAGGAATTTCTCTCTAGTCTTCATCATTATTTCATGACCATGTTTAAGGCTGGGCTATAACGGTAGGACACATGACCTCATATTTGACTCTATAATACTTTGTTACAAAAAGGAGTTCATGACTAACTGTTAACTACCCGTGGCTACCAAAAAAACCCCAAATAATCAACCCTCACCCATAGTGACCAATCACAGTTGATATATGAGGTGTTTTTGCTATGTTTGCTCTAATAAACCTCAACAATTATCATGATAACAAAGGCTTGTAGAGATTAAGTGTTTGCAGTTCCTTTTGTTTTCTCTGACCACTGTACTGACTTAACAAATCTGACATAATTAAAAATAAAAGCAGAAATATGTATATTTTGTTTTTACTTTTCCGTATACAGACATGTTTGTGAAGAAAAATATATATTTTGTTTTTCCTTTTCCTATAAATGCTTTTTCATCATGAAATATATATATATATCCTTTTCTTTATACATGCATTCCTTGTTTTTTCATTCTCTTGTCTACTCGTTTTACTACTACCATATGCATTTCTGCCTCATTATGCAAATAAGGAGGGCTACTCTTCTTGGTCTAACTCCTCTACTATTGGTCAATAAACAGGAAGGAGCAGGATCCATGTGCAGAAGCAACAAAACGTGTGCTTAGTAGGGTTGGGCAATATGATCTAAAACGTGCAATAATAATATGTATTGCAGAATATTCTTTTTTTCTTTATATATAGGTCAAAGTGACTGCTTATGAACATTCTCACTTTGCAGATATAATGCAGCAAAATTACAAAAAGGTTTAGGGTGCCATTTAAAGAACACTTATTATGCAAAACGCATTAAAAAAATGTATTACATTATTTTTCCAAAACAAAAATTCTCACAAAATAAAGATAATGATATTTTACATAAAATAAAGGCTGCATATTATATTATAATTCTCTTCTTTTCTGGTTACTTATTCATATATGTAATACCACACAAAAATACACCTGCATATAATTGAATTAAAAATGCTTCAAGTTCAACAGATTATTTTCTGTTCAATTAAAAAACAAAATAATCTTTCAATATCCAGTGCTAAGACAAAGACTAAACATCAGTGTCCTTCTGTATCTGGTTTAAAGTATGTACTAGGTAAATACAGGTAAACACAGTTTGATGACATCAAAATGCATAACTGTGGTATAGTCAAAATGTCTACCTTTGGCTGGATTTAAATCATTTCTACTTTATACCTTTTATATTGCCCACAACTAGTCCGTTGATTTTCTTTACACATCATTTCCGTTTCTGGCTGATAAGCATACTTAAAAGGTCGTTTTTAGGTTTGATTCAGGTGTGTTGGAGCTGGAGTGCATCTAAAAGTTGCTGTACATCGGCTCTAGGTGACTGAAGGTGGAAACCCCAGCTTACTAGTAGTTGGTCATACATAAGGCTATGTTTTTTATCCAAAATCTGGGCTGTAAAGAAATAAAACGTCACATATGAGACTAAGTTATATAAACGATTGCCACTGTTTCCTCTCCATAACTGACCTGCCGGCTCCAGTCATTGATGTTGGCTGTTCCAGAAAGTATTTGTATTTGCTGCGTCCGAGTGGATGATGCCAAACTGCATCTGGCCGTCTGACTCCACAACTCTGTACAAAAAACATTAAAAGACAAAAAAAAGCTCATCCACAATTGCTTCTGATGAAGTACACCAAAGGACCAAAAGTATAAGCAGTTTTTGGTCTCATAGCATGGCATTGGGTACATTGCTTAAGAACATGTTATAGATTTTTTTTTGTTGATATTTTACATATCTTAAATATTTCAACAGTAAAAATCCGATGAATTGCTATGCATCAGCACTTTGAGAGGCATAATTTTATGATCTATTCATGATCTATCAAATCTGATTAGATAATACAGTTGGTACGGAACAGGGATGTAAGAAAATATCAATATGCCAATGTATTGTGGCATTTTATGTATCGATATTCAAAAGTAATGTATCACCCTTTTTAATTTTAAGAATGTGAATGGAACCTTAAATGATGACAGTAATTTTTGTAGTAAAATTAAAAGTATGACCTCCAGTTGGTGCCTGTTTTCACCATCTTCGTTCCCGGGGATCAACTAAATCTAGCAACATAACAGGACGTGTGATGGATGAAACAGATTGCACAGTTTCGAATGCTGTGACAGTTTTTTAAAAGTTTTTCAAAAATTTTGAAAATCACAATGTATAGTCTTCCTGGTATCTGAGTATTTTGTATCGTCTACTTTGTATCGTTTAAAAATGTCATATTGCCAGATTCTTGCCAATACACATCCTTAGAACGGAAAGTATTCAGACCCCTTTAAATTTTTCATTCTTTTTTTTCTTCCATGCAGACACTTAGCTAAAATCAAGAAAGTTAATTTTATTTCTCATTAATGTAGCTCCCCATCTTGACAGAATAAAAACAGACATGTAGAAACTTTTGCTAAGTCATAAAAAATATATATATTTTGAGCTGAGTGTCAGTATCTGTTTTTATATATAAACCGAACACTGACTCTAGAAGACTGTAAAAAATGGCACTTTAAACAATTACACACATACATCACAATATAATGTAAAGTAAATAGACAAATAAGTACTTCACAGTTTCGGTGATGTGCTGTGTGGCCCTGTGTGCGCCTGCTGGAGACAGTGGAGGTGAGGCTGAGCAGCAGTTCAGGTGGGATGGCAGGTTGTTTGACAGGAAGTGGCTCCTTCTTCCTGATCTCCTGATTTACAACTTGGATGCTCAGGTCAGCCACTACGAAAAATCAAGCAAATACCCAACAAGACTCCAAAATGGATGGGTTTTCACTCTAAAATGATACCAGACATCATTACCATGAGGATGAGCTTTCATTGTTTCTAAAAGCTCTCTAAACATCTTCCAACTCCCTTCATTTGGATTTAGCCACCTTATCTCTAATTTCTAGTAGAATGCTAGACTCTTTTGAACATTTTTTTGTATCTCTTGTGTAGTACCCTTATATCTTGGTCTAAAGTGGACCTAATGCTAAGAAATCATTGAAACTCCATATTTTGTAAAAAAGAAAGATTTTCATAAATCTTACGTTGTGCTTTTAGGAACCTGTGTTTAGCGTAAACATATCCTTGCAGAGACATGGATGGGTTTGTGCAGCAGTTATTCCAAGCATAATTTAAAGAGACCAATTGACCCGACAGCCATGTGTTTGGACTGTGGGAGGAAGCTGCAGCCGTTGCAGAGTAGGGCTGTGTTGAAATAATCTAGAAATCGATTCTGTATCGATTCTTGTAGAAATCGAAACGAATCGATTCACAAATTCAAAAATCGATTCTATTTTTTAGAATAGTTTGCCTTTTTTTAAACTGAAATAGGAAGGAACAGTCCAGACGGCCATTTAAAGTTTTGTGTCTGAAATGGTTAATACAGTATTCCATCGTTAACTGTTACTTACCCATTGTTAAGTCATTGAATATCAGGCATATAATTACAATAACAGCTTAAAAAAAACATTTATTAGCACTGACCCATATCAACATCGAGCTGGTTCAGATTGAATCGGATTGAATTGGATCAGATCGTTATAATCGATTCTAACTTTTGTGAATCGGAATCGAATCGATTCTTGACATTTGAATTGATACCCAGCCCTATTGCAGAGTATCAACAGATGCACAGATGGAACATGCATGCTGCTGTTTGCAACAAAAGCCCAGACCGGGATTCAAACTCAGGACCTTCTTACTGCAAGACAAGTTTCTTTTCTGCATTGTCGCACCTTCACAAGCCTTACCACCAATGCAGAAAGGCTTATTGTTGATATCAAAAACTTAGACTGATCAGATGTTTTCTTTGCACAAATGTTACTTCTTTTTGCTTTTTATATTTATATATATATATATATATATATATATATATATATATATATATATATGTATATATATATATATAATACAATAATAACAAGGCAAATGTACAAAGTGATCTCTGTGGAGTGAATTTGTGGAATGCTACTTAATTTAAAGTATTATATAAAAAATCTCTACTGTGACAGTACATGGATGTAACACAGTTTTGAGTACTGTGTATGGTGATAGACTACTGGGTGATATAGTGCATTGTATATTTATTATGGAGAGCAGCTTAATTATATAAATATCTATATTCGAGTATTTTCGTCGAGTCAATTGGGGTAGGATTAAATAAGTATCAGCTTTGACAGTTTTTTGTTCTGCAATCTTGATTCCTAGTTTCTTTTCCAGCTGACATTTGTTTTATATTTCTAATTTATATATTATTATTTTAATGTTCAAATAAAGAATTCATTCATTCATACAAAGTGTAATAAATTTTGATTACATATAAGCCCTGCTCAAGGAGTTATTTTCTTACTTTAGTACAGCTTTTGTCTACTCTACCCACCTCTGATCATTTAACTGAGTCACCAATAAGCATGTTTTAACCAAATATACACATACACAACCATTAAGTTTACTGAGAGGGGAAATTTCTTGTGTTTATAATAAGAAAACAAAAAAAAATGTCCAATGTTATTGTTAGATTCTGTTGAGCCCACTCAGTGGGTGACAAGTCAATAATGAATAAAGAGTATATCTTGTCTCTGGAATCAGTTTGTCCCGTCTATGGTTTAAACACACGTTACCTACTTTAGATAAGTGGCTTCAACACCTTTTAGTTTCCAATTTGAAAACATTATTTTTTTTTTTTATATATCAGATGGTACAGTCCAACAGTTACTCAATCATGGGCGGTTCCAGACAGGGGCCAGTGCCCCTGCAGAAGCGGCCCTGTTTTACAGTTTTAGAGTAAAGATGAATCAAATATTAAAGTGTTGCCCTTTTAACTTGAGTCGTATTGAGATAGGATCACAGTTTTCATCTGCTCGATCAGGGGGTTACACCTAAGCTAAGTGGCTCTTTTGCTCAAAAATTAAACAGTGCAAAAGTGCCCTGTTTTACTTTTTTTGTGTGTCCTTTAATCCCATGACAATACACAGATCCCAAATGGTCCCTGGTAAATTTAGTCTAGAACAGCTACTTTTCTCAGTACTTACGTATCACCAAATACTTTTTTACGCTTATTTTAGTAATTTTTTTATGATACTTTTTTTAATTAGTCACAAAAAGAATTAGTTAAAATATTATAATTTTTTACTTATTGTTGAGTTATATTATTTTTGTACATATAAGGAAAAAATATATATTTCTGCTTTTATTTTTAATTATGTCAGTTCTGGTCCTGCATACTCCTTGGTTACAATTTTTTGGCTACCGTCGCCGCCTCTTTAATTGTTTTGCATATAATTTACAGTTGTAACACATGAGCGCACATAATTGTTTTAAGCCATTTATACACACTTTAAAAAAATATATACATATATGTCTCGTGCATCATGACCATAATGATTTGTTTGTAAGTTTCTGAGCAGCAGTCTAAACAGCCTGCAGCAGCGGGTGGATGTGAATAATTTACCGTCTTCTCGCTCCCCCCTGGACGAGCTTGGCGCTGAGCTGGCTCTGGTCGTCGACAACGACATTTTTACCAAACCACGAGAATAGAGAAGGAGAGAACTTTTCAACTCTGACCGAGCCACGAACGGGAGATGCTAATATGTGTTATCTTGAATAACATTTTAAAAACGTAAGAACTAAAGCGCCCTTCCCCTCCACTGTCTCCCTGCTTCCTGATCCCGTTGCTATGGAAACGGCTTACCCACTAGCTGTTCCTCTATTCTATGTTTTACGGCTGCAGTTTCACCACGGTGCATTTAAATAGAGTCGTACTTTATCCTTTTTACAATGAAAAGGCCTCAAAATTATAAAACATAAAATATAACCAGTTAATCACTCAACACTGTGTCAGATTATTATATTTGACACGCTTTGATTCAAACTTATAAAAATAATATGAACATTTCAATCTTTTCTGCACTTTGGTTTCTTATGGTAGAAAAAGGTAGGCTATCTTCAGTGACTGACAATATTTTATCTTATTTTTTTCTTATTAGGTGGTTCGGTTAAGTGTTTCTATGTCTGTGCAATTAGCCTATGTTGAAATCTGTAAATTTCCTTGACAAATAGGATTTTTAAAAAACTTTAAAGTATGACCTGTCAAATCGGATTGACAGACTTTTTTTTACAAAATACAAAAAGTGCTGCAAGTTTCTTATTACAGATAATATTTTTGAATCCAGTTCTAAAAAAAAAGAAGGCTAAACAACCAAATAAAAAAAGGTTGGTTCTGTTCCGGGAGCTATGACTGGAGATGTTGCACATATGTTGTTGTTTCTGCATACTGTTGTCCTTGGATGCTGCTGTTACAACCGAATTTCCCCTAGTGGGACAATTAAAGGTCTATTTTATTCTATTCTATTCTAAACTATTCTATTTAAAAAAAAATTGTTTTAACTGATTATTATTTATTATTTAGCTACTTTATACTT
The DNA here is from genome assembly GCA_028564705.1 of Apricaphanius iberus. Classification (NCBI taxonomy): domain Eukaryota; kingdom Metazoa; phylum Chordata; class Actinopteri; order Cyprinodontiformes; family Aphaniidae; genus Apricaphanius; species Apricaphanius iberus. The sequence goes on along the minus strand of JAPXFQ010002705.1, from coordinate 1,566,564 downwards.
TTATCTCATCATATCTTATTATTCTCTTATATTTTATAATTTGGAATGCTATCAGTCTTAACACTTAATCTCATTTTCTACTGCTTATTTTAATATTCTAACTTCTTATTTTAATCATCCTGCCAGTGTTTTCTCTGTGGGAGCCCTTTGCATCGGGGCCTGTAAAGCACTTTGAGAAGCTTTGTAGTTGGAAAAGCGCTTTATAAATAACGTTTGATTGATTTATTCTATTGTATTCTATTGTATTGTATTCGATTCTAATCTAATTCAGATGTTTTGATTTTAAATTGGAAAACTGATTCACATTTTTTTAAATCTTTATTCATAGTTTTTTTCAGCGTCTGATACCTCTATTGTATGAATCTGTGTATGAATAAATTCCTATGCAAGTTGGGTTGGAGGATATCGCGCATGCGCCGTGCATTACACCGGAAAATGTTTGCTAGAACTCCGGAGTAATTCATCTTCGACGCAACACACGATCTCCGCTGCCTCCTGCAACTTATCGGACACAAAGCAAGCAACTCCACAAAGCTCCAAATAAAGTAAGTTGACAGCTCTCTCAGCGTCTACCTATGGTTACGTTAGTGTAACCTAAGGGAGCAGATAAGGATGGAGACTTGTTTCCCTTCTTCGCTCCGGGATGTTTTCCCTCCGGAGCCGGGCGGGGTGTTCCTTAAAAAAAAAAAAAAGAAAGCTCAGCGGTCCAACTGTTTTGGACTTCGAACTGGTTAGCGTTAGCCAAAGTTAGCTTCGGCTCCGAGCTGTAGTCTTGCAGACGTACCCAGGTACTTCCTGTTTAGCCCGCTTTCACCTGTTTTGACAGCTGTTCTCGAGTCACCAGGAGAGGCATGTGAAAGCTATTGTAAGAACCAAGCGAAAAACTGATATATTTCTGATGTGTTAGCCTGCTCCTTGCTAATTTATCTTTCGCAGTTTGTAGTTTCTGCGTTTACTTAGCTGCCGCAAATGCAGCCTCTCCGCCTGTCATTGTATGTTAAGGAAGGCAACACTTTGTCACTGCTGTTCAGCTTTCTAAATGCTTATTAAGGTACAGTTTACATATAAAAAAAACAGGGTAAATCAGGCTAGCCAGCTGGTGATATCCTAAAACACTCTGCCCCATCCAGGCCTGTGGACATCAACAAAAGCAATAATTAACCCTCTTTAGGAAAGCAACAACATTGTCATGTGAAAATCACAGCATCGCCAGCTGTCTTTGACGTTTCTGTTTCAGTAGCACTTCATGGTCCTCTGCCAAAAAAATACTTTTACTATAGAAAGGGTCTTATGAAGCTGTGGTTGATTTCGGTTTCAAAGCTGACAAGCATGTCAAAGCAGAGTTTGCAGACGCCTTTCAGACAGTGCCTTGCTTGATCCCACTAACATGACTACATGCTGCATGTCACACTGTCTGAACATTTGGTTTTTGTGAATCAGAGCCCGGATTATTGTCTTGAGAGCTCACAACAGGCCACCAAGATTCTATTCAAGTCAAAAATGCGTTATTTATCCCAGAGGGAAATTAAATGTCCTAACTCATATCTCCCAATTATCTTTAAAGAGTTTTTGTTGATGGGGATGCTATGGGCAGCAAGGAGCTCCAGTAGCAGTCAGTCTTGCGATCAGTCTGAAGAAGCCTCTGATTGAAGACTGTTACTTCATGGTTGTCATGACTTGCTAAAATTTATTTTTAGAGCACTTTGTTAATGAAAAAAAATCGGAATTAGGTCCTTTACATATTAAAAAAAATCAATACAAATATAAAGCACATTGAATTGCCTTGTTGCTGATATGTGCTATAGAAATAAAATTGACTTTATTCTCTCTGGCCGTGTGGTTATAAAGCCAGGCAGAGAGATGTTGGAGTCGGGAATGGTTTGAACTTCTTCCTTTCTGCTCTTTGGTCTTGCTCTGCGTCAATGAAGCCTCATTTTCAACTCTTCTTGGAGTTGGGGAGCAGTCACTTGCTAAATACACCCCCCCCCCCCCAGTAACGCATTATTACAACACTGCAAAAAAGAAGTTAAAGCAGAAATCCTTCCAGCTGCACAGCCTCCAAAACCAGAGATTATAATTGTCCAAACTAGGGTTGGGTTGAAAAAAAAACAAAAAAAGTAAAATCAATTCTGAATCGATCCTTTGAGAAATCGTATTGATTCACAATTTCAAAAATCGATTTTATTTTTTGGCATAGTTTGCCCTTTTTACAACTAAAATAGCAACGTAAAATCCAGACGGCCATTTTAAGTCTTGTGTATGAAAGGGTAATTACAGTTTCCCCCGGTGAACTGTTACTTACTGAGTGATGATGCATATTGAATTACAGGCATATAATTAAGGTTACAGCTCGAAAAAATGTAATAGCATTGACCTATATCAATATCGAACTGGATCAGATCGAATTGTGATAATCGATTCTAACTCTTAAGAATCGGAATTGAATCGATTCATGAAATTTGAATCGATACCCAGCCCTAGTCCAAACTTGTTTGATGGGGAATATTTCAAGGTAATATGATTTAAGTGATTAATTACATGTTAGGAAATGCATTTAGGGAATATGACATGTAGAAGATCTAAGACGTAAGAGTGTTTAAACAGGCGTTGGTGAGGAGCAGATTTGATAAGGACGCCCTCTGACCTCGTTCCTTTCAGCTCTGCGGTGTGAAATGTTTTGTTAATTGTTTCAGTTTGTACCATAAGGCTGGGGGGAATGAGAGAGCGCAGAAGAGATCAGGCTTTGCCCAGCTCTGGGGTCCAGTATGATGATTCTGACCGGTTGGGACTACTGCCTTGTCCTTGTTGGAAGAGGAACATTTGTTCTATCTATGACACATCCAACATCTAAACCAAAATAATTATGAACAAAGGTCTCCAAAAAAGAACAAACCACAATTTACCCAGGAGAGCTACTCCAACATGCAGCCACTGTTGGCCGTGCAATCCTGTGATCAGGTGTTACCTTTTTGATACTAATTTTATATATGTTAATGTGCCGAAGTTTTCTTTTTTTCTAAACTCAGAAAAGTGCATTGAAGCACAGGCCGTTTGTTGATGCATTTATGGGCAGAAATATTTTTTCAGTTAAAATAAGCGGACCCGATCAAGTGAAAATCAACAGATATCGATCTCTGATCAGTTGATATGTACATCTCTTAACAGCTCACTTTCTCTCTGCCTGGTTCTTTTATTTAATTAAAAACTTTATAAGTTGTAATACTGTTCGCCTCGGTTTCCTGTAAGAGATCAGTCTTTAAAAGTCTTTTTGTAAAGCATTTCTTAATCCAATTATTTGTGATTTAATCACTGTAATTAGTAGTAGAAGATGTGTTTCCTTTGCTAGGGAATGGAACTAGACACTCCAGGATGCTTAAAGATGTTATCTTACTACTTGACTTACCATCAGCACTTTGCTTGGGGCAGTGATACATTTATAGATTTTTAAATATGTGTTGCCTATATTATTGAGCTGTAAAACTCACTTCCTTTCTCTTACAGATAAAAATCTAATCCTTTAGGCATAAAAATATGAAAAGGGTTTCAAAATTAAAGGTGTAACTTCTGGACTTTTAGAAACACAGAAAAATGTCTTTTTTTTAAAAGAAGATTTTTCTATTATTATAGAAATTATAATTCTGAATTATATTGATAGTTACAGACAATACGTTATGATACTAGTGGTTTGCATTTTTAACATTTAATTCGTTAATTGATTCATTGGTTTTAGCAGTGTATTTTACTAGGAGAAACACTGGTTATTAAAGATAATAAAGCTGAGAATAATTTTACAATGCAGCATTAAGAATCCAGCCAATGAATTTCAGTTTTACCATAAGTATAGCAAGTGATTTTTTTTTCTCTCACTCTCTTATTTTAGTCCCATTGGGTGACAAGAAACAAGAATATTTCTTTTATTGAGATGTTAAAACTATTTTTGGGTAAAAGGTACATTTTGTGCTCTGGACGATTTTGCCATTAAAAGTAAAATGAACTCCTATTCGTAGATGTATTTTCACGCCCTTATTCTTAAAAAGGGTTACTCATTCAGCTATCCAGATACACCCTTTTTAATGTGCTACCAGCACAATGTGTTGTTTTAATTTGTCTGCTAAAGTTTCTGACTGCCATCTGAAAATCAGCACGACGGTAGGCATTTAAAAAATCCCACATATTTAAGCTAACACTACTTGTTTAAAACAGCAGTCCCCTACTAAGCCCTAAGATGACTGTTTGTAGCTTTACAGTGAAACTCTCTGCTGTGTGTAATTGTGACTGAGGACACAAATCACCGGTGGTCGCGTGATCGTAGCTCGGAGAAATTGGGTGAAATTCAAATGAGGGAGTCGAGCAGATTTCTAACACTCAAAGCATCTATGAGTTTTCGTTTGATTGTGCTTTTTAAGACTGTTAAACAGCAACTTCATATTCATTATGGATTTTTCTGGAATACTTTCAAGTATATCCTGAAGGTTATAACTTATTTTCCAACAAAGACTGACCGTCAGGGTTCCAAGTCCGGTCCCGGAAAGCTACTTTTCTGCAGTTTTTAGACGAGTCCCTGCTCCAACAGACCGAAATCAAATGAACGGCTCGTTACAAGGCCTTTGCCAAACTTTATGGCTGAATTCAACCTGCAGAGATGCATCTAACGAAATGCTGCAAACTACTCTGATAAAGGGGTGTTTTATGATGCAACTTCAGTGCAGCATTTGCTCAAATTTCAGTGACATTTTTGAATTTGGCTTTCTGAAATGTTCTCTTTTGCGTCTGTTTTGAGGACAGAAAACGTCTGCTGACTGGAACTGGATGTTTTCAGTCTGGCTGAAAAGCTTTCGCATATTCCTACTGATATTTTTTACTAAAGATGTTTCCCAATCAACTTTAGATTAACAATGGGCGAAACGTACAACATAATAAAAAAAAACACCCAATATTGCAAATTAGTTCTTTGCTGTTTACTATTTAACGGAACGTTTAACTTGAAGGATTTTTAATTCAAATACCTGCCACATTTTTGTGCAAATCTAAATTCATTAATAAGTAATCAGGAAAGCAGAACTAAATATTATTTCTCTTTTTTTTTTACATTTAACTTTTTTTAAAGTTGTTTGGCGAATATGCGTCTGGAATCTGAGATGGTTTAAAAACAATAATTTTGATGCAATAAACAGCAGAAAATAATTTATTGCAATAAACATTGTTTCTGCACATTCTTCAGATTATAGAACAATATTGTTTTGAGGCCATATCGCCCATCCCTAAGGTATATAAAAAAAATGCAAATATTAGCAGGACTTATAACTTTTTTGTGTTTTATTTTGTTGGCAGCACTGTTGGCTTTAAAGTCTTACATCTGCTAGGAGGCGTTTTTGAGGTTAGCGAGTTTCCTGTCCCTGATCTTTAGTGTCCACTGCAGAATTTGTTTGGTTGCAAAAAAAACCCGATTGGAAACCCGCTGCATTTGGTGTATCCATAATTCTGAGTTGCTGTTAAACTGTTTTGGTCTTTTTTGTGTTACATTTTTGTTACTGTGATTGCAGTCAGTTAAGTGCTAATTACTATTGCGGTTCCCTTCAGTTAGCCCACACACGCTAAATAAATTATTTACTATTAACAACTGTTTCACTGCTGCATATGTGGTTCCTGAGGAGGAGAAAAAAAGGAAAATTGAAGTCCTTGGGTCAGGTTCACAGGGAGACCAGCGGAGTGATTAGACAGAAGAAGTTAATTTTGTCCGAAACCCTGGCTGTGTTGTATAGATAGAAGAGAGGCTGTATAAAATGCATCACCTTTCAGTTGATTAGGCCTGGGCAAAAAAATCGATTCAATTATGTTGAATTTTTATATTGCAGGGGAAAAAAAAGAAAAAGTAAACAGAGTTTTTATGTAATTGAATATTTTTGGCTCTGTGGAGCTTCCGTAGAGTAATTGGTGTGGGGTTACTGCATCACAAACCTATTCCAACACCGGAAACAGAGGAATCCAGCCGAATATGAAACACACCAGTCTGTCCGAGACAAATAAAACCACAGAACCAACAAACATTGGCTGAAAATACAGCCAACTGTAGCCGAATCCTTAGCAATATTTTCTGCCATTTTTACTTATTGCTTTTCTTAATAAGTAGAGGAGGAAGAGAATGAAAGAAAAGAAAATCTGAGATTCTTATTTTGGCCATATCGCCCAGCCCTGGTCAAGAGTGTTACCAAAGGGACAGATTTTCTTTACTTCTCATTGCCTTTAGCTACATAAAACATCATACAGCATGTGGAGAAGACCAGCTAACTTAAAAAAACAACATTTGTGGACTCCTTTGATTCAGTGACAATTAAAGTTTTTATAATAGTTTCAGTTAACCCCCAACAAAAGCTTCACTGGAACCGTCCAGCTTTCATTTCTATTTATAGGAATTTAGCACTTGTTCCTAAACTACTGATGAGTCCAGATGAGGTTGTAAGCAATACATCTTAGATGACAGGGAAACTAGATTCAGTCCAAGGTGTCTACCTCGGCTTCTTTTTGTCTTCCTCCACATCTTTACGCACTCATAACTTTGTCAGTGATCCCGTGATTTGGCAGGGCTTCATGGTGCTGGCTCATGTAAGGAAACAACTTGGCCCCGCACCAGCGGGTGTTGTGCCTTTGTCAAACACAGCGGGCTCTTACTTGTTTTTATACAGGCAGTTTTTATACAGTCAATGTCTTGTTGCAATCTGCTGGGATTTCTTAAATAGAAAACTTTTTTAACTGATTGGAATGTTTGTAAGATTGCATTGAAATTAATTTTCTTGTAAAGTGCCTTGAGATGATGATCTGTCGTGAATCGGCGCTATATAAATAAACTGAATTTAATATGAACACGTTGGTTGAATTAAATGTGCAAACGCTGAGCTGTCAGTGTCATGCATAACAAAGAAAATAGATTATTTTATGTACTTTTCTTTTTAAAATGTCCTAAATGTTTCATTTTGCTTAATAGTGCTCTGCGATAGCTCAGTGACTCAGTTGTTTGTGTAACACTGGGAAGTCGGGCATCTGCACAGTCATCCAGTTACTTGAATGAACACCATGATTAGCATAGCAGGCGGAGCCTGTTTTTGCAGACTCATTTGCACAAAGGTGGCGGTCGAGGCGAGAGTGACCATGCCAGAGGTGGTCATCTGTACACTCTCTACAGGCAGCAGGGAATAAATAGAATGGAAAAAAAAAAACTAGAAGCCTGTCTATCTGCAGTTAGGTGCTCGTTATCCAATCATTCACTGCTTCTTTATACTGATGAGACGGATTGGATGGTCTTTAGATTGCAAAAAAATCTTCTTACTTAAAAGCTTAAACTTGGAAACGGACAACTGTGTCATAAATGGCAGGGACGAGATATAGAAGTTGGGTGTGTCTCACGTAAAAGTGGCTTTAAGAACATGCCTAAGTCAAGTTTTATCATGTGTAAATGCTCATCCGTGTATTTGTGGTGATTATTGTGATCCTCTGCTTGCTGGGTTTCTGAAGAAAAATGTATGCTGCTTTAACCAAAACTGGGAAATACAAGCACATTATGGTTCTTATTATTGTTCCCTTTTGTTTGATCTCTCTTTAACCTGTATTATTGTATTCTTTATTTTTTTTATTTATCTTCTTTAGTTTAGTTGGGGTTGAGACTGCTTCTGTACGTAAGGATCATTAAAGATGTTTCGCTCCCCATCTGCACAATGCTTTTTAGTTCAATCAATCTCTTATCTGGATTGTTACTTGTAACAGGAACTTCCAAAAGTTAATGGGTGGACTGTTCTTGTGACAATTTATTGGTAATTTAATAGATAATGTGTGATTTGAGCACATGACTTATTTTGCTTCCTGCATCTCAGCCTCTCCGGAGAGGTCTGGAGGGTAATTTGCCTGGTGTTAACTGTATGAATGCCCTCTCTGTTCATGTAATCATGGCGCTCTGTAATCATGTAATCTGTGACTCAATGGCTCCTTCTTTCGTTTCTTCTTGACCGCTTTTATTCATATGAGAGGAAATTTGCATTTCAGATTCTATTTTTGTGATGGATTTTTGCAAAAGCGGTTACAGTTATATTGAATTTATTTTTGAATCAATGAATGTGATGGATTTAGTCTATTGCTAGAAAATAATTTTAGTTTAACTGCGTTTCTTTAAACTAGAGAATTTTTAGGTTTTTGGTTTTCTTTAAAGTCAGATATGTCGATTCTGATTTTCACCCATTACATTTTTGAAGACGAAGATACAATAGAAAGAAATGTGTTGCAGATTAATTTAATTCAACAGAAAAAAAAGTTAAGATTATCCCTACTTTTGAATCGCAGCATAGATCTTTAACTGCTGATCTAATAAAATAAGAAAAGTGCATCCAACATGTTGTTAGTGGAGCTGTTTATAGATAAATTGTGGGAGCATTTGATAAAAGAAAATTCAGATTTTTCTACTTAAAACCTACGTCTTTTACAGTAAACAATGAAGCCAATTAATCCTTTTATAAATTTAATTGACCTCAATAATTTTGCAAGCTGCCACAATCACCATTTGCATGCTTTCATGTTTTCTTCATGGGTCTCCCTCTAAAAAAAGGCACACATGGTCCAAATATCGGTAATGGCAGAGTAAAATTAGATTTCTTGTTTCTTTCAAACTGACTTGTTTTGTTGCTTGTTTGAACTTCTACAAAATGTAACTTGCAGTTTTTCTACTTTTTTTGAAGCGCAATTTCGTTCAACTAGTTCATTTTGTATTTTTTGTCTTTCTTTTTAAAAAATATTAAAACTGTTTTCCAGTTTCAGTGGTAAATGTTCTTTAGAAATTAAAGTTTATTGTTTATTTTACATGTATTTTATTTGATTAGTTGTACATGGTCTCAAAACAACAATATTATTGTTTAACCCAATAATTTCTGAGGCAATTTATGGTCCAGCAAAATTTGTTAATCTGAGCCAATCAAAGGATAATTGGCTGATTGAGTAATTTGTGAATCTCTACTTTTAAAGTCTTATTGCCAGACAGCTTTTCCAAATATGAGATTTGTTGTTGAAAATAGGAATGCCTTTACCACAAAGTGCAACTAACTAACTAACCCCAAAGATTCCTTGGAAAGTTTAAAGAAGATGAAACAAATATTTTAAATAATATTTAATAGGCTGCAATATATATAATTAAAGTTTCACCTAATGATTAAATTACTAAAATAAATAAAATGAATGATACTTTTATTTGTCAACATGTACCTATATTAAAACATCATTATTTTTTATTATAAAAGATTTCCTCCTATGAAAAGCTATGTTATGAAAATATGGGTTTGTATGAATGTCATGACTTAAAACGATGGTGGGTTGCAACTTTTTCTGCAATTCTAATTTACGTTGTGCATTGATGCTTGCATAGGTGCATATGTAACTGTACTATATGTGAACAAAGCTTTTCCTCCTCCCATTTGTTTTACTTGTCTGCTTTTTGCCTATGTTGTTCATGAAAACCAAATAAAATGTTAATTACATAAATGGATACAAAATAAAGTTTTACATGGAAGTTCCAGATGATTAATTAATTAAGCAAGTTTATTCAGTCAGCTATACATGAATAAAATCTTTGAGAATATGTCATCATACAATCAGAACATTTTACTAATGAAAACTCAGTGGTTCTGTTGATTGGTAAAGTTGACTTTCAGAGACTAAAAATAAATATATTAGAAAATATGCAGCTAATGTGATATTTTACAAATAGTTTTTTTTTCCTTTTCAGCATTTATTAACTCCGCTATTGAATAAAAAACTTGTCTTAATTGTGGAAACAGTAACTTTCCGATGAAAAACCATATATACACATATATCCTAATTTCATGTGCTGAAATGTTTCAATGTGGTTCAGAATGACCTTTTCAATGACTGATTACATAATAGGCAGTAGTTGATTTAGACATTAAGGTCAGGCCACTTTATTGCAAATAGACCCAAACTATTAATGTTGCAAATGATTGTTTGTTAGGCAATAATAAGTTCACATTTTGTTTCCCAATAAGATATTCAGGCTGTTTTACGAGGTCTTACTGTGACTTACTTCCTTTAGTTGTGGCTGTGATTGTCATACATGTGAGGGCCACATTTATGATCCAGGTTCTCTTCTTTTTTTTGGTTTATTGTGCAGGCTGACTCGTGACACAGCTGGGCAGACAGGAGGTAGGGGAGAACATTAGCCCTGGTCTCCCTTAGCTCATCCTGAGTTAACCTGCTAGCCATGGATGACAACTCCTCACTGGGCAAAGTCAGCAGCTCAACAGAGTCCGTGGCCACCGTCACCAGTGAAGAGTTTGTTCTGGTACAGTCCAGCTTGGCCAGTTCGCCACAGGGCTCTGAGGGCAGACCAAGACTCAAGGTCAGAAACGTGTAATGTGTTTCTTGAAGTGTAACTAAACCCCAATTTTTGCTTATAAACTGTATAAAAGGGTTTTTACCAATGCAATCTTTCAGTTTGAGGATATATATTTGACGTTTTCGTGTAAACTTGTTATATTCCACATATTTTGGGCTAAAAACGTCTTAGTGCTGCTGTTCATGGTCATTGTGTGGTACTGCATTTGAATTTTCTGATAACCTAAGATTGGTACATGAGAGTTCATGACTACGTCACAGGGACAGACTCAGAGACGCCCTCCCACTCTCAGAAACACTCGCCCGAAGCTACTGAGCATTGATGCTAGCACTAGGCTCTCTGTGGTTGTTTGCTACTATTCGTGCTGCTGGCTTCAGGTTGTGCTGACTCAGCGCTCTGAGCCAAAGGCTTGAACTGATAAGTCGTTTGCCCGCTGCGCTTCATTACAATGACCATACACTAATGTATTGACATTTTTAAAAATATCTAGAGGAAAGATAATTTTTTCCACTGACATCAGTATTGAATCTAATACTGATGGATAGACATATTTGTCATATTTTGTTTAATGTTATTTACAAAGAATCTTCTGTTAAATAACTGTATAATAAATAAAAGTACTTTGCATTTTGTGTAAAATATCAGATTTAGCTTGCTGAACTATAATAGAATTTTGTTTTGGCCCTCTGAGTGAAAACGTTTTGGCGCCCCTGTTCTAGTTGATCAATTGTAACAAAGAAGGTCACCAACTACCAGTTATACTTTTCATTTTACTTCAAAAAGTACTGTCATTATTAATTCAAATAAAAATAAATAAAATAGCAATAAAAAATGATACATTGTTTTTGAACACGAATACAGTATTGTGACATAAAATATACCCATATATCGGTGTATAAATATTTTCTTACATACCTATTTTGATCATATTTGGAGTTTCTTTCTTTAAACATTTTCCAAGATTAAATAATATTTAGATTTTAACTGTCTGCATCCGTTGTAGAGTGGAGTCCCAAAACTGTGTCGAATACATTTGTGCAGTCGTTTTTTTCCACTTCTGTGTAATCACAAACTAAAAAATGTGTTGTTACTCCTGTAATATTTTTTTTTTTTACCTGCCCAGATGTCCTGGAATGGAAGCGATCAGCTAGAAAGGGCTATGGAGGAGGTGTTGGATGACTATGATGAGGTGAAGGTGGAAAAGAGCTGTGTGGAACGGATGGAGAAGCATAAGGAACCAGAGAGCCAAGTGCCGGACACCAAACCTGAAGGTATACACCCAGGATCTGATAGGTTTAAAGAAGTTTAACATGCTCATGATCTCTTAGCAGTACTTTTTGATTCACCAAATGCTGTCAAAAAGCTGTTTGCCGCTTCAGGAAGAGCAGTGTAACTGGGTCAGTATACATGCATTTGGTCAGTTAGCATGAATTTGTCTTTTAGTTTACCTTAATGAAGCCTGTTTGTATCTAATCAAATGTAAAATTTAAGCAGCTTAGGATAACTGAATTCAGTTACAAGTAGTCTTATTTGACGCGCTCAAATTCTGCTTTAGCCCTGTCTGCTGAGTTTGCACCAGTCTTGTGTTCTGAGTGGAAGCGAACAACTCTTATTGTCTTTGTAGCATTTATCAACTCAGTGCACCCGCTATTTGCAGTTCAGTATTCAAACATTCACCCATTCGAGGATTTTTCTGTGGAACATAACTCCCTGTTATTCACAAAAAATTTGCCTTTTTACAGGATTTTATTTGTTGCACATATCTAAAATCTTCAAAAGAAGATGCATCTTAGGAAGCTGGAATCCTACTCTGCACGCTATTGGCTGATGTTTGCTAAAGCCAATCTAGGAACGCAGTGTATTTTCCTTGTAATTGATTGGCTGTACCCTCGACAGCAGAGATTTGAAAGACCGTATAACTTAGCTTCTGGAGTGATAGGATGGTTTTCACTGTGTATTTTAATCCAGATTAAGGTATATTTGGTGTTTGAACTTTTAAAATAAGCAGTTATCAGGATTTTTAGAGAAGGTCTCAAGTATTGGTAGATTTCAGCAATTCACAGGCGCCTGTGGTCTCTAACCTCACCTACAAATACTGGGGATCCATTGCATTTTGACAACTTTTAGGAAAAAAATCACTTTAAATTGTGCTTGAATATTTGAGAAAGGTCTTGTTCTGGAAATTATGTTGGTCATTTGACCCCTTTTGCTATTTCACACTTTCATCACATAATTAGGTCATCAGCAGGACTCTGTAATGCTTGACTGGAGGGGCAGATAGGCCATCGGGAGCACTGTAACGTTTCCCGGTGCTGAGCTGACCCAACGGTCAGATGGTGCTTGATCCTTTATTTTATTTAGAGGTATGGTCCTAAACTTTTGATCAGCCAGTCTTAGTTTAAGTGTTGTTCTCAATAAACGGCATGCCCAGATAATGTTATGTCTCATTCCCATTTCTTCTTGTTGCATGTTGAACCTCTAATTGGAACCTTGTTTAGATCCAATCCTGCTGCATATTTTTTTTGTGCCATTTCTCAAGTGTTCTTAAGCTTTTGATCTGTATTTGGTAAAGGTGTGTTGGAATGGGGATTCATTCAAAAGTTGCAGGGTAGGAGCTCTTTAGGACTGGAGTTGGCCACCCATGGTCTTCTGAAGATTTCCAGTCACGAGTAATGTCTATCAGCAGGTTGTCTCTTAATTATTTGGGTTTTAAAATGAATCAGACCTAAGAGGATTAGGAATGAGTTGTAATCTTTAAAGGGTATATGTAAAAATGATGAAATAGTTTTACTTTATTTTCTCTGTACTTCAAGGAAAAATAAAACTAGAACAAAAGAAAAACGGAGGTGGTTTGGGTGAAACAGCAACTCTGGGCTTGATGTAACCCAGTGCTGTGCCCCTCCCAAAGTTTTTGCTGTTGGATCAGCACAGTGTTCACTTGAACTCTGACTGCTTTGCATGTAAACATGGTTGACTAAGATCAGCAAACAACAGTCCAGCTAGAACACATGTAGAGCAAAACTAATGCATCGCAACAGACATTTTGCTTAAGAACTTTTAGGCAACAGGACCTAGATAACTACTTTGTAGTGTTACATGTATGGATTGGAATGATGAGTCAAGTTAAAAATATTTTTTAAGGTCTTGTCAATGTCAAATTCAGACAGTTTTTTTAATGTCTATTTTTTTTACAGTTCTACCAATACCCATGTATGAAAACAACAAAAATGCTTGTAAAAGTGGAATCTATGAAGGGGTAACGGATCTGTTCCTAAACTAAAATATACAGTCCTATCTTGGTCACTTGTGCATAAACACAGTCTGTTCAGGTCCAGAAATCAAGTTCGACGAGGTTCAAAGTCCTTTACTTATACAGGTAAACCAACCTGAGCTGCAGCTAATTGTGAGGATAAACCCAGAGTTGTTGCCCAACAGGAAAATCATGATTTATACCAGTGGCTTGCCACTCTTCTACTATATTGACTTCATTAACAAACATCTTTTACAAACCTGAAAAGCCACCAAAACTTAACTGAAAAAGGATATTGGTAAGTGTATTTTACACACGCAAAACTTTTATACTTTAGCCTGTTTTGAATTATTTTATTGACAACATTTCTGTTTGCAATATGTCTGAATAAGATAACTTTTTTTTTATTCAGAATTTTACTTGCACTAAATTTAGTTTGGCCTATAAAAAGTCTGGGAAAGCCCTGATCATGATTGCATGGCTTTGTAAGCTTCTGATTATTAATTCACAACATTTTAGTAAATCATATGTACATTTCAGAATGTAATTTAGTTCGGAAAAATCTCAGAAATCAAAAACATTAATAAGACGAGATAATTTTGGAACTCAACAAAAGTCTGGTTCCTTCTGGGGTTTTATTTCTAAATGCCTGAAGGTGCTACACTAATCAGTTCAAACTATCTATGCACAAGAATAGATACCCTGGGAATATCCACCAAACACACCATTAAGGAAGGAGATTTGTTCTGTGTCACAGAGAGTAACGTTTTTTGTTTTGTTTGTTTTTTGGTGCAAAATGTGTGTACAATCCCAGGGAAAAAACTACAAATTTTCTTAAAATACTGACTGAAGCTGTTAATAGAATATTATTATCTACAGTGATATTAATCCTGTACTTACATGGAACTGCAAGGGCTCTTGTAGAGGAAAAAGCAGTTGTTCCAAAAGTAATTGTAAAGACTAATTTAGATTTGGGAAACATACAAAGACGAAAAGACCCTAATTTGTTTGAGACATGTCATCCGCTCTGATTAAAAACTAAAATCGAAACCACCATTGTCATTGCTACATTAGGTGTGTTTCCACTATTGGAACTTTAGGGTTATTTGACCCGATTTTTGTCTGAAGGGTTAATCTCTGCTAGCTCCTCTCAGCCGCCATATCTCCACAAATAATCAGCCCTTTGAAGTAATCAGCTACAGACAACTGGAAACCATATTGTTTCAGCGGCAGGTAGAGTCACTGATTAGCATAAAAGGCACAGTGAGCAGCAGAAATTAACAAGTGAATTGAGTTTGTAGCAGTGGGGCTTGTTGATGCTTTTCTGATTGATCTGACTCGATTGAGATATCTCTGAGTACATACTCCCGTTCAGGTACTCCGTTGATCCCATAGATGGCCTTGAAAACAGCCCTGTCGGCCCGGCCTGATGAAGTAGAGACTCACGATTATCGGGACGGGACGGTCAAATTACCCTGAAGTTCTGATAGTGGAAACGCACCTATTTTAAGGGGAAAAAAGGGGGAAACTCACACACCTGAAAACATAATCCCAGGTGTGAAGTATGAGGATCACAGCATCAAGCTGTTTCATGCTCTGTGGGTGTTTTGCTGCAGGAGGGAGTGGTGCACTAACATAAACAGATGGCTTCATAAGTTAAGATATTTCCAAATAGACACGGTTTGGAAATATTTAAGCAACATCTCCAGATATCTGCTAGGAAGTTAAAGCTCTTGCACAGATTGGCCTTCCAAGCGGCTCAACTACAACAGAGACAATTAAGTGGTGGGTTCATCATAAAACCTTGACCTCACATGCAGAGAAACTTTATTGGCAAAGCTGAAAAAGTGCGTGTGAGCAATGCAGCCTATTAAAAATGATTCTATTCTACCAGGTCTATCAGAAAGAATGGGTTAATCGATATTCCAACAAACCCAAAACATTTGATTTTTGGATGTATGATATATCGACATCTACGTTGGTACTAGGCAATGCTAGTAAATTTTTTAACTAACTAATAATTAATGACACATAATTATTTTCATAATCTTGTCATTGGATTTCAAGAGGAGTGGAAAGGGTTGGCAATGCAGTATTTTTTTCTTTATACGGTCATGTGAAAGTGATGAAGCACAGGATTGTGGGTGTGTTTAACTTTTACACCTTGTTTAAGATTTTGGAAAATATAAAGTACAGGCCAAAAGTTTGGACACACCTTCTCATTCAATGCGTTTTCTTTATTTTCATGGCTACATTGTAGATTCTCAATTAAGGGCATCAAAGCTATGAATGGACACATGATGTATGGAATTACTGTATGTACTTAAACAAAAAGGGTGAAATAACTGAATACATGTGTTAAATTTTTGATTCCTCAAAGTAGCCACCCTTTGCTCTGATTACTGCTTTGCGTTCTCTTGAGCTTCAAGAGGTAGTCACCAGAAATGGTTTTCCGACAGTCTTGAAGGAGTTCCCATAGATGCTTAGTACTTGTTGGCCCTTTTGCCTTCACTCTGCGGTTCAGCTCACCCCAAATCATCTCGATTGGGTTCAGGTCTGCTGACTTTGGATGGCAGGTTATTTCAAACTTTTTTTGTAAAAGTACTACATAATTCCATGTCTACAATGTAGTCATGAAAATAAAGAAAACGCAAGGAATGGGAAGATGTTTCAAAACCTCTGACCTGTACTGTAGGTATATATGATACTGGAAAATATCGGTTATTGTCCTTTGCAGCAGTAGAAATATTGACAAATTTCATATTGTACCTTCCTAATTTGATTCTCATAATTCATATTTTTCAAAAGGTTATACAATCAAGTACTTTGAAATCGCTATAGACTATAGCTATTTTGTATCTATAGCTATAGATGGATTTGGAAACAGTTATGGAGAGGGAACTAAATCCCCTCTCATTCTGGCATTTAGCAAATATATATATATATATATAGATTGCCAGTTGTTTTTAAGTGAAATCAGTTAGAATTAGTTAAACCTTTATTTCCCACCTATGAAACTGTGTATTCTTACTCAATTATCATTCTGAGAACTGCCTTGTGTAGTTCCAGTGCCTTATATGCTTTACTGATTCTGTTCGTATGGTTTTAGATCTTGCTTTTAAACTGAAATTGCTTTTAAAGATGCTTCATAAAGTTAAGCATCTAAAAAAGAAGATGTGATACTTTGTATCAAAGGAAGTCCTTTATAAAGAATAGTTATTTTCGGACAATTTCAGGTGAAATGAAAAAGGCTGGTGATGCAATGTTTCAGACAGGAAAGAGGTACATTATCACTCTCTTTAAGCAAAGTGTTAGCCATGTTCTCTAGAAAGAAAGGTTTTACTCTGAAAACGGCTAGAAGGCGAGGTATGTTGAATTATTTGTAAATGCAAATCTGGCTATTTAGCCTTCGGTTTCAGTTAAATTAGTGATTCAAAACAATAGGTTTGTTTTTGAGGGGTATTTTTGATGTTTTAGACATTTACTAGCAGGACAAATTAGTTTTTAGTATTTCAAATTTACAGAGGATATTACATGTTAAAGCACAAGGTTTTACTTTAAAGACAGAGGCATTTTATCCTTTCATTAGGGGTGTTTAAATGTGATTTGTGTTGTCTTTGTGATGTATTTTTTTCAAATAATTGCAATAGGTCTTAGAGTTGTGTCGTCATCAACTGAAATGGCTGCCATGTTGGTAGCATTCTTACTGCTTGCTCGGAAAGCAGCATGCCGTTTACAGACGTGCTCACTCTTAGCTCTTAATTTAATCAATTATTCAGTTGATCTACTACTCAACCATGGTAAATTGTTGCTGGTTGTGGGGTGCAACAGCGCAACACATGATCACCAGGGGAACAAAGGTGGAGAACAGGCTAACTTTTCACCGTTTTCCTGTTTGGAGGCATAACCGCAGAGTATGGAAATAACAAAGTGTCGTTGGCTCGCTTAGATCGCAGCTGTGAAGCAACCAAACATAACCTTCCACAGTATCCCCTTGTTTTATACATGGTTTCTTTCCTTCAACCACTACATGCAAAGCAAAACATGCATACTGGCAGGCGAATGCGGGTGCACTGAAACACAACAACTTCTTCTGCAGGGTGACAGTTTGTTTGTTTCCACGAAAACCATCAAATGAAATGTTTACTTCTCATCCGGATTAGGCAACATCACTACACTTGGGCCACAATGCCTGAGAGACGCGTCATTTTTGACAGGTCCGCCACAACTCTGGCCTCTCAGTAATTTGTATATGCACGAAATATAAATAACATTTATAGATGTGACACTAGCAGCGTATAACATCTGGACACATCTTAAAAGCACGTGTGAATTTTGTTAGTACAAAAGGTTACAAGATAAGTGGAGCGCATCTTATCTTACCTTTTTCCAGATTACTGTGTTCTTGCAGTTCTCCGTTTGAAAACTGCACCACTTCTAGCTTAGAAACTGTTCTGAAGTGTCAGCACTCACACCACAAAAAAGATAGCTGAAAATTCGTCGCTGGAGCTCCAGTGTTTATGTAGTGTTTCATATTGATCCAAACAGTTTATAATGCCGATTTTTGTCTATATACCAGCCCCTGGCATCCCTTATTTAGTATAATCCGGTATATTTTACATCCATAAATTTCTTTCACCCTACTTCCCTCTTCCTGGGATGTACTGGGACGTATTGCTTGTGTCTATTATAGTGAATCTAGTTGGTTTATATTAATGACTCTACCAAAATGGCCTCCACGTACCAGAATGCAAAGCGTATTCCCAAATGGCGTACAACTGTTGGCTAAGATTGCTATCTGATTAGCATCAGTAAATTGCTCTTTCACTTCTTTTAAAGAATTTTTCAATACATTTTTAATAATTTCTGCAATAAATTTAAAACACCTAGACTGGTCAATCCTGAACTAGCTAACTGTATAATGCACAGAGTCTTTGAACTAAAGTTTGAGATTTTTTAAGCCTTTCTTCTGTTTCTAAAAACACAAAAAAAAGCTTCTCAGTGTTAAACTGCTGAGGAAGCATTTGCTCCGAAAGGCACCATTCAAACAAGAACTCACAGCGCTGTCAGTTTGATTTTGCAGTTGTGCTGTACAGCTGCAGGGAGAATGAGAGGGAAACTGTTAGCTCTGTATAAAAGCAAGCATGTGAGGAGTGGAAGTTCAGCTGCTTTGCTCATTGTTCTGCTTCCTGTTTGTGAGTGTGAAAGTTTCAGATCGGAGGTAATTTCAGAGAAGACCCTCCAGCTTCCTCTATCACTCCAGCACATCTCTCCATCTTCTTTTCTGTGCTTTGCTTTCTCCCTTCCTTCTCACTCTCTGTTTTAGGTGCAGTGGTATTTTCTGGTAAAATGAAATTGTTCTTTTCTTTTAGGAAGGAGTAAAATTCCCCTTAATTTACCAACAAATGACCAAACATTTTTAAAGGAAAAAGCAAAACTCTTTCTGTCTGTACACAGAAGCATGTCCAGCACCATCCAGTCCCAGTGTCATAGAGGAGGACAGCGTCCAGTTCAACAAGCTATCCTACCTGGGTTGCACGTGGGTCAAAGCCCCTCGCAACGAGGCAGAGGCACAGAAAGCCATGGCGACCCTGCGAGCGGAGAGCGCCATCCCGATTCCCATCACCCTGCATGTTCCCTGTGGTCCAGATGGTTCTGTCAGGTCAGATGAAGTAGAGTGATTGTGTGAAAGACATTCATTTGTCCATTCTTTGTTTTGAACTAAAATAACAGCAAGATGAAAACTTGATGGACTAAATTTAAAGATCAAAACTTTCAATTTTCGAAAGACTGAAAAAAATACCATAAGCAATTAATCAGGGTGTTTTGCTAAAGCATTCACACCTTGTGAATGTTTTAACAATAGTGGTGCAACCACAAACATCAGTGTTTCACTGGAATTTTTTGTAATAGACTCACACAACGAGCTGCGTAATTCTGAGTTGCAAGGAAATTGACACATTATATTGACACAACTTTTGTACTCACAACTCTGAAAAGTGTGATGTTCATATGTGTTTAATCTTCTTTTTCTGATTCACCTAAAAGAAATTAAGTCCAACCAGAAGTCAGTTAATTAGTACATACAGTTTATCTGTGTGTAATTTAACAACAGAGTGAATCCACATATGTAGGCTTCATAGGAACATTGGAGAACAACAAAAAACATAATGAAGACCAAGGAATAGAGCAGGAAAAACGGTATAAAATAGTATAAAGCATCAATCAGAGAAGCAGCTAAATAAGTTGTGAATATGGACTCTAGAGGAGCTCCAGAGATGCACAGCTCAAATAGAGGATACTGTTGACAGAATAACTGAGTTGTTTATAAAAATATTTCTTAGGAGGAAGTTTGCTGGAGTTTTAATCGTTAAGGGAAGCCAAAACAATCTGCAGTTTTCCATAAACCATAAAAGGGACATAGTCTTTGTGACAGAAGAACCCCATGTCAGATGAAACTAGAATTAAGCTTTTAATCTGTGGGTTTTTGGTCGAAAATAACCCTGAAAATATCATAGCTACTAGTAAAATAATAGGGATGGAAATACCATGCCGTGGGGATGTTTTCCTTCAGCACAGACAGGAAGCCTGCTCAGAGAGGATGTAAAGATGGGTGGCCCGAAATAAAAGAGGAAAACCTGTTAGAGAGTCCAAAAGACCATCGTTTTTTCAGCTAGACAACATACCTGAATAAGCATTTGGAGCTACAATATTATGGCTGTCCGCGTTGGAGCATAGACATGAGACTCCATTATCCGTCGATGCAGTGGCTCTCCGTCACTCACACGAGCACAAACTGAGTAGAGCCCAAATTTTTTTTTAACTATCCGTCGAAATCAATGGATAGCACACATCAGTGATTGGTCAGCCCAAGATCATTTCCCAAGAATGGTGCTGTATAGTTGATTTAATTAGTAGTCAATGTAACTTCTGTGCTTTATATGCTTTATATTGCAAGCCCAGTTTATCTAACATGGTGATTTGGGTGGACAAAATATTTCACCTGAATAATAGTTTTATCTCAATTCTAATAAAAATGACTAAAGAACTAAAATTTCAAGGTAAAATGATAATTTCCTGTGACGTTTTTGCAGTTTTCACATTTCAACTATTGGTTCATGGTATCGGTTAACTAAGTTTTTCAGTGCTTTCTGACATCCTTAAACCCTGCAGAGAAACACACGCCAATAATGAAGGGACCATGAAATGAGATCACTCAAACCCGTTAGCCAAGTTCAGTTATTTTATTGAAAACGGAACAGCAAATTTAAAATTGGCTGTAGAGGACATGAGACAGTTGACTGAAATACAAAACAGCAATTTCTGCACTGATCACTTGCCTCTTGATTTAATTTGAAAGCAGAAATGAGTTGTGGGTCATTCATTGAGAGGAAACCATAAGTTTCATGTACATTAACAGAAATAGAGTTGGTAATTTTTTTGTCTTTTTCTCCTCAGAATCGTGGACCAGGCCTCGGGAACAGAGATCGCGTCCTTCCCCATCTACAAGGTGTTGTTTTGCGCACGTGGGCGGGAGGGCTCTGTGGAAAGCGACTGTTTCTCCTTCACTGAGAGTTATCGAAGCTCAGAGGACTTCCAGATTCACGTTTTCTCGTGCCACATCAAAGAGGCCGTGAGTTACACACATTTAGTCCTCAAACAGTGAACTAATTCTCAGCATGCTTCCCAGGAGACATTAGTTCACCTAAACCTGTAAAACTTGGATTGAAATTGCATGTAAAAAAATACGAAGGTTATCTGTAAATAAATTGTTCATTGTTGCCATTGGAGAAATGCTGTAGAATCACAAACAAATGGATATCTATGAAAACAAGTTTGGCTTCAGGTTTGCTGCTTTTAGATTTGCATTTAGTTGAATAAAACCATCTGCTGTCAATCCAGCCACTGTCTGAATACAGCCTGCAGGATCAGCGCTTATATCTAAATGTGCAGACTTTTAGTTAACGTGTTTCTTTCTATTTATACATCAGAATCTTACTACTGCTTTTTTGTGCAGTGAAAGCAAAAAAAAAATGTTATTAATAAATTTTTCGTGGTTACTTAATAAGCACGACTCTAAACTTGTATTTCCGATGATCCGAGGTTCTTCTGCAAGTCAACAAAAGCGT
The DNA here is from genome assembly GCA_028564705.1 of Apricaphanius iberus. Lineage (NCBI taxonomy): Eukaryota > Metazoa > Chordata > Actinopteri > Cyprinodontiformes > Aphaniidae > Apricaphanius > Apricaphanius iberus. Next base: position 1,544,798 of record JAPXFQ010002705.1, on the reverse strand, counting down.
TTATCATTAGTCCACAACAAAGAAAAAGTTCTGATTTACTTTACGTTTTACCATACAAGGCCATAAAGTGAGGCATGGAGCCCTCACTTTTTCAGGGTGCAACCCCAAATGATATTTTTTGGGAGTTTATCTGATGGATCCACACAAAGTTGCACATAACTGTAAAGTGGTTATAAAAGTAGACAGATTTTAGACTTAAAAAAAAATGAAAGTCGAAAGAGTGTGGAGTGCGTATGTATTAGTACTTTTTAAAACCACATTTTGCTGCAGTTACATCTGCTAGCCTTTTAGGGTATCTCTCTATCATCTAGAGGCTGAAATTTGTACTTTCTTTGCTAAATAGATTAAGGTCAGCAAGATTGGATGGAGAGAGTTCATATTCATTGCACTCGCAACTTGGCTGCAGAAAGAGATGGTGGCATTTTTCAGGTGGCATGGTTCACATTGTTATATTTTGCGCTTATTTTGCAGTTGAAGTGTTGGCTAGCTTATTTGTTAGCCAAGGCTTACCGGATATGAAGTGATCGCTGCAGATTGTTGCCTTATTAATCAATGTTTTAACTGCTTCTCCCGATCGCTCTGTTTGTCTTCAAAGCAGGTCGAATCGATGGAATTCTATAGCACTTGCAAGTTTTAGTTTTATCAAAGCGATTTCTTTTTAATGCAAGCGACAGCAGAAGACCTGATCGTGTATCGGTCTGCAGACTACACGTGAAGTAGAGAAGGCAGTAATGTAGACCGATAATGCTTCTATAGTCTGTGCTTTGAGCCTTTCTAAATCATAAGTATGTTTTAAATATTGCTTTTTGGCTCTAGCTGAACATTTTGATTCCATTTAAAGGTGAACTTCCACCCCAGTCTAAAGTCTTTCACTCCTCTAGCAGTTTCACCCCTATACCTATGCCCATCATCAAGCAATGTTATGTCTAAATATAAAACTGAAAGCAGTCAAAAGTATGTATTCATTTTCAAAGTTCTGCTTGACTCCTTTACTGGAGGAAAAGCCTGACTGACAGCAGGTTTCTTAACCGCAGCCTGAATAAAGTTTTCTTTCTTAACTTACACAACCGGCCAGCTGTTTGTCAGCCACAGGCTGCCTACACTGAAAGCACTTCTAAGAAATCTTATGTTCAGATTTATGTGTCAACTGGACATGTCGCAGAATTCTATCTTAGGGGCGTTGGTTAACCCTGTGAAAAGTCACACTAGATTCTAACTACTAGCATGTGGAAGCATTGGAATAAGAGTATTTTTAAAGTAAGGTGACACGATTTTTCATTTTATTTATTTTTTATTTTTTTATCAATTATGTTTTAATCTATTTATGTATTTTTTATGTCTTTATATGGACCTTCCTCTTTGTGTCTGAAATAAAGAATTATATAATAATGTTTATAACTATACAAACATCTTATCCTGCCTGCAATATCCAATTGTACTCAAAAAGACAGGAGTGCAGAGACCAGTATTTACCTGATACAAATAGAAGCATTCAAGAGACAAATAAAGTTAGAAGTTATAACTTCCATACTGTTTCAGAAAGGATTAATATTAACATCTATAGTTGGCCAGTTGGGGGTACTGTTGTCTTCTGATTATTATTTTTTTTCTAATTTCATTTCTTTGTTTTCCATTTTCATTGTTGCTTCTTTTTGCTCTCAATGGACTTGGTTATAACAACTTTTTTTAATTTTAATTTTTCTGTGTCCTCTTTTGTTCTCCCCTATTCAGGTCAGCCGCATCCTTTACAGTTTCTCCATGGCCTTTCGGCGCTCCTCACAGCGAGCAGACATCAGGGACACGACACATTCTGGTCCTCCTGACGGTGATCTCTACACCTTCAATGTCTCACTGGAGATCAGAGAGGATGATGGGAAAGGCAACTACAAGTACTTGGTCCAAACATCTGGGCACACACTTAATCAATCCAAATGCACAAACACTGTTTTGACTTTTTTGTAACAGAACTCTCAGATCTTTGCAGATGGAAATGTGTCATATGCTCTCAGAATTATTGAAAACCGGGTTGCTTACTTTTTTCATATGTCCAATTTTTAACAAACAGGTTCCATTTAGATACATTTTGAGACATGAACTTAATGTAAAAGCAACCTTACAACATTTAGAAAAAAATTAGAACAATCAAACAGAGTAAGAATAAAATATAAAGCTATAGCCAAATAATTTTTCTCACGGTCTGACTTTAAGCAGGATTAAGCTTTACCGGCTCAACTTCCCGTCTGATGTCTTCAGATTTGGCTTCTATGATTCCAGATAATGTTTTTTCCTCATGATGTCACTCGTTTTGTAAAGTGCACCAGTCCCTCTTGCAGCAAACCCCTACTCATGATGCTGTCATTCCAGTACTTAAAATATATATTGGTGTTCTCAGGCCCACTGGTTTTCATCTTTTTTTCCTCCAAAGGTGGTGACAGTATATATGAGCAAAGACTTCAGTTTCAGGTCCATCAGAGCACAGAACATGTGTCCAAAAATATCTCAAAAAATTGAAGTCCTAACAAATTAAAATCTGTAATCTAGGTTTCTATGTTGCTTTTGGAGTAATGGTATCTTACTCTCGAAATGACCTATAACCCCACATTAGTAAAGGACTCCTTTTGCTGTGGATGATGAAACTGATTTATTATCTTTAGTCAACATCTTCACAATGCCATTTACTTTTGTTGTAGGGTGGATTCACACATTTCTGGATAAGACTGGGAGACATCTCCCGAACAATATGACAACTGAACTTGTCCATTCTGTTTTTCCTTTGGTATATATAGTGGGACAAAAAAGTATTTAGTCTGCCCCCAATTGTGCAGGTTTTCCCACTTAAAACGATGAGAGAGGCCTGTGATTTTCATCATATATATAGCTCAACCATGAGAGATAAAATGAGAAAATAACAAAAACACACAAAATCACAGTCTGATTTTTTTAAGAATTTATTTGCAAATTATGGTGGAAAATAAATATTTGTTACCTACAAACAAGCAAGATTTCTGGTTCTAACAGACCTGTAACTTCTTCTGTAAGGGGCTCCTCTGTCCTCTACCAGTTACCTGTATTAATGGCACCTGTTTCAACTCGTTATCTGTAAAAAAAAAAAAAAAGACACCTGACCCCACCATCAACACACCCTCAAAGAGTCACCGGCCAAACTCCACGATGGTCGAGACCAAAGAGCTGTCAAAGGACATCAGGAACAACATTGTAGACCTGCATCAGGCTTGGAAGACTGAATCTGCAATAAGTAAGCAGCTTGTTGTGAAGAAATCAAATTTGGGAGGAATTATTAGAAAATGATAGACCACGAATATTCTCCCTCGATCTGGGGCTCCATGCAATATCTCACCCCATAGCGTCAAAATGATCACAGGAATGGTGAGTAAAAATCATAGGACACAGGGGTACCTCATGAATGACCTGTAGAGTACTAGGACCAAAGTAACAAAGGTCACCATCAGTAACATACTACACCGCCAGGGACTCAAATCCTGCAGTGCTCGGGTTTAAGCCAGCAAAGTCAGTCTGAAGTTTTCTAGAGAGCATTTGGATGATCCACAAGAGGATTGGGAGAACGTCATATAGATGAAACTAAAATAGAACCTTTTGGTAAAAACTCTACTTGTCATGTTTGGAGGAGAAAGAATTCAGAGTTGGATCCGAAGAACACCATACCTACTGTGAATCATGCGGTTGGAAACATCATGCTTTGAGGCTGTTTTTCTGCAAGGGGACCAGGGTGACTGATCCGTATAAAAGAAAGAATGAGTGGGACCATGTATTGTAATGATCCCAAACACACAGCCCAGGTAACAAATTCAACCTCCAGATCTTAACCCCATAGAAACTCTTTGGAGGGAGTTGAAAGTCCATGTTGTCCAGCGACGGCACCAAAACATCACTGCTCTAGAGGAGATCTGCATGGAGGAATGGACCAAAATGCCAGCAACAGTATGTGAAAACCTTTAAAGACTTGCAGAAAACGTTTGACCTCTGTCATTACCAACAAAGGTTGTATAACAAAGTAATTAGATTAACTTTTGCCTTTGACTAAATACTTTTTTTCCACCATAATTTGCAAATAAATTCTTTAATAATCAGACCATGTTTAAAAAAAAAAGAAAAAATTTATGGATTAAAAAAATATCTAATTTTGTCCCTCATGGTTGAGGTATACCTATGATGAAAATTACATGTCTCTTTCATCTTTTGAAGTGGGAGAACTTGCACAATTGGTCGCAGAATAAATACTTTTTTTGCTCCACTATATATGTTTTTTTAACAGATTAACACCACACCTTCATGCATTTGAAACTACCCAAACGTGAACCAAACTTCTGGAGGTCAACAATTCGCTTCCTTACATCTTGCTTCATTTCTACATATTTTTTCCCCCCATACAGTCAAACAAGTAGAGTATTTGAGGATTTTCTTAATATGCATCCAGAGGTGTGTCTCTGTTTTACGTTTAGATGTTCTGAATTACCAAATCAGAAAACCATGAAATCATCAGTCTTTGTTTTCCAAGAATGCTTAAAGACAAAGTCAGTTTATGTCTACCTCTGAATTGCAAGAAAGTAATGTAAAATATTTTCTAAGATGTTTCTTTAATTTAAATTTTTTTTAGAATTAATTTTAGTAACCTAAGCTAACACAGAAATGGTTTTGAGCTAGAAAAAATGTGTCTTTTTATAGAAGGTCTATAAATATCTGGTCTTCAGCTATATTAACCCATGCCTTTTTTTTGTCCACAGCCCAGTGCCAAAGGACAGGGATAAGTTTTACTTCAAGCTGCGACAGGGTGTCCAAAAGAAGGTGCTGGTTTCGGTTCAACAAATGTGCAACAAGGAGCTGGGCATCGAAAGGTACAAAACAAATCGGTTTCCGGAATAAAACTTATAACAGTCGAAATTCAGAGGTAAAATATAATAAATGGCGTACAGGAAATAAAAAAACTCTAAATGCTTTTATAGCAGTTGGAATAAAAGGTACAAATGGTGCGCTATATTACTGTGTGTTTCTTTAAATTCTTCATAAATTGTTCTTTAAATTGATTCACATTATTTTCTGGTTGTACTTAAACATATTTGCATTTTTAAACATCACTGCAAAATGTAGTTTGTACTTCCATATATCACTAGTTTAGAAAGTGAATCTGTTTCATATAGTCTTGTCATTCTTTAAGAGAACTAATAGTTTAGTTTCTGACAGTTGTTGAAAATAGTGGCCATTGGTTATTACTTAACATGTAATGTAATTATCAGACTTTATTATTCTGTTCTTATCACTCAACTCTAAGCGTGTGTAGGAGTGAGATTAAAGACTATAATGATGGAGCCCCTGTAACCCTATTGCTATCTGCTCCGGTTATTAAGTTGTACTAAAATTAATTTATAATCCTAATTTAAAGTAACCAATTGTAATTATGCATAGATGCAGACAGTACATTATGCCCAGAGTCGTTTGTCTAAAAGGTTTTAGACATATATATGACACCATATCTTAGTGTAGAGTTGCATCTTGAATGTTGTCTTTTCCACTTTCTTTTCTCTCTGAGGTAAGTTGACTGATGAAGGCAGGTTTTAGCTCTGCAGTGGAATTAGTGGGTATTGATTTATGGTTTGTACCTCCTTTGTCTTTTTTTAAGGTGTTTTGGCATGCTGTTGAGTCCAGGGCAGAAAGTCTGCAACAGTGACATGCATCTTCTTGAAATGGTATGCTGGTCTTCATTTGCCTCATTTTTTTTAGCTGCCTTACAGTGTTTAATTATAATAGAAATCAATATTTGTGGCTGTTATTGTGAAACCCCTTGATAAAATATATTGATCTATTAAGCAAACTATTCTACATGCTCATTTTGAGACTTGACGAGTTTAAAGAGTTGCATGAATAAACTAGCCGGCCACTAACTTTGCAGATGTACTACGTTAACAGTGTTATTATTGCTGAGGACAAAATTCATGTAAATACTTGACTCCTTCTATAGGAATCGATGGGAAAGAGCTCGGACGGAAAGGCCTACATCATCACAGGAACATGGAATCCCAACATGGCAGCTTTCCAGCCCCTGAATGAAGACACGCCTAAAGGTTTGTCTTCAAAGAATGTGTATTATCATTTAATTTAAAACCTAGATAATAACTGTAATTTAATATACAGAACGTCTTTGATTTTTAAGATTATTAAGAGTCTTGCATTACTGTATAAAAACACAATAAAGTGAGTAAACTGTTGACTTAAGGGTTAGGGTTGAAGTTCTCTCCTAGGTCTGAGTGTTGAGCTTTGTAGTTTTTGTAATTATGCACGTAGTTTATTGGACAAAAGGTGAAGGATACAGAAAATGTAACAATGATCAAAATTAAATTAGCCTGTAGAACTACTTTCAGTAGAAATAACATGAAGGTTTTTTCTAGGAGACTTTATCAGTCTTTAATACCTTTGTAGATGAATGGTGACTCCATTTCCATATAGGACAGCTTCAGTTTTATTTAATCCATTCCTTTATGAAAAGCTCTGTGCTGGTTCTAGATGTCTGGGCTTATACAGGGCATCACCAAACCTCGATTGTTTTGCGTTAAGTCTTTCTGTAGATTTTGTTCTAACATTTGACTCAAAATATTTGGAAAAAAGAGGATTTGATTCAATGGCTGTAAGGTACCAAAACAGCCTTAAATCTAGCATATGCATCCTCCCTCTACCACAATGCGCAGGATCGCTGCTTTGGTCCCTTTTCAATGTGAGCCTTGCAGCTTCTTTTAACACAAAATTATTTTTCTTAAAATCTTTTTTAACCATTTCTCTCTATTTTTATTTTTTATTTATTTTATTTCTTAACGTGTCCTGTCTAGCAGTTTGCCACTCAGAATTGGTGTCTGAGTACCAAGTAAAAGCCCAACAGATTTACTTTCCCAAGCAGAGTATTAGATCTTTCCTGTAACACTCCACTTGATGTATATGTATTAAATAATCTTTATTAGTAATTACTGAGGGTTCAATTTCCTGAAGTCATGGACACGAAACCGGTTTTTTAACCATTTCTTACTTTTTTCGTAATTTTCTTTCTGTACTGTTATGAACTTTGAATTACAACATGCTAACTTCTATGTCTAAGATGGAGCTTTTAGGTTGTTGCAATTCTGCGCGTCACACTCTCTGACCTTTGGGGGGATTTACCTGAGTTTCCATTCCTGTTGAGATTTAAGTACTGTGATAAATGTTTCCATCAATCCTTTTGTAAAGGGATGGACTATATTGGTTATGAGATGGCTTTGTAACCCTATCCCTGCAACAATTGATTCTCTGTTATCATTACAGAAGTTTTGTCTTCTTGGAATTGTGTTAACACACACTTTTATGCATCAGATCTACTGACTTGAACTTAAAACTTGAATCATGAGTTTTTACAGTATATTTGATTGCACCTAGCTGCTGCTTCCCCCTATAAATCTAGTTTTATGGCATGTTTTTTATGCACTGTTGTCATACTACTGGTCTGACATTTGAAGTAGTGACCCAGATTTTTTCAGTGGCTGCCTGGCATTTTAACACCCATGTGACGAAATATTTTGTGTTGAGCTGTGAATATCCAAGAGCAAATGGAGCATCAAGGATATTTGTTTTGCATAGTTTTTATAAAACACACTTAAAAACAAAAAAAATCTGGTCCCATAGACTTCTTTTTTGTAATAATGACGTTGTGAATTACTATTTAGGAAGATTGTTTTACAAACTGATTACATTTTAGATGGAAATGATATCTTCACTTTATTTTGATGGAAGTTTTGTTCTGTAGTTTCATGTTCAGTTATCTCAGAGGTTGGTTAAGTCAAAACAACTCCTCTAGGTTTTTCAGCAGCAGGTATATTTATGTAATGTTCTTATATCCACTAGGGGGCGTGAAATTCCAGCAGGAAGCAGTTCATTAATTCAAACTTTGTATTTTAGTTGGAGCCAGTAAGATTAAAGCCAGTTTGGTAAACTTTTAATCCTAAAATTAATGAAAAATTAATTTATATTTTTTTAACAACAAAACACCTTTTTTGGGGGTATAAAGCAACATCTTCTATCTAAGAGCTGCAGATCCTTTAACATTTTTGTATTTCTTTCTTTATTATGCTGTATATCTAATGCTGTAATTGCAGTTTCAGCCGAATAAACACTTTTTAAGTAACCGAATAAAAAATAAATAAATAACAAAATCAGGCTTTAAACTCTTACAGTAACCTTCTTTTTGTTTGTGTGCATCTCAAGATAAGCAAGTCTACATGACTGTGGCAGTGGACCTGGTGGTGACCGAAGTGGTGGAACCAGTTCGCTTCCTGTTAGAAACCCTCGTCAGGGTCTATCCATCAAATGAGCGCTTCTGGTACTTCAGCCGAAAGACGTTCAGCGAGACTTTCTACCTCAAACTGCGACAGGTTGGTTTACTGCTCAGGATCTTAATAAAAGTTGATGCTTTATATATTTTTATATCCTGATTAAATATGTTGTTTCATGGATCTATGCGACATGTAGGTGTGTATGATTCACCGACTGTAAAATGCCTTGTGCCCCAGCAGCTAGTTTTGAGGCTAGGTATGCACTGATCCTAGGGGTGTCACGATTCTCCAAATCCTCGATTTGATTTTAGATTTTTAGGGTCACAATTCGATTTGATTTTCGTTTTTATTTTTTTTAATTTTTTTTATTTCCTTTCACAGTATAGAACCCTATGTCATTTTTACACTGGTTTTATTCATAAAATTTTGTACAGTAAATCTCGGTTTAAAAGACAAAATTGATGCAATTTGTATTCTTGTGTAATGTGTCACATTAGGCATTAATGGTCAAATAATTTCTTTACAATAAGTGACAGTATTGTTTAATACTAATGGAAGCTTGCTGCCATCTAGTTACTCTTACAGGTTACTGCAGAAATGCAACTGGGATATGCTCCAGAAAGGACCGAGCAAAATGCAGCTAACAGCGGTCCTCTTATTTACAATGCGAATGTGGACTTAACACGCCGGGAAATAAAAATTACCTCACCAGATGATTTGAGAGTAGAAAGAGCGGCTTTAACTCGCTCCCACTGCTTCATCTATCCTAGCCGTGGTCCAGCTTTTAGCTTAGCTTTAGCTACGAGCTAGCATCAGCTAATGTGTGTGCTCTAATCCCGGGGGATGTGATGCAGGCAGTTGAAATGTTCCCAGGTGTTGTTATGAGTTTTATGAGAACTGGTGAGAGTTACTTGTTAGGGAATATGCAATGTGTGGTTCTTTGGGATGAGACAGTTTACTGCTAACTGTTTCTACGGCATCCCGAGTGGGATGCAGAGTATGTAAACATGGCAGGAGGGGATCACGATCCTCTTTTTGATTTCGATGTGCAAGGTCATAACGTAATTTCGATCGATTTTGATACAAAATCAAGATCGTAACACCCCTAACCCCTAACTGTTTTTTGTTTGTTTTTTAACACAACTTTGGTGACATTTATGTTTTGGGTCATGCTCTCCTCGCCAGCTACTGAATCAGTAGCTAACCTGGAGCTCACACACCAAGCGCTAGTTACCTAATCACGGAGTGAAATGGCTGACCACACGTATACTTACTTACCCTAACCCTTGGGCTTCCGTTGTTGAGTTTCTTACTCAAAGACACAGATACCGCGTGCTTGTGATAATTTAGGTATGCACTGCCCCCTACTAGCCGAAAATTACACACTGTGCCTTTAAAGCTGTCCATTTAGGCGTAGCGCTAGAATGGGCGCCCTATATGCAGAGGGTACAGTACTCGATTTTACTGTCCCAAGTTCGATTCGGGAACTTCACACCTGTTGCAGCATTTTCTCCTCCCTTCTCCCTCCAGTTTCCTGTCAATCCACTTTCAAATAAATACCCCTGGTGCCAACAAAATCTGAAAAAAAATAAAATATCTGCAGGAGTAAGTCACAAAAACAATACAGATAACCTTTTGATGTTTGAATTTTGAAATGTTTGTATTTCTCCAAACACAGATATGTCTGCATAAACTAAAATTACTCATATGTTACTGATAACTTTTGTTTGCAACATTTTATTAATCTTTTGTAAAATATAGAGCAGTAATGTTTTTGTTGTAGCAAGCTTATTCATTCAGATATTAAGAAGTATTTAAAAAGCCAACCTGGGCTGGTCAACTCAGTTTATCGAGTCTCAGTCAAGGCCTCTGGCTCTAAAACTGTCAACTATATTCCTATTAGTGATTTATTTTTTGTAGTTATACTCAGGTCAAGTTAGGTTTATTGACTTATTTCAGAATTGGTGTCATGGGGCTAGAGCTATACTCAATCTAGGCTCCCTAGGCAGAAAACAGTGGTTTCTATTTCAGCTGGTAGGGTAAGCATTGTGATGAATAACTGGACAGAGTAGATTGGAAATATGTGTAGCGCTTCAGTTGAATTTTAAACAGTTTATCAATTGTTAAGGTTTATGTATATTGCACATTCTTAGCTTGGTCGTTTGAGAAGAATCGTAAAGAAATACATGTAAAACTGGAATTTGGAAGGAAGAAAAAATCTAGTCTTCCCTGTGGCTTCATGATAGACTGAGATTGGAAGTTAAAAAAGGATAAAATGAGTTGACTTTATTTCACCTTCCTGTTGTCTGTCTTAAGAGTTATTCTCCTCTCCTTAACTAAACAAACCAAGGTTGTCTTGGAAATTTTAGAAAAAAACTACAGGTTACAGCCTGACATGCCACTGAGACTGAAAATAGCTAAATGGTGGCCATATTTCCTCAGTAACGACATCCACACTGAAGAGTGTTGTTACGAGCACACTAGCCTTTTCTGGTGTTTTCAATGTTTAGAAAAAGGTCAGATTTTTGTTTTTGACTGGTAAAGCAAGTGTATTTCCATACCATATTTTAGCAACAAGGCACACTGCCTTCCCTTATAACATAAAACAAGAAGTAAAAGAAATGGATGTGTGCTTTAAGGGCCAAGCAAGGCAAGGCAAGTTTATTTGTATAGCACATTTCATGTACAAGACAATTCAAAGTGCTTTACATAAAACATTAAAAGCATTACAGCAGGGTGCAGAAAAATCATTAAAAAGTACATTAAAAACAAACTTTAAAAAGATATGCATTAAAAAGAAACAAGCTGAAAATCATCTTATTTCAACCATCGGCTGATTTCTTTAAATCCCAAATGTGAAAGAATTTAAAAATTAAAACAAATTAATAGATGTAAATCAGCTTTCACCTTAAGGATTCAGGATAAGGATGAATACTCTAATTTGTTGACGGTAATATGTTTAACTCTATAGCAAAAAAGCAACAAAAACGTCTTTGTCTTTTGTTTATTTTTGCCAACAACCAACCACTCTCACCCTTGACCTTTTGATTTACCTCCCAACTTGTTTGACTAACAACGGCGTGATTACTTCCTTCCACACGGACATGAACAAATGCAGCCTGAGGAGCTTTCTGCAGGTGCTTAAACACACCGTTAAGCCATGAGCTTCCTCTTCTCTGTTTAAAAAGCGAATCTTTTAGTTGGCCACAGGGACCTGGCGAACCAGTGAGGTGTGGGGAAGCCTTGGATTGTGAAAGCTAATAAGAGGCTCTGTCTCATTATTTGCTTTTGGGTAATTAACAGCAGCGCTTTGACTCGTTCGCCTGATTGCTTCTCTTGTTATCTCCTCAGTAAATGGAAGGGTGCTGGGCTGGTTCTGTGGTTCTAAGCTAATTAAAAGATAATATTTTGTAGAGGTTTTTGCTGAAGATGACAATCAGAGGTGATGAAAACACAATAAATATGCAAACCTCTTGCCTTATTTTGGAAAGGAAAACATTAATATGAAATACCAATGACCTGTCCGTTAATCCCTTTGAATTGATTGCCTAACAACTGGCTCTTCTTTTAGGCAAGCCTGCCAGTGCTGAAAGTTATATCCTTTATTTTGAGTCACTATATTTTAAAGGCAGAGTTTTGTAAAATGGTATTTCCAGGGATTTTTGAATCATTCTAAAGCAGTAGAGCCATTCTAAACCAAAATTTCTCAAATATCTGCAGTAATTAAATTCCTGTTCCATCTGCCCTCTGAAGTAAGGGGAGACATTAAAAAAAACCCTCTAAATGGTGAAAGATCTGTTTAACTTAGGATTTAACATGTACAGAATCTTTTATTTTCTTGTGCATGTTGTCCTGTTTCGACTTAATACAAATATTTACTGCACATATTTATTTGTTGTAAAGGAGATTTTTGTGATGTGTGATTCAGTTTGCAGGACTAGTTTTGTTAAGCCAAAAAAGGGACAAACATATACCTCATATGCTTCATTCACTATGTTTACATGCACATCAAAAACTAAGCTTTTGGAGGTAATTGAACTAATGGTTTACATATTACTCAGAAAATCGAATTATTGAATGAAGTGCATTCAACTCTACTATGCTACGCACCGAGATTCTTCCGGTTTGACTAGAGTCACACAGATGGTAAACAAATGCTAAAGTCAGTGAAGGAGATGGAGTAAACGCAGGATATGCAAGATGAGCAAAGAGATGGACAAAAACACGACTGCAGCACAGAACATTTTGTAAGTACTAAACTCGTTGCTGCTAGGCCTGTTTTAATGCATTCACTTCCTGAATGGGCCGTGCCAAGGCTCCCAAAGGCTCGGCTTCTCCTGAATGTTATTTACATGCAGATAAATTTGATTTTCCAATTGTATTACCTGGTTCGATTAGTTTGAATAGTTCGATTTCTTCAACTCCATTTCGGTTTGACCTAAGTCTAGCTGAGTTAAGGTGTATACATGCACTTTTCGTGTGCGATTGCAGACTAACAAAGACAATAATTTGTCTCGCTGCACCGATTGCTTTTGTGATAAAATCCTAGTTGTCCCCCTTCTTTTTTCTTTTTTCACATTTATTAAAATAAGTCCTTGACATGGTTACGCACATAAATAGAAACAGCTTGCCAGTGGTCCCAATCATGTTTTCCCATTCAGGAAAAGCTTTTATCAACATGTACATTTATTTATTTTTATTTACCCTGTTTTTCGGACTATAAGGTCCACCTGATTATAAGCCGCAACAGCCTATTTTAGGGAAAAAACACAAATGTGTAGCTTCAATTTTATTAACAGTTCAACACGTTGGAAAATCCTCGGCTGTTCTCACTGTGTGTTCAACCAGTCTTCAAGAAAGACCTCAAGTTCAAGCCATCTGCTTTTTATTACCTCTGAAAGCTTTTTTTTGTCCTGTTGCATTGAGAGTTTTTCACGCTGGCATCGCTGATTCAGTGCTGCCAACGGTGCGTGATGCCGCTCTATTTCCTTCTTTAAATATTCAGATCCACTGCCTTTAAGTGAAGCGGTATCGTATCTATTTTTTTTGTTTGTTTTTCATAATGAGGGTTTGTGCGTGAAAACTTGTGATGTCTGTCTGGTCAACTTTGCTTTCATTGTTTGTGCAAACTTCCTCCTCTCGCTCTCTCTTCCTGTCTTCTTAAAGGCGCAGTATCCCTTGGTGAAGGACGTAACTTGTACAATCCATAGATCGAGGAGGCCCTCTTGTGGCTGTTACCTGTAAATATCCATAAATAAACCGCACTGGATTACAGGCTGCATGGTTCAAAAAACGAGAAAAAAGTAGCAGCTTATAGTCCGGAGAATACGGTACACATTTATTTCCCAATTATTTAATGTCTTGTTCAAATTAAATGAAATTCAGGTTATTTCCTTCTTATTAGGGATGGGTATTTTTAAGGATTTATCCATACTACTTTTCTTAATGATACCCTTTATCCATCCGGTAGTTTAGCTGTACTTTTTTTTTAAAGACTAAAACAAAAGGGGAAACACAAATGATTAAGTATAATTGTTTTATTTTTTAATAATTGGAACAGTGAAGCACAGAAAATAACTTAATAAAAACCCTATATAAACAAATTATTCTATATATCAAAAACTAAAAATACTATGTTGTCTATTTAAAAAAATATTAAGGTATTCAAAAAAAAATATCAAACATAACTTTCCTATAAAACAAAGCAAGAGCCAAAATGAAAGATTTTGAATGCCAAAGTGTATAGTGCAAAATAAGCCCTGAGAACAACAATATAACATCCACCCATCCATTTCCTGTACCGCTGCATCCTAATGCTGCAGCACTCAGGCAGTCAAAAAACTCTTTGTTTGTATTTGGTGTATTTTAGCAAAGTGTTTGGTCAAATTACTCGTGTTCTGGTATTTGCAAGCAAAACTTTTATTGCATTTATGACCGCACGCATTGTCTGCTTCTATTTTTGTAAAACGAAGCCAAAGTTTACATTGTTTTGTTCGCTCTGCCATCGTTTCTGTGTAACTACTGTTGCACTAAGCTTGTAGTGAGAGTGCTACGCTGCAGTCTCTCCTCCCACCATCAGTCCCGCAGCGTGTGTTTGTTAAGGGGGAGCGGGTTGCTAATACAGTGTTCGGCTTCTGTTTATATCTCGTACAAAGGATGAATACAACCTTAATTTTACCGTTAAGAGGACAGATTATAATATTTATAAAGACTTTAGCCTTATGGCTCATTCTTTTTATTTCATTTTTTTTATTTTATTTTATTTTATTTTATTTTATTTTTACTTATGTTAAATGTTTTATGTGCACAACTGTAACGGAAAAAATTCCTAGTTTGTGAACTTGTTCTCAAACAATGGCAATAAAACCGATTCTGATTCTGATTCTGAAGCTTATCTGTCTTGGTGGACCGTCAGAATCAGCCTCGGGGTTAATTTAATACCAGGTTTTGGTACCCATCCCTACTTCTTATTATTATGAAAATATTGCTGTTATACTGATATAATTACAGAATCATAGTCATTCATAGATTAGCCCTAGATCTTGTCACAGCTAAAAAATATCTAACTTTCTTGTCATTGTGGAAGACGCATACACAAGGTTTAAAAAATATTCTTAGTGGTGATTTCTGGAATATTTGGCATGAAAAAACTACTCTGACTCATCTATATTTGACGCAACAACCTCATGTCGATGACTTATTGCATTCTGCTGGGATTCGTTACATAGAAAACTTTTAACTTATTGGAATGTTTGCATAACTGTATTGAAATTACTTTTGTTGTAAAGTGCCTTTAGATGACATTTGTTGTGAAGTGGAGCTATATAAATAAAAGTGAAATGAATTGAATGTTTGAGAAATGTTTAGCTCATTGGAATGTGTTGGCGGGCAAAAGATTTAGCGGAAAACCTTCACAGAACTTTCGAACTGTGACCAATTGGTTACTCACTCGACTAAAAGTCTGTAAAATATTTTACACTTGGTTGCTTTGGTGCATCAAAGATTTCCCATGTTTTCCCATGTTTTTTTTTTCTGTCTGTTCCGCATTCAGAAAGGAGGAACTTGTGAATTAAGTCTTCAGCCCCTAACTATTGCCTTTGCTCGCCCTATCTGCAGCTAATGCTAAGTGTGTTAGCATTTAATTGCAGTATTGCCAAATGGTCTTCTATATTTTCTGTGGGAATATTGTATTGTGCCTGTGTGCTTGTCTATCATAAAACAATGTTTTATGATAAAATATGTATCAATCTGCACAGAAAAAATACTAAAATGTATCTTTTAAAAACATAATATTGTGTTAATAAATATCCATGTGCACATAAATGATATCGGTCTGCACCAGTGCAAAATGTTTGTCAGAAGCCCTACATCTTTCTCTGATGCATTGATATTATAGCATATTTTTGCTTCAGAATCAATAGCAATTATGTCCAGGAAGCCTGTGGGCTGCACAGAAGCACAGTTGGTAACACTGTTGTCTTGCACCAAGAACATCCTGGGTTTGCATCCCGGGCTGGGATCTTTCTGCTTGGGTTCCTTCCAGGTATCTCAGCTTTCTTCCACATTCCAAAAACATGACTGTCTGGGTTAAATGGGCTCTCCAAATTACTCTTAGATGAGAGTGTGTGTGTACATGGCTGTTTGTCTTCTCTGTCTCTGTGTTGCCCTACGATGGACTGGCGACCTGTCCATGGTGTACCTTGCCTCTCGCCCTTTGACCGCTGGCGATGGGTACCATCTCTGCTACGACCCTTTAAGGATAAGTTGTATAGATAACGGATAGATTGAAATTTCTTTTCTTTTTTTTATTGGTTTGAATAATTTGTGGTTATTATTCTAATCTCTTGAAGAGGCCACATCAAACTAAAGCAAATAATTTCTTCAGGTCTGCTGATTTTAAATTTTGTATTTATTTATTTATTTCTGGCAATAGGCCAGGCTGGTTATATTTGGCTGTTTTGAGTTGTCAGCTCAGACTTGAATTAGTCATTAGATGCCATACGAGTGGGCAGATCAATGCAGAACAATTGATCCATTTTTTTTCTTTTTTTCACCAGATGAGACGATGGGCACTAGCACCAAAGTAATTGAATAAACCTCGGCTTCCTTTGAAACAGAAGGTCAAATGTGAGGGTATCTTTGTTCACTTGTACATTTCTGTATTTAATACCCTTGTTGGGACATGCTAAGCCAGTTTTAGTTTTCAGCTTCAAAGAAGAACATGTATTGAGTGGAATTCTTCAAAAACTGAAGTTGTGTGATGGCATCTTAAAACTTTACATTGTTTGAGATAATTCTGATTTATCTTTTTTCTCATGCCTTGTTCATATATATATATATATATATATATATATATATATATATATATATATTTTTAAACACACAGCAACCATGTCTGACAAAGTACAGTCATTTTAGTACGAATGTGTATTGGCAAGAATCTGGTGATGTGACATGCATCACAGTGAAACAACATACTGTGATAATGAGTAAGACTATATATTGTCATTTTTAAAACTAACTACAAAAACTATCTTAGCATTCTAACAACTCTAATCTGTTTCATACTTCAACCAGCTTTGAAAACAAAAGAATGTGAAACCAATAATTTGTTTTTGATTTCTCAAATGTGTGTTTGGGTCCTCTTACGGTGTGTCCAGACCAAACGCCATAGGAGCGGCTAGAGCTTCAGGTTTACATGTAAAATCAATGGAGGAACGCAATGAAGTGCGACTTGGGGTCCCGCGACACTTTGAAAAAGCTTTTCTGCCTGATTTGCGTGAACAATTCGCGCTACAGATGCGATGGAAAATTCGCGCTGCATTTTATGTGGTGCATTTTGTGCATTCGTGCTCATGGCGTCTATCGCTCGAGTTGGAAAAATCTGAACCTCCAGCGTCAAATCGCGCCGCGACAACCAATCAGGGAACAAATTGTCAGTGATTCTGTGACTGTCATGGAGTCACAGCCTCAGCAGGAAATGGAGGAAATACTGAAAAACATCATGGCTAATCACCCCGAGCTACATGACGCAAGCAGTTTTCAATACAGAGACAGTAAAAAATATATATTATAAATATGTTAATGACGCCTTTTAGTCGCTCCTATCACGTTCAGTGTGGACACAGTGTTAGTTTGCTGTAGGACTTTTTTCTACGGTTTGCTGACATATCCAGATTGAAGAGTTCTTATAGAAGTGTTCAATGTTTAATAAGGTCTCCTGTAGTAAAATCACTCGACCATTCTGTCAAAAAATGGGTTCCTTGAGGTAGCGGTTCATCCTGTAAAATTGTGTGATTTTCTGTATGTTTGTTCACGCAGCAGGCCCCCGAGCAAGTGAGTCAGAACAATGCCATGTATGAAGTGGTGAGCCTTCAGAGGGAGGCAGAAAGAAACAGTGAAGAAAGAGAGCGGGTCACCTCGCCTAATGAAGAAGATGTTGATGAAGGTATGGTCTTTTTTTATGTATTTATTTTTGTTAAAGATTGTGTATTATTTTCATCCAGTTTTCTTTATTTTCTCCTTTTTTATTGGTGAAGTATTCTAGCTTCGATCAGTGGCAAACAGTCATCCTACTAAGAAAACAAACCTAGTTTTGCAATAACTTGTCCTTCATAGTGAAATTGAAAATTGCTCACACATAATAGCTCTCACTCAACATATTTGTTGTCCTTGTGTACTGAGAAGAAGGCATGTTTACTTTCCTAAGCACAATAAAAGAGTGATTCACCAATGTGTTGTTGAATCGACGGTTCTCTTCTCCTATTAATTTGCTTTCTGCGTATTTTGTGAAGCGTTTTAAATTGGACTTTATCTCGCAAGTTTGTGTTTTCTACAGAGGGTTAAAAGCACCTTCAAACTCTGTCCTTCTGCACCAAAAGCTTTGTGCAGAGATTCATCAACAGCAAAGCTTAATTCTTTTAGGCAAGCAAACACTGGCTCTGAAGCGTACATATTCACGCATGAGTTAGACATTGTTGATGCTGCCATATGATGTGTTGCTTTGTTCACAGCAGTGAGCTGTGGTTCCAATCCGGGGATTGGGGGGGGCGCGACAGCAGTTATTGGTGGGATTATGTGCGCTTGTGAATGTGTCTGGGTGTCAGGCAGAGCCCGGCCCGATACCTGCAACGCTGCAGTGTCGAAAACATCAAAGAGGCTCCATATGCTGCTGCTGTTTGGAGAAATAAACAGCCTCCTTCAGTCGAGGACATCCGAGCCATTTGTTCTACACAATGAATAGATGAACGAACGTTTCTCTTTCCCAGTTTTTTTATTTTATTTGCATCTTTAGGTTAAACCGAAAATAACTCATAACTCTGACAGATTTGGATCAATAAAGCAATATTATAACAATTTATAAAATGTATTAATATAGCACACTTTCAACACAAGGAAATTCAAGGTGCTTTACATGATTACAAAAATGTGAAAATTAAAACAGAATCACTAAAAGAATGCATAAATGGATATTTACAAAAGAAATGACAGCATTAAAAAAAAAGCTGATCGGCAGCTACAAAGAGTATTAATGCCATAACCTACCATGTCAGTTGTAATCAAATCTGGCTAAAAAAAATAAAAATAAATTCCTTATATATATATATATATATATATATATATATATATTAGTTTTACCCCTTATGTAATGTATTTTAGGAAACATCTGTCTCATTTCCTATCAGAAACTGATTCCTTGGTTGAAAGGAAGTAATTTAACTGTAAATCTGCCACAGGGTAGAATAATGTTCAGTTCTTAACTGTTTGTGTTGACTTACTTTACACAAAATATAAAAACCATTAAAACAAAAGAACAGTTTACTTGCCTGTATCATTTGGAACATTTGTTATTTTATTTATTACTAGGGATGCACCGTTGCAGATACTGGTAATGGGTATTGGGGCCGATACTATTCTGATGAACTCGAATCAGTATTGGTTAGTTAACTGACACCATGAACCGATTCTTTAAAATCTGCAAAAATTTCACCAAAAAAAGGTATTTTTCTCTTGAAATTTTAGTTTTGTGGTCATTTTTATGAATATTTAAATTTTTTAATCTAATTCAACATCACTTGTAACAAGCAGAATAGAAAATAAAACCTTTCTTTAAATTAATTGCATTTTTGTGTGGTAGAAGTATCTGCTTTGGTACTCGGAATCGGCAAGTACTCAGATCATAGTATCGGTATGGTATGTCTTTGAAAAATAAAATGATGTCGTTGCATACCTATTTATTACCAATTATATTTTATGTTAAAAAAAAAAAAGAATTGTTTAAAATTTAAGGCATGTATCTGATTTTCTACCATTTTAAACTTATACCTTGTAAATGTACCCACTTTGAGTTAAGTAAAGGCTTATTCTACAGTAGTCTAGTCTAATCTGACATATAGCAAAAACAGAAATAGGAAATATCTTTTCTTTTCCCTACCCTCTCTGTAACATCTGTCCAGTTGTACAAATAGGACACCTGGCATTAACTCGCCTCCAGCTGAACAGAGGGATCCATCAACTCTTTCTCTTGAGAAAGTTGGTGAATCTATAATCTTGACCTATTTACCAGACTGGATACTTCACCACCAGCAACAACCGTCTTTGCCGAAGGAGTGAAGGCAAAACAGCAGCATTATTAACAGCCCCCGATAGACTGCAGAGGTTCCCAAA
Source organism: Apricaphanius iberus (assembly GCA_028564705.1). NCBI lineage: Eukaryota > Metazoa > Chordata > Actinopteri > Cyprinodontiformes > Aphaniidae > Apricaphanius > Apricaphanius iberus. Next base: position 1,524,804 of record JAPXFQ010002705.1, on the reverse strand, counting down.
CATGACCCAGTTTCAGGCACTTCACCACAGGCTAAATTCTGCAGGTGTCCCGAGGTAACCATTCAGACTGCACTCTATATCATAGCACTGATTTTAATAGAGGTGTTTATGTAGCAACTGAGTTTTTGTGCTATATATGAGCATAAACTTGTAAATTCCTACCCAGCTTTCACAGAGCATGGATGTTGGTACAGAACAATTAACAATTTCTTGCCAAAGTATTAATACACTTATAATTTTGGTATACTTATTTTCATTTAAAACCCGGGATGGGTATAGTTGAGGATTTATCGACTCTACTACTCTTAATGATACTCCTTATCGATTCGGTACTTTATCAGTATCCTTATCGGTACTTTTTTGTTTTTAAAGACTAAAACAAAAGTGGAATAATACAAATAATGAACTTTAATTGTTTCATTTTTTAACAATTGGAACAGCAAAGCACAGAAAATAACTACAAAATAAAAAGTACAAAAGGAATAACTTAATAAAAACACTATATAAACAACCTATTTTATATGTATGAAAAACTAAAAATACTGTTATCTATTTAAAAAAGTTTAAGTTATTGAAATAAAAAATATCAAACATAACTTCCCTATAAAACAATGCAATTACGAACGAAAATTAACGATTTTGAAAGCTAGAGTTTGTAGTGCAAAATAAGCCCTGAGAACATCGAGAACAACAACAATATAACATCCACCCATCCATTTTCTGTACCGCTGCATCCTAATGCTGCAGCACTCAGGCGGTCAAAAAACTGTGCATCTTTCTGTTTGTATTTGGTGTATTTTAGCAAAGTTTTTGCTCAAATTACTCATGTTCTGACCTTTGCGAGTATGACAGTGTGCATTGTCGGCTTCTATTTTTGTTAAATAAAGCCAAAGTTTGGATCTTTTCGTTCGCCTTGCCATCGTATCTGTGTAACTACTGGTGAGTGAAGCTTGTAGTAAGAGCCCAGCAGTCGTTCTTGCCACCTTCAGTCCCCGCGGCGTGTATGGTTTTTAAGGAGGAGTGGTCTGCCAATACAATATTTAGCTTGTGTTTATATCTCCCGCAAAAGAAGAATACGATCTTATTTTTACCGTTAAGAGGACCGATAAGTCTGAAGCTTATCTGTCCGGGTGGACCGCCCGAATCAGCCCCGGGGCTAATTTAATACCAGGTCTCGGTACCCATCGCTATTTACAACCAACCTTACATCTTTTAACTGGGTATTATGTGATAGACCAACCTAAATTAGAGAATGCTTGCAAACTAGGAGTATTGCATTGAATTTACAAATGTCTTTTTTTAAATAGAAAGCTTTACAGTGTAATGTGAATATGTAGTCATCCTTCCTTAGTGAATATCTTATCTTTTGCTTTAGTTGTAGCTCAAAGTATTTTGTTGGAAGCATCTAGTGGCTTTTATATTTAAAGCCTAAAAATGATGCCAATTCTATTTGGCAAAAAAAGCTCAAGCTCAAACAGAAGCAGTTTTTAGATTGACATTCTGGAATATTCGTGGACAATTCCATCTGGTCTTTAACCATAGTTTTCTTTTCAGATACATACCAACACATCCAGTCCTGTTACTAGGGAGTCAGACGATAATAAACCGGTTAAAGTTAGCTGCACAGGAGCAGAATGTTTGCTTTCAGACTCATAGGTCAAAAAGTCCAGAAAATTGTTTCTCATGGCATGTTTGAAAGGGGCGAGAATGGATTGTAAAAACAATTTTCAAGTCTTGCCAAAGATTTTCAGTGAGTTTACATGCAGGCGATAACCAATAATGGCAAGATGGCGTCAGTGTATGAGGCCTGCCCCACGTCTTTCAGTACACTGTGTTCATGTTGTCCCTGTGTTCCTTTATTGTAAAATCCAACCCTCTATTGTTTTGTGATCGCCAAACACTTCTAAATGTTCTGCGTTCCTGTCAAATTATGACAAGACACAATGGTCAGGAAACCCATCGCTTTAATCCGTTTTGGGGGATGCCTCCCCACCTCTATTATGTCCTGGAGTCACCTGCAATCGGAGGGTGTAAATGCGGGGGGAAACGCAGCGGGCAGATGGTGCGAATGAGGCCCTGCATGATGCACCCCGTGGGCCCTTTTCCTGCTGGGTATATTGGATTATTTTAATCTCACTTTATTTCTTGCCGCTATTTGGACCCGATCGGCCCCTGCCAGATCTCAGTTGGAGGAACTGTGGCAGAAACAATGGACCTGTCAACTTTCTTATCCTTACCGTAGTGGACGTGGAATGACCTACCGGCAGCCAAGACCACTAGCCTGCACTTTTCGGGCGGCTGATGAACCAACCTTGCCTCCAGTCAGGATAGCCCTGGTGAATGCTAGATCGTTGGCCAACTAAAAGTTTATTTTAAAGGATTTTTTTTACATCTTCTCAACTTGAACTCATGTGTATCACGGAGTCCTGGGTGATGGTTGGTGAGTCTAGTGCCTTCTGCGAACTTTTGCCTCCCGACTGCTCCTATCTGAATGATCCAAAGACATTGGGTTGCGGAGGAGGCATAGCGACAGTTTACATGAAAAAAAACTTGCTTGTAAGCAGATCCCTTTGGCAATGTCCTATTTCAGTTTTAAGTCTTTGCTGTTTGCGGACTGTTATACATACAGTAAAGACTAAAAGTTTGGACAGACCTTCTCATTCAATGCGTTTCCTTTCTTTTCATGACTACATTGTAGATTCTTGATTTAAGGGCATCAAAACTATTAATGAACACATGATGTATGGAATTACTGTATGTACTTAAACAAAAAAGGGGTGAAATAACTGAATACATGTGTTATATTTTAGATTCCTCAAAGTAGCCACCCTTTGCTCTGATTACTGCTTTGTAATCTCTTGAGCTTCAACAGGTAGTCACCGGAAATGGTTTTCCAACAGTCTTGAAGGAGTTCCCAGAGATGCTTAGTACTTGTTGGTCCTAATGCTTTCACTCTGCGGTTCAGCTCACCCCAAATCATCTCGATTGGGTTCAGGTCCGGTGACTTTGGAGGCCAGGTTATTTAACAAATTTTGGAAAAGTACTACATTATTCCATATGTTAATTCATAGTTTTGATGCCTTCAGGGTGAATCTACAATGTAAATGAAAAGGAAGGAAAATCATTGAGTGAGAAGGTGTGTCCAAACTTTTGGTCTGTACTGTAGGCCTCCTAAGTACAACAGAAACTTTTTGATTAAATTCACTGATTAATTGACTGGAATATTCCCGCTGTTATGACCGCATTCTAATTATTGGAGATTTCAACATCCATGTGTGCTGCCCCAAGAAACCTTTAGTTAAAGACTTCTTTGATCGTATAGACTCTTTTAACCTTGTACAGCTTATATCTGGTCCAACATTGAGAACGTGGACATACTCTCAATCTTGTTTTGACTCATGGTTTTAGTATTGGGAACCTTGAAGTGGGTGATACAGACTTTAGAGTACACAAAGTTGTCTTTACTTATTAGGAGATTTAAGTTAGCTAATTTTCAGAGTAAAAGCAGGCACATTTTAATGCACATCACTATGATTTTCTTTATATAAATAAGTTTGTATTTTTCTTTTTCGTTCTGAAGCCTCTGAAACTGGAGCTTTATTCTTTTCTCTCTCTCTCTCTCTCTCTCTCTCTCTCTCTCTCTCTCTCTCTCTCTCTCTCTCTCTCTCTCTCTCTTATTTGCTGCTGTAAACAGTTTTCAGTTATTTTCACCTTTTAAAGTGGTAAAAAGTCTTTGCACAATATGTGCCTGTCGAGTCTCCTAAATTCACTAGGCGTCCGCCAAGGCTGTATCTGACTCCTTTCAGCCGGCTCTGTGGGCGACATTCAGAAGCCTTTTTGCTGCAGCGCCCCTCCCTCTGCCACAGCTGAAACTGGGAGGCGGTCAGGGCTGTGAAACTGGAGGTCAGTCTTACTGGGATGGTAATGAATACACTATCAAAGTACAGTAGATTCCACAGCAGCAAACACATTTAAATGTAACACTTGTTCAATTTTCTTAAGTTGAAAGTGGAATGGTAAATTGGTTTGCAACCAATTTGAAACCAATTTATGCAGTCCTTCACTGTAAGAGTTTATTCTGCATGTATCATCTTCATGATATGGAAAAGAAATTGCTCCTTGCTTTTAACAAACCCAGTACGTTTTATGTCATCCTCATGAAGATCCTATTTTAATCCTACACTGAATATGCCCCCCCCCCCCCGATTAAATGGTAATAGTAATGGCCCTTGTCTTCCCCGTTTCTTTCATCACCTGGTAAGTAGGCAGCAGCTTTGGACTCATATCTTCTTGCCACGTGGCTCCAACAAATCTGAGGACGGAGGCAGGAGCTTTACGTGCGGTTTCTGAAACATTTCAAAGGCTTCATCAAGCATTTATAAAGACCTGAAAAGCTCCTGCTGAGGCTGTGAGGATGTTAGAGCCGCAGCACATTCAGCATAACCACTTGCCTTTACTCATTTTGAAATGTCAAGGCCTGAGTAAGAGTCTTAAGTGGAAATGAATGGTGCCTTTAAACTCCCAGAAAGGTTGCAGTTGGGTTTTATTGTTCAGATATTTCTCAAGATCTGTTCTGCCCATTTTTTAATTACATTTATGTTGCTTTTACCTTTGTGTGACTTCTATTTCTTTCTAATTTTGCAATAGTGTTAAGAATTTTTTTTTTGAAAAGTACATGACTGCATGTTACTAAAATACCGCACATTATGAAGAAAGCAAACAATAAATATACATTTTCATTAGAGATGGAGAGTATAAACTTGCAATATATTGTGTGATCTTTATTGCTGTAATTAAAGTGGCAAAAACAAAAATTTAAGATACTATAGACTGTAGATGTCAGGACTCTGAATGCATGTCGCTGTTGCTGCATACTGCCAAAAACAAATACCGCTGTTAAAATTAAAACTTTCTTCCAAACAGTACAGAGTACACCGTTTGCATTAATTATTGCGCTTAACTAATGACATAGCTGTATTTGTATTTTAAAATGTATTGGTAAACAGTAAAAGTAATAATTCAGTTCAACTTGCAAAGTTTGCACATTAAAGAATTAAGTCAACAGTCCTCATCAGTTTTTGTTTCTTCCCGATAAACAATATTATAACCACCCATATCATATAGTACTATTGTAGACCAATTGATATACATTTAAATTATTGCTCAGTGATGTAGTCTAAACTCAATATCACAATGTAGCTTAAGCCCTGTTTACACAGAGAGGGAACCAGCTGTAGCAGCAAAGAGATTTAATTGAATAGATGACTCATTCTTAAGGAGTCGAAGTTTCATGCCACCGTAAACAATCATTGTTTAAATTGGGTCCCAGAGTGGAGAAATCTCACATCGGCTCAGTTGTTTCCGTGATTATGAGCTCTCTGGCATTTTTCTGGGTGGATGACGTAACAACACCCATTCCTGTATTTAACGCACATGTACAACTCTATGATAAAGTAAGCAAACGTGTGCTGTATGGTGGTGTAGTCCTAATAAAGCTAATTCTGACCTTATTATGGATCTTAAAATATGATTTACTGTGCCTCCTCTTTCACCAGCAGCAAAAAAAATGATCCAGAGAACCACAGACACCTTTATGCTGTTGAATAAAGCTCTCATTTAAAGCTAGAATCATTGTGTTTGACACTGGGTTCATTGTGCATGCTTAGGGGCTGATTTATCAGCGGTTTGCGCAATCCGCACAGCATTGCAACAACAGGCTCTGGGTGATCTATCAACACGGCGCCGAGCGCACTGCGCCTGTTAAACCCACAGTAAGACGCACGTAATCCATTTAGCGCTTTTGCCATTGATGAATATTTAATCTGGCCATTTCTGTAAGAAGACGCAAAATATTGGGAGGAGAAAAGGCAAATATGTAGGCGTTCCAGGCACAGTGTGATTTACGAAGCATAAAAATGTTTGTGCTGACTATTTTAACGTCTATTTTTAGCACTTCTAAAAAGCATGTCTTAATTTTGCGCTACCACATTCATGTGAGCATGCAGCAGAGAGCAGCACATGTACACCGCATGAATTACATTTATTACTGATAAACGAAAAAAAAACAGAATTCACAGAATTCCTCATTTGAATACTGCTGATTGCGCCTGTTGAGAATTGCCCATGCAATCTTAGTAAATCACCCGCAAATTAAGGACAACCTATTCACGGAAATATTTAGCACCATAAACAATTGTGCGGTCATTAACAGGAATCTTGTTAAATTAGCCCCTTAGTGTTTTTTTCTGTGTTTTTTCTGGCAGTGTCACAGCGCTACCAAAGGGCCCAGCATAGGTACTACAGCTACTTCAGCAGTTTAAGTGGATATGAATGGACAGAGATTTTAATAATTGAAGTACCGTTTTTATAGACTCCGTTTTTTGAAACAACACACAACAGAAAACTGGGTGTAAAATAAAAGGATTATGATAAGATTCCAATCCGTAACTGACATAAAACAAGTATGTGATTTAATTTTTTTTGTTCATTTCTTTCATCGTTTTGTAATTTATTTTTAGTTGTCAATAAAAAAATAAAAAAATCACGATAATGGCCTATTCAGTAGTATTTAAATTAATTAATTTTAAACTATATTTAATCAACAAACTGAACAGACAATCCACATCATACCATCACACATCGGATTAATAAACTACATATATTAATTATGAACATTTCCCCTGCTGTGGCCTGAACGCTCCGCATGAAGCTAAATGCCCCCCTGCCTGTGTGTTAAGGCAGGCTGTTGACAAACTTGAGACTGGAAAGTTTGAAATTGGAGAACATTTCTCTTATGAAGCAATCAAAATTCAGCAAGACTCTCTGAATGGCAGCTTTTCTGAACGCTAGATGAACTCCTCCTGCAGCTGCAGCGACTTGTCACCATCAGTCTGGTGCAGTTACAGACACACTCCAATCGGTAACTCTTCAATAACTGTTAGCTACCTGATAACAAGATGCATTGGCTACGGTGACCAGGTTTGAGATGATGCTCCCATTAAAATCTTTTTTTGATTGATTAGTTACATGAACTCTATGCATAAAGTTGAAAATGTCTGTGGTGTTAATTAGAAATTTCTCAAAGAAACTAACGGCCATCAGATTTTTCTGTCTTCAGTTTAAGAAAGTTGAAGATTAATTTTTTTTTACTGTAAGTTTCCAAACCCCTAAATATAGTTTAAGTCCTTAACGCCGACTAAATTCATGTCATTAAACTATTAGCATGAAGAAAAAAAGGAGCAAGAGGATCAGGACAGATGGGGGAAGGCATCAGGCTGGTCTAATATTAGGTGGAAGTTTAAAAACACTCACTTGATATCAGGTTCATCATTTTTAAATATTCGGATTAATGAAATACCTTATCAAGACAAGTAGTTTATTTAATTTAGATATGATTCACACCAATGATATCATAAAGTACGAGTATTTCAACTAGTGATGCCATACAAATATTTTTTCAATGGAATGGGTCATCTGCTGTAATGTGTAACATAAGTTTGTAATATCTGTGTATTTTCAAATAATAAATAAGACATCTACATGTAAACATACATTTGAAAAAATCTGTGTCGGAAGAGTTTAGGGTTGGGAGGCGCTGTTATGTGGCTGCTTACCCCTGAGAAAGTAGGTAGTTGCAACCCCTATTATGTGTCATATTAATTTCTAATACGCCCTGATACTGAAAGTACCAAAGAGATGGGGGAAAAAAATCTGTAAAAAATACGAAAAAAACACAAATAACCTGCATAACGCAAAATTAGAGCAGCTGACACAGTAATGTAGCACAGCACTGAAATATTGTTTTTTTAGGCGAGCGATTGGAACTGTTAAACACTGCTCTGTTACAGAAAGCAGTGCTGTTTAGGTAGATAATAAATTCCGTTAGTGTGAAAGGGAACATCCGTTAATGTGGGTTAGGGCAACATCAGTTATAATGACTGTTCTAAGTAAACTTAAAAGGCTAAAAAAACAAATAGCAAAGAAATCACAATAAAAGTTGCTTAACAATCTTAAGCAAATTACTTACCTTTTGGTGCAGAAACTAATGAGGCTTATTATCCATTTGTTAGTTTATCTGGCTTCCATTTATTTTTAGTGATGATCAGCTGAAATCTCTTGTTCAGGATAAAATCATGTAAAAAAAATACTTAAAAAAAAAAAAAAGTCTCTTCATCAATACTCCTTGACCCAGTTTTTTTTCTTTGCCAACCATAATATAACTGCATTTCCGATGGTGTCACTTCACCTGTAAACAATCAGCGCGCTCTGTTGTAGGGAAAGGGGCTCCACCCCTGGTCCCAGAGAGCTGCCGTCATTGAGATTTTAGGTGCATCCCTGCTGAATCAAATGACTGGCTCATTAGCAGGCCTTTGCCAAATGTGATGCTATGCTGCAGAATTAATTCAGTTATTTGATTTAACTGTGTTGAAGTAGGTATACATCTACAACCTTCTGGAGAGTAGCTCTCGGGGACCAGGTTTGGAGAACCCCGGTTTAAAGTGATGCATTTAGGATTGTAAAGAGAACCTGGGCTTTCAGCAAATCAGATTCAGATGGTGCAATGGTTGGTTTGGAAACTTATACTTGATAGTTGCAATATTGTCAATTTAGACTTTGTTCGTTCTAATTGAATAATACTTTATTGTCCCACGAGGGGAAATTCGGTTTACAGTACAACCTGTCCAAGACCATGACAAACACTCAATCAATAAGTATGTGTCTATGAAGATTCACTCACCTCAACATGGTCAATTCTTAAAGTTGCTCCCGTGACATTGCAGTCTGACTTACTTCTTGATTATTTCAGCTAATATTCACTTGACTATTGGATGAACTCATAGGCTGTGTGTACACCATTGAACTTTCAGCCCAAAATGGTTAGATGTTTATCAGATATAATAAAATAAAACAAAAGTACCACGCAGTGTCTTTTTACAGTAGCACATTGAAAATTCTAACCTTTCATCCCAGTAAACATGCCGTATACAAAACCATGTTCTTCACTAGTGTCTAATTTCCTGCATTGACATGACATACACTTAATTTTTTTAGACTCAGATGAAATATTTTTTACATCCGATCATCATAAATCTAAGTATTATAATTTTTTTCATTCATTATTTGCCCTCATTTTTAAAGATAATAAATAATGACACCATTGACTGCCAAAAGGGTATTTGTGTTCCTTTGTTGTCGTCCTGTTTTTGAATTGGAAATACATTTCAGCACTTGTTCTTGTGCAGCATATGGTTAAGCAGCCGTACAGTCTGCTTCAGAAGACAAGTGATTGGCTGTGCTGATTGCCTCTTGTCTGTCTCACGAACCGGCAGCCAGGAGAGCAGTGATAATGGAAGGTGTAGGCACCACGCACGCACTCCTGCCTCCATTAACTGTGTGGGTTCAATACCGACTGGCTTTAAAATGTGCTGTAACAATAAAAAAAGGTTTAGATTGATTTATTATTCAGTACCTAATATATATTTAGCAATTTTGAAGTAATTATTGTTCCACTTGAGCGATGTCTCCCGCAAAGCTTCCACTTTGAACTCGAAGTTTTGCATCTGACCATCTTTAGGATGAACATTTTAGCTTGCAAAATTTGTCAAACCTGTTCAGTTAAGTGTTAAAAAAAATGTTTCAATCTCAAACAGTGTATTCTCCAGACCTGGACCAGCTAACAATACTAAATAAACACTTGTACATTTTTTTAATACAACAATGCAATGCTTTTATATAGAAATTTAGTGATTTTTACCAGATCAAACTGGTTTAATGTGTCTCTTTATGCATCTTGTTTTCTGCAGATAGTGACAGCGAAATCTCCAGTGGAACTGGAGATGTTTCCAAGGACTGTCCGGAGAAAATACTGGAGTCATGGGGAGGAATCCTGACCAGATGGTAGGGCATCAAATGAGACACAATTGGAACACAGTGATTATAGACACTAGGGCTGAGCAGTATGACAAAATTTTATATAAATTTTTCAAAAGCTTATAGTTTTTACTGTATTTGACTGTATTTTGACTGTTTTTACCCACATTATCTTATAACAAAATAATTAATGCCCTGGCTTGGTTTTAAATAACCAATTTTACCATTATATGAACCGTGTTATGTTTTGTTTTTTTTCCATGTTTCCAGACACAGGTAAATGCTTTGGAAAAAAATCAAAATGATTATGATTCTAGTCAAAATGAAGAGAAATTCTTGGCAATTCGGTTTCCGTACAGCTGCTGCATGGACTGAAATTCACACCAACTTTGGCGTCTGGAAAAAAATATGACCTGATCTGGAAAGTTTAATTGAGATCCGCATCCCCACCTGCACGCAGCAGGTATCAATGCTCTGATTGGACTCAATGTTTTTTCATCCGTGCGGCAGCTGTACGGAAAACCAACCGCACCCGGTGTCAATCAGGCATCATACTGAAGACCAAGGTTAGCACAGGGAGCCTCAAACAGACAAAAGTGATTGTTTTGATTCCAGGCAGAGCTCTGTTTTGTCTACTTTAAAGTATTTTTAAGTGATCTCCATGACCAAATCAGGGTTCAGTTTCCATCGAGCCGGGCTAAAAATTTCTCCAAGTTGGTTTCCATCGCACATATCAGTTCTGACATAGAAGTCTATGGCTTGGTTTCTTTAACGTGTGAGTTATAGTTAAGGTTTAATGTTTATTGAAACGGGGACAGTGTACAAAACCATTAATCTTTACAAACGAAGAGATGATTTGTACCAGATTTAGAAAGGTAGCTATTTTCCATCTGCAGTCCCTGGACAGGTGAGTACAAAAAATATTACATTTATAATCTATAAATTTAATCTACAATAAAATCACTATATAAAATACATTAGTTTTCTGTACACTTCTAAAATAACATATAAACAATCGCTACAATTTACAATACATTCATCAATGCTGACACGATTGATGATCTAAAATATACTTTTTCAAATTTCGAGTAAAACTATTAAGATCTAGTCTGAGTATTTAATGCTTGACACATTCCTTGATGGAATGCTCCCGACACTTACTGTAGTTGAATTTTGTGATAGACCAAGAACCAAACGTTCCAAACAGCTGGAACCCACCATTAATCCAATTATATAAACCTCCTGCACATCCTCGAGGGACAGTAGCGACAAACATATAACCTTTCCCTTGCCCCAAGAATTTATTATATATCTGGCCTTTAGTGTCCCCCCAAGAGGGCTCCCCAGGACCCGCTCGTCTATTAGAGAATATTTGATCAATCACATTTAGAGATAAGCTAAATCCATGATAAAAAGGGTTAAAAAACTTTGGAGGTAGAATGAATAGAGGTGCTCCAGATAGAAGTGACAAGACAAAAGCAGCAGGCAAAAAAAAAAAAAAAACAGACGGACACATTTATATGGACCAATTTATATCATAATGGAAATAAACGCTGGTTTTCTGTAAAAACGGGTATACTGCAGAGGTGTAATATAAATATGGAAATAGATTGATATGGGAAAATATTTATTGAAGAGTGAGCGTTAGAGGGTAAGCGTGTTGATTAGAAAAAACGTTTTACAGTATGATTGGGCTTATGTCTAAATCTTATCACTTTAAAATTTTCGCTATTTAAAATTCTCAAAAGAGCTGTTCTTCAAATATACGAAAGCATACACAATATTTTACATAGCCTCAAAAAATTTGACGATCATAGTCTGACAGTTTTCAAGCTTGAGCAGCCTTGAACAATGATGGACCTTGCCATAAACTCAAAATTTAGATTTTTTCTGATCAGTAAATGCACCATTTTAAAGCCTACTTTGCAGTGAATGCGTAAGCAAAGCATAATGTCTGCTAAGCGTAATTACGCAGAAGATAAGCACATTCTAGTCAATGGGGCCATTGCCACCAGGTTTGAAGCAGAATGGATTAGAGTTGTGTCGCGGCCCTCTTCTAAATTTATGCTGCGGGTCTTATTTTTTAGCTCTATTGTTTTAAAACACATCAATCTCATCAGTTTAGATGGGACCAGACAGGAAATCAGACACGGGAGCAGTGTAAAACATATTTCAAATTTCAAAATAAAAGACACTTGCAATTTTTCAATCGCTTAACTTAGGAAAAACAAAACTTTATTACCTATAACACCAGAGTTTAAGTCAGTCGGTCTGCAGGACTAACTTTTTGTTTTTGTTTTTAAATCACAGAATATGAGAATGTAATCTCTAAATTGGAGAATAACCCAGTTTATATGATGGTAGTGATAATTTTTACAAGGACAACATGAAAAGGAGAAGGCATGGACAGAAATATCCGGAGATCTGAAAGTGTATGGTGTGTTCATGATAATTATTAACATAAAAATATAGTTTTTTCTGCATAGTACCCATTCAATTATGCAATTGCGATTGTGATTTTGTGATCACCTGGGAAAAGGTGGGCGGAACGGATTCGCAAGTTATAGGAGTCTAAAATGCCCCTGGTGAGAATGGATGTGCTGATGGGCTCGTTAGTAAAACGCGTCTATTATGTGATTCCTTGTATACGTGTCTGGTGGAAAGCAGAGGTAAGCAGCTATCAGGCTGCACGGTCAGCAACATTTTGGTGTTGACACTCTTACTGAATGAAGATAATTGAAGCTGGCCTATTTTCTGTATTAGTAAGATGTTTGTAGCAACGAAAGAAGCTATTTAAAAGAAAACTATGCTTTCTGCAACATGTCCAGACATGTTCAAGGTTTGTTTAGGCTGTGAGAGAGAGCAAAACTTTCACAATATCACAAGAAGGTTGATCAGAAAACACAAAGTGGTGGCCTGTTTTATTCTTCTGAACTTTAAAATACTGTATTAAATACTGTAAATACTTTTCAACACAACAAATTTAATCCGACATTTAAAGAATAAGCACATGACGGAGTATGGTGAGTTTTCGAGGCTCACGGCAGATAAGGGAAAAGAAGACAGCCACTGCAGCAACAGTCAGACGGCAGCTAACTCAGCCCACGTTTAGCAACACCCGTCCGTATGAGCGTGACAGTCAGAAAGCTAAGCAAATTACTCGGAAAATAATTGAATACTTCGGACTAGAAGACCAGCCTTTCTCAGTGGTGGAAGACACAGGGCTCACCTGGAGTTCCGCTACGTGCTACCGGGACGTAAATATTTTACAGACGTAGCCCTGCCAGAGCTCCACTAGACAGTCTACTCTCACTTCGACCGACTCCTTAAAGAAGCTGTCTCTTATTTATTAGAGTTTCTGCACTATTTAGTCTCTTGTTATAGACTGAGTTACTGATATTAGGTTATTTTAAGTGAACATCAGTTAACATTTGATCGTACAGTTGCTGCATTGTGATTGCAAGGTTTTTATATTTTTTCTCTTAAAAAAGTAAAACCATACTTTTTTTTCTAAATGGTGATTTTTATGTTGTTTTTTTTTCCAAATCATATAGCCAGTAGCATTTACAGCCAATCCATGTGATCGGTATCGGTGATCGGCACCTTGGCTGATCGGTATCGGTGAAGTAGCATCCCTACTTTGCAGGCTTTTGTGAAAACTCAGAGCTTAGGTAAGAGGCTACATTCTCTTAAGCATATACAGGGAGATTACTTTTTAAAGCAATGCTAACTGCTCTAGTTACTGATATAATATACTAAAAACAGTTGTGTGCTTAAACTGCTGTACAATGACCGCTTTCTCACACCCATGGCATTATGTCATCTCTGTTCGTAACATGAAAATAAATGTCTGCTTTCAGGAAGACTAGAAAAAATATTCGGAAAGCTGGTCTTTTGAATTCTTGTTTTATAATTCTAAAAGACAAATCTTAATCAGCCTAAATGCCCTTGTGAAAACAAGGAGACAGGTAAATAGCCACAGATTTCTGATTGTGCATCTCTAAAACATCTCTAGTAGGTTCCTTACATTACAATTAAAGAATGCAGAAGAGTTTAAAGATTTAGCAAGTTCAACGCAGTCATTTAAAAAAAGGTTTTACAGTAAAGGTAACCTGCCTGCTCTATTATTTCTTTTAGCTTCTTTCATTATACCGGTTTGTACAGTCTACAGATTTTTATCAAATCAGATTTTTCACAGTTTAATGATTTTAATCACCATTTCACTTTATATTGCTGTGGCACAGAGCCCGAGGGGTAGCAATTAACTGTTCATGTCAAACTTCCCTATCAGAGCTGCATATCACTAAATTAGTCTGATTTAACATAAGCCGTTCATTCAAAGACTTAAAAAAAAAAAAGGTTTCTCAATGAGCTGCCCTGCTACATACAAAAGCATACACTGGAATTAAGTAGTTGTTCCCATAAAGTTTTCCCCTGCTAAATATGTTTTTCTGCTTACATTACAAAAATGAAGAGTGATTTATAAAGGATGGAGAATATCAGCCAAATTGCAGATGAAACTCAATACAAAAAAAGTTGAACTTGATTTGCTTTTAGTAAAAGATATATTTTTTTACCTTTATCTTTGTGTTTAGTGTCACTCAGACTGTACAGTACATTGCAAATATTTTGTTATCGCAAGACATTGGTATGCTATAGAGCTGCTTTGTCTGCAATAAAATATTAGGTAACTATAGGAGCACAATACCAGGCTCTCTATTCCAGAACTATATTTAGCAATACACATTGTTTAAAGTGTAACTAAAACCAAAAACAACTTTTTTGCTTATAAACTGTATAAATGAATGATTGCATTGTTAAAAAGCCAGTTTCAGGGCATTTTTTGACATTTTCGTGTAAACTTGTAAAATTCTACATTTTCTGGTCTAAAAAACGTCTTAGTGTTCCCGTTCATGGTAATCGTGGGGTACTGCATTTTAATTTTTGTGATTTGCTGATTGTGGCACATCTTATCCATTATCTACGTCACTGCCACGGTCTCACAGAGACGCCCTCCCTCTCTCAAAAACACGACCTTATCTCGTGTGCTACAGTCTATTGTGTTACGTGCGCACACAGAAGCATACTGAGAGAAACAGAGGAAGCTGAAATCTGTATATCACACTTTGGAGGACCACAACATCGAAGGGGTTTAAAGCCATAAGTTATAACCTATAACACACCGTGAATAAGGAAACAAAAACTGACGTAGTTTCCTCCGCCGCTACTTAACATGGATGGTAGCGCTAGGCTCTCTGTGCTCATTTGCTACTGTACGTGTTGCTGGCTTCATGCAGCGTTGACTCAGCGCCCTGAGCCAACAGCTTGAAATTATACGTCGTTTGCCCGCTGCGCTCCATAGAGCCTCTCTTTACCTATGGTTGATGGCAGAGAAGAGACCTAATTTTTCCCTTCACTGTAGGTAAATAGAGGCTTTACGGAGCTCGGCGGCGGCATGCCATTGTTCAGCCATGACAGTCTTCCAGACAACACCCCCACGCCCACCCGCACTCATCCCCCTCACTTGGCCACGCCCCTCCGTGTGTCCTGATGCTGCCCACTTTGGTAGAGTTTTAAAAATGTTGCCTGGGGGCAGGATGATGCTTTTTCATGGGGATCAGATACACTTTAATTTGGGGGGAAATATTTTAGATGTTCGTTAAGATGCTCTGGTAAAGTCAAAAATAAACTAAAATTAGGTTTTGTTTTTTGGATAAAACTGTTATGAAAATGGAAATAAAGTGTTCTGTAGTTGGATAGACTATTTAGCAATTAGGTCTCTTAAACAATGAAACCAAGTAGAAATACATTAACACTGTTAAGTGTTTATCTCAATTCATGTGATCATGGCGAATGTAGTCAGATTTAGACCCTTAATAAAATAAGAGAGATTCCTTTAAACATTTGGAGGTTTTAATATGATTTGAATTGATCATACAGGAGGACAGTAAAACATCACAGTAGAATGCAGAATACTGACCTGTCTCAATCTTACAACAACAAGCTTATATTATTTCTAGCAACCTTGGTCTATCTATTCTACTCAATAAAGTACAACTCTCAGGGTGAAAATCAGAGACTTTGTGGCGCCGTTCTCTTTGATTAGAAAGCTGTGAACTTTGTAGACCTTTAAGGATGCCCAGTCGAAGAGCCATCTCCATGGTAACAAAGGATGTAGACTATCCTTATCAAAACTCTCTGACCATTACTTGGGTAAAGGCGTCACTCAATAAGACTAATCATTCAAACTGATACTACAACATTAAGTAAACATAGTCGCAGTTGATTACAAAGTACAGATAAATCATAACACTAAATTTCTCCACCACAGCGACATTCTCCAATATTGTTGTATAAAGCAAGTTTTCGTAACCTCGTACAGCCCTGATCTTCATCTCATAAGCCAAGATCAATTTGTCGTTACCTTTTTTTTAGCAAGCCTCTTGCTAATGGTCTTGTAGCCAATCCAAGCCCGTGCAAATCTACTAATGACTAGCTAGATAATCTTTGATGATCCTTTGCTCTTTCCCCTTGTTGAAGATGAGGCTGGAATGGAAATAAATGGTTCTCTGGACAGGCGGGGTGTATATAGATATGCTTAGTTGATATGGGAAGTATGTCATTGATCTACTTGGATGCCACATTGGCAGCTATTTTGTCAAAGGCAAGATTATGGCTTGTTTGTCAGGGATCAATTCAATTAGATGCGGTCCAAATTTTGATTTCTATAGTAACATTAAATTGGGAGCCTTTAATTTCTTACTAATCATGTAAACCTATAATATGAGCAGAGGATAAAATTTTAGTTTCAGGCTGTTTCCTTGAATTTTCAACAGTATCATTAATATATCATGAAAATATAAGCATCATTACACTGATGTGATTCTCTGTCTTGGAAAATATTTTTCACCAATGTTGATGGGTAGCAGTACACTGCTACCGATCAATTCACTGCAGTGTTGTATCTTTTGGGTGTTACCATACTACAACCATGCTCAAAAACATGAAAACTACTTAAATTATGAGTGCCAGAAGAAATTTTCAATGAGGTATTGAAGTTAACCATTGAGCTTAGATTGTAGACCTACAGTCGCTGACAAAGAGCAGATTGGGCACATTTTTGGAGCTAAAATCGTATAATTTATTAGGTGCATTAGGTAATTGTGCTGTACAATACTTGTACAATTAAAATTGAGCTTTTATGGGTCACACCTGAAGAGTTAACAAAAAATCATTTTTTTTAAAGAGCTGTACAGGCGCACTTCAGGATAATAACGTCCCGCGTGGTGTTGTGTTTTTTTTCCCTTCATTTTCTGTGGAACAGGCACGGGAACCTGTCCACTCGACCGAAGGGTTTGCCCTCATTGGTCCGCGGTGGCATTCCCGAGCCACTCAGAGCTGAAGTCTGGCAGCTGCTGGCCGGTTGCCACGACAACCATGACCTGCTTGAACAATACCGCATCCTCATCACCAAGGTAATGCACAGACACATAGACCTGGGGAGACGGCGACTTTTAGGAATTTGGTTTTGTGATGGAAATCAAGCTCATCCTGACATATTTCTGTGTACTAAGCATAGGCGGATTACTGATTGTATGATTTTAATTTTTTTTATTTTTAAGTTGTTAAAGTAAAAAATCTTCTGAGTTGTCTCTTTACCCACCTACCCATCCACTCTGCTTTTTTCATGGTGTAAAAGCCTTCTTTTTTGCTGTCAAAACAATTGATTTCCTGTTTTGTTTTTTTTACAACGGACAGTCATACTCCATTCTTCCACATGACAGTTCATCGCTCCATATATGGTAGTGCAGATTTTCAACTTTCAAAACCACCAAAATTAACCTTCACAATTACTCCTGCGATTCAGATTCTGTTTAGTAACAGTTCAGGAATCATACAGGGCATATTTTGCTCTTATATGGAGTGTATTGTAGCACTGCCCCTCCCCAAGGTGTTGGTATAAGCTGTCAGTCTGCTGTGTACGTCTCAAAGTCCTTAAAGCTAGGGCATCAGAAGTACACCATTCTTTAGACTTTAGACTTAAGCTAAAAGGTGTCAGAGCTTTTGCGGTCGCTGGCCCTCGGCTGTGGAACCTTCTGCCTCCTGAGATTAGAAAGTCCCCCTCTGTTACTGCTTTTCAAATCCAAACTCATAAACACATTTCTTCACATCAGCAGTTTCTACTTTGTAATTGTTTTTGTCTTGTCACGGCAGGAACTGCAGGTTTATCTTTTGTTGTTGACTTAAGTTTTCATTTGGTTCTTTTGTCACATGGACTTTGAATTGTATATTCTGTCAATTTTATTTTTTTTCCACTTTATTCTCTGTACACCACTTTAGTCTGTGTAAACTGTGAGCATAAAACAATTAAGCATGTTTAGGTCAATGCTAGTCCTAACTTAGCTTTTTTTCCCCCATGGTATTCCCCATATTTTTGCTCAGCAGTTGCACCCTTCTTTGCATTTGTTGAAAATCACACAATCCTTTAGGTGGTATCCATACCATAGCAGTGTATTTTGAAAATCATACATGGTTTTCAAAATGTGGCATTCACTTGTTTTCAGTTTTCCTTAATTTGATACCTCTAAATAAAATCTCATGCAACCAACAGCCTTCACCTAATTAGGGCTCAGAGATTTAATAAATAAAAAGGAACACAACAGAGAAGTGGAAGGCATGAGTTTATGGAGAGGTTTTGGCTATAGATTAGTGTTCCAAGCTTTTTCCGTCTGTTGAATTAAATAATTATCATAATTAATTCAATGCATGTTCAAGCAGAGACAAAATGGAGCCAATTTCCAGTTTAACATTTATTTTGAACAGATTAACAAATTGCAGTTTTACAGAGGAAGTTGCCCCCGTAATTTCCTCTGTAGTCCAGATTTAAAGAAATCTGACAATTAAATGATCTTCATTTCACAGCTTTATAGAAAACCGGGCCTCTAGGCGTTTCTACTCCCTCCAATCAGAACATTTCCATACAGTGTCTTAGCCATTATTGGCTGTCAGAAAATTATACAGCCATATGGGTGAGACGTCTTTTCTTAAAAGCTCATTCTGAGTTTTATGGTTTTATGGCAACACACTAAATCTACAGACATCCTGTTTTTTCAGCTTGCAATAAAACTCACCCCAGAGTTTTATGACTTAAAAGCTTACCCCCATAAACAATAGTGACAGACATATATTTTACAACCATGCAAGCTATATAAACAGACTTTTACCTTCTGAATAATAAAAGTTTAAACCCTATGCAGAATAACACCACACGTCTTACAGAGGCATTAAATGATCCATTGTCTGATAATAGAAAGGTTATGGCGCATCGGGAACCTATCAAGACATGGCTATTCAGTCAAACTGCAAGTTTTTATGTTGTCACCGAGAGCTGCTCAGTTAAGGGGGAAGAAAGTGTTTTGTATTTGTGTTCTCTCTTATTTGTAGAATCAGTAACACTGCTGCTTGCTTCTGAACTGTGTGTTTCTGAACTGTGTGGCAAGTCAGAGATCACTTCAATTTAGCCGTGCAATTTCAGTGCATGCACTGCTGTTACAGCTCAAAGCGGCCTTTTGCCCCCCAGAGAGCTTCCAAGAATTCAAAATTAAACTACCTTTTATATTTAGTTCAGTTTTGGCTGTATTCTCATTCTCTTAAACATATTTATATGCAGATTGTGGGTTAGTTTTAGTTTCTTGTGCACAAGATGCCTTCATGCAAGGCTTCTTTTATACTTTGGAAAGTTTAAAACTGAGCACATAAGGGAAAGGACCATGTGCCAGGTTAGCTTTAACTCCTCAAGATTTCAACTCAACCAAGTTTGGTTTGCTTAAACCCAACAGAAACAGCTTTTTGTAAATATATTTCATTGTAAATCATAGAGGAGGTCCTGCAGGTTTTACACAAGTGCCTGTATGCAAACTTTCACATGTAAAACACAAAAGAGGTCTGACAAGTGTCAAGCAGTGTTCTTTTTATTACCCTTTTTTAGCCACTAGGTTCCACGTAATGTCTCCAATGTTTGGCAGAGAAAGGCTCAGAATTCATGCGTAGAAAAATATTGTTGATTTTCTGTAGCTATGGAATCAAAGCAAGTGTGTTTACCTCCTTTTCATTCTCATATTGAGTTCTCAATTCAATTAGGACGTATTTTATAAGATTGCCTGCTCTTTACTCCCGCAGAGCAGCTGAAGTTTGAGATCCTTGCAATAAAAGCACGAGTCCTTGTGCCAACAATGTCCAATGGTAGATTTATTTTCCTCTCTGAAATACAACATAAAGATGATCATGTTGTTTGTCCTCATCAGGATTAAAAATTGAGCATGGTAAGAATTGGGATTTATCTACAATAAACTCTGATAATGTTTGCAAACACCAAAAACTGCATTGTTACTTTTGCTGGTTGATCAATTATTTCCACAGTTGTTTTCATGAGCGTTAAAAAGTATCAATATAATCAAAAGTGTGATTGAAAAACAGTTACTGCTGTAGCCTTAATGATCATTTATAGCAGTATTTGTTCATTGTGGTCTGACTTTACACGGTAACAGATGTATTACCAAAAATACTGATGTGTTTTTAACATAATTATTTTCAATATTGCAATATGTACCACAAAATCTATGACTTTAAGTCCTTATAACCCATTTCTAGCAAAATGTAAAATATTTTATTCAGAATGCTCCTAAATTTTTACATTATAGGCGCTAACTTAAAAACTACAGGACTGTAAATTCTGTGTTTAAATAGACTCACTGCTTAACCTTGCTAGTCCAAAAAGATCTTAAAGGAGTCTTAGAATTCAAAGCCATATTTACTTTGTTGATTCATTTTGGAAGTTTGGGGTGTTAAGTGTATTATATCAAGAAGTCTGTGCCCTCCGACCTGCTTTCCTAGGCAAATTCGTAACTTTGTTATTTCTGCAGAATAACAGCTCTGATAATGCATTATAAGACACACACATCCTTGTATTTATATGTCCGCATACTTCAAAATGATTTTTCACTTGGGACAGTAAAGCTACCATCAACCATTGATCTCTGTTTCAGGTTTTTGGTCAGATTTGCTGTAGTACTTCTTTTAAAGATTTTGATAAAACACGCCAACATTTCTGCACTTTGTAACATTTTTTTTTGGTTGTTTTTTTTACTAAACCTTAAACCAGATAAAAGATCCATTTTGATACAAACCTATTTCAAAAAGGTCGCCTATAAAATAAAAAATGTACGCTTCAGTTTTTGATTCTTTCTTTTATAGTTTGGGTATTTTTCGTTTATAGTGATAGAACTAAGTTTCAGTATCACCGTTTAAGATTATTAGGATTTGAGTTAAAGTCCAATCAGGCACTGTTTTGTTTTTTGTTATCTTGATTAGTGGCGGGAAAAAAGTCTATGCTTGTGACAAGAACAAGACATTCAAGTGCATTTGGGTTTAACCCCACCTTCTCAGAGTTCAACTGGTAGTGCAAACACTGGTGGATGTAACCCCGGAGAATAAAATAAAGTACCAACCATAGAAAGTTGTAGATGGATGAAGCCACCGTGACGTCACTCTTGTGGTGCGTTAAGACTGCAAGCTTTGTCAGTGTGAAGCAGCACTCATAAAGCGACTATGTTGACGCATATCCACAGAAGATACAGTTTTAAGCTGAAGCTTGTAAAACTCGTTTCTCTGCTGAATGTTTAAAACACTAGCAGATCGTGATTAGCGAGGCAGCGTCGACGTCGGGCAACGTCATTACAGTGAGACGCTCTGATTGGTTGCCGTTCTGCGTCAAGAGCATTAAGACCGTCAAAAGTTAAACTAGCTGAACTTGAACATGAGCTTTGAAGCTAGAAACGCAGGAAAAGTTTGAAAAGTTGAGGGAGCCAACGCTCACAAAGCACCACAGAGACTGCAACGCTCCTCCAACGGCCTCAACCGTAGACTTAACATGTAACTTTAACGTTGCTGACTCTGACAAAGCCTGCGGTCTGACGCACTATTGGTTTTCTGAAGAGCAGGTTCCCATGACTGCAACCTTGGCTGTGTAACGCATCTCATCATGCCTAGAAAAGGCAAAAATAGTCAAAGAGATGGAACTGTAAGGGCTGGGGCGCTTGATTGATACTTTGAGTTGATGTAGCTAACTGAGCTAACCGCCGCCAATAAAGGTTAGCGGGCGCTTTTAGCCAGAAAACAAACTGAGGTTGAGTGACACGCCCCTAATATTCATAATTTTTCTCTTTTTTTGAGCCAGGTTGGTAACATGTTTAGCTCTGCTGTTAAGTTGCATTTTAACATGGTAGTAGATAGGATCCTACTTCTTTTGCAGTCAGCCTCTAGTGGATGAGGGGGTAACTGCAGTTTTTGTCACTTCTGGGTTGATTTCACATTTGGCCAGCAGACTTTGTCCCTCAGTACTTACCCGACCTGTGAAATACTGCTAAATGAAAACAAGACAAAATATGGAGCAATGTGAACTTCAGTTGTTTAAGGGTTGGTGGCATCCAAAGTGTGGTCTGAAAATGTCCAAAGTGATTTTGTTCAGCTAGTAGTCGCAGTTTAGAAATTATAAAATTTCGACATACTTGCACAGGCGGTCTACACTTTTTAAAACTTTAAGCACAAGATTTATACAGAAAAACCAAGATCTTTTTTAAATAACAAATTTTCAGTTTAACACAATATTTTTATTTTATTTACCATACCGGTTTCTTTCACTTTTACTTTAACAGTAAATGGGACCAGAAACATTTAGCGATTTACATTTAGCGATATTTTAAGAGTTGTTCATCGTTATTATCATTGCTCAGCTACAAAATTTTCAACCCTAAAGCTGTAGGAAACATTTGCCTTTATTTTAGTAAAGCAATTGGAGCAAAACTCTCTTTATCTTTCAGACTGATATAAGATCAATTTCCTCATCAATCACTATCAGTGTCGATCAAAATACTTTGTTCACTTCATTAAAATATTTAATGTTTGGTTTTGTAGGAAAAAGTATCTTAATATCTTAGAGAATTACTCGTCTGTTTTCTATTTTTATTTTGGAGTCACACAGTTTACACAGGAAGAATTGCCATCTAAAAGACCAAGCTGGCACCAATAAAGGAGAGAAGAATATTACACTGATATCAGTTAGGTTAGTGTTGCAATAACTCTGGTATTTTAGTCCTGCTCATTTGGCAAATGACTCAGTAAGAGAAGTAAAGTTCACACGTAGGAGTATAAATCACACAGACACAGCTGTTAATTACAATTAACACAGTATGAGAATACAGCTTTATTTAACTTGGCCACATAGAGATACCTGATAATGTTCAGTGGCTTTATTCTCCTAGACCCTTTTCACATCTTGTCACATTAGAACCACATCCTACAGTGAAAACACTGCTTTGTTTTTAGGTGTTTTGCCGATATAAATCAGAAAGGAGTGGTATTGAAATACCTCAAAAACTAATTTCATAAATACTTCATTAATCCTAGAGTGAAGTTAGCCTTTAATCTTATACCCCAAAATAAAATCTCTAGAAATAATTTTATAGATTACCAGCTGCGTGCATTTTAAGCTCAGTGTAATTGGCCACATCCCCAACACACAGCTTTCTTGTTTGACACGATTGGAAACTATAAAGGAAGACAATTGTGGAACTGCACACATCAGGTTCATCCAACTTCCAGAAACTTGAAGGTGCCGCGTTCATCTGTGCAAAACCATATACACTAGTGCAGACATAATGGGATAATCTAACCATCATACCGCTCGAGAAGGACTCTGTGCTCTAGTGAAGTACTTCTTTTGGTCCCAAAAGTGCAAATCGACCCCAGAACGAAAGCCAAAGGCTTTATGAAGATGCTGGCTGTTGCTGGTAAAAGTGTGATTACCTGCGATGAAATGTGTCCAGTAAAAGCATGGGCTGAAAGGTTACACAGGGACAAAGCCCTGATCTCGATACTCTAGAGAATTTGTGGGCTGATCTGAAAAGGCGTGTGGGAGCGAAGTGGCCCACAAACCTGTAACCAGAGTTTTAGGTGTCGCAACGTCACTGTTAGGGACAAAAAATCTTCTAACCTGTGTTTACGCTTAGAAACAGCATTTTGTGGCCTCAGAACTGTGATTAAATTATCGATTGCCCAATATTTGCTTGCTTGTTTTTCCAAGCTCAATTTCTGCCTATTTTAGAAGTTAGAAAGTAGACAGTTAATCAGTGTGTAGGATTTCGTTGAACTTACGCCCTCTACAGGTTTGGCAAGCCTATGAACGTGCTTAAAAATGCACGGAGGTTGAAAAACCTGGCTACGTGTGAACATGGCCTCAGTTAGACCAGTTTTACCAAAAGGAAGGGGCCAGAACTCCAGCAAGCTGTTGTGAGAATCTTGTGGAGGGAAACTCGTATCGTTTGACCCAAGCCATATGGTTCAACCATATTCCTCTTTGTCCTTTTTGTGGCATTTAACTAATAGAAATAATTTAAGTAACCCTAACTGACCTAAAACAAGAAAACTTTGGTCTGATCTTATTGTTTCAGATGTATGTTGGAATACTTGCCCTCCTGTTGGCAAACTGTTTAAAACACTCCATAGTTTACACCGTTCTATGGCTGTCTGCAAGTGCGTTTTAAATAATAATTTATTTAATGTAAATTAAAACAGAATTTTAGGATCAGTGTCCAGATGAGCTCATGTAGAGAAATATTGGTGCTGCCCTAGGACACTGGTTGAAATATGTTGTCTGACCTGCTGGAGATCCTCCCCACCTTTAAAGACAATCTGATACTTTTCCACACAAAGCTGGGTGAAGCTATCTCTTTTAATCAATAAGCAGAAAACGGGAGATGAGAGAGGAGTGCAGACCAAGAAATATCAGGTTGTTGTAATCGAAGAGAAGAAAGTAAAAGTAAAGCGGGGTTGCACTGAATTAATAGTTTGCTAGTATGTTTCTCGTCTGAGACAGTGTTGTTTTACATTGCTGTCCCCTCTTTCTGTTTCTCTCACCTTCATATGTTGCTAAGGGACAACTTTGTTTCCTTTTTACCTTATTCTTTTTCTGTCTCTTCTCATTTTTCGTACTTTTGGCTGTGGCTGGCAGTTTTTCCTGTGCATCTAGTAGGAACCCTGATTCATTGTGCCAATGCCCCCAAAGCTGCTTTTTCTTCCCCCTCACTCAGTCTTGTTACATAACAACGAAGCTCTGTTGTGGAGCGCGTTATTTCTTATTCCTCTGTCTCCGCCACACCCACATCTTCTTGTCTTGCAAGAGTAGTGATGGTATTGATAGGCGGTAGCCTGAGCTATTATTAGCCGCACCAAATGAATGGACGCCAAGGTAGATGGAGAAGGGAGAGTGAGGGAATGGAGACAAATGGCAAAAGTGTGAGCTATGTGGAGCTCGTTATGTCTATTGTCTGTGCTTAGTGGTGACTTTAATGTTGACTGAACTCTAACTAACTATACTATTAAACTTATGTTGTTATACATTTGTGTTATATATCAAAAGTTGTGCTGGAACAGACAATAATGTTTGTTTTTTTGACTCCTCAAACAATTCATTGCTAATTTAAGAGGTTTTAACTATGTGCATCACAACCAGCTTTTTTGATATCACATTTCTTAGCTGTCATGTCTAGTATTAGACTGCACCCATGTTTTTACTTATAGCAACAAAACATCACCATGTCACAGAGAACATAGCCTTAGGGCTGCTGAGCTCTTTCTGTGTGCAGCTCTGTTTGGGGAAAGAGTTGGAGGGGTTGCTGTTGACATTTGAACAACCTTTACGTATCCCAGGAGCTGAACAACCTCAAGGTGTGCTGCCACGCTTGAAGCCCCCAGCCTAAAAAAGCTCAGCCAGCTATTTCAAGCCCCTGATTTTTCCAAAGACCAATCTTGCTTAAATCGCAGGCGTTCTGTTAAGTGAGGGTCAAGAGCCCTCCTCCTCACGTTTGATAGCTGTAACCAGAAGCCCGGAACAGCAGTTCCCACCACTGCGGGCGGTTCGGGGCTGAAGGTCTTTCAAGGAGAGTGTTTTGTCAAGGAAATTGATTTTTTTTTTTTTTTTTTTTCATTTAACTTCAGTTTCAATCATTCAGCCATTTGCCTTAGCTGGGAAAATATTGGCACGGATGGACAGAGGATTAGCTTTTGTACAAGTCTTTTGTGAATAGGGTCCCGAATATAAAGTTCACAATCTTGCAAGCCTTCAAACTAACAGAATGTCAGTGAGGTGCATTCTAATAAATGAGAACATTATTAAAAATATTCACAAAAGTGGAACTCCTATAGTGTTTAGATGTATTTGAATGGGATGTATTTCAAACTTCTACTCAATTTCATGATATTTATTTTTTTTAAATGTCATTTCCACTATAAACAGTTTTATTATTTGAAAAGGCTAAAGCTTTTTTTAGATGTTTGATAGAAAAAGGTCTTTAGGGATAACCACAGTCTTTTGAGAATTGTGTAGCAAAGACTGCATTGGAACCCTCCTACTCGCAGTCAGTTTTCACAGATTCCTTTGTGAAATATTTAAAATGTTTGAAAGAAAATTAAGCTTGGAAAGCTAAAATACCTAGGCACAACGCTACTTTACATGCTGATGGATGCCGTATGTGAAGCAGCCAGTCTTGGGGTGGCATTTATTTCCCTTGGTGCTGATTGGCTTTACCCCTAAAAACAGAATATATAAACGTCAGCATTAGTGCCAAGTTAGTTTCACTATGCTCAATAATGCAGATCAACAGATAACTGGTGTTTAAACTATCAAAATAGGGGTGTGGTATTCTAGGGGTGTTTCTCAATGTCAAGGCGCCTTGCCTACCCAGGCAATGCCTTGGTAGGATAGGCGCCTTGCTTATGAGGACACTGTCCTTCCTTGGTCAAAGAAAACGGTTAAATGGAACAGACTTGCCTAACGTGACTGTGGCTGCTTGCTTACGTGCTCTGTTTACGGCGCGCCCATTGTAGTGTCCCTTTAAGAAATCAGCTTTGCCTTAAGTCACGTGACTACGCACTGTCATGTGACAAAGCATGGAAGCACTACTGGCTAAGCTACGGTGTTTCTATACTTAGCAAGAGTTTAGACTCATCTACCGACTGGTTTTCAAAAAATGCGAGTAGTGACAAATTAAGTGACTTTTTACGGTCCTGTTCAGGTATAGCAGAGATAAACCCCGCTGAGTTGCTGCTGTTTTTGATACAGCGCCTGAAGCCACCGCCTATTAGCACCTGTGCTCCGTTGTTTAAATATTTTCTGTCTAAAATAAACGACTGCACACTAAAATCACAAATTTCACTAGCCCCCTGTATCTTCCTTACCTCATCTGGTCTGTGCGATCACTTCTGAGTTTAAGAAATACAGAAAAGAGTGGGAATCAAACCCTGAATTAAGAGGCTGTTTGAAGCCATTCAATAGCAAAAAGCCATCATAATTTAAAGAACATTAAGCAAATTTGGCCACTACCGGACATTTGTCCACTTATCATTATCGAGGTGAAATGCTCAATATACCATGATATTAACTTCCGCTCATATCGCCCAGCCCTGGAATTTAAAAAAATGTTTTTTGGGCAAACCAAACTTATTTAATAATTGTTCAAGAGACAATAATACTCCCTCACTATATAGGTCCCAAATTCTATTCAAACCCCTACTCAGTCATATCATAAATCCCATTTCCACTCTTGCTGGTTTAAATCTATTATTCCCCCAAGCAGGTGACAAACGGGAGAGCTTAGATACTTCATGTGATTGGTACCAAATTGATGGCGTTTTTTACAAAAATTATTTCTTGTGTCTTTTAACTGTTTGATTTAATCTAATTAAAGATGAGAAGGCAAAGGTATTCGTACTGTGTTATCAAGTAGCAGCTGAGAGCTGAGCAGGCCACTAATACAACTTTGCATTTGGCAATCTGGGCCCCCCTCAGTAATACTGCAGATGGAAAAGAGAAAGATGCAGCCCAGGGCGCTTGCCATTCCATTTAAATTTGGTAAAAGCTTTATTCAAGGACTGGAAAATTGTTAATTGTTGTCTAGATTTTGGTTTTTCAATATCTTTACTTCTCTTTATTTTGTCATGGTAATGTCCTTTTTGTTTGCTTATTGAGTTGTTTTCATCATGTAAAACAATTTGAATTGCCTTGCTGCTGAAATGTGTTATAGAATTTGCTATACAATATACAAAACACATGCACATTGTATTGTAGCTCTAACAAGTCTGATTTGTCTGAAATAGCTACATTTAAAAAGTTTAATATTTAACTTTTTAAATGTATTCTAATCTTTTTTTTAGATTTACCTTTAAATATTATCAATAATTTGTATCAAAAGACAGAGTAGACACGCTAACATTTGGCTAACTTCTATGTACATCATTCCTTAGCAGGAGCAAAATGTGAGTATATTAAAGACTATTGCTATTCCTAGTTTTCACCTTACTTTGAGGCTGCGAGTAAATGTCCATCCTTCAGGTGGGTAAAGTAAATACTCTTCTGGTAACTCATTCCTTGAGATCAAATGAGCCATCACCCACTGTGTCTGTGAAGAAGCAGGCTCCTCTGCCCTGCTGCCAGCCTTTGAACATATTCAAATTTAACTTGGCTAACATCCTGTATGGTTGCTGTACTGTTGTAGCAGTAATCAATTCAGGCCACATCAGTTTCAAGCTTTCCGTATTCCAATAAAAAATCCAAAATAGAGAGGGAGATTTCAGTTTGTGTTTTAGACGTTCTTTTCTTAGTAGGGCAAATAATGGCAGCCATCAAAATGTAATTAGATAGGATTATAGTTGTTGTTTTGGGGGGTTGTTTTAGGTTGGTATGATCAAGACTGAGTTACAATATTTTGCCCACATCAAACTAGGCTGTCAGTTGTAGCTTAATCACTGGAAAAAAACACTTTGTCAACAAAATTTTAAACTTGCCTATTATAATTTGTTTATACTAGCTAATTTTAACATTTTCTTGTTTTCCACCTCTCACATGGTGCCATTATTTGTTATCCATATCGTATACATGGACTCAGTGGTGGCAAGTTTAAATAACATTCATCCTGCCGGTGTTGCAATGTGAAGGATTCTCAATCAAATAAACAAATTACCAAATTTGACCTTTTAGGAATTAGGGTTTAAGGGTTTAAAGTGCTACACATTACCAATACTGATGTAGCGCATGTTATATAGATGAAAATGTTTTTCTGGCTTTGACATTCCATTGATTTTATTGAGGTATCTAGTGGCATAAAGTGCTTAATATTTAGTATAATATTTATATTTAGGCCACTCACCAACTTGGTGACAGTCTTTATTGTTGTCATTCACTCAAACGTAGCAACAGCCGTGTAGCCCAGCTGTAATAATACTACGACCCTGCCAGATAACCCACACGCAGACACATGGAGTACAATGTACATAAGATGAGCTGCCATGGTAACTGAGGTTCTTTGGGCTTCTCCTGTCTTGAAGTTGTCACCATGACAATTCTGTCTCTGCTTTCGCCGTTGTGTCAACTTTCTCCTTCAGTTGATTAAGTACTTGATATTTGGATAATTGGAAACTGTGTAGGTGGCGAGCTGCTCACGAATCCCCTGTACTCTGGAAACCGCTGCAGACATCACCATGCAGTTTGAGTGTGGGGTTTGAAAGTGAATGTTTTCTGACTGCATTACGTCAGCCTTCTTCGTTTTAGATAAACCCACATGTAAAAAAACATGTTCGTCATTTTTTTAATGTATACTAATAACTATACCAATCGTGGTCAGTCATTCTGTCATTGCTTTTATATTTTTGATGAATCGCTTAGGCAGTTGCTTAAAACAAATCAATAAAACAGGTTGTGGATGCATTCTGACCATTCTTGCTTGGTTTGTTGAACACCCTAACGGCTTAGGTGCCAAATAATTTTACCTTCTTTTTTTCTGCTCTTGTTTTTATTTTAAGTAGAACTGACATGAAATTCCCTGCAACGTTTTTGCCCTTTTTAGCCACACTCTAAGTACCTTAATACTATATCAAAGGATCGCTTGCTGTAATTCAGCGTTGTTGTAGAATTGCAGGTTTGACAAGGTAGCCCTTCTGTGAGCATTAGCACAGAATGACCGGGTTTCGGAGGACGGGGCCTAGGCTATGTGCTTCTGTGGTCAATGAGTCTCTAACGATCTTTAAAATGTTCAACTATAATATATAATCTTTTTTCCCCCAAATAAAAGCTTATTAGCACCAATGCTACATAAACAAACTGGTGTATTAGCTGTATTAGCTATAAATTCTGAATGTTAGCTTTGAAGCTAATTGTAAAGCGAACAACTCAAACAATGCCACAATGTCTACTAACAGCTGAATGACATTATTGAGGAATTATGCTTACTTGTACAGGGATATTTGCTGGTTCACGGAGAGTTGGTATTAGTCCTGGTAGAAGTTTAAGACAATCTGTGAATCCACTGCTGTATTGTCCCAAAAACTGTCGTCCTAGAAATGTTTGCCACAAACTACCACACGCTTTGGCAGTCGGTCGGGCACATTCCCTGCATACATAAAATCTATCCACAAGCTTTTCAGTGGCTCAGTAGTGGGGAGGACAAAAAGATTTATGTTCTCTTTTGTACACCCAGGTACAGTGCAGTTTGGATGCATTCTGGACTCCATGCTGTTGGTTTGTTGTTTGCCTGTTGCCGTAGATGTCCGCAGCGTGGAGGGAGGGACTTGCAGGGTGTAGTTCGGGGAAGGGGGTAATTGGCTGGAACTCAACACGTAATATGCCGAAACGTGTCGTCACATGCCGAACTGCCAAACAGCCCGTTTCTGACTGCTAATTTCACGATGTAGGCAGACATGCCCAGGGAAAAAGGAAAGACTACTCAGTAATTTTAACACCTTAGGGGCCATAGGCAGGCTGCGGGAACTAAAAGATATGATCAAAAGCCTGCAAAATGCAAATTTCATGCCAGGTCCGCTTTAAACTGATCTGATCAATTAGTTGCATCGGTTACCCACATTAAAATTTTGCGATTGCAAAGATAAATCAAATAGGGGCATTAGATGAACAAAAATTGCAGTGTGCCTCTTCTTAATTTCATCTGACAAATCCTTGGCCTTTCTATTGAGTGGTCTCTGTTACAAATTCAAAGAAAAATACAGATATGTCTGCAGTTTTCTATGGATTTAACCTTATTTAGAATATTATTAAACTTCAACTAAAGATGTTATGAAAAATAGGTTAATACTAATTAGCATCAAGAACTCATCTAATATCTCCTCTCTACTGATTACTTGCAGAAAAGAAACACAACACAACAATAAGCAAATAACCAAAAATATCAACTAATTAATGTGCATACCAAGTAGGAGCAAAGGAGTGCGAGTTCAAAAAAATATCAAAAATTATTAAAGAGCTAGCATACAATAGTAGACCAGGGATGTCCAAAGTGTGGCCCGGGGGCCATTTACGGCCCTTGCACTGATTTTGCATGGCCTTTGACCACGGTTTAAGATTGGAACTTTCTGCAATTCGCACCAAAAATTAAATTGATTGATGCAGATGGAGACTTTTCATTAGGGCATAATTTAGTTGTAAAGTTAAAGGAGTTAGAAAATGATTCATGGTGAAAAACTAATTATTCATCTTTTAATGATCATATTTTTTTACTTTTTAATTTCATTGCGTTAACAACTAATACATAAGCAGACCCTCTTCTTTCTGCTGGGAATTTTTTTTCCAACCCGTCTGAAATATTTTGAAAACCTTGAAAATTATTTATTTTAAAAAGAGAAACCTTAAAAGCCCTGTATTTTGAATCTACAATCCTTTAAAAATATATTTTCTGCAAGAATTCGTACCAACACAATTATCCAAATTTATGAATAAGTATAGTTTAATTGAAAGCTTTAAATTTGGTAACTTAA
Source organism: Apricaphanius iberus (assembly GCA_028564705.1). Lineage (NCBI taxonomy): Eukaryota > Metazoa > Chordata > Actinopteri > Cyprinodontiformes > Aphaniidae > Apricaphanius > Apricaphanius iberus. Next base: position 1,493,058 of record JAPXFQ010002705.1, on the reverse strand, counting down.
CAAAAATATGTATTTGTATAAGACAAACTTAAAACTGTTTTTTGTAGATCTTGGTAAACCATTTGCGTAAAAATAACTTGTTTTATTTAGACCTATGGTTTTGCTAAGATGTTTGAATGAGAAAAGTAGTTTGTGTTGGTAAAATTTTTTAAATCTGGCTAAGACATGCTCCATCACAACAGGCGGTTAATCTTATAACCATTTTGTCCTTCATACTTTAAATTGCAGTAAAATTATTTCTATCCAGCTCATCAAATCAGTCTTTTTTTTCTTTTTCTTTTGTCTTTAGCATTTTATCAAATCGATATGGTACGATAATTTACCATGTAGATGTTTATAGACATGGTGTTTGTACATCTGTCTGACCTTGTGGATTGCAGAAAAATATAACACTCATTTATTGCCGTTAGAAAAATGCTGTGTAAGCAGTGCCTGAAGGTCTTCAGTGCTGGCATTTTGACATTGAGACTCTTTAGGTGAATCCATAGTTCGACTTTGCTCAAACATGCAGCACATACATAAATATTGTCACCGGACCGTACATTGTCGCCTGGTGTGTCCTCCACAAGTCTTAGTCTTGTCAGTCAGACACTCTTATGTGAGTATACACCACCTCCTCTGTTACTCATCCCCTTGCTAGTATCTGAAGAGACCAGCTGCAATTCCACACCTCCGCAACACCATCTCTATTTTACCCTCTTTGCTAAATTGGTCTATTAACAGCACAAATATTCTTCTAATGTCTGACCATTTTTTCAGATTTCACCCTTCACGCTCCCCATTGCATAGTCTATCTAAAAAAAAAAAGGATGTCTATTGGCAAAAAGCATAAGACTCATGATCCTAATGGGTCCAGCCACCCACTCCTCCGACAAACTGGAATCTCCCGAAACTGGGGTGCCATAGCATTTATTCCAGGTAATGCTTTCTCTACACCTAGAGACTTTGAAAATATTTAGAAAAGACTCTAAAAGATTATCAGTTCACATCTAAAGACTTGGTTTAACAGTTTTTAGTCTTAGACTAAAGATTTTATAAACACTGAATCTTGTAGTGACGGGACATTATTTACAAGACTACACCTAGATTATTTTAGCTTCCCACCAAATCCCCCTCATTATGCTCAGCATTATATAGTTTCTTTATGTGCGAATGTTGTAGCATATTTTGCCGAGACTGATGTTACGTCAAATAAAGACTTTCATTCGAAGTGGGTACTGTATCAACAAGTACGGTTTAATAAACCCATGGTACAGATTCTTACCCCTCAAAAATTATTTCTGCACCTTACCCCTGGCGGGCTCTGTAGCTTCGTGTTTCTGCTTGTGTGAGAACGGCTTTATTGGCTGTTGGTTCGACTAAACTAGGACTTTTGATAATATCAAACATGTTTGATTCAAAAGACTAGAGAAACACTGGCAAAAATCACCAACTGCAGATTATCACCTTACATTTAACGATCAAGACAACGGGAGCGCGCCGAGACTCCAGCAATATTTTTAAAGACTACCATTCGTTAGTCTGAGTCTGGGAAAATCCTTTGGTGTGCGCCCAGCATTAAACTTGTTAAAAAGGCATTCTTACATACTGGAGATCAAATCATTCTGTATTCACTCAGTCTGTCTTTGACTGGTATTAGAATGTGAGGGTCTCAAACATTAACGTTGATAAATTAACAAAAAAAAACAAGTAATCTATAGGGTTGACAAGTAGTTTTCATTGTATTCTACATTTAAGTTAACATACAACAACAATGTGAGTGTCATAATCACCATTACAACGTATTTCTTATGACTGTAAATGTGCTGCAGTACAGTGATGTTTTTATCCTGTCTGGGTATATTAGCATATCCTCATAGCTCCTATGACACGGTTATGACAGGTCCGATTAGGAAGATCCAGCCTCTGGCATCTTTTCTGGTCACAACATTTCTGTGTCTCAGTTTAATCCAAACTTCCCTCTGACAACTTTGGGAATATTAAGCTTTTTCTCCATAATGCAGATCCACAACAGTGTATCTTTTACTGTAAATGTTAACAAAGATGTTTCAATAACTGTTTATTTTTTTAAATTAATTTATTTATTTATTTTAAAAAAAATTTTACGTGTCCTGTCTAGCAGTCTGCTACTCAGAATTTGTGTCTGATTACCAAGTACAAGTCCAACAGTTTTACTTTCCCAAGCAGAGTATTACAGCTTCGCTGTAGTACGCCACTTGATATATATGTATGAAAAATCTTTATTAGTGATTACTGTGGGTTCAATTTCCTGATGTCATGGACACTAAACTGAGACAAGAAGGGAGAAAGGAAGAAGGTGAAGAAAAGAAACCGGACCAGCAGAGGTGCGAACCGACGACACAAGACAGGGAGGCAAACAAAGAACACAAGAAAACATCCCAGTCCTCCACCTCTGCCGGACGGCAGAGAAACAGTAATACAAAACAAAAACAACAAACTGTACAGAACCAAACCAATAGTTCGGATCTAGTAGAATAAACTAAGAATTACACATTCACTACACACAAGCATGGATTAATGAACATAATACAAATGTTTCTGGTAAGCTCCTGTGAACAACTAACTAATGATGATAACCTCAGCTTAAGATATGTCCGTCCACACCAATGTCCCCACACCTATGTGTGTGCGAGCATGCAGGTCTGAATAAGGTTTCCCCGTGCAAGTGATTGATAGCTGGTGTAAGGAACCGTCAATCCGTCCTACAGGAATCGACACAGACATGGAGGAGGCAAGAGATGTATGCATCCAGGGTCCCACAGAGTACAGAGGCCACAGGCGGATCAGCGCAGGGCCGATCACCCACCAAGAGAGGAACAGATGGAAGCCCCAGGGGAACACCCACCAGCCGCAATGCTGGGGCCCGAGAGATCGCAGTGACGAGCCCACGAGCTCCGCCGGAAACCGGCTACGCCAGGGCGGGCCCGGATCAGGACTCGGAGGCCACGGGCCCCAACCAGGGACCAGCCGACAAGGGCCCCCAGCCGCCGCCGCAGGCAAGGGGGATCCGCAGCCAACCGACGGAAAACACACGCCGCCGCCACCCCGGACCAATACCCATCGCCAACAACCCGGCCCGCCCCCACACACCCACACGCCAGGGAGCCACAGCAAGAGCCGCAGCGGATGTACGCCCCAAGATCAGGGGCCCAGCCAATGCCGGACAGCCCCCCTCAGATGAACCGACCAGCCAGCAGAAGTCCTGGAGCCGGCAGGAGGCCTGGGCGCCAGGCACGGTCCCCACCGATCCACCGGACGGCCCCAACCTACTCTACCTCCCTGGCACCCCCATAAGAGGTGCCCCAGTCAATCCAAGGAGGACGTCGGCCCGAAACAGCGTTCGCCTGACACACCGGACCACCCAGGACCCGCCAGACATGTACCAGGACCGAGCCGGGCCGCAACCGGGACCCCCGGCCCCAGGCATCGAGAGCCATCATCAACCAGCGGGCAGGAGCATCCATCACCGACGGGGAGTAACTGAGGGGAAGAAGACGCATCAGGCCAGAGGGAAGCCAAACACCCAACCTGACAGGTAGACATAGACAGACAGAGACACTCATACGTACCCTCCCTCTCATGCGTACACATTCTTACAAATACAGGACATACGAAAAAAGGACGCTATACACTCATTCATACCCCCCATACGTACACTATACTCCATACTCCCAGGCCCAGGGACAGACGCCCCAATAGAGCACCCTGCCCCTGCACCCGGGAGACAGACCCCTTTGCCCACCAGGATGGGGACAAGCAGACCGCCAAGGCCCCCACACCGGCAAGAGCAGCCCACCAGCCCAGGACCCCGACCAGACGGCCTGATGTTCTATCCGGGCTCCGACCCCTGATGGTCCAACGAACAGGGGTGTGGAAAGACCCCCCAGCCTCTCTCCCCCCGCTCAATGTGGTGTTGTTGCGTGTTGTTCTAATGTGCACTTAAAACAGAGGGGTGGGACATGGGAATACTGCCGGGTACCCCCATCTCCCCCCCCGGGCCCTTAGTGTCTAGATGCGTTTAAACAGTGGGTGCCGGCACCACAGGCGAGGCCCCCCTGTTTACTAAAACCTCTTTCGTTTTGGTTTTTCTCATGACATTTTGGTATTTCACAATTGGCATAAACTTAATGACATTTTACAAAACATTTGCAATTAAGCAAATGAAACACTTGGTGGACTGTATTTAAGTTTCTATCACTGATTAAATTACAAGTAACTACATATTAAAATTCTTGAATTTTGATATTATGTATCTGAGTATTTAAAAACAGAAGGCTTACATTTTTTTATAGAGGATGATTCTTGGTATTAAGTGAAGACAATGAACTTTTGGGACACTTTTAATAAAAGCTTACAACACAATGCCACCTGGGACATTCAACACATCAGTGAGCTTTTGATTTTTTGACTATTGCTAGACCCAAAAGGCCCCAATATTGACATTTAATTAGGCAACAATTAGGCTTAAAAAAACCCACATGTACATTGTTCTTGTTTTATCATAGTTTAACAATGCAAGAGCAAAAAAAGGTCAGGTTTTCAAAGCATACATTCTTATACTGCCCCTTCTCTCCATAAAAAAAATGTAGCCGTCTTGAACTACAGTAGATGGGTTGATCTTGCTAATCGGACTTTTCTTAAGGCTATCTAGTCTGCTGGATGTTCATGAATAGGATGGATCTGATATGACGTATGGATGAGTCGATGAATGGAATTATTTTAAACTGAGCTGCACAGTCGCACAGTTAGTAGAATTGTTGCCTTGCTGCAAGGACATACCAGGTTCAAATCCCAGCCTGGGGTCTTTCTGCATGGAGTTTGCATGTTCAGAGAGGAGAGCGAGAGGAAGACCCAGGATACGCTGGAGGGACTATGTCTCTCGTCTGGCCCGGGAACGCCAGGGAAATCTTCCCGAGGAGCTGGCCCAAGTGGCTGAGGAGAGGGAACTCTTGGTTTCTCTGCTCAAGCTGCATCCCCTGCAACCCAACTCTGATTAGCCCAATAGACGGATGGTTGGATTATGTAATTTATGCACTAAAAATTCTCTTGCAACTATACAAGAATGGTACATTTAGTCATTCCGGAGACAATCATACAGCTACACATTAGGGCTGGGCATCATGGCAAAAATAGAATATCATGATTTTTCACTTATTTTATCACAATTTGAATTTTATCATGATTTTTTTTAAATATCCAACATAACTTAAATTTCATTTTAAAGAAGATAAACATTGAATAAATAAATTATTCAAATTGGGGATAATCAACACAGTGCTAACTAGGGCTGTGCGATATAACAAAATATATCGTCAGTACGATAGAAAACGTCTATCGTTTTATATGAATCTCTATCGTTTAAGCCACGATAGGGTTTTACGGCAGTAAATTACTTCAAGATGCACCTTATGGCATTCCTGTGCATGCTGCTATACATGAAAAAAACAGGGAGCAAGATGATAACTAACACGTTTCAGACCAGGGATCTAAACAAGATTATCAGACAACCCAAAGTTGGTCTCCTTTGCATGTCTACCCTCCCGACATGCAGCTTGAACAGAAAAAACCCTCAGAGGCTCCGGCTTCTGAGAGACGCCGGCTCTAAAAGCCGTTTCGTTCTGTGCTGTGTGTGTGTGTGTTTGGTTGTTTGCCAGTTGTGGGAGAATCCATTCCCACCGCTGAATGAGCCGCGAGTCGCGACTATCTTCTTCCTGTTTTGAAGCTGCCTAGAACGTGCAAGCAGCCTCAACTTACATTACACCCCCAGGACAGTGCAGGAAATTAACGCCCGAATTGCAGCTCATTGTGATACATACAGCCTTTTCAAGAAAATAAAATATATGGTTGGGCTAATTCTTTTTGCTTTATAGCGCTTCATCACTCAATAACATAAAAAACTGGACATGCATGTTTAGTTTTTTAAGAAATCCTGCTCTGTTAATCTTGACTTGTCTAATAAAGCAACAGAAAACAGAGAGCACATATGAACTTACTTTAGTTTAAAAAATATGATATTGAACAAAGGGTATAAAATATAAAAAAAAAATAACATGCAGCTGTAAATGTAGTGCAAGATGTATTGCCAAATCTATAATACACCAATAAATAATCCTCATACATGGGGGTAACAGCTTTAACTGGTCCAAATGTTTTTTGGGGGATTGTTGCATACATTAACCAAAATTCTGATGTTATAAACGGGCACAATTAAGTTTCACTTAGGAACGTAATCCTCGTTTACGCTCTCCGCCCCAACCGACGCCATTCTTGTTCACAGGTTGTACAAACGCGAAGGGAAGTGGAGGCGGAGGGAGAGAGTAGAAGCTTGCCTTCACATACAGAGGCAGAAATACAGCAGCAGAACGTGAATCTTGATTAAACGATCTCTCAAAAATGTGTCAGACGGTCTTAAATCGTCACATCGCCCACCACTACTACACATACATCAGTGTTACCTTTACCATTATTTTAGGGTTTTCCTGCCCATAATAGATCTAAAATTAATTACCAGGATTATTTGGGCTCAGATCTTTAGGATCAAGAAAAGAATTTGACCTAAAATGGTCCCTTGTGGAACCCGGTTACAATTATATGAGGAGAAGATCAAATATTATAATTTACAGAGTTTTAAACTCCCCTTGGGTATGATTCATATCACAATAATTTCCATGGTTAAGCGCCTTTAAACAACAGGACAAATATCCTGCCTGATTATTTGCTGTAGTTTTGATGCCAGACACCCTATGATTTGGAAGTAAGCGTCTCATTTATACAGACACGTTGCAGTTTAGACTGAAATCAGCAGGTGTGGAAGGGGTGGGGGGTATGCTGAGAAGCAGTGAAAGGTGAATCAGCTTCCACCTTTGTTTCCGAGTGGCCCTGCTGGCTTTGTTTTGGAGCAGAATGAATTATTAACGGTAGCCTTCTGGTCATGTTTTTCATCAGCTTGTCCACCACCAAAGGTAAAGATCACTGTGCAGAGAGATCTCCTTTGACTGAGTCTGTTCATAAAGAGCGTAGAACTGTTTACCTACATTTTTTTTGTGGTTTTTCACACCATCACCTTTCTATTCTTGGTTTTCCTCTGTTCAAGTGGGTTGTCTATTTTCAACCTTATGAAGTTGTATTAACAGTTAATCTCATTACTGCTTTCCAGTGAATGTACATAACACTGCTCTGCTGTTTGCTAATACAAAGAGTTTGAATTAATACCTTAAGTTACTTATTTAATAAAGAATAGTACCCTTTAAAGCTGCATTATGTGATATATTTGTTAAAATACAGATGTTTCTGTAGTCTATAGTAATTTTTTTCCATGTCCTAAAGGTACGATTGAGTTCAGTACTTTTTGACGCAGTGGCATGTAGGAGTTGTAATTCCATCTATTTTAAGGTGATACATGTCCAAACAGAACAGCCTGGGAGCACTTGTGAGATGGCACGTGCCGTGACGTAACAACATACCCACATATGCGCATTCACAAGGAGGTGGTGTTTCCTGTTAGTTAGCCGCTAGATAAGCCAAGCTAACAGCTGGAAAACGAGAAGCAAATAGTGAAGCGTTTTTCTGTTGGAGCCAGTTCACTAGCTTGAACGTCACAGGAGTGCTCGTTTTGTTGACTACAGTTCCTCTAATGGCAACATGGTGGCAGCGCTCTCAACAAAGTCTTCAGAGCAGCGTTATTAGATAGCAAATGCTTTTTATTTCCAATACAAGTATATTTTAAAGTTTTTTAATACAATGTTGCGAATGTTTTTTCATACCAAATTGTCACTGGCTTCCTTTAGATGAACAGGAACGACATGTTCTCAAATAACTCAGGAAATGATTGCATCCAGTACAAAGTTTAGCAAATTAAGTGAATTTCAGAAGAATAGGCAGCATATGTTTCTTTCGTTGTGTTGAACCGTGTCTAATATGATGTTGGAAGCAGGTCCTGTTTCAAGTTTAACCTCATCAGTGATTATTTGTGGCAACATGCTATCTGCTGGTATTGGCCCACTGTGTTTTATGAAGTTATTTTCTTTTCTGACAAGCTTTATGGACATTTTGATTAAATTTTTTTTCAGAAGGGGTCTGCCCCCAATAACAGTACCATAACTGGTTTAGTAATCATGGTTATCAGTATGCTTGATAAGCTAACAAACTGGCCTGACCTAAACTCTAATGGGAGTATATTGTCATAAAGAAGATGAAACATTGGAGCCAATAATGCAAGCTGATTGCCACCCACTTCATAAGCTCTTCACCGTCATTGCAGGCTGCACTGATTTAGTAACTCATTCAAAAGGAGCCCCAACCAAGTACAGTACATGGAGTTACTTTTTATTAGGCCCACATTTCTGCATTAAAATAATATTTCTTTTAAGTTGGCCTTTCACAAATCCTAATATTCTGTTCTCATTTATTAAGAGTCACTGGTTTGTTATAGTAATTAAAATTCCCTTCTATCCATCCATCCATCCCGCTTATCCTGGGTCAGGTCTGGGGGCAGCAGCTTGAGCAAAGGGATGACTCTCCCCAGCCACTTGGGCCAGCTACTCGGGAGAAATCCCAAGGCGTTCCCTGGCTAGCAGAGAGACATAGTCTCTCCAGCATATCCTGGGTCTTCCTATGCGCCTCCTCTTGGTGGGATGTGGCCGAAACACCTCACCAGGTTCGTGTCCAGGAGGCATCCTGATCAGATGCCCTAGACATCTCAACTGGCTCAATTTTGGAGGAGCGGCGGTTCTATTCCGAGCCCCTTCTGGATGACCGAGCTTCTCACCCCTATTTCTAATGAAGAGCCCAGACACCCTGCAGAGGAAACTCATTTCAGCCGCTTGTATCTCTGATCTCGTTCTTGCTGTCAGTACCCAGAGTGCCTGACCATAGATGATCGTAGGAATGTAGATTGAACAATAAATCGAGAACTTCCCTTTTTGGCTAAGCTCTCTTTTCACCTCGACAGGCCGCTCAATTTTTCCCCTCATTCGTGAGCAAGACCCCCAGATACTTGACCTCCTCCACTTGAGGAAGGACCTCGTCCCCGACCCGGAGGAGGCACCCAAACTTTTTTCGGCTCAAGATCATAGACTCTGATTTGGAGCTGCTGATTCTCATCCCAGCCGTTTCACACTTGGCTTCCACCACTCCAGCAAGAGCTGTGGATCGCATTCGGATGAAGCCAACAGGACCGCATCATCTACAAAAAGCAGAGACTCAATCTTGAGGCATCCAAAACGGATCCCCTCAACACCGTGGCTCCACTAAGAATTCCCTTCCATAAAAGTTATGAAGAGAATCTGTGACAAAGGGCAGCCTTGGCGGAGTCAAACTCACTGGAAACGACCCCGACTTACTGCAGCAATGTGAACTAAGCTCTGATACCGGTCGTACAGGGACCTAACAGTCCATGTGTCAGTGTGATTGAAGAGGTCTTTGAAGTATTCCATTCACAGATTTTTTTTTCCAATAAATTTTCCAATAAAAATGTTCATATTCCTAATTAAGACTTTCCTCCCACTCTGTAGGACCTTTTTTTCCCCCTCCATCTGGCCCGCTGTTTAGCCAATTTGCTGTCACTTGATCCTTTTTATCATCTGCTGGCCAGAGGATGCTCCCAACTGGCCAAAGTGCCTGGCAACTGTAACCAAGGGGCAGACATAACTGTGCTAAGGTTTGAATTAAATGTAGTGTGAAGGAAGTAACCTAAAGGATCCACAGTAAGGCTGGAGTTTTAGTTGGACGACATGGATTAGTTCGTGAGGATAGTTAAGGTTGTTCATTGGATTCAATTGTTTCAGTCATTTTTTCTACTTTTTTATTTTATGTTATGTAAATTGGAAATATTAAATGAAGATTGGAACCTGTTGGGCTGCAATGGAAAAGGGTGGAAAAAGAGGTGGAGTAAAAGGCAGGAGAGAGGGGAGCGTGGGTAAGTTAATAGAAAATAGACTGTAAGAGAGATAAGTGATATGTAAATAGGAAATGTCTCTAAATTTACCTCAGGGAAAAAGCCAGTCTGAGAGATGGGATAATGTTTCAGGGAGCCTCAGGTGCAGCCAGGAGGGGAGATGGCAGGGTGGTCAGGGAGGAAGGGGGAGGGTTTTGTTTGGGTGTGTGTGTGTGTGTGTGTGGAAAGAGAGAGACTTGAGTGTGCGAGCTAGAGAGATTGTGTGGGGAGGGAAGGAAGTGTAAGCCAGTCGCAGCATCTCTTCTCACTGCACCAGGGCTGAGGGACTCCTCGTTCCCTCTCTTCCCTCGCTGCTGTTTTAACTCATCTCCATCAATGCAGTCATCCTTTTTTATTTCGCTTGTTGCTTTGGACAGCTGCATTGCTTTGTCATTTTCTCTATTCCAGCATCTAAGGATTTATTTCATCTAAGAAATTTTAAAAAATGACAGATCATGGATTGCCTTGTTTGACTGAAGAAAAGGAGGCTTCTTTCAAAAGACTACGTTAAAATCTGGGACTCCAACCGGGATGTTGTTTTGCTGCTAAAGTGGATTCCCCCCTTTTGTTGTTCTTTGAGGGTTTTGGTCAGTGCGAAAGGCGTACTATATGGACTGAAAGACAAATATGTAGGATCCTATAAATCTTTCAACTTGAATGTACTTCTAAAAGGAGTAATTAGAAAAGCTACGGTTGCATCAAGCACCCGTGGAGAAGGTATTATGTCAGTAACAAGTTTATGGGATAATTGAAAGGACTGCTGATTGATTCTGAGACCCGTCTCTGCAAGTGTGGCCACAGGCATTGCTGAGGAGTGGAAGTGAGTGGAGCACTGAGTTTGTCAGCTGGCCTCTCATTACTCTTAGAGTGTCCTTTCACCCACCTGCATGGGATTCTGACATTTTAACTCATTCATCATGTCCTGGACGTTTTTGCTTTTTGTTTCGTTCGTGCAACTTGCAGTCCAGCAACGCTGAGAGGCAAGCTCATACTTTTGGATTTAAGCCTTTTCTGCATGACCGCGACATTTTGACACGGTTTGTTTGATCAAATGCTAGAGATGCCTTATAAACAGATTTTCCCCTCACAGCCGTATGCGTTTGAAAGAGCTGTGACATTGTCTCCTGTTGACGTCCCACTGTTATTGTAGCCTGTGTCTGTGTTTTGATTCAGACAATAGCTGGGCATACATGGGCTCCAGACGCTGACCAGAGGACCACCAGAATAAGAGAAGCCTCATCTGTCGCTCACCACAAATTGAAACTTTAAATTAGTATGAAGAGCCGACCCTTTTATGACTGCTTGAAAATATTTTTTATGCAATTTTTCTTTTTTTACTGCGGGAGAGTATCAACTGAAGAAAGCCTTGTTCTCCGCTTTGTCCTGTATCGTTGTGTGGTTCCCTCCTCACATCCTCTGTGCTCTCTGCCCCTGTGGCGACGACTTAAAATCCCCAGCCTCCTGGTGGCAACTCTCATTAAAATCATGCGATGAGGCCGCAGATTGGGACTCCAAATCAGCAGGCAAACTCGCCTATGGGATCGATGCTGCTAGCGGTACTAATACTACTCCACTTTAGGTTGAATCATGTTTTCTACTGCTAAGATGTCCACCAACTGCTGTCGCCAGCCATGCATGGAATAAAAGTAGGGACGGACAAGTTGTCATGCTGTCGCAGAGATTTTCCTTCAGTCCGGGCTCACTTGGTTGAGACCCAGCTATGTGAGGGCATGCTGATCAAAAGCACGGGCGTACTTGAGAGAACACTAAGCTTTCTGGGCTGAGGGGTGGTGAAAAACCAGAGGGACGTGGGTAGTTCTCCAATTTCAAGGAATCCTCATTATGAGTGAGGTATCACAAAGCTGACTCTGCTCCGGCGAGAAAATGAACCACTCTGAACTGACAGCAGATCCCACGCTCATTGCCAACAGCAGTGGAGGAGATGTCCTTGCTGGCAGGGTCTCCAACCACTCCTGTCCTTTGGGATGGGGGTTGAAGGAAGGTGTGGAGGCTTGCATATTGGAGACTGTAGTCATCGTGCTTTTGACGGTCCTCATCATAGTCGGGAACCTGACGGTGATCTTCGTGTTTCACTGTGCCCCTCTGCTGCATCACTACACCACAAGCTACTTCATCCAGACTATGGCCTACGCTGACCTGCTGGTTGGTCTCAGTTGCCTTGTGCCCACCTTGTCCCTGCTGCACTACCCAGCAGGTGTTCAGGAACCAATCACATGCCAGGTTTTCAGCTACGTCATCTCTGTTTTGAAGAGTGTCTCAATGGCCTGTTTGGCATGCATCAGTGTGGATCGTTACCTAGCCATAACCAAGCCGCTGTCGTACAACCAACTGGTGACACCGTGTCGACTTCGAGGCTGCATCGCCCTTATTTGGGTCTACTCGAGCCTGGTTTTTTTGCCCTCATTCTTTGGTTGGGGTAAACCAGGATATCACGGGGATATATTTGAATGGTGCGCTAATTCTTGGCCCACCTCAGCCACATTCACAGGCTTTGTGGTTTGCTTTCTTTACGCACCTGCAGCGCTTGTCGTCTGTTTTACCTATTACCACATCTTCCGCATTTGCCAACAACACAACAGGGAGATCAGCGAACGGAGGGCACGCTTCCCCAGCCAGGAGATGGAGCCTGGAGAGGGGAACGGCGGTGGGCATCACGGAGGGCATGGACCAGATCGGCGCTACGCGATGGTGCTGTTCCGCATCACAAGCGTTTTCTACATGCTTTGGCTTCCTTACATTATCTACTTTCTTCTGGAGAGTTCCCATGTGTTAGATATCCCAGCACTGTCCTTCATCACCACCTGGCTGGCCATTAGCAACAGCTTTTGCAACTGTGTCATCTACAGTCTGTCGAATAGCGTGTTTCGTTTGGGCATGCGCAGACTGTCGCAGACTATGTGCTCTTTCAGCCACTGTGGGGCAGATGAAAGGGATTTTGGGGAGCCCAAACCAAGAAAAAGAGCAAACTCGTGCTCCATCTGAGGGACTGCTTTATTAATAGGATTAACATTTCATCTTGAAAAGTTATTATTCAGTTGAAGAGCTGAAAAAAGGCTTCAGTTTTGTCAACTGTCCAGGTCAAGCCAATAATGTTGGCTTGCTCAAAATAAAAGGGTGACTGAAGTTTTCAAGGAGACGGCTACAGTGTCTAGACAGAGAATATTAATGAGAGCTGGGCTTTCTGTGATGGATTTTATTATACAGCACCACAGAGGCTTACTCAGGCCTTTACATTATTCCAGGCGTTAAAACAAACCCCACAAAAATTAAAGACTATACGTCCTCTGACATCTAATGTGACCTTAATACTTTTATTTGCTGTTGTATATTGGGCATTAGTAAATTGAAATGACAAGTAATTAAAAATCACAACTAAAGGGTCTCTGGTATTATTAGGCATATTTAAAGATACTAATGGTGGCAATGACAACAGTTGCTGAGAAATATTACAATACACATTCATGACTGTTGTATGTGTTAATTTATTTATCTATTTATTCACTGAGGAAAATAGCATTTTTCTACTCTGATACTTTTAACTTATATAGAAGAGAAATTAAAAGTATTGATGTCAGTTGGTATTCCACGTCGTTTTCCTTCACCAATCACTGGTCAGACTGTTGAAATCAACGCCTTAACATGGTTATTAATCTTAAATGCATTGCATTTGATCAATTTACATGATTTTTTAATTTTTTTATTTATATTAGCTTAAAATTGAGAAAAAACTCAAAACATTTTGGTTTAATGTGTCCAGGTTTTCTTTTTTTTGTTTTAGGGCGATATCTGTGATGATTTTATTTCAGAGCAGCACAGGGTGGGGATTTAGATTATTGTAATCAGATGTAGTTTGAGACCTATGTGAGGATAAATCTGATCTGAAACTACATGGAACATTTTGTCTTGGTTTGTTGAGCTGTTCTTTTCTTTCTTTTCCCCCCCTCTTTTTCGTCTAATATTTCTCAAATCTTCTCTGATTTGTAGTCTTTAAATTAAAACTGCAGTTATTATGCCTATTTTGTTACAACCTGGAAAAAGTATTTCCCCCCCTGAAGCTTTTTTTTCACATTTTGTAATTTTACAAAGATAAACTTTAGTGTAGTTTATGGGATCAACCAACACAAAGTGGTGTAAAGTGAAACATGGTTGCGGGGTATCATGCATTTGTATTCAGGCCTCTTGAGTTAATACCTTGCAGAAAAAATGCTGTAATTAGAGCTGCTAATCTTTTATCATGTGTCTCTATCAGCTTTGTACAACTAGAGACTTCTCATTCTTCTTTACAATATACCTCAAACTCAGTCAGGTCAGATAGAGAGCATCTCCGGAAATCAATATTCAAGTCTGGCCACAGATACACCATTACGTTTAAGTCTGGTCCACTGAGCAATGATAAATTATAATAGGCTTTGATAGAATTTCATAGTACATCTGGCTGCATTTTTAGGTTCACCAACATCACCAATCTTTTCTTGCCTCCTAGGTCTCTTCTGACCTTTCTTCCTTGTTTGGAGTTTCCTCCACTTTCCTGGTTGCAAATTTTAAACACTACTTCTTTCAGTTACTTTCTTCCCGACTGTCAATAGCTTGTACAACCTGAGCTTTTGGTTACTTGCAGCTTCTCCAGCATTACTTCTCACCTGTTCTGAGAAACCTCTGTTTACACAGAGACAAAACGGATCTAGTTTCAGAAAACGTGTCTGTAAAAATGGCACCACAATAAGATCAAATGTTGTCCACATGATTCCAGACAAAATACAGAAACTGCTGTAGTACTTATGCTGGGCCCTCTGGTGACACTGTGACATAGAGAAGCACAGAAAAGAAAACTGAGAATGTGCAGTCAACCCATTGGTAAACACAACAAATCTAGCGTCAAATGAGTGCTTTATTGAAAAGCATAGTGGTGTCTGGTGTTCTCTGGATCCGATTTTTGCTGCTGGTGATGGAGGAGGCACAGTAAATCATATTCTACAATGCATTGGTCGTCAGGGTTTGCTTTATTAGGACCGCAACACCGTACAGTGGCATGTTTGTTGCTAATGTGTGTTAAATATAGAAAATGAGGCAACAATGTCATCCGGCTGAGCCGGCTTTGTGAGATTTCTCCACTTTGGGAACCGATTAAAACATGATTGTTTATGGTGTCCTGAAATGCCAGCTCCTTGTGGATGACACAGCTATTCAATGTAATATCTTTGCAGCTAAACCTGGTTTCATCTCCGTGTAGAAAGTGGCTGAATTTATCTGTCTTTCTACTGATAATCTACCAGTTATTTTGATTAAATTTAGCAGTATTTTCCCATCAGAATTAAATAAGTTGTATAATTTTTCTTTGGCTTCACAATTATGTGCTACTTTGTGTTGGTTTATCACATAAAATCCCCCAAAAATACATTTAAGATTTTAGTTGTAATGTGTCAGAATAAATAAAAGTGGTCATGGAGGATTTCCTTTGCTACTCCATACAAGTTTGAAGACGCTCCCTCTAAGGTATATTTGATTTTTCCAAAAAGTCCCACTTTCTGTAATCAAATTGGTCCTACTGTAGGTTTTTTGGCCTCAGTTTGTTTGGTTCTTTTTGGGATTTTTAATGTTTAATAAGACAAACAACAAAGTATATCTTTCCCTTTAGGATTATGTGCTGCCCATTTACTAATCTTTACACCTTAAGCCTTGCATTCCTTGTTTTTAAGCTGCATAAATTCTGCATTCAGAATTTATTGGAGTATTTTTAAAAGCAGATGGCATTCAGACTAAATCTTTGGGGTTTTTCCACCTTCGGAGTCGGTGTGACTTTGTTCTACAGCCAGGATTTGATCAATCATAATGGTGAATGGAAACCTTTGTGTTTCTTATGGCTTAATTATCTACTGCCTTCACCTCTGTCTAATACGAAGGGTTGATTCTGTGTTGCTACAAAATTTATTTTGTGCAGCTTTAATGCTCTACACATTGTTCTGCTTACGTGCCTAAAAAAAGTAGTTTTGTAGGAACTGGATGTTTAGAAAAAATAAACATGAAATGCTGCATTTTTAAAACCATAGCTTCCCACCTTGTACATATTTAAGGGTCACTGGACTTTCTTTGCCATGACTTTGTGATAATTAAAAGTGACGACCTACTTGAACAAATGAGTTGCTTTAGTCACTTTTTAATATTTTATTTCTCTCTGTCCTATCTGTAGTAGATGTCCCCTTTGTAGCTATACTGTCTGGTCTATTTAAAGAAAAACAAAGGGAAGCACCAACGAAGACTAGGCTCATGATGTTCTGTCATTTGACTTTAATGGGATATGTTTTTGGTGCTTCTTTTTTGTCGTGCTCTCAGATTTTAGATGAAAATTAGTTGATATAGAGCAAATGTGCTGATCAGTCCTGTATAATCTTCACAATGTGGTAAAAAACAAAACAGAAAAAAGAGAACAGTTTCTTTTAAGGGAACATAATCGAGTTCAATTTTTTATAACTTTATCTTTTGAGGTTGCAGATATTGGACTGGAATTTTAGATTATCTATTCTTTTGTTACAGGGTATGTAGAAGATTTCAAAGAGCTATTTGGTAAAATCTAATAAAATAAATAAATAGATAAAACCATAAGTTAATGTTTCTGTCCGGTGAGGACCAAACCGCAGCGGTAGCAAGTCAAAAACTGTATCCTTTTGTAAACAAGTCCTCTTGATTTCAAGTGCATTGATAGGGACGTTTGCACACGAGTATAAATTAGAGGGTGATAGAAATTTATTTATAAATTGGTTTATAAATATTTACAAAGTATTCTGTATATGGGAATAAATATATGTAAAGTGTGTGTGACTTGTTTTTACTCTGCTGTGACCCTCACTTTTTAAAAAGAGATAAAGCAAGGTATTGTTTGTGCATCTACTTGTATTAAAACAACCTCTATAGGCTGCTGCTGTTTTGATTAGAAGGTGAGTTTGTTAACTTACACAATATATATTTTTTTATTTTAAAACTGTGTCAAAGGCTGTGGTTTTGCTGTTACTGCCAAACCAAATAAAGGTTGAAAAATAGTTGACGTATATAATTCATGTCGTTCCTGTTATTTGTTTTATTATTTCTCTTTTCCCAAGGAGCATATAAGCATATTCCCAACCAAAAGTATGGGAACAAAAAGGCCCATACGATTATTTTAGCTGTTTTGTTTTACGTCAAACAATGAGTGAGAAACATGAGATGCATGTTTCAGCTTTTATCTGCAGATACTCACATCCAGATCTCACAACATCAGATTTTTAGGTGAGTTTCTACCCAAGTGTTTCCTGGTACTGTCACCATAAAAACAATAGGTAGTGCTGAAGGTCAGCCCTCAGATGGGTTTTTACTGAGCAGATTGCATCTATGGTTTGAGGTGTTACCAGCATGAAAACGAGAGAGCTGCCTGTAGGTGAAAAAACGAGCGATCAGAGCCTTCTGCACAAAATGATCTGGAGGTTCCTGCAGAACCTTACTAGGAAAAAAAAGAAAACCACTTGAGCCAGTTTCTCTGTGTTTAGAGATAATTGTTTTTGGAGCAGAATCTGTATTTTATTTAATTTTGTTCAACAGACTGCATTACAGTCACAGTTACCATTTAGCCAACCCTAAAAAGAGCAGCTCCCACTACGAGCCAGTTCAGTATTCACAGCCAAGGCTATATTAGGAATTCTCTTTCATTTCCACAAATGGTCTGCAATCGGCTACGTTTTTCTTTCCCGTTCCATCCTGCCACTTTCCTCCTTCCGTTGCAATTGAGAAAGGACCACCTGACCCTCTGTCGATGTGGGGAAATCATAATTGGAAAGGAAGCCAGTTCCTGCCTAGGAGCGCTGATGGTGGAGCCTGGCTGGCGGCAGCCACCAAAAACCTTTGATGGTGTAACGAGGACACACTCATTCACCCACTCAGCAACTCTCTTATGCATCTTGCATGAATATTTGAGTGTGTGAGCTGCAGACTGTGGTTTGATGGCTGACTGGTTTGTCCCTCAGAGTCTCTAATGGCTCCAAACAACTTTTATAATCAAAACTATTAAGGCTCAGATAAGGATTTACTACTCTAGGTTTAATTCTTCTGAGGGCAAAAGATGTGCATCAAAACAACAAATCATCCACTGGATGGCAAAAAATTTTCTTTAATGATTAACTAATCTACCATATTATAGTTCTAATTCACATAGATCTTAATGGGTCATTTATTTTAAATGACAGTTGTGGTGAGATGTTATAAAAATAAAAATGATTTTCACAAATTTTGCTGCTTTAGTTTTTTTTAGATCTTTTTGTCAGTTGTTCATGTGATATATTGAAGTATAATTACAAGCACTTTGTTCTTTTTAGCCGCTTTAGTTTACAATGACATCAATTTTATGCAAAGAGTCATTATGCGTTGTGTTGGCTCTTCTTTTCCAAAACCTCTGCAGTTCCCCGTGACATGCTGTTAATCAACTCCTGGAACAAGTCCTGATGGCGACCCGTTCTTTCATAATCAATGCTTGGAGTTCTTCACATTTACTGGGTTTTTATGTTTCTCTGCCTGCGTCTTGAGGATTGACCACAAGTTCTCAGCTTGATTAATGCCTGTAGAGTTTTCTGCCCATGGACTCAAAGTTTCAGGATTTTGCTCACCAAGCCACTTAGTTATCCTTTTGGCCTTATGGTACGGTGCTCCATCATGCTGGAGAAGGCATTGTTCTTAACAAAACTGTTCTTGAATGGTTGGCACAATCTGCCGTCGAAGGATGTTTTGGTACCATTCTTTACTCATGCTGTGTTCGTTGGTAAAATTGTGTCTGAGCCCATTTCTTCGAAGCAGCCCTAAACGTCAAAGGTCTCCGGATGCTTTACTTCTGGTATGAGAAAGGACCCATGGTAGCGCTCACCTTTTCTTTTGTGGACAGTCCTTTTTCCAGAAGCCCCAAAGCATTGAAAAGGGGCTTTGTCAGAGAAAATGACTTTACCCCAGTCTTTAGCTATCCAGTCGCTGTACTTTTTGTAGAATATCTCTCCAACCCTGATGGCTTTTTGGAGAAAAGTGGCTTCTTTGCTGCCTTTCGTGATACCAGGCCATCTTCCAAAAGTCTTCTCCTCACTGTGCATAAAGAAGCAGTCACTTCACCTCGCTGTCATTCCTGAGCAAGCTCTGCACTGCTGGCTCCATGATCCTACAGCTCAATCTTTAGATCCTGCCGCTGGCTGGGTTTTTCTGGCCGCCCTGTGGCCTCCTTAACGACAATATAACCTCTGTTCTTGATGTTATTGATGATCCAATAAGTGGTTTATTTATTTATTTATTTTGTGCAGTCTTAGGCCGGGAATATACTTGCTTTTTAACCTTGCATAACGTCTCGTTGACACAAGCAGCAGACTGTTCTGGGGACGTACTTGCTTGCATTACTGGAGAGTTCCACTAGGGGGCAGAGTACAGAACTCAGACTAGATATAGTGACAGATTTTTGAGGTAGAGACAAAGCATACATGGCGACCACAGAAGACATGATCAGTTAATTTTCAGCTTAGGATAGAAAGAGACAAAAGTAGTGTCAGAGAAGGTATGTAAGACAATATTTACCACTATTCTTGCTTGCTTTTATACTGGTTTTGCTGGTTTTGAGTCGTTCATTTTAATCTGCTTTTCTAATTCAATTAGCATTATGTAGTAACCTTTGCCTTGTGCTCTTAAACATTTTTACCTGTTTTAATTTAAAGATTAGTAAAATTATCTCAGCAGATCCTTTTGTGGCAGTGATGAAATGCAGTGGATAATTAAGCTAATTTTCATGGCAAAGTCCTTCTTTGCCATGAAAAAGAAAAAAGGAAGGACTTTGCAGTTTATCAGATCAATCTTCATTTCATTCTGAAGTGTATGCAAGTTAGCCTCATAAAAACTGAAGCGGAAAAATTTGTGGAAAAAAAAAATATATATATTTGTGCAAATCCCAAAACCTTTGGTCAGGACTGTATATACAGTACAGTCAATTCTTTCTTCCGTGAGCATTCTCAGCCCTAATTTGTGTTGAATGTAGAAAAAGACTTTACCAGGGATTAAGTAGCTTTTATATGCCCTATAACCTATAAAGATCACCTTTGTAGCAAGGCTTTTCTTCCTCAGATTTAAGTTTTCCCTTACAAGAACTTCTTTGTTTCCAGGTCAATTTAAAATGTAGTAGAACAATATATTTAATCTAACAAAACTTTCATATAAAATGTCCAAATTATTACAAATCTAAGATAATGTTTGTCTTATCTGAATATCTGTCAGGACATGTTGAAGTCCTTCTTACATTAATAGTTCTATTTTGGTCCCTTACAAACACAGGAAGGTCTAAAATAACTCTAAACTAAGTACAACTCTAAATATTGATCATTGAATGTGAAACAGTATTTTATTCATTTAAATGTTTGATTGCCGAATGTGAAAACATACACAGTGATAAAATGGACATAAGGACTAAATCCATCAATTGTTGAGGATTTGAATCTAAAGATCTTCAACTTGTGAAATAGCTGAACACATGTTTCATTAGAGCCCTGATTTCACTTATGGCCTAGGTCACACAGCAAGATTTTTATAACGATTTTTGTCCCGATTCTCCCCTTCCAACATGTCCTGGTTATCAGGATAGCACTTAAAATAATCGTTACAGATATTCCAGCTGTGTGTGGTGTGTTCGGAGCTCTGCTTTGTCGGACCGCTCTGATCACAAGTCGGGATATTCAACGTGTTGCATCTTCTTGTCCTAATACTGCAGTATGTGTGGTGTGTTGCAAGAAGAAATGGTTAGGCAGCCTTTTAAATGTGGATACATCAAAGTGTGTAATGACGTTTCTCAGTTAAAAAAACAAAAATAAGTTATCTGCTTGTCTTTGGATAACAGGTAGAGCCCATACAACAGCTGTGTCCACTCCTTTATCCAAAACTTTAAATCTAGTTCACAATTTATTGCCAATGCCTCATCGTCGTCATCCATGTTTATTTATTCCTTTAGTCACGTTTTATCTCATAAGGATTTGTAAGATTTTCTGTCTGAACTTTGAATGTTTGTGAGTAAAACTTGTTTGCGGTGTCTTGTTATTGCTTTGTTTCAAACTTGAAATGTATCAAGAAGTTTTTTTGGGATATGATCAGAGAAAGGACTGATCATCAAGATCTGGGTTGATTACACGTTTTTCATGTTTCCTCTACAACTTGGATGCTTACTCTGTCTCGGCTTTTTTACTTTATTGCATCATTTTGCGTCCTGTCTAGTTCTGTAAGTGGTCCAAAATAAGTAACCTTCAGACATTTGGGTAAGAGGCTCCCAGACTGAAAGCAGCACTTGCTGGAGTATCCTGTTGACCCAGAGGAGCTAAAATGAAAATGATACCAATGATGCTTTGCCATGTTCATCCACAGAATCCAAAAAGGAACTGGTATTTTCAAAATAAGTTGACAGTGACAGAATTTATTAGTAAATCTGCATTTTTTTTTTCTGCTAAAACTAACTCTAGAAACTAACCTGGTATAGTGAGTCGAAGAGGAAGAGAAAAATAGGTGAGAAAAAATTAGGAGTAGTCCCTGTGATTCAAAGTGAAGTTTGGAGCTTATGACCCTGCTGAGGAGAAAACAGCAGGAGAAGTTTGATAAAAATCATCTCATTTTTGCCTGCATGGATATCACTCACAGTGCTCTGTGGTCAAAGTTAAACAACTTTCAAATTCGATCTGAGCACAGCATCTGCTCTATCAAGCTGTAGGAGCTCCGCTTCACTTGCCCTTTGCTCAACAGAGCTAAAACCTCTGTTACATGGACAAAGGAATGGGTTTCAGAGCACAATCTCCTCAGAAGCCCCTTTAGAAGGGGTCAGTATAATCTGAGAGTCTCGGTGAGTTTTGGCAAACAGAGCTGCTGTTGGAGCAGAAATTTGCTCTCCTTCCAACTGAGAAAGGCAAAGGAGGTGGAATCAGCTGATCAGAAATGCAGGCTGTTTTTTTTTTTTTTAAAGTTACTCAGTGTAGATCTGACTCTGTAAGATTACAGAGACACTGGTGTGCGATCCTGCCTCTCTTTGCAAGGTCCCCCTTTTGAAAGAGATCTTGATCTCAATAGGTCTTTTATCTGGTTAAAAATGTATTAATAAAATGCTGGTTTTCTTTCCTTTGTCAGACTAAAGTGGGTATAAGGGCTAAAGAAAAAGCATTTTCTTTATGCTTATGGAAGACAAATAAACCTTTATAAAATTTTAGCCTTTAATCGGTTTAGGTAGAAATATTTTATGTTTTAGACGGGGTGTTACTTTTGCTTTGCAAATTTGCGAATACTTAGTTTGATTACTGATAAAACTGATTATTTTGGTTGCTATTTGTTATTGATTAATCTACTCTATAATTGTAGCCTTGATTCTAATATGCAAGAATCTGATTCTACTTTTAATTTGCAACAGAGATTGCTCAACAGACAGGTAGGAAATCATGTTTCTGTCTGATTATTGAAAGATTACGAGAAAGACTGATTTATTGTCATTATTATTGATTAAGAGTGAAAAAAAAAAACCTGAAGTCCTTCTCCATATCTGTTGAAAGCTACAACAGAATACCACTTTTGATTTGTTACTTTCTCAAGTGCTAGAAAGTGCCACCAAATGGCCAAGTTAAGTCATAGAGGTTGTGATTTTAAACTGTGTACATATTTAGATTCAAATTTATAAAATTATGTTTATTTCCAGTTGATCATGAAAGCGACATTTGATGCTTGAAAGAGAGTCTGGAATGTATTCTGGATACAGCAAGAGCCTCTCAGTAGAATGAAACGGGGGGGAGGGAGCTTGACATCATCTTAACAGGAGTCTCTTTTATTTTGTTAATGCAACCATGTCCCTAATTGCCCTGTTAATTGAACAGATATTGGTTCATTCACCATTTTTAAGCGGAAGCTTATCAGGGAGCACTGATAACACTTAGGTGCCCAAATATTGCAGTTCAAAATGAATTTAACATTAGAAAAAAAATCTAAAATGTTTGATTACTCAGAGGCATTTATCAGCTGCTTTTGAGTTCAGTACTTTCATTTCACCTTTGGCCAGACTGTTGCCTTTGGTGGACTTTTGTTCCATCAGTGGCCACTTAACTAAAGTGAGAGCTTTCTCTTCCATCTCTTCTAAGTGCTTTTACTCTCCCAAATGTGCTTCTTGGTTTGACTGGTTTCAAGTTATGTTCAGCATCCAGCTCATATTGCGCCAACAATACTTTTCTTTTTTTCATGTCTGCTGGACAATCTTACCTTTTTATTTATTTATTTATTTTCTATTTTTTTTTTCTTTTTTCGGCCAACATTAACCTTGTGTCCAACGAGTCACCATATGGAATCTCACCCTGTTGATCAATTTAACACCCATGTGGAGAGGTCTTGCTTTAAAATGTTATTTTTTTTTTTTGTTAAAGGTTGAATATGGAAAATATTTCTAAAAAGCTACATTTAAAAAATAATACATCCTTAGGGCGTTTAGAGGGATGCAATGAAAGTACATTTCCTTAAAAAATTATATTTTAATTAAAATCTAATAAAATATAAATTTAAAACGGGCCCGACAATGACGTTATGGTTACAGCTAGCTGCCATTAGCGACTGGGGTTTGACAGATACGTTCTGTATGATCCAACTATAAGTTTTCCACAGCTCTGCTCCCACTGAGAAGAATGTTGGAGTCAGCAAGTCAAGCAGTTGCTTTGGAGACCCGGAGACATTGTTATTTGTCTCAGGAGAGGAGTGACCGCAGAAGAACAGAAACAAGAGTAGTTTTAGGTAAAGCCTACGATAGATGGACCCACATACACTACCGTTCAAAAGTTTGGGGTCACCCAAACAATTTTGTGTTTTCCATGAAAAGTCACACTTATTCACCACCATACATTGTGAAATGAATAAAAAAATAGAGTCAAGACATTGACAAGGTTAGAAATAATGATTTTTATTTGAAATAAGATCTTTTTTACATCAAACTTTGCTTTCATCAAAGAATCCTCCATTTGCAGCAATTACAGCATTGCAGACCTTTGGCATTCTAGCTGTTAATTTGTTGAGGTAATCTGGAGAAATTGCACCCCACGCTTCTAGAAGCAGCTCCCACAATTTGGATTGGTTGGATGGGCACTTCTTGCGTACCATACGGTCAAGCTGCTCCCACAACAGCTCAACGGGGTTCAAATCTGGTGACTGCGCTGGCCACTCCATTACCGATAGAATACCAGCTGCCTGCTTCTTCTCTAAATAGTTCTTGCACAATTTCGAGGTGTGTTTTGGGTCATTGTCCTGTTGTAGGATGAAATTGGCTCCAATCAAGCGCTGTCCACTGGGTATGGCATGGCGTTGCAAAATGGAGTGATAGCCTTCCTTATTCAGAATCCCTTTTACCCTGTACAAATCTCCCACCTTACCAGCACCAAAGCAACCCCAGACCATCACATTACCTCCACCATGCTTAACAGATGGCGTCAGGCATTCTTCCAGCATCTTTTCAGTTGTTCTGCGTCTCACAAACGTTCTTCTTTGTGATCCAAACACCTCAAACTTGGATTCATCCGTCCACAGCACTTTTTTCCAGTCTTCCTCTGTCCAATGTCTGTGTTCTTTTGCCCATCTTAATCTTTTTCTTTTATTGGCCAGTCTCAGATATGGCTTTTTCTTTGCCACTCTGCCCTGAAGCCCAGAATCCCGCAGCCGCCTCTTCACTGTAGATGTTGACACTGGTGTTTTGCGGGTACTATTTAATGAAGATGCCAGTTGGGGACCTGTGAGGCGTCTGTTTCTCAAACTAGAGACTCTAATGTACTTATCTTCTTGCTCAGTTGTGCAACGCGGCCTCCCACTTCTTTTTCTACTCTGGTTAGAGCCTGTTTGTGCTGTCCTCTGAAGGGAGTAGTACACACCGTTGTAGGAAATCTTCAATTTCTTAGCAATTTCTCGCATGGAATAGCCTTCATTTCTAAGAACAAGAATAGACTGTCGAGTTTCAGATGAAAGTTCTCTTTTTCTGGCCATTTTGAGCGTTTAATTGACCCCACAAATGTGATGCTCCAGAAACTCAATCTGCTCAAAGGAAGGTCAGTTTTGTAGCTTCTGTACCGAGCTAAACTGTTTTCAGATGTGTGAACATGATTGCACAAGGGTTTTCTAATCATCAATTAGCCTTCTGAGCCAATGAGCAAACACATTGTACCATTAGAACACTGGAGTGATAGTTGCTGGAAATGGGCCTCTATACACCTATGTAGATATTGCACCAAAAACCAGACATTTGCAGCTAGAATAGTCATTTACCACATTAGCAATGTATAGCGTGTGTTTCTTTAAAGTTAAGACTAGTTTAAAGTTATCTTCATTGAAAAGTACAGTGCTTTTCCTTCAAAAATAAGGACATTTCAATGTGACCCCAAACTTTTGAATGGTAGTGTAAAACATTTCCTATGCATCAAACACACGTGGTAATGATGGCTTTCCTTCTGCAATGATAAGCTTACTCACTTGCTAACTTTGCTAACTTTAGCTGTCAGTTAGACTCTTCTAAAATACATTCTTCACTGGACACGGTTCAGGTTGGTCACTGGGCGTAGCGGCAGCTGTAACCAGGCAACCTAACAGCTGGAATTATGTTTTTATTGTTGTAACTACAACTTAGATAAACTAGATGTCGCTATCAATTCAATTCAATTCAGTTTATTTATATAGCGCCGTTTCACAACAGATTTCATCTCAAGGCACTTTACAAGAAGAGTTATTACAATACAATGTTTAATTTAGAAATTCACACTCATGTTCCATTTCCAACCTTTAATTGCTGATTTATTTGTGCTACAAAGGTCAATAGGCCTTTTGTGACGATACTGATGGTGTATAAAGTCCTTATTAATCAAAATTAACCTTTAGATAGTTTATCAACCTAAAAACTACGACTAAGCAGCTCATAGAGATGTATTTTGAAAGGAATCTGGTGATACTATATGTATTACTATACAGGGGGGATGAAATGATAACATTACTAAGACTATAAATTGTTATTTTGAAAGCTAAATTTAATTGTAGAAAAACTGTCCCATCATTTACAACACTCCAACCTTTTTCATACAGAACACATAGGGCCATGTTACTGGAGCTACTTTTGTTGACTTCCGCAAAGCGTTCGATACAGTTAATCATCAGATTTTGTTAAATAAACTCTCACGTTTCAACCTGTTCCTCTCTTCAATAAGTTTGTTTCTAGCATATTTGTCTGATAGATCCCAGACGGTAAAAATACATTCAACAACATCCCAGCCTCTAAAATGTCCGTGGGGGCGTACCGCAGGGCAGTATTTTGGGCCCTTTCTTTTTCGTATTGTACATTAACGATCTTCCATCTGTGTTTAAATTTGCGAGCTCCCTTCTGTACGCCGACGATGCTGAAATCTTTCTGTCTGAACAGAATGTTGCTTCAATCAATGAAAAGCTTATCACTGATCTTCAGCTCATGCATAGCTGGCTGAAAGACAATCATTTAACACTAAAGATAAAGAGGACAGAACGTACGTATTTTCATTCATCCTGGAAACAAATACCAATAATTTAATCTATAACTTTATCTAGCCATAAATCTTCACAGGCTCTTACATATAATTACATGCGGGTCTTTATTGATTCACACCTCACTTACCACCAACATGTTCTAACTTTAACTAGAAAGTTGAACCAGAAGCTTCTTGTATACAGCAAGATTAGGCCTTACTTATCAAGTTCAGTATCTAAAACGTACATTCAAGCTATTATACTATCCACCTTGTGGTATTGTCTCCCAATATGATCTTTCACATCCGAAGAAATTCTTCAGCCAATAGTAAAACTTTACAACAGAGCCTACAGAATTCATAACAGGATGCCCAGCCAGTCCCACCATTGCACTGTATTATTGCAGTCAAATGCACTACCTTTTAAGACTTACACGTTGAACCATGGTATCAATTTTTATTATCAAATTATGCAAAATACTTCCTCATCTGGTCTAACGCTGTTGGCTCCCAAGTGTAATCCTTGCCCTGTGTATGCCACTAGGTCTGCTACTAATGGACTTGTGCCTGTACCAGCTTTCAGGAACTCTTATGGTCAGCAGTCTTTCTTTTATGTTTTTACCAAGGCCTGGAACGAGATTTCAATCCACATCAGGACTCTTTTATCAACAAACCTTTAAAAAAAAAGGATTTCTTTCTTGTCCAAGAATGTATGATTGGTGCGTCTTGTTCCTGATTGAATGTATTTGTGGTTTATGTTCTGCAGACCAGGAACCTGCTGAAAAACAGTTTTCAAACAAAGCCAGGCCAGATTGTTTTTTAAAAATCTTTAATAAACTGAACTGCTTTATCAACGGTTTGTGCTTGTTAAAACTGGCGCAAACAGCACAGCATTGCGCGCAATCCATTTAGCGCTTTTGGCCTTGATGAATATGTAATCTGGGCATTTCTGTAAGAAGACGCATAATATTGGGAGGAGAATAGCCAAACAGGTAGGCGTTCCAGGAAAAATAAAAAAAGTCATTCACACACAATATAACCTATGAGTAATTAACACTGTAATGGCCATTAACCTGACAGTTATGTAAATATTTACCCATCTCCCTCCCTCCCCCCCAGGGTTAATTACAACTCACTGCGCTCTCATCACGTCATCATATCACAGAGTGAATTCTCATTCTCATTAATTTCCCCTGTAGTGGTTAAACTTCCTGGAGTCCAATTAATAAAATGTAGTAATCATATACAATACCAAGATAAATGGCATTATATATGTCATTTTAAAAACAAAATTCAGTTCATTCTACAGTTTTAATCAGTCTAATCCTGTAATACAATGTGTGCATGCAGCAGAGAGCAGCGCATGTACACCACATGAATTACATTTATTACTGACAAACGAAAAACAGAATTCGCAACTTTCTAGCCTAATGGTAATTAATTTTGTATCAGACAAAGATTTTATACATATGTCTCAATCATAGTTTTACATTCTGAACAATAAAATTTTACTCCAGTCCTACTCGCAAAACCGTTCAAGTTCTTTCAGATTGTGACGGGATCGGTTGTGAACAGCCAGTTCCAAGTCCAGCCACAAACTTCCTCTTTGATTGAGGTCTGGGTTTTGACTAGGCCACTCCAGTACATCCACCTTGAAATTTAGAGTTTGGTCTCAAAAAGTTGAGAAATGCGATTTAAAACCTCTGCATAATTTCATCCTATATATGTGGGCTAGTATTCCAGTGAAAATGAGCGTTGTTTTTCCTAGTTTGGGAGATGCCGCCCCTCACAATCGCACACCAAAATCTGTGTGGCTGTGGTAGAGCCTCAACTCTGCTGCTCAAGTTTCGAAAAAATGTCCTTGTAATGTTAAGAGTTACTTATGTTGTAATGTTAAGTCTATTTTGGTGCTCAGAGTCTGTTGAAACTCAAAAGATTTCTTTAACTGATATATTATTAGATTCACCAGAGCTTTTTATGACAGGGACTCCTAGATTTGAAAAATCTCATTTAGCTTTACAAGGACAGTTTGAGCTTTTATATAAACCAGGTTCCTCATCTTTTCCCTTTTCACAGCTCAATGATGCATTCAGCATAGATCAAGTGTGACAATCTGAAACGCATTTGGATTTATTTATCATTTTGGTTTGAGATTAGCTGCTGACTGTTGTGTGTTGAAAGGGTTGAGCTTAAAATGTGTGTGATGTTTAAAGCTTTATTATGTATTCATCGAGCCAGGGTCGCCTGGGTGGGCTGTTGTCTATCTCCAGGGGTCATAGGGGATGAAGCAGCGCAGCTTTATTATATATCCTGACTGAGAAATCTAGTTTAGTTTTTTTTTTTCCCTCTTGCTACTAGATAAAAATGTAGAGTTTCTGTTTTATATAATCCAAAATCACCATTTCCAAAACAACTACAACAGAAAAAACAAAGGGAATAATCTGAGTATTCACTCAACACTTTATCTGTCTTCAGCTGGCTGGTGTTACAGGCTTTCTGTCTGCCTTGGGGTGTTTTACTATTCTTTGCCAATCATTGGGTATTCAACAGTTTACTTATCACAGTTTGGGTCTGATGAAAAAAGACAACAAGCCTGTAGAGAAAAGAGAAACTCTCCTATCTAGTATGTAACTTCCTAATGAAAATAGCTCTAAAGACAGAATAGAGAGGAAAGGTTTGACAATGAAACCATACTGTGTTTTAACTTATGCTTCAAAATTTCAATGGATTTCAAGGTAATAAAAAAGTTTAGTTCTCTATTCAACACTCCTTTTAGTATTTAGTAATTACATTTATAAAGAAAACCCCTCAAAGCATGATCTTATCAAGATTCCAATTCCCCCATCCATATATTCATTTTAATTGCTTCTCAAATCAGAAACACACCGCAGAACTTTACATCTCCCCAACTGAGACTGCCTGAAAACGCTTTCTATTATCAGACTCACTGAAATGCACTTTGTACGACTGAAGCTAAACCAAAGCGCTAATGGCTAAACCTTCTTGCAGCTAGAGCTTTATTACAGATTGAGCACTTGTTGAAAAGTTGATGCTTGATTTCACATTTATTGTCAGATTTTTTTATCTGGTTAAAGTGAGAGAAAGGTTAATGCCACCCATTTTAATTTTCAGCTTAAGGGTGTTGGCTGGGAATATTATACCCCATAAATATTGCAGCCTCTCATAAATATAGTAAGCCAACAGCGTGAGCATTCACTAGCATGCCTGACTCTGGCATTAGAGGCTCTATATGATCACAATGGAAACAATACGAGATTTAAGGAGCCTTGTTGGGTAAAATAAGTAATAACTAATTTGACTCAATGTTTTATCTTAAAACTATTATTGTCAGTTATTAATAGTAAGAATGATATTATTAGTTTTTTTTTTTGCTGTTTTGATTAGTATCTGCTTTGTTGAAGGTTTGATTTTAATTAGTTTTAACCTTTTCCCAGAAGGTTAGAATATTTTCCCTCTACTCCTAAAATGATTGATTTTTTTTTATCACAATGAAAAATAAACTACAATGAAATGCTTATTGTGTTGCTGTTTTTTTTTTTATTTCACTTCATGTGCAGGTTACTTTAGATCTAGACTTTCATTTTATCAAAAATGTTTTAAGATTTTGTGAGTAAACAGTTTTTTTCTGATATTATTGTTTCAAAAATACCCCAGATCCACTAGTTCATACAACAACTGATCAACTGCATATCAGAAAAACTGAAATAATTCCTGTTGGGCCATAATTTTGTGTACGTTCCAATAGGAAATCTTGCATTTTATGTATTTTTATTTATTTATGATACTTGCAATATTTTTAAGAATTAGTTGGGATGGGGAAATGGCAGCTTTAAGAACAGCTAACTTTAAACAAAACG
Organism: Apricaphanius iberus; assembly: GCA_028564705.1. Lineage (NCBI taxonomy): Eukaryota > Metazoa > Chordata > Actinopteri > Cyprinodontiformes > Aphaniidae > Apricaphanius > Apricaphanius iberus. Next base: position 1,462,690 of record JAPXFQ010002705.1, on the reverse strand, counting down.
TTTGAGACAGTTCTTCTGAGTTCTGAGTTTTAATACTTGGTATAGCAAGAAGAGACAGACCAAGCATGCTGTCCTGGCCTGTGTCTGAATCATTCAGTCTTACAACTCAGTTTTATTCAACTTAGTCACCCCCACTAACATTCCATTAACTCAAACCCTGAAGTGAGAAAGCTAAGCACTTATTGACCCTATCATTGGTGGTGGTGGGGGGGACCGATCGAAAAAGGAATTTGGTCCACCTCATAAACCAGAGTTTCCTGACATCCTCTTAAGGCTAAATTACCCCACTCTTTCCTGGTGGATGTTCATTGAACTGTAGGTGGCTGACCCGCAAGTGTCCATTCATGTAAAACGAAGTTAACACTACAGGTAATTACTCATTTACTCAATTCGTCATCAACAGATGGTAACAAAACAACCTGCATAAGTAAATTAAGTTATCGGTGTCAAATTATTGCGTTAATTGCTATTAATTAATTATAACCATTAAATCTGTTTTTATGCCTTGGACTTTTGACTGCTCACTGCTTTCTATTGTAGTGGGCAGGGGAAGGTGAGGAGGAGCAGTAGGTTTTAGACCCCTTTAACGATTCTTTTTCAAAAATAAAAGCGAATTGCGAAAGCTCTATCAGAATCAGCTTTAATGGCCAAGTATGACACATACAAGTATGATGCATACAAGGAATTTACAGATACAGTACAACCTGTCCAAGATCATTACAAACAACAACAACAACAAACAGATCCAGGTCACTGTTGGGCATGCAGCCACCGAGCGGCGCTCCCGTTTATGAAACATAGAGAAGTACACATCTGGGTAAGGGAGGGTTCCACGGTGAGGGGGAAAAAAACGCTCACCTGTGTTGTGGGTCCGTACAGCACTCACAACGCAGGTAATTGAAAAAACCACACCAACAAACATTTAAGCACATATTCAGACATTAACAATGACACATCAGGAGGGATGGGCAGGTATGAGCTCCAGTCCACAGGTTAACGCGCTGCCATCGAGGCGCGCTGTTATCCAGCTTCCTGTTGTTCCTAGTAACTTGTTATGGGGTTTAGGAGACCTTTGGGTGAAGCATGTAACGTTGTTACTCTTCTCATCGAGCAGCGGGGCGCTCTCCTGTCTCAGACTACGAAGACAACCAGTCTGCACTGCAAGCTGCAGCTCAACCCGGCAGCCCAGGTGCAGCTGTATGGCAAGACATTGTTTTTAAAAAATAAGGTGTATATTACATGTTTTAACCCGTAATACAGCTGGACTCAGAGCAGATATTTACCCCACTGATCGACAGAATTTAAATGCATCTGTTCAAGTTTGTAAAATACAATACATTAATTTATAAAACCACTTTTTTAATTTTATACCTGTCCAGGGTGTACCCCGCCTCTCGCCCGTTGACAGCTGGAGATAGGCACCGGCCCCCCCCGCGACCCCTGGAGGACTAAGCGTTTCAGAAAATGGATGGATGGATGGATGTTTGTCCATACTAGTGTAATGAATTTAAATGAAAATACCTCAAGATGAGTTTTTTTCTCAGCAATTATTAGGGGAAATTAAAAATAAGATTAATTAGATTAATTAATTACAGATAATAATTAATTCATCTTAAAGTTTTTTTTTATCTCATGACAGCACTAAATTAAGTAAAACTTATTTGATAATTTATTTAGTTAGGTTAGGCATTGGAGAAAAAAAAAGCACATTCCTTTGAGAAAACTGATGTTATAACCATTTTCACTTAATCCCTCCAACATAATCATTCCGGGATACATTTGAACCCCTCCTCGGGAGAGGAAAAAACCCCTCATTTTTTTATTTTTATGAGGCTTCATTTCGAGTAACATGCTTGCTATTGCCAATAACAGAGGACAGAGGCAAACATTGGATAATAGACAGTCAAGGACAAATTAGTGTTTTATTGTTGACTTCACTGCAGACCTTAGTAAGTGAAGCTTTGCCGGCAGACGCAGAAGCACCTCATCTAATTCTCTCTTAGGGCATTTTGGATAAATTAAATACCAGAAGACAGTCAAATTATCCCATTGGCTCCTCAGCATCTCTCATCCCTCTTCTTACCTCTCTTCTTCTGTCTTCTTACCCTCTGTCCTTCTATCCTCAGAAACACAGGCGCTCTGAGCCCATCACTGTTAAACACATATTCAGCGTCGATGGAGCAGTAACCTACCGTGGGCTGCTGCGATATAACATATTCTTCCTATGCAGTATTTTGTTCTTTTTGCCATCAAAAGTGAAAAGGAAGTGACATAAAAACAAAAAACACAAATAAAATAGTGACTTGTTATATTAAGAGCTGGGGGACTACTCTTTCTTTCTGCATCCCGACAAGCATGTAAAATGGATGGTAAAATTAGATTCATATCTATCTTTTTTAGAAGTTACAGTTGAAATCAGAATTTACATTCCCCTTTTTCTCTCTGTCGGAAGTTAAATTAGACCAAACTTTTCTTGCCTAACGCTGATTCAAATTACTACAATTATTTCTATTTGTTAAATGTCACAACAATGAGGAAAAGAATATCTGAGAGTTTATAAATGTCTTCAAAATCAGAAGTTTACATGCACTTCCCCAGTGTATCTGAGTCAGGTTTGTAGGGTCCTTGCTCACACACCTTTCTTTAGGTCTCCCTACGAATTCTCTATAGCAATAGTTCCCAAACTTTGCAGGCTCTGATCCCCAAAATAAAGATTTAAGTGACCCGTGACCCCAACTCTTGATGAAAAATGCAAAAAAAATATTTCCTGAGTCACTTAAAAAGTTTTGAAATGACAACATAACCAACATCAAAAGTCAGTATTGCTTTTATTAAGTAATGTCCTTTTTTTAAATCTTTCATTTGACTTATAAAAGGGAGATTCCTGCTCATTTTATTTCTGATATTGATATTATTTTCTCAAGAGAATCTCAAGACCCCACTTACCTGTTTGTGACTCCAAGTGGGGTCCTGACCCCAACTCGATATGCGCATTATTACCTTACCTTCACTGACTCTGCGATCCTAGTTAACGCCCTGGTCACTTCTCGGCCTGATTACTGTAATGCACTACTGTTTGTCTTACCACACAAATCACTCCTGAAACTGCAACTGGTACAGAACTGAGCAGCCCGCATCATCTCCAGGACACCATCTTCACATCACTGCTGTTCTCAAGCAGCTGCATTGGCTTCCGATCCATTTCCGTATTGAGTTTAAAATCCTTTTGTTAACATTCAAAGCCCTCAACAACCTAGCCCCCCCATAATTAACTAATCTACTAGCCGTCTCGCACTCTTCGTTCCGTTTTAGATCGTCTCCTCACCATTCCACATGCGAGTCTGTCTACCGTGGGATTCAGGTCATTTAGTTCATCTGCATCGCGGCTCTGGAATAAACTCCCATTGAATGTTTCAGTAGATGATGCCTTACGAATGTCTTAACGGCTTCTTAAAACTTACCCATTCAGACTTGCATACCCCACTTCATCCTTTCCTATTCTTTTTCATTCGTTCATTTTGTTTACACTTTTTTTCTTCTTTATTCTCCATCTCTATTTTTAACTTTGTTCAATGTGCTGCAGTTGTTTATGTATATTGATTTTATCTCTTCTTGATATGTTGATTTACTTGTATCCTTTTGAGTTGTTACGTGTGTTTATGTTTTATGTTCAGCGACCTTGAGAGTTTTTAAAGGCGTTCATTAATAAAATGTATTATTATTATTAGTACTCTATAGCATTGAGATCAGCTCAAGACAGACTCGGTTGTCCTTAAAGGCACAGTGTGTAATTTTCGGCCAGTAGGGGGCAGTGCATACCTAAGCTATCACAAGCATACGGTATCTGTGCCTTCAAGTAAGAAACTCAACAACGGATGTCCAACTTTCAGTCTCTCTTTCATCGCTTGGAACTAGCGAAGAGGTAAAAATGTATTTATGGCGAAACTTTTTTGCATTTTGAGGGGAAATCAATGTTTTAAGCGGCTGTGTTCCGTGCACTTTGTTCATCTGGGCTCTTGTAGAAGTAAAGACGTCATCTAATATGGCTTTCCATAGAAAAGAGGACCCACGCCTATGTATTTTAAAACTGATTTTTAAAGTTATATTTTACAATATCGGCAATAATTTGCAGTTAATGTGCTTTAAGTAATTATTATTATCAAATATTTTAATGGCTATTTTCAAATATGTACTGGAAAAACTACACACTGTCACTTTAAGCCATTTGGGAGCAACTCTGGCTGTTCCCGAGCTTTAGATTCCTGGCACATGTTTTTCGATGATACTTCAATACTTCTACATAATTTTCTTTCCTCATGTCTACCTTATGAAAAACATTAGTTCTTCCTTTTGCAAAACTGCCCCCCAGCATGATGCTGCCACCTCCATACATCACAGATGGGTATGGTGTTCCCATTTCTCCCTCCAAATGTGAGCATGGTCTGTATTGCCAAAAAAGTTCCACTTTAGTTTCATCAGACCACAGGACATGTCTCTAAAAATGTTGGTCTTTGTCCCTGAACCGAGAAGAAAGTTCATACTTTCTTCTCGGTTCTGGGTAATCACATGGATTGCTCACTTGTTCTTGGGGGAGATTTCAACTTTGGACTAAATGAAGAAATAGACAGGCTCAGTACAGCAGGGACTCAGCGCAGATGGCAATCCATAGATATAGTTAAACAGTACATGAGCGATTATGGACTCTGCGATGCATGGCGATCGCTTCATCCCAACGACAGAAAATACACTTTTTACTCAAACGTACATCATTCTTATTCTAGATTGGACTATTTGTTAGTCAGCAGCTCACTGTTGAATGACATTTCAGACACTGAGATACATCCTATAGTGATCAGCGATCACGCTCCTGTTTCTTTAAATTTAGCAAATAAAATTGCAACCCTTCAATATAAAAATTGGAGATTTAATACATCATTACTTAAGGATAAAGAATTTATTAAATATATTGAAAAAGAATGGGCTTCATACATGGAATTTAATGATCTCCCTGGTATGTCGCCATCCACTCTATGGGAAGCAGGGAAAGCTGTGATTAGAGGTAAAATAATTTCATTCTCATCAAATAAAAAGAGAACAGAAAATAAACATGTTCAGGAATTAGAAGAAACTATTAAATCATTAGAACCTTCCCTGGATAAAGAGAGCTTAAGTAAAATAAGGAAAGCAAAATTAGAATTAAATGAAATTATTAATAAAAGGACGCAGTTTTTAATCCAAAGACTTAGAATAGAAAACTTTGAACATAGTAATAAATCAGGTAGCTTCTTAGCTAATCAATTAAAAATAAATAAAGAAAAAACAACTATATCTGCAATCAAAGACAAAATTGGGAATATAATATATGACCCTGAAAAAATAAACAACACTTTCAAAGAATTTTATGAGACGTTATACACACCAGAGATAAACCCTTCAAATAATGATATTGTACAATTTCTGGATAAAATAACTCTTCCTAAACTTTCAGACAGTCAAGCAAAGGCCCTGGATTCACCGCTAACAGTGTCTGAACTCCAGGAGGCCCTCCAATCCATGCCTAATAATAAAGCTCCAGGTCCAGATGGATTTCCAGTAGAGTTCTATAAAGAATTCTGGAATATTCTGGCACCAACATTTTACAAAATGTTGCAGGAAACAAAGGAAAATGGTCGAATACCACCAAACATGAATTCTGCCTACATCAATCTTCTATTAAAACCAGGAAAAGACCCTATGTCTCCTACCAGTTATCGTCCCATTTCTCTTATCAATGTGGATCTGAAAATAATTTGCAAAGCTCTTGCAAGAAGGATAGAGAAAATAACACCTCTAATAATCCACCCTGATCAAACAGGTTTTATAAAAGGTAGGCTCTCTTCAACAAATTCACGTAGATTAATAGATTTAATAGATTATTCCCACTGTAAAAACGTCCAAACCAATATATTATCTTTAGATGCAGAAAAAGCATTTGATAGAGTTAACTGGAAATTTTTATTTGCAGCCTTAAATAAATTCGGATTCAGTAATTCTTTTGTAAACTGGTTAAAAATATTATACAGCTCACCAACAGCATATATTAGGACCAATAATCAAACATCATCAAGGTTCTTTCTTCAGAGAGGTACCAGGCAGGGATGTCCACTTTCTCCCTCCCTCTTTGCTATTTTTATTGAACCATTAGCAGCAGCAATCAGGCAAAATAATAATGTTAAAGGTATACAATGCAACAAAATAGAACATAAAATCAGTTTATACGCAGATGATGTACTACTTTTTCTACAGCATTCACAAACTTCCTTGTATCAGGTAATTGAGTTAATAAAATCTTACTCAAGAGTTTCAGACTATTCCATAAATTGGTTAAAATCTACAGTCCTTCCAATCAACTGTTCTTACCAGAGTCCTGTTGCTTTACAGCTCCGGTCGGGAAATATTACATATCTAGGTATCCATATCTCACCAAGACTGTCAGACTTATCTAAGCTAAACTACGTCCCACTTTTAAAAAAAGTGGAAGATGATCTGGCAAGATGGAAATCCCTTCCAATATCACTTATTGGAAGGGTAGCTACAATAAAAATGATGGTTTTGCCTAGAATCAATTATTTATTCTCAATGATCCCAAGCAAACCATCACCTGATTGGTTTAGATCTCTGGACTCTTCTGTTTCTAAATTTCTTTGGAAAGATAAACCCCCACGTATCAGCTTAAAAACACTACAGAAGTCCAAAGATAAAGGAGGTCTAGACCTACCAAACTTTCGTCATTATTTCTTAGCCAACAGACTCCAATACACATCAAGATGGGTAAAACACAGTTATATCGATGAGTGCTGGGTAGATGTAGAACAGACACTATGCAATAAGATAAAACTTTCAGATCTACCTTTTGTTAGCTCAAATATAAAACAAAATGAATGTTTTAAAAGTATTAATATCAGCTCCTCTCTGACAGCTTGGTGGGAATTTCTTAAAATGACAAAGACCTCACTAGTCCCATGCAGGCGTACACCCATCTGGAATAACCCGGATATCTTACAAAAAAAATGCATGATCAACTTTCCAGGCTGGAGTTGTAAAGGAATTGAATACCTGGAGCATATATTTGATGGAACAGACTTTATCCAATTTAATACATTGGTTACACAATTCGGAATTAACAAGAATAAATTCTTAGAATACCAACAAATTAAATCAATTATAAAAAATAAATTTAGGCTCAATACAGTTGATTTACAAATTCCAGGAAAAGTTTTAGACTTCCTTAATCTTAACCCTCCCAAACTGCTATCTAAAATATACAAAACATTAAATAGAATAGATGAATCAATAGCCCTTCCTATTTCAAAATGGGAGATGGACTTGTCCATCTCAATAGACCAAAACCTCTGGTCTCAAATTTCATTAAGAACCTTTAAATTTCTTAAAAATCCTAATCTACGATTAATACAATATAAAATCCTTCATAGAGTGCATTATACAGGGCAACGGATGTTCAAGATGGGTTATACGCCGTCTGATACCTGTTTACAATGTACAAGCAATCTACCAGACAATTATATTCATGCTCTTTGGTTCTGCCCACCTGTTAAGAAATATTGGTACCAGATATGTGAAGATCTATCAAAGTGTCTGAAATGTAATATCACACCTGCTCCCACAGTTTGCTTGCTGGGAAATGTAGATGAAGTTACCATGGATACAAAGTCTATGCAATTATTTTACATCGCCTTATGCATCGCTAAGAAAAATATCCTCTTGAACTGGAAAAATAAAAATACTCTGAATATTAATCAATATAGAGATCTCCTTCTGGATTACATTGGTCTAGAAACGGCATCTGCCTCCACATCTGATCAATCTTTCTGGTCACCCTTGATCAGTTCCATCACCTAGTGGGGTCGGGCCCTTGATTCCGTTCTGTGGGACACGGTTGCCGATGTGGAGCTTAAGGGTTGGTGGTGACTGCGGGGAGGTCCTTGGGGGTGGGTCCGCTTGCGGTTCGGCGGTAGGTGCCGTGACCCTCGCCTGGGGTGGGACTTTGGGGGCTTTGTGTGGTGACTCCTAGTGGCTGCATGCGGCGCCTTAGAGGGGTCGTGCTGGCGGACACGGGTTACTGGCCTGGTGCTGTGCTGCTCTGGGGGGGTCTGGGCTGGGCCTGGGGCTCGGGGTTCTGGGGCGGCGTGCCCCCCGGCTGGGGCCCTGGCTGGGGCTTGGCCGGGGGGGGGCACTGCCGTCGGTGCCGGCTGGGGGGGGGCTGTGGTCGGCCGGTGGTTGGCGGGCGCTGCTGCCCTTTCCATCTCCCCGGGCTGGTTCTTGTCGCTTGCTCCCCGGTGGCCGCTTGCCGCGTCCGGGCGTCGGCGAGAGGCCGCGGCGGGTGGCCGGCGTCTCCGGGCCCGATCGGCTATATTGACACTGGACATGGCTCCTGGGTCTTGGTCTTAGCCCTCGCGGGGGTGCTGAGGTGGGGGCCTCTGGCCGGTGTTGGTCGGCCTCCACGGTGACTGACCGGTTGGTGGGGTGTGGGCTGGTGGGTGGAGGTGCTGGGTTCTGTTGCCACCCGGCCATCGGGCGGTAGTAGCAAGGCTGGAGGATGTCGGCCTGGGGATTGGCCGCCCGGGACTTCGGTCTGCCCACGGGCCTGGCGCGGCATGTCCGGGGTACCCGAGTCGGTGGTGCGCCGGGTTCCGGCCTCGGCGCGGAGGCCCTCGGACGCTGGCGGTGCCTGGGGCGTCTCTTATTGGCGGGGAGGCTTTTTACCATCTAGCACAGGCGCTCTTTTTAACGGGGTGCGCTTGGGACGGGAGGGGGGAGGGCGTTGAGGGGGAGGGGGGGCTAAACTCAACCTGGGTGTCTAGTGACATGTGTTTTGTTAGCAGTGTGAATGTTGGGAAGGATTTAGGTATGCCCCTGGCATGGGGGCTGGTGGATTGCCGGGGCCCCCATGGGGCTCGGGGGTGCCGCTGCCGTGGGCCCCGACTTGACGTGCTGGGGCCTCCCACCCCTGGTGGATCGGGCCGAACGGGGGTGCCTATTGGAGTCAGCAGGGGAGCTGGCTCCCTGGGGTTGGCAATGGTCACCCCAGTTATTTTCTCCCCATCCCCATGCCTCTGTCCACCTGCTCCTTCATTCTACCATTCACAAGGCCTTGGGACGTGGGCACGTCACTGGGGTGCGGGATGGAGCTTCCGTCTTCGCTACCCGGTGGCGGCCTGGGTCCCGATTTTATTTAGCAACTTAGACACTTACACTTGCAACATTTACATGGAACGCACATGTAGGGACCTGGCGGTGTGGCGCATTGGCGCTGGGGGCGGGGCCCTCATGGGGGGCCCCCTATAGGGGCCCGTTGTGGGGCCTCGCCTGTGGTGCCGGCACCCACTGGTTAAACGCATCTAGACACCGAGGGCCCGGGGGGGGAGATGGGGGTACCCGGCAGTATTCCCATGTCCCCCCCCCTCTGTTTTAAGTGCACATTAGAACAACACGCAACAACACCACATTGAGCTGGGGGAGAGAGGCTGGGGGGTCTTTCCACACCCCTGTTCGTTGGACCATCAGGGGTCGGAGCCCGGATAGAACATCACGCCGTCTGGTCGGGGTCCTGGGCTGGTGGGCTGCTCTTGCCGGTGTGGGGGCCTTGGCGGTCTGCTTGTCCACGTCCTGGTGGGCAAAGGGGTCTGTCTCCTGGGTCCAGGGGCAGGGTTCTCTATTGGGGCGTCTGTCCCTGGGCCTGGGAGTATGGAGTATAGTGTACGTATGGGGGGTATGAATGAGTGTATAGCGTCCTTTTTTCGTATGTCCTGTATTTGTAAGAATGTGTACGCATGAGAGGGAGGGTACGTAAGAGTGTCTCTGTCTGTCTATGTCTACCTGTCAGGTTGGGTGTTTGGCTGCTCTCTGGCCTGATGCATCTTCTTCCCTCCCCGTCACTCCCCGTCGGTGATGGTTGCTCCTGCCCGCTGGTTGATGATGGCTCTCGATGCCTGGGGCCGGGGGTCCCGGTTGTGGCCCGGCTCGGTCCTGGTGCATGTCGGGCGGGTCCTGGGTGGTCCGGTGTGTCGGGCGGCCGCTGTTTCGGGCCGACGTCCTCCTTGGTATTGACTGGGGCACCTCTTCTGGGGGTGCCGGGGTTGTAGAACAGGTTGGTGCCGTCCGGTGGATCGGTGGGGACCGTGCCTGGCGCCCAGTCCTCCTGCCGGTTCCAGGACTTCTGCTGGCTGGTCTGTTCGCCTGGTGGGGCTGTCCGGCATTGGCTGGGCCCCTGATCTTGGCGCCCTACGTGGGGCGGGATCTGGACCCGGGAGCTGGAAGATCTGGATGTCCAGGTGCCGGCTGGGCGCGGCCTGGGGAGGGCGTACATCCGCTGTGGCTCTTGCTGTGGCTCCCTGGCGTGTGGGTGTGTGGAGGCGGGCCGGGTTGTTGGCGGTGGGTATTGGTCCGGGGTGGCGGCGGCGTGTGTTGTCCGTCGGTTGGCTGCGGATCCTCCTTGCCTGCGGCGGCGGCGGGGGGGCCCTTGTCGGCTGGTCCCTGGTTGGGGCCCCGCTGGGGGGCGGGCTTGCCCCTGGTCCCCGTGGCCTCCGGTTCCTGATCCGGGCCCGCCCTGGCGTAGCCGGTTACCGGCGGAGCCCGTGGGCTCGTCACTGCGATCTCTCGGGCCCCAGCATTGCGGCTGGTGGGTGTTCCCCTGGGGCTTCCATCTGTTCCCCTCTTGGCGGGTGATCGACCCTGCGCTGATCCGCCTGTGGCCTCTGTACTCTATGGGACCCTGGATGCATACATCTCTTGCCTCCTCCATGTCTGTGCCGATTCCTGTAGGACGGATTGACGGTTCCTTACACCAGCTATCAATCACTTGCGTGGGGAAACCTTATTCCGACCTGCATGCTCGCACACACATAGGTGTGGGGACATTGGTGAGGACGGACATATCTTAAGCTGAGGTTATCATCATTAGTTAGTTGTTCACAGGAGCTTACCAGAAACATTTGTATTATGTTCATTAATCAATGCTTGTGTGTAGTGAATGTGTAATTCTTAGTTTATTCTACTAGATCCGAACTATTGGTTTGGTTCTGTACAGTTTGTTGTTTTTGTTTTGTATTACTGTTTCTCTGCCGTCCGGCAGAGGTGGAGGACTGGGATGTTTTCTTGTGTTCTTTGTTTGCCTCCCTGTCTTGTGTCGTCGGTTCGCACCTCTGCTGGTCCGGTTTCTTTTCTTCACCTTCTTCCTTTCTCCCTTCTTGTCTCAGTTTAATGTCCATGACGTCAGGAAATTGAACCCACAGTAATCACTAATAAAGATTTTTCATAGATATACATCAAGTGGCGTACTACAGCGAAGCTGTAATACTCTGCTTGGGAAAGTAAAACTGTTGGGCTTGTACTTGGTACTCAGACACCAATTCTGAGTAGCATACTGCTAGACAGGACACGTTAAAAAAGAAAAAAAAATGTGTCAAGTAACCTATCAGACACAATAGGTTAACTTATGACATCATCATCTGGGCTTTCCCTCGTCGTTTAAAGAGATAAACTAATACAAATATGACATAGATGAAATAGAAATAATATGGAAAATGTAGGTGGCATAAAACAATAGAATTTTGGTCTAATTTAATGTAGGATAGAGACGAAAAGGTGTGTGTGTCTTTCTATGTGGTGTACAGTATGTACACTTCTGGGTCCAACTGTAAATGAGTAGAAAGTCTGCAGCAATGGGCTGGTGTTTGTTATGTGCATGCTCTGCTGAGGAAAAGTTTTATGTTTCAGGTTAGCAATAAAAAGACTCAAACAAGCACACAACACATGCATGGACAAATAGTCCCACCATTATAAGAACAAAACAGATCTTTTTTTTTTTCTCTGCAGGACACTGTTTCTGACCCTCCACTTCACTTTTCTCATCCCTCAACCCCCTTCGCCTTCACATAAGAGAGATGCATCTCCTATCCTCCAGTAAAAAGCAAAACACAGAATATGTCAGTTACCTGGAGGGCGGCTGCACTTTATCCACTGACCTCTCTTTGTGTTTGTGTCAGAGGACGGGTTCTTTCTTTTTTTCTCTACTAAATTTGTCATCACTAAAAGCGGAAGAGACATAATGTACTAAAATATTTAATACCCCGCCTTCTGCATTTCGAGTAGGGAAAGTATTTAAGTTTTCAGTAATTTCGATTAAAGTGATCCATTTAAAGGCATCAATTCTATTCAGCCGCACTGGCATCCCTACTTTTTGGCCTTTTCTGAATGTATATACATCTTGAAGTCTTTTGGTAAGTCAATTCCTGCTTTGCACATCAAGAGATTTTGCCTATGTTTCTTTACAAAATAGTTCAAGCTTTGACAAATCTGTTAGGTGATTTTCTGTTTGGTTGTCGGAATAAAGAGAATGAAGTTGTGGTGGAGTTGTAAACCAGGTGCCCCATATACAGAGACTAATTCTCCTTATCGTCGCCATATGCCTTTGTCTCCTCAGGACCTTTGGTGCAATGAATGAAGGCCAATAGTGCCATTTTTTGATAATTAAACTAAAGAATACATTGAAGTTTGTGGATGTAACATTGCAAAATGCAGGGAAGCTTAGAGTCTCTATTCTTTTTCTGGGTGAAACTGACTTCCAAATAGAAACATGAAACACTAACAAGTAAGCTGGTGATGCTGGTTTATTTAGGTCAATATTGAAGATTTCTAAAAAAAATGCATCAGCTGATCAAAACACATTTTCAGTTGAACTAAGAATGTTTAACCTTTTCTTTAATTCTTCTTATCTAATGTGGGAGAAGTTTTGAAAACATTTTTATTTTAGAAAAATACTTGAAAAATGCTTGGATCATAACTGAAAAGGTGACAAATCATTGTTTTAATTGGGAGTTGCATCATTTGTTTTTATCCTGCTTGCTCGTTGTTGATTTCACTGCAAGGAGAATAAGAAATTTGCCCTTTAAGTTTCCATCTGAGTATTGTGTCTTCGTTCTGGAACCTGACATTTTGAAATGCAAAAGCAACAAGACAATTAAAATGCCACTGCAGCGATACCAAGACAGACGAATGTGCAATCTGCTAGGCGCGGCCAGCTGTTCCCACACCACCACCACCACCATGAACACCACCCACTGGCAACCCTCCAGGGAAGCCTACAGAAACTTCCCTGCTTGTAACCAAGGACAGAGGTCTCTGGGGGAGCTAGTTTTTAATTATCACACTGTGTCCTCTGGATATCTCACTGCAAGCCACAGAAATGAGCAGCAATGAAGAGGTTTTATTGGAGCCAGGTGTGTCATTATAACTTTCTTGTTCTTTACTGTGCTTGGTCTTCATTATATCATTTTTATTTTACATACTTTCATTATGCCTTACAAAAGGTTCAATAATCTGATTTTTAGACACTTTGTTTTAACTAGTGTTTTTTATGATAATAGTCTGATCAGACCTTATTTGAGACATATTATGTGTTGGGTTTCTTAAAAAAGGCTATTGTTTACCTGGTTATATGGGGAATATTAAATTAATTATTCATGAATTATTAATTTTATTATTCCTTTATATTATTTATTTAATCAGGGCACCAACCGGGGTTTTAAACTGGTAAATATATATATGAGTTAGCTATAAAACTGCTGTTTGATAGTTAATTGTTATGTCCAGATATAATTTGTCTGAAGGGTAAGCCCTTTGCAATGAAACAAACACACACAAATAAAAGAAACAAAGATTTGATTCAGTTTAACAAATACATTAACTTTCACACAACAACCTGAACCCACTCTCAGCTAATTCGGTTCTTCTAACTGCTAAGCTAAAGGCTACAGCTACTTGCTACGTAAACAAACGGACTACAAAGATGGCGACCGGAAGCTGTAACGGCCACGTCACCCGGGGAATTTTCTGAACGTGCTTGCGTCGTACCACGCGAGTTCACGTAAACGACACACACACACACGTGAGTGAGCTTTTTCCAGACGGTGGAGGAGTTTATTGGGGCAATCTGCAACATGGTCTCCCTGAAACAAAGAGACAGCGTGACTCTTATAATTAACCTAGCTCTTAGCTTACAAAGAACTATGAATTGGAATGGCTGCAGATTGAACAAAGGCTTTGATGAAGGCTATCGTCCGGTTCTGCTCGCTTCTCGGGAATTCTCCGGTTCGCAGCTTAACGCAGAGCTGAACAGGGATCGCATTAATAACACGAGTCACGCACAATCAAAACACTACTTGCTTACTAAAAAGAGAAAACAGGAACTTCAAACCAAATCGCAGACAATCAAAAGTTCAGCTTACCCAGATGAAAACACGGTAACTTCGAACACAACACTGATTAATGGAATGTTTACAGAAAGAATGCATGCATATACATAAGAAAAATCCTAGATCTGCTCCACCCAGACTTTCAAACAAAAGAACAGTCTTACTTTGAGACGTCCCAAAGGATTTGCGATGGGGTAAATCCTTTTGATTGCGACGGAAAAACGCAAGAAAAAGGGGAGAAAAATTCAGTCCATTCGTTGGATTGAAAAAGAAAAAGGTGAGATAGCAAGCTCTTCCTGGTTTTTGATTTTAAAAACCATGAGGCTCCTCCTGCGGTTCCTTGCATACAGTCAGATTGGAGGAGAGCTGCGGTGGGCTTGATGTAGTGATGTTTCTCCCACCCGGCATGGAGGCCAAGTCCTTGATCGACCAGGGGAAGAGAAAAAGAGAGGCGCTGTAATTTTGCCGGGGGGGGGGGGGAGTTTTCCCTTTTAGAGCAACATTCCGCTCTGGCAGGAAGCCAGTGTTTTGGATGCTGGTGTCATTTATGATAGAACCCTTCGATATAATTTCATATATCCAGGGTCAGACCCAACATATGTAAAGTTAACTTTTTTCCTCTTTTTGTGTTGCCATTTGCTCTGCTGTCCCTACAAACTCTCCAAACCTGAAAAAATAAACTTCTTTCCATTTTTATGCAGATTTTTCGCTGTCAGAAAGCTTGTGCTTTTACAAATGTTTGTAAAAATTGCCCTATTGTTGTGTAACAATAAAAACACTGTTTGCATGTAACCGCCCCTCGTTTGTTAAACTCTGCCCATGTGTGGCAAACCCACAGCCTTTATAGCCAAGATGGGTGGGCGTGATCTCTAACCAGTAATTTGCATAAAGGAAACCAAGACCTCTAAACAGCCCATTCTTAAGGGGACTGAAATTGCCAAGAATTGAGCTGCTGAGATCGCTTTATCTGATTTATTTTGTACAAATAACTTTTTAACATGCATGAAAACCTTTTTTAAAAGAGGAATAATATGTCCCCTTTAAGTAAGTCATATCACTTAGTAGCGCTCCTAAAATATTCTTTGTTTATTCCTTTATTTAACATGGACAATGTACAAAAACAATAATTAAATGTTTTACACCAGATTATAGCTAAAGCTAGTTTCCATCTGCAGTCCCCGAGCAGGTGTGAAATACAAAATAAAATATGTTATATTTTAAAAACGCAACAATCACTGATTACATATTACAATTATACAATAAAATCTCACTAGGACCAATATTTTAAGTATTTAAATCCTTAATGTTGACAATACTGGTTTTCTAATAAAACTTCCTGACATTACAAAGAAAGATCTTTTGTTTAGTTTAGAGAACTATTTGTTTACATCTCCCCTCCCTCAAAATTAACATTATCACACTAAAATTCACACCTTCAACATGTCTTTAAATTGCTGCTTTGTGGACAGTGTCTGATATCAATTACACTGTGGAAAACAGTGCTGTGTTGAAGGAAAAAAAACCCAAAAGATTGAGTTTGAATGGATTCTTATACAATATATAATATAATTCCTAAAAAATGGATTCACACATCCAAAATGTCGAATTGGAAAAGTCTGGACTGGATCGTATCCAGATTATCGATTCTAACCCTTGAATCGTAATAGAATCGACTGTAGAAATTTTAACCAATAGCCCAGCTCCAGTAGAATTTCTTAACTAACTCAAAGCTCAACCATGTAAAGCATTTGTTTATGGTCCTAGGTGTTTCCTCTCCATGTCTTTATGGATCCTAAAGAAAAAAAATCAGATCCTAAATAAAATGCTGTCAGAGGTGGAGTTTCCAGCTTGGGACACATCAGCAGTTTTTATTTTTAAACCCATGTGTTAAGTAGGTAACCTGTTGGTGAGATCTGAGTAATGGACTGTCTGCCCAACAAGCCCCCAGGCTACAATTAGAGGAAACCTCTTGTTCCCATCTGTGTACATAACTCACTGCCCTCTTTTATCTTTCTCAGCTTCTCTTTCAGTGTGTCTCTTTCTCTCTTTATCTGCCTTCCTTTGCCTCTCTTCATTCTTGGCTTTTACCTTTAATCAGTCACTTTAAAAGCCATCAAGGGATAGATCTGGCAGGTACGCACAATATTTTAGAATGCAGACTCACAAATTGACAGTGCGTTTAATTCAAGCTGACGGTAGAAAGTGTGGATGGAACCCTCCTGCCTTTGCTTTTTTCATTCCTTCATATTAACAGAGTCATCCTTGATAATCTGCTCATTTTTGTGCTATTCAAAAAGTTATGTTTATGTGCATGTAGCACTTTACTTTATTATTGCAATATTAGTGCTTTCAATATTCAGAATTGGCTTTATTCGCCAAGTTTATGCACCCAACCAAATAATTTATATGTTTTGCTTTGCTCCCAGTAAGAGCATAAATAAACTGCTCAAGAAAATAAAGGCAACGCTTATACAACACAATGTAAGTCAATCTGAGTGTACACTTGGGAAGCAACACTGAGTGACAATCAATTTCACATGCTGTTGTGCAAATGGAATAGACAACAGGTGGAAATTAAAGGCAATTAGCAAGACACCCCCAATAAAGGAGTGGTTCTGTGGTTGGTGGTTTACCACAGACCTCTTCTAAGTTGATGTTTGAGTCACTTTTGAATGCTAGCAGAGCTTTCACTGTAGTGGTTGCATGAGACTGCAACCCACACAAGTGGCTCAGGTATTGCAGCTCATCCAGGATGGAACATCAGTGCGAACTGTGGCCAGAAGGTTTACTGTTTCTGTCAGCGTAGTTTCCAAAGCACGGAGGCGCTCCAAGGAGACAGGAAAGTACATCAGGAGATGTAGAGGAGGCCGTAGGAGGGCAACAACCGAGCTGCAGACCGCTGCCTCCACCTTTGTGCAAGGAGGAACAGAAGGAGCACTGCAAGAGCCCTGCAAAAATGACCTTCAGCAGGCCACAAATGTGCATGTTTCTGCTCAAACAGTCAGAGACAGACTACATGAGGGAAGGATGAGGGCCCGAAATCCACAGGTGGGGGTTGTGTTTACAGCCCAACACCGTGCGGGACGTTTGGCATTTGACAGAGAACACCAAGATTGGCAAATTCGCCACTGGCGCCCTGTGCTCTTCACAGATGAAAGCGACTTCACACTGAGCACATGTGACAGAGTCTGGAGACGTTCTGCTGCCTGCAACATCCTCCAGCATGACCCGTTTGTCAGTGTATAGGTGTGGAGTCGTATTTCTTTGGGGGGGCCGCACATCCCTCCATGTGCTCGCCAGAGGTAGCCTGACTGCCATGAGGTATCGAGAAGAGATCCTCAGACTCTTTGTGAGACCATAGGCTGGTGGGGTCGGCCCTGGATTCCTCCTAATGCAAGACAATGCTAGACCTCATATGGCTGGACTCTGTCAGCAGTTACTGCAAGAGGGATGCATTGATGCGATGCACTGGCCCACCTGTTCCCCAGACCTGAATCTAATTGAGCACATCTGGTACATCATGTTGCACCACAGACTGTCCAGGAATTGGCGGACGCTTTAGTCAAGGTCTGGGATGAGACACCTTAGGAGACCATCCGCCACCTCATCAGGAGCATGTCCAGTTGTTGTAGGGAGGTCATACAGGCACATGGAGGCAACACACACTACTAAGGCTCATTCTGACTTGTTTTAAGGACATTACATCAAAGTTGGATCAGCCTGTAGTGTGTTTTTTACAGTTTAATTTTGTGTAAGACTACAAATTTACACCTCTATGGGTTGCTAAATTTGATTTCCATTGATAATTTTTCTGTGATTTTGTTGTCAGCACATTAAACCATGTAAAGAACAAAATATTTAATAAGAATATTTTATTTATTCAGATCTAGGATGTTATTATAGTGTTCCCTTTATTTTTTGAGCAATGTATACATGTATAAAGAAGGTTAAATAAAAAATGTTTTCGGGAAAAGGATGCCTAAAGAGGACTGCATGATGTTTAGCAGTTCCTCTCTAGTATATTTGATCCTAGAAGGGTGGCAGATAGCAGAATAGACTCACAAAAACACGTAATGTACAAGAGAATACCAAGGCATTTATCTGCAATGTGATCTTAGATGTTTACGTTGCATTTTACACGTCATTGTAATGTTTAACCAGTTGGACAGGGTCTCAGCACATAGGACACAACTTACACTTTTCAAAATGCTAAAGATCACAGAGTAAGGTAGACTGACTAAAATAACAAATAAATTCTTGAAACAGGGTTATAATAGTTTTAAAACTTAAATTAGTTTAACTATTTTTTCAGGTTTGACTTCAGATTTTGAATTCTATTTTAGTTTTAATTTGTTTTACCATTTGTAGTTTAGTTTTAGTTTTTTTTTTAATGCTTAGTTTCAGTTTAGTTTTTAGTAGTTTCAGTTTTAGTTTTAGTGCTTTCATTAAAAAAAAATGTGAACCAGGGTAAGAAAAAGAAGAAATGCAACAATGTCTCAGAAAATGATTATGCTTTTTTGTTTTTTAAATATTGACATGGGCCAGATTAACAACCATACAAATTATGAGACTCTTTATGAAACGAAAATGAAGCATATTTTATCAATAAACTCAGTTAGTTTTAGTTAGTTTTATGAACACAAATTACAGTTTCAGTTCGTTTTGTTTCAGGTTCTCATTTTTATTTTTATTTCAGTTAACGAACATTTTTTTTTTTTTACCTCTAGTTTTTGTTATTTCGCTAGTTTTTGTTAGCAATAATAACCCTGTCTTGAAATTTCCCAGTTAGTTATAAATTTGATAAAGAAATTTAGCTTTTTGAATTTAATTTATAAAATAAATGGATAAATTTAACCTAATTCATTGCAATGTCTTTGTGCATTTGTGATACTACCTATGGTCATTTAATAATATATTGTTATTGCCCCATGTAAATCTCTTTACATGATATTAAATTAGAGTGAATAATGTGACCTTAGCGTTTTCCAGCCTGGTCACTTGCCTGCTTGTTAAGTTTATTGGTTTGGATGGAAGGAAAGGGTTTGATGGCCATTAATGTAGCACTGGGAGGAACAAGTAGCTCTGTCCTCATTAAGTGATCTAATGTATTCTACTTTACTGTGCAGGGAGGTGCTGTTGAGGTTTTATGGTGCAAAAACTAGAACTGATTAATTTTGTTATTTACCGTACTGAAGCTGAGCTGTAGCTGTGTAGTGAAATTATGCAACTAATGGTAACAGTGGTTTCCTTAGGACACCTTGGGGCTGTGGAGCACCAGCAGCTCAGATGGCAGGCGTAGAAAGAAAGGCCTCATTCTGGTGGTTGCTCACTTCGCACAGTAGTTCTCTTTTCAAGTATCAGAACCCCCTACTTGAACAGTAGGACTGCTGTTTGATAAACAGAAAAGCACAAGCTGGGGAAGAACACCTGAAGATTAATGCTGAAAGATATTGCTGTGAGACTTCACTAGTTTCTTTTCCCTCTCATAATATCTAGTCGTTGTCGGGGGTGTTAAACTTTTTGTCAACTGAGTCATATTCGTCAAGCCCCAAATACTAATGGGCAAAAAGAGAAAAAAAAAAAAATCATGAACTAAGCATGTAAGATTTTAATTATATAGTCAGTATCTCTGTAAGTTAATGTGTAACTCACTTGAGATCAAAAAATGTAAAAGAGTTTTGCACGTTTTCCTTAATACAAGACAGACATGAAGTTTGCAAATGCTTTTTGGCCCAGTTAAAAAAATCAACATATTTTTAGCATTAAATCATTGAATCATTGTTTTTGTTTTTTAAATCATGCTGTATTTAGCTACGTTTAATAAATTAATTACATTATATTTGGATCACAATTTACTATACAAATAGAGAGAAAAGAAATGTCCTCATCTTGGCCATTTGTCAAATTCATTTATAAAAGAAGAAAAGGTTCTTTCTGACATTTTTTATTGTAATTTTACTTCAATATGTTACTTATAATGCGTTTAATAGAAAAATAAATTTCATCTGCATTTAACATCTATGTTTAGGGGTCCAAGCTTGTATCCTTGTTTTTTATTGAATTGCAGTCAGCAGCCATAAAGTCCCTGGTTCGCCCTTTAAAAATTCATAGTTACAATTTACTGGGTGATGTCTCTGTGCAATCTCTTGTTATAAAGTGGTACCAGGGTTGTACTGTCCTGTAGGCTCTGCACATAACATGGAAGTTAAAGTTCTCTATAAAATATTCACTTCTCTTGCCATTTCTCACATTTTTCACGTAACATCCACAACCTTCTATGTGTTTTGTTGGGATTTTTTATATGATAGACCAAAATATAGTTGCACATTATTGTAAAGTGGAAGAAAAAAGATAAAGGTTTGTCAAAAAAAAAAAAATTGAAATAGTTGTGAATAGGGCTGCACGATTATGTCCAAAAAAATAATCACGATTATTTTGATCAATATTGTTATCACGATTATTAATCATGATCATTCATCCAGTCCGGTAAAATATCTATTTTTATTGCACCAATTATAAACTTTTAAAAAGTTAATTTTTTTTGGTGAAAAATAAAACTTTAGATGATTAATAATGCAAAAAAACAAAAACAAAAACAAACTCAAAAAAAAAAAAAAAAAAAAATATATATATATATATATATATATATTTAAAGGCACAAGCTAAATATGTTATTGCAGAGTGCAATCTCAAAGTGCAATTTAACAGCTACAATTACAGCTTATACAGAAAAGACCTTTGACATTCCCTGCATCCAAATCCTTAGTATTTACTATATGCTACGTATCAACTATTACTCACCTGTTAATGTAATACTGCATAGCAAACGATCGCGTAACAGGCATGAAATCAGACGTACTGCTCCACCATTTTGCATGTCCTTTGACCCATATGACTTCTGTTGACCCAGATGTTTACGTTACGTTCGCCTGTGGTCCCGCCATCCTCTAGCCGTTATTTTGTCTGGTATGACTTAACAACTTAAATGTTTAATCAGTCAAAAGACAATTACAGTAATCAGTAACGTCGCTACATGTACATTTATCTGCAGAAACTGCGGCGGTGTCAATGGTTGACAGTTCGTCTGTAGCCATTTTTAGCTAGGTCCTTCTTCTTCTATGATTTCGGGGCGTCCGCTGCATTGTGGGATAGCCTAGAATCCACCGGCTCCTTACTGTGGCGGTAGTACACTTTCGGGAACTTTCTGCTTACTAGTCAGATCAATAATGGAGATTTGGATCTACTACATTGCTCAAATACTCCTTTTCACCTACTACGTAGCAAGCGTAGTGCAGCCATTATGAGTGCTGAGTGGCGTGTGCTTGGTTTTTATTTGGTCAGTTTAATTAAGCTTTAGCCAAGCGTTAGCCCCCTGGTGGTTGGCAGACTATTGGTTGAGGCAGTGTAGGATGAAGAGGCATGCAGTGAAGCTCGCATTTTGAATGTAAATATCGTTCACGATCAGGTTCATTTAATTGTGGCCACCAAAATTGTGATCACGATCAAAATCCGATTAATTGTGCAGCCCTAGTTGTGAAGTACATTTTTATTGTGCCCTTTTTATCCTTTTCTGTAAATAAAAATCCAAAACAAACGATTGTCTTTAAAAGTCATTAAGAGTAATTTCATTTCAGTATAACCGCAGCTGTTCTATGAATGCTTTGTAGAGGACATCGGTGAACAAACGGGATAATGAACACCAAGGAACACAACAGACAGGTCAGAGGTGAGGTTATTGAGGTGTTTGAAGAAGGATTAGGTATTTTCCATTTTACAAGCATGAGAATATTATAGCACAACTCCAAAAAACGTTGATCAGCCGGTAAAGTACAGCATTTATCACTGAAGCAGCCAAGAGCCATGCAGGAACTGAAGTGAGATAATATCTTGCTGTAAGCTGTGTAGGCAGCATTACGAAAATCTTGAAATGACTGATCTGGTCAGAGGAGACCAAGTTGAACTATTTGGCCTGCATGTGAGGTTGAAAAGTAAGACCGTAAATCAACACCGGCCCCCTTAAAAATTTGTTTTGAAAATTGCAGCATCATTCTGTGGTGATCTTTTCTTCGGGCGGGCCTTTCTCTGCCGGATGTTTTAAACAATGGTGGTTTGTGGCTGGCTAGACAACTTCCGGTGACGTCACTTCAGGGAGACGCTCTGATTAGTTGATGCTCAGGCGGTGCCGCCGAAAGTTCAGCTAGCTCAAGTTCTGCATTGCTGGCACTTAGAATACAGGAAAAGTTTAAAATATTGACGTGGCCAGAGCACATAAAGCGTCTCAAAGCAACAGCCTGAACCATAGACTTAACATGTAATCTTACCGCTTTGACGTTGACGTTTTGGGTGGTATAAACGCACCATAAGAGCTGAGCGTGGGGTGGAGCTTCCTGATCATAAGTTCAGGTTCCATAAACTCCCTTTCAGTCCTGCTCAAACTGCAACCCCAATGGCAGACAGCTGCTACGTCCTTGAAATCAGTTTGTTGCACCTTGAAGTAAAAGCCTGTAAAACACTGTATGACCACAAAAAAGCACCTCCGTGGCGCTCCAAACACACAGAGGGATAGTGCTAGCAATTCATTTAAAAAAAAGTGGTAACATTTTTGCAAGGCACCCAGACTGATTAACCTATACATTACATTTTCATCCAGAAAGGTACTCCTAAGTTACTCCAGAGTTGAGAAATATTTTTTTTAGATAATGGAAATATAACTTAAAGCAGTGAGGCCAACATCAACCTTCTTACCTAACTTAGTGCGACAGCTTATATTTCCTGTTCTCCTGTCTTTTCATCTCATCAAGAATTCATTTAGTGCATAACATATGTGCTGTGCCATGACTCTTAAAGGACAGCCTTGTTAGGATGGTGTACTTGCTGTCTGCCTGGAATATAAGAGGCGATGCTGCAAAAGGACACGTGGACGCTAAAAGAGGACAGAGAAGCAGATACGAGCTGAAAAGAAACTATACGAACCAGCTGAAGCGAAGGCACTGTGGGACATGAAGTAGAAAATAGAGGAGAGTGGAAGTGGAAAAAGCAGCTGATGAGCAAGAAAAAGAAACAATAGACCGTGCTGACAGAAATTGCAGCGAGGAGAAGGAAGGGATGAAAGAGGAAAAGGAAAGGGATTAGGGAGCGTAAAGGACGTCCTCTTCTATTTTTTTCGGGAGTTTTTTGAGTAATGAGGCTGTTAATTAGCAAAGGCATGCATGGTTTATTAAATCAAAGTGTTTACAACTTAAACTGTCAAACAAATTCTGGATAGTATAGGAGATATTGCCATGGTAATACAGCTGTAATAAATAGGCTTAGCTGTGATGGAATAGTTAAGTGAAGGTACGTAAGTAAAAAATTAGCTGTTGGTTATTAATTAGAGGTGGTAGTTTTGATTCAAACAACATTGGAAGGTCCTCCTTATTTATCTATCAAAGGGTAGAATTACTCTCAAGTATTCATTCCCCTGTCCAAACGGCATATTATAGAGTTTTTCCACTTTTTGGAAAGAAAAGAGCTTAATACAAAGCAATTTGTTTTATAGTCTGTTTTATGTAAATTAAATGTCGCAAAAAAATTTGAAGAATTTGAAAGTAGGTCTGAAATAGTTTTCTTTTTAAATTTATTATAAATTTTCTCTAATAAAATCTTTAGTCTTTAAAATTTAATTTAAAATGTAATTGTTTTTTCTTTTCATAAATGTCATCCTGTTGCATTAAAAAGCTTTAAATTTGAAAGTTCAGTCAATTCAACATAGGGAATTGTGTTTTTAACAACATCTAGCAAATATGTCTTACCGTTTGATTGTGACAGTGACTAAAAAATGTCATAGTTGTACTTTATTCTGAAAAATTGCATTAGACTCTCTGCTGTAATGTAATGTTTTCCATTTCCAACATATAATACACAGAACAAAGCTCCACCTCCTCACTACAAATCTCATTAAAGCATAACACGCAACTGTGCCAGCAGCTTTAAACCCTTTAATGACTATGAATCTTTAAACATAAGAAGAAAACATGAAAGCATATATATATTTAGTCAATGAAAATCAGCAGTATAAGTAGTTTGATAGATGACCTGTGCATAGTTGTGTTGGCAGTTGTTTTATATGTATATGGAGCCATGAACTCATTCGCTAAGTGGTGTAATTTTTCTCAGGTTTCCACTTTATATTGTATCAATATAAAGATTAAAGTGAACATGTCATGGTTTTAAATTCCTCCTTTTTACATCTAAATCATTCCGTTTTGGTCTATATAATGTGGAACTGTAATTCTTAGGTCTGAATTCCTCATCGTACCTCTTCATGCTCCTCTTCCACTCCTGTTCTGAGTTCCATAACTGTTTTCCTGATTATCTTGGCTGATTTCTTCCTTGGTGTCACAATAAAACTGTGTGTTTGAAATGTTGGCTGGACATAAATACCCAGGTCTCCTTAAATGTTGTAAATTAATGTAAGTCAGTTAGAAAGACATGAAATATTTTCTGTCTAAACCTGGCTGCTTGACTGAGTTTTTTTGTGAATGCTGTCCCGTCTCCATTGATGTTTGCAATCTTTGTAAGAAAGCGTGAACAAATGTGCATTTGAGAATAATGCCTTTGAGTGCCTTTGACTGTCAAATTTTGAATGAGAAAAAGCATTGCAAAACTAAAGGCTTAGGCCAACAATTGCAATACATTGTACTGTCACACATTAGTGTATCTTTCATAATCTTGTTGTGGAAATTGTGCTCCGAAATGCTGATGGTAATGTAAAAAATGTTTCTTGGTATTGCTGTTTGTAAATAAAAGGATGTGAGAGTTCAGTGAAATAAATTCTGACCAAGTCAAAGCTTTAAAAAGGAAAAAATGCAGCTCTTGTCTGTTTCGTCTGAAGCATATAAACCCTCTGTGTTGCAGGACTCGGCACAGGAAAGCGTCATCACCCGTGACATCCATCGCACTTTTCCAGCACACGACTACTTCAAAGAATCTGATGGAGATGGACAAGATTCGCTCTACAAGATCTGCAAGGTGAGCCCAATTACTAACAATAAGGGTTTGGACAACCATGCATTCATTTAGCAACAATATTACCTGTTAGCTGGTATATATGTTGTTCATTAGAAAAAAAGTGAGATAAATAGTAAGTGCTAGATACTGAATACAGAGTTCAAACTTATTCAGAAAAGGATTAAAGTAAAGATTTGAGTGAAGCTTTGTACAGATGTAATCAATATAATCAAAGAACTGAGGTTACCCTTAGAGAAATGTTTCAATTTGGGAGAAATTTTTAGGAAAGAATGATTGAGAACAGCATAAAATTGTATTATTTATTGTTTTTGTCAACTAGTTCAACATTACTGTTTGTAATGACTCAAGTAGTGAAAAGGGGAATGTTGGCTTTGTAGGAAATGGCAATCTCTTTAAAATTTTTCCTTAAGGTGAATTACAGCATAAAGTAAAATCTGTGGCTTATGACTCAATTGATTAAATGAGCTTTATGAAGGATTGCAAAAACAATCATATTTATTAAAATAAAAAAAATGTCCTCTACATTTCTAAATGCAGTATGTGACACATTTGGTAGAACTAAGCATAAGTATAATATTTTTGTCATGTTTAATAAAGATTATTTAATTAGGTAAAGTGATTGCTCCCCTGCTCTTCCCTTTAACAAACATTATTGTTCTATAGACACTAATAATAAATAGTTATATTAAATTTAATAGAGCCATATGTTTAACTGTATACACATGTCTGTGGAGCAACCCTTCACAGAGTTGTAGCTGCTTCAATTTCGGTGCAATTCTATAGAAACCGCAGAATCTTCTATGCAAAACTAGATTAAAAAAAAGAAGAAAGTACTATCCTCAGCGTTCTCAAATGCAGAGGCAATTTCAAAGGAAGATACACTTATTTTTAATCACAGAA
This sequence comes from Apricaphanius iberus, assembly GCA_028564705.1. Taxonomy (NCBI): domain Eukaryota; kingdom Metazoa; phylum Chordata; class Actinopteri; order Cyprinodontiformes; family Aphaniidae; genus Apricaphanius; species Apricaphanius iberus. The sequence continues at coordinate 1,436,528 of JAPXFQ010002705.1, read as the reverse complement.
AGAACTACGGTCAGTGCCATAGCAATGTGTTAAAAGTGAGTCCTGCCCTCTGCCTCTGCTTCTTTTAACCATGGTGCTGCTTTTATAAACTGCTCTGCACTTCCTAGATATATTTCCAGCTGTTCGGTCACAAACTTCATTATCTCCCCGCTGCTCCAGTCAGTCAAGTTGTAGCAATAACTGGTGCATGGTTTGTTATTCTCAAATATGTACCCTCTTTGTTATATTTCGAAATAAGAGCTGCAGGACAGTTCATAACATGCGCCCACTGATTTAAATGTCGAAACCACATGTCCATGGTAGTTTTACATGGTTCAGAAAAAAATGTGCTTCCATTTTTAAAGAGTTACAAATAAGCTCAACATGTGCAGTTTCTGATATCAACAGCTGTTTCTCCAAAATGTTTTGTTGATGAAACACTAAACAATGTCTGTTAAATGTATTAAGCCAGAGATGAGATGGTCAACATTTGTTGCCTGTGCAACAGATCGACCATCCTTTCAGAGATATGCTATTCTTTGGCTTCACAGGTTGAACACGACTCTCCTCTCTACATCTTTAAATTTAGCAAATTTAAAATCTACATCTTTAAATTTAGTTTCTGTTTTTTGAAACATCTGTTCTAAAGATCCTGCTGAAATGCATCCCTATTCGCTTGCATTGTTAGCAACGGTTAGCCTGATAACCAATTGGTAGCTTCAGCAATTTCATTTTGATTTTGATGGTTTTAAGTCCCCCCTAAAAAAAATCTGGTTTCTGAAGCTTTTAAAAAATGTTTTTTAAATGAGAGTACAGCCAAACTCACCAACAAACTCTTTCAACAAAGTTATCAGTTTTTTTTAGATTAAACTAATACAATATCCCCTTGAAGTCACTCAATTTTTCTCTCAGTTATTGTTAAGTAGTAACATTAGTAACAGTTGTCACTTAAAATAACATTTTGGCCTTATTTTGCTATGTAAAGTAGACTTGTTATGAAATTTTCCCTAATTTACAAACTCAGAAACATTCTGCCTCATTCATGATCAGCTAGATTTGTATTCATTAAACACAAACAGGAATTCGATTATCATCTTTCATCCAATTAATAATTTCGTTGTTTCATTTTTAACTGCCATCATGTGCATTTTAACAAAAGGCTGTTTTGAAATGTCAAATTTGTAAATGGACTGAATGGACTGAACTTATATAGCGCTTTTTTAGTCTTACTGACCACTCAAAGCGCTTTACATTGAAGCCACATTCACCCATTCACACTCGCATTCATACACCGATAGCCAACATGGCTTGATGTAGAATTTGGGGGTTAAGTGCCTTGCCCAGGGGTACATCGACATGTGACCGGAGGAAGCTGGAATCGAACCTACGACCCTCCAATTGCAAGCCAACTACTCTGCCACTGAGCCACAACCGTATAATATTTTTTATAACTAAAACTAAACCCAGTTTTGAACTAGTGAGGTGTTGCCCTACTGTAACTTTCACTGTTCGTGTTTTCATTGCACTGTAGAAACTGAGCATATTTGCTCATTGCTCTAGGAGAATCTGTCAGGAAGGTTAAGCATCGTCTCTGGTCCCAACTAGGTCAGTGTCGTGCCAGCCTTCATTTGTATGCAAAGCCATGTAGATTTTCAGCTGTTAAGGTTGGTTGGCTCTTCAGGCTTTACAGGCATGTAGGATCCAGGACAAAGTTTATATTCATCTTTATAAGTTCCTCTGTATCCTGCCTCAAGTCTTTTGTTTCTAACCTTTATTTTCTGGAGGAGGTCACTAGCTGGCTTCATGCTTTTTCTCTCTTAAATTTCTACTTTTCTTTCAGCAACACTACTAGTTGAGATACAGAACTTCGTAAAACTATTGAGGATCAGCTAGAATACTTTTTCTGTTTATTTGGCATTTGTTTATTTCAGCAACACACTTGCAAATAAACCTGCAGCTATTTTCTATGTTCACTGTTGTGTTGTGTTTGCATTTTACTACAACCTAATGGTAATTAACAATTTATTGCAGATGGATGAATATTGATGCCTAAATAAAAGTATCACAAGTTATTGAAAGATGCACAGTTAAGAAATGCTAATGCAGCAGAATCAGCCTCTGACGTCTGAAACATAATTATACTCCTTTGCAAAAGTATTCATCCCCGTTGAGCTTTTATTAAGCATTTTTGCCACTAAATTTAATATATATACAATCAGTGTTGCAGTCAAGTCACCAGTGGACATAACGGAATGTAGCAGTAGTAGGAATCGAACCCACAATTTCCGTGTTGCAGCCCCACAAAATCTAATCAAACTTTATTTATAAAGCGCTTTTCAAAATACAAAGCTTCTCAAAGTGCTTTACAGATTAAAATGATCCCACAAACCCCACCCTTTACAAAGCCAAAATAAAAACATTATCACAACTATAACCCCATCTCCCACGCACGCACACACATAAAAGCAACAGCAAACAAAAGCAACAAGCGGCTGAGTACGGATGAGCCAGGAAACGGCATCATGGGAGCCAGTTGCATCGACAAAACCCTTCTAATCTAAGTTAAGTCATGATCACTTGAGAGGAAATCAAAATAGGAGAGTAGTTTTTGGATTTTAAGCCTAAATTTATACTTCTCCGTAGAACAAATGTCCGACTGCATCCTCGTACACACAACAAAAACAAGGAGTGAACCTCCACAAATAACCACCTGCACTTTATATCACTACTGTCTTATTGATACATATATCTCACTGATCTCAGCTTCAGTACTGTAAATACTGTATAGACAACTATACTTTACAATACAATTAAAGTTATACAACTGTTTAACACTGGCAAACTGTATATCTATAATCTGTTATAGGTTTTCATATTTATAACCATACATATAACCTGTTAATAGCCTGTACATAGCTTGTACTTTTACTATACAGTTATAGCCTGTATATACTTATAGTTATAGTATATTCATTATATACCTTCATACCGTGTACCTTTGTAATATATCTATAATAGATCTATATTCTATAATATATCTGTATTATTGCTAAATCCCTTCTGGAAGGAAGCAAACTGCATTTCGTTGCCTTATACTTGTGACATGAGCAATGACAAAAAAGTTGAATTCTGTATTTCTATCTTTTGATGGAGACTGTTTGACACACGCCATTATCCGTTGACGTAAGGGCTCTCCGTCACCTACCCAAGGATGGACGGAGTAGAGCCCCATTTTCTAACTCTTTGTCTCCGTCAACAGAGAGCGTATGCCTGTGATTGGTCAGCTCAACAACAGCCAGAGATCATTTCACCAGAATGGTGCTCTGTAGTTGCTGTAATCAGTAGTTAATGTAGTTTGGGCACTACATGCTTTATATTGAACGGACAATTTATCTAATAAGACCTTTTGACGATTTTGAGCACAATGAGGTGTAGAGAAAAAACTAAAAAAAGCTGCCGTTTGTTTCCATGCATTTTTAGAGTATTCTATGAGCTGCACTTCTAGTAAAAAGCTATACAGCTTAATCGAAGCGTATTTTCTGTCATCTGTTGCTCCTTCAGGGGGGAATGTGTTCACAAGCTGAAGAAAAAAAACTCTAATTAACCAGAAACTGCACTGCAATGGTAGGCTGACCCACCATGAATGCGGCCCCTGCTGTCCAGGTGGGGAATTGATTTGCAACACAGAAAAATCAACGGAGAATGGAGAGACAGAAATGGAGTACTATTAACAAAATAGATCTCCATCACTACATCTGCATTTGGGTGCAAGGTCGCTGTCGGAGAAGTATAAAACTAGGCTTTAGACTAGAATAAAGGCAGCCATGCATGCGCCACTGTTTGACGTTTTCAAGATATCAAGACGTCCGAGTACTGGACTCCAGTGCTCCATCCTTGGTTGGGATTTACTCGGAGGACCATGAATTTATAATTAGGAGGTGAAAGGAAAAACATGCATGGTTTTCAACTCTATGCTTTTTTTAAAATAAAGTCCCAAAAAGCGTCATGTTTGTGTTCAGCATCATTGAATTTCAATGTTTATATAATTGAAATGATTTTTCTTGTAAAGTGGCTTGATATGACATCTGTTGTGAATTGGTGCAATACAAATAAACAGAATTTTTCCTTTGAGGTCTATCTCTACCAGCGTTACATATCTATAAACAATTTTTTTTTTTTACCTCATTCTTTGCTAAACTCAGATTAGGAAATGAGCAGCAGTGAAAAACATTTTTTTTATTTTACCACAGATTCTCAGTTCATTTTAGTTCTGTACTTTGACTAGACCCTCATCACACAAAAATATGTTTTTTATCTTCCATTGTGGCTTGTCTGTATGTTGTTAGCTGCTGGAAAATGAACCACTGAGAATGTCTCCAGTTTTTTGCAGCCTTTTCTTTCAGTATTCATTTGCTTCATTTCTTTTCCAACCAACTCGCAATTTTTTTGTGCCTGGTAGGAAAAATCTTTCCCAAAGTATGATGCTGCCTTTACTGTTTCTCAAAGTTAGGATGGTGAATTCAAGGTGATATGCAATGTTTATTTTCTGCCACAGAAAGAAGTAATACTTGAGACTTTAAGGATGGCATTTCTGTAGTTTTAATCAGTAGAACCCCACAGGGCCTTACGCAGCTTTACACAGGGATTAATGACACATTTGAGAAGGCCAACATTCCCAGAATTACATCCTATACTTCTAAGAATAGAAAAAAATCTGTCTTCGCCACAGTTGAGAAACTAGCCGTATTTTTGCAGTAATCCACCCCTCTGAGTCCATTATCCGTCCGGGCCAACAAATTTAGATTTCACCCACCAGGACCTCCCCCATCCATCTGTCAGTGTGCTCTTCTCCCAGCTGAGTTGGGGACGTGTGAACACCACACTCCATCAAGCGTGTCAGCTTGTAGATTACACCGCAGACAGCGCCGCAAGACTTCTACATTGCCGCAACAATAAAATACCAGAATTAGCTGAACACAGCAGCAGTGGGACTGTTCCCGTCTGCACTTATTTTTCTGGCGATTCTTTAACTTGCAGTCACTTTACATGTAAAGGACTCATCATCAACTCAGCAACTCATGTTCCGAGTGTATCTTTTAATCTCTCTTTAACCTTTTACATTTTCTCAACAACAAAGTTAAATAGATATTTTGTGGATTGTATGTCTTAAACTGACATAAAGTTGTTAATATTTTTGAATAGGACGAAAAAAAATACACGGTTTCCTGTATTTGGTGTGCTTATCTATTCGAGATCTCGATTCTGATACTCTTGGATAAAATTCAGTGCAATCTCTAGAAATCTACTAATTAATAGACTTATTTGATTATTAAATAGAGTTCTGTTTTTTGTTATATAATCTAAATAAAGCTGTTCTGTGATGGTATTGGGCTTTTTTTTAGAGATCAATAATGAGGCAAGGCCATCTTAAAGCCCAATAGGGCAGTTCAAGAATATCATTTGGAGATGTTTAAAACAGAATTAAATCATAAAACAATACCCCATCGACCAATGTTCAACCCATCATCTTAAAATATACACAATCACATTACAACGAGAACTAACAGAGCAATGAGAACATTAATCCAAAAAGCAACCAAAACTTCCACGGAGGAGCTGCAGGTATCCAGAGCTCAGGTAGAGGAAACGGGCAATAGACAGATTCCACTATGGGAACTTCAGGATAATCTTGCCGGATCTCATGTGACAGGGTAAATCTGTCTTGACTCTGGTCTCTGATTTGACTGCTACGTGTTTGGCCCAGCCAAACTCGTGGCGGATCAATCCACAACCCAGGAGCAGGGTATCTCTCCCGCGGCTCTCTGGCAGCGAATCTTCTGCTGGTTATGGTCTCAAGTGCATACGGGGGTCAGCTCCCGTTCCTCTTACGACAGTCTGTAACTCAAGGAAGGTTTTGGCAGGCTTTGAGGGTAAACAACGGGATTGTTTCATCGATGTTTGCGATTCACCTGGTATCGGCAGTCTGTGAGTCCCTTCAAGTGAGACTTTCCTCTTTCCAGCAAAGAACTTTCCTCTTTCCAGCAAAGGAAGGTTTTTGATGAGCGTCTTCCCTTGAGTAACACTTGGCCGGGCTGTTTTGAAGGAGGCTCTTCTGATGGAGGGCTCCTTATATGGACTCTGCCAACCCCCCCAATTTCCTGTGGGAGTGGGGTTTCTTCTTCTCTTGTGGAGCTAGAATGCAGATTAACGCCACCCAATGGCTGTGTGTGACCCAACAGTATTTACATGCCACATTTTCCTGATTTTAATCATAAAAAGCTTTGCTAACCACAAAGCTTGTTTTTCACTTGACAATTAGTTTTGTATTAGTTTAATTTAAAATGCCACTAAAAACATTGTAGTTCGCGATTTTTACCATCCCAAAATGTATCCACAACTCTCATCCCTTCCAGCTTCTCCCGCATTTAGATGTTGAAGTAAAGCACAGATTCGTCAAACCTTAACATGGGTAACAGATTTGCCCAAATTTTACATCATCTTCCTACCTAATGAGACATTTCAGTCTGTGGCTATTTTTATATTTCACTCTCCTTTTGCAATTTACTGTTATGATTTATTGGACAAAGAGGCACTAACCCAAGGTTGTACACTGAAGTTATACCCTGCGTCGCTTGGTGAATACAAGGACAGCTTATTATATGATGCCTTTACACCTCTCCAGTAAATGCAGCGTAGACAAAAATCAAAATCTGTTTTCAAAGTTTATACACTCTCAAGTGCTGCACTCATTCTTTAAAAATCTGTTTAATTAGCTGCAGAACTTCTGTGTTGTGTTATCAGAACGTAGGCTCAGCTTTACATTCAGAAAATTGAAGATGTGTTGAAAGTTACATTAAACAAGATTGACACAAACATAGAAGAAAAACAATGATGTTATAAATGTATCTATAAGGCCTGCTGTGCCTTTCTCCCTCTTTGCTTCAGTACGCTTCAAGTAAGTAAATCTCTGATCTACTCCTGGGCAGGAGTCATAGCGCTTTAAGCTATTTATCACTCTTAAGCCTAGTTTATGCTTCTCCGACTGCGAATTTGCACTCAGACTTATTGACAGAGACATTTTTTGTTTATAGTACTGTGTTTTCTCCTCGGGACTCACCATTGTTTTTTCAGCGTTGCTCGACCAGCACTGAAAGGGGTGCTAACTTTTCATGGCGTCTCTGCCTACTATCGCAGCGCCATTTAAAAGATTTTCTAGGGTTATGGACGTATTTCTTCCTCAAGGAGCAATGAACGACAAAGTACGTTTTGATTAAGCTGTAAAGCTTATTACTAAAGTGCAGCTAATAGAAAACGCATGGAAACAAACACAGCAGCCTTTTTTGTTGTTTTCCTACACCTCCTTGTGTTCAAAATCACCAAAAGAACAGATTAGATAAATTATCCTTTCAATATAAAGCATGTAGTGAAGCGTTCTGGTGAAGAGATCTCTTGCTTTGATCAATCAGACGCATGCGTTCTCCGTTGACTGAGACGGATAGTTAAAAAATGGACCTCTACTCCGTGCGTTCTTGCGTAGGTGACGGAGAGGCCTTGCGCTGATGGATAATGACATTGCGTCAATCCATCTCTGTCAAAACGAAGAAGCATAAACTAGGCTTTAGTTAGTTGCACATTTATGTCTTATCAAAACAATAATAATAAAAATATAGCATTCAGTACTAATGTTGCATACAGACTGTGTGTCCCACTCCTGTTTTATTGCTAATATTACATCGCTTAAAAACTGCATGTGTCTCTTTGTACTCAGACGGATGATAGGACTTCAGGTGATTAATTAGATTAGTTGTATTACCTAACTTTGTTGAAACGGTGCGTCAACAGGTTTTATAGATCGGTTTAGTCTGGCTGCTGTCCTGTTTGAAATATGCAAACCATTTCCAAACTACTGAGCTCATGATGCCACTTCTCTCCAGTGTCATTGCCGTGTTCTCTTCTGTGGTCAACAATTTGGTCATCTTTATCATGTTCCCTTTTGTCAGTTTTCCTAAAAAAGTATTTACTATCTGTAAACTCTTGACACTGCACTTTTATTTTACCTACCAGAGGGGGCCTTCCGCTTTTCAGTACCGCATGTTTTTTCTACAACTTGATTGGCCAATCAGCTTGACAACAAGGCGGCACTTCCACTGGAATGGTGAAATGGCATAATGATTAAAATACACCGAGATGGTCAAGCTTTTTAATATCGCAATTTCGATTAAAATTAAAAAGAGGCTGAATCCAAATGCACAGTGCACTTAAAACACTTTTTTTCTTTTTTAAGAAATCGTTATTACTCTATTTCTCCATAATGAGTTATTATTTATTGGTCTATCATTTAGCTTTGTGGTCATTGCATAAAATTTGGCAACGCTTAAGAGGAATTAATGCTGCTGCTATTCACTGCAAGCCTGTAGTTTGTTCATAATTTAAACTACTCTCAGCAAGCAAAAAAGTTTATCTTAACATTAGTAATATATATTTAATTAATCTATAGTAAATGACAATGGGTACAATTTTAACCACTCTTCTGCTGCTCTCCATGTCTCTTTAAAAGGAAGATCTAAAGCATTAAACTGCTCACAACACATCTCTTAAGTTTGAAAGCCAGCACCATGGTAACTTTGGGTTAAGCAATGAATGTAACAGACCCCAAATATTTGTTGCTGCCATTTCATGTTTGTTGCGGATAAAACAACCAGTTTAAACTTTTCCCTTCTCTTTTTTGTTCTCTTGCAGGCTTACTCTGTCTATGATGAGGAAATCGGTTACTGTCAGGGCCAGTCTTTTCTGGCTGCTGTTCTTCTTTTACATGTGAGTCAACTTATGACACATTAGCTCGCTATTCTATAGCTTGGTGAAGAATACAGTTAAAAATGTGTTGAAATGCCCTCATAACCTTGTCTATTGTATTTTATATAAAAGCAAAGTTATTATTTACCCAAGATTTTCTTGTTTTAAGATGAACTGCTATCAGAATTACAGAAAAGTATTTCTATGATTGGCATTGTTCAGAGTTATTTAGTCTGTTGTATTTTTTTTAATTGATTTACCTATTTACTAATTTCTGTTCTGTGGTTTGTATCTTATTTGTTTTGGGTTACTGTTAAGGTATGTCTTGTAAATGGTAAGAAACTGACAGAAATTTGAGACTGGGAAAAAGACATTTCTTAGAATTACCATGGATGAACTTTATAGTAATATGAACACATATTATTCAGTCACTTAGATACCCCTCATCTTTATTTATTTTGGTGTTTCTGTGGGCTCCTTACATTGCTAATAAATTAAAAGAGGAGATTTTGTTCCAGAATGTCTACAACAGACATATGGAGGAGGGAAAGGTTGAGGAAGCCCCATAAGGGGGAGAGACTGGTGGAGGTTTCATCAAAGTTCAACTAGCAAGTGCAGCAGAGGTCAGAGATCAGTGGGAGAGAGAGAAGGAAACTCATAAAGAAGGCTCTGAGATAAAATGAAAGGGGATGAGGAAGTAGTGTGGAGGAAGAGGCTGTAAAGAAAGTATGGAGAAGGATAATAGGGGCAGCCATTGTAAAAGAAGGAGACAGACAGGTAGTGGAGGAAAAAGAAGAAAAATTTATGGACAAGGTGTCAGGAATATTTATTGGGGTTTAACTTTACCTGCAGGAGTGCTTTCAGCTCCAAACACACACTGTCACTCTGATTAAATATCTCCTCCCTATCTGTGTGTGTTTGTCTGGCAGGAGAAATGAAGCCAATAATACCCACAAAGACCCAGTGCTGTATTTTCTCTCATAGGTTTCCTACTTATTTATCCAAACAAACACATTAAGACAAAGAGAAGTTATTTACAATAAAATCAATCAGGGAAACGCCTTTAAGTTGGTCCATTGTGTCCTTTATGTCCCCCACATTCCTCTGTACATATTTATTTTGAGACTTTAATAGTGTCACCTGTTACTTTAATTAATGTCACTGTAATTAATGCCATTATCTCTGTGGTTTCAGATGCCTGAGGAGCAGGCCTTCTGTGTGTTGGTTAAAATAATGTATGATTATGGCCTCAGGACTCTTTACAAGAACAACTTTGAAGATCTACACTGCAAGTTCTACCAGCTGGAGAAGCTAATGCAGGTTGGTGAACCAGTCCTTTATTTTTATTTTTATTTTTAAGAAAAAAAATTGCCAAAGTAAAATGAAAATTAGCAGAGTGTTTGGAAAACTTAGTTCTAACTAGGAGTATCATAAGAGTTTTATAAATGTATGTTGTAGGATTTAAAATGTGGTTATTATATGTTATACATGCCAATAAAAATAAGCCAAGTTTAACATTAGTTTTGCATCATCTGCATTTTCTAGTATATCTGTTGCTTGTCAACTTTTCGCTCCGTTTCCAAATATATTGGAATGTCACAGAAATTAAAATATAACTTCTGTAAATATGTGTCACTAATTACCAAGAAATGACCACTGAACTAATTCAGGCCATTAGAATGAAGTGATTACATCTAAATTAATGTACCTATTTTCCGTACCATAAGCCGCTACTTTTTTCCAGTGCTTTGAACCATACGGCATTTAAACCGGTGTGGGTTATTTATTGATTTGTGCAGTTAAAATCGTCTAGAGGACCTACTCAATCTATGAAATGTACATAATATGTCCTTCACTATAAGGGATACTGTGCCTTTAAGAGACGGACAAAGAGAGAGAGAGAGAGAGAGGAGGACGTTTGCCCAAACAATGAAAGCAAACGTGGAAAAGACAGGCATTATGGAGGGGGACAGTTTGCAAAAGAAAAGTTTTCATGCATAAACCCTCATTCTGGAAAAGAAATGAAGACTTGAATATGATGGAAGCTTTTAAGTTAAAGGTAGTGGATCTGGCTTTTAAATAAGAAAATGGAGCAGCTTACCTTACCCTTGACAGCAATGAATCAATGGTGAGACGTTGCAGACGCCAGCATGAAGACCTCTCTCAATGCAATAAGAGGTAAAAAGCTTTCAAAGGTACTAAAAGCAGATTGCCCGAACTTGAAGTCTTTCTTGAAGATTGGCTGAACGCTCAAGACAGAGGACGACCGATTTGTTTCCACCCTGTTGAAATGTTAATAAAACTGAAGCTTTCTCAAACACCAATCACTTTCCCGACATTTTCCTCTGTATGAACCCTTACATCTAGTAATTAAACCTTAAAACACCTGCGGCTTATAATCGGGTGCAGCTTTTATTGGTACACATTTGTGGTTTTTCCCTAAAATAGGCTATTGCGGTTTATAATCAGGTGTGCTTTATAATCCGGAAAGTATGGTAATTTAGAGTTTAACTGTATTCATACAATCCGCTTTTCTAGCCGTATGGGACCATAAATTGAAAGCTATAAATAAATCATATCTGTAATGCAAAGGGGAGGTTGGTAATAGTAGCCAAGACCATCTGCTTTACCATCATTGGATGCACTATTAGCTAATTTACTGAAGTTTAGCTAATTGCTAATGATAGCACTTTAGCAAGTAGATAACACTACCTGCTATGGTCACAGCTGTTATGTTATGGTGAACATATTTTGATTACCAACAGAAGGACACTTAGCCCAGCCCTGAAACTCTTTTGGCTAGAATAAAGAGTTAAATATAAGCTTACGATAGCCTTTTACAAGTACAAAAATGACTTTAAAATCTCTTGAAATTAATTATTAATAGAATTTAACCATGACAATGATTGCTCATTTTTAAAGTCATACTGGACCAAAATGGAAAAAAATCTCTTTTGTTTTCAGTGTGATAAAAGTTAAAAAGCAACAGTCTGAAAAGGATAAAGAAAAAGGGAATTCTCAAGTCTAGTTTTAATCTTCATCCTGCTCAGTGAATTTATAGTTAATTCTCCCTTTGCACAGCATTATTATAGTTTTTGTATCCATGTGGACCTGACGGATCTCTACCACCTTTCACACTAAGAAACCATATGCCAGCTATGGTAATTCCGTTCATCTGTAAAGCCACACTAGCTTTGATGTCTTGCAAACCGTGTGCAGTACCCCGTGCAGTGTGTATCACAGCCAGCTGTCCATTCAGTCTATGAACAGATCAGAACCGTCCACTAGGCAGTAGCTCGGGTAGAACATCAGATGAGAGACAGGGTGTCTTATTGCATGCATTGCACCAGACAGTTTAAGTATGCTTATTGGTCCACTTACAAACAATGATGATCCAGACATATTCATCAATCTATGAAATCCCCTCGGACAGCACTTGAAAAGTGTATGTTTCCCTTCATTAGCTTAAATGCTGAGATGAGGTTAGCTTTAGGTAAATACGAACACTGACTTAAGTGGTCAAATGTTTCTCTTTTGATTTATTAAGGAAAAGGGATGAACTTAAACTAGCATAATCTATATATTGAATTGTGATCAGCTTACCTATATTATAAAAAACAATTTACAGACTGTAAAATGTAAAAGTTTGCTGATTATGATGCCCTCTTTTCACCTTTTTTAATCAAAAATTTTTACCTAATTGCCTTCTTTATATTTGACTTTTGTAATATGTTAGATTATGTTTGATTTCTGAGCGAAATGTCATTGTTTTGTCATTAAAATTGAAAGTTGAAACCATGAGGGGTACTGCATCTTGGCTTAATTTTGCTGTGAGGGCTGTTTTATCACACAAAGTACTTTCATTATCCTTTCTTTTTTCATTCTGCTCCCACAGGAACAGCTCCCAGACCTGTGGGCCCATTTCCAGGAGCTGAACCTGGAGGCACACATGTATGCCTCCCAGTGGTTCCTCACCCTCTTTACGGCCAAGTTCCCCCTCTGCATGGTTTTCCACATCACTGACTTGCTGCTTTGTGAGGTAAAGGCAGCACAAAGTGGTATACTTGGAGCATTGTGAGAGGGATTTAGTCCGCATTGTATGTATAGAATCGTTTAATGGGAAATTCGACCATCTGGAAACGTGAAATGGGATGAATTGGCAAGGTTAATAGGAAGAACGAGGAGTTGCAGACATTAGTGGGTTAGCTGACTGATAATGGTGATTACAAATTGAAAAGATATAGATGTATTGTGGGAGAAAATGGTTATTCTGAACTGATGTCCAACTAAATATCTCTAGCCACAAATACAGTTCTGATCAAAAGTTTTCATACACTAACTGGAGCTTTTAATTACATTTTCGAAGGGCATTTCTGTGGAAAGTTTCTTTGCACAAACAACATGAAATATGTTCCGCCTCCTGTCCCTCTGCTATCCTCCCTCCACCTCTTTCCTTCTGTTTGCCTGAGGCAGAACAATTAAAAGTTTCCTTATTCTTTCTCAGCCAATGAACTGCATGATGAAAATATGCCGATAAAACCTCAGCTCTCATATTTAGCTAAAACCCTCCTCTTCTTGGGTACCTTTTTAGTTTTAAACTTGAATAAAATATGATAAGAAATCTTTCTTGCTTATCCAGTTTCTTGATAATTCTTTTGAATGTGTGCTTATGTGATGCCTATCTCCATCAGTCAACGGGCGAGAAACAGGGTACACCCTGGACAGATCAGCAGTCCACTGCAGGGCAACACAAAAACAGACAGGACAAACAACCATGCACACACACTCACACCTACGGACAATTTAGAGAGACCAAATAACCTAAAAGTCGTGTTTTTGGACTGTGGGAGGAAGCCGGAGTACTCAGAGGGAACCCACACATGCACAGAGAGGAAATGAAAACTAATCTCAGAAACACTCCAGGCCTGTATTGAACCCAGGACCTTCTTGTTGCAAGGCAGCAGTGCTACCACAGCTCTCCACTGTGCAGCTTCTCAGCCCTTTTTATCATTCAAAATCTCTAGCTTTAATTTTTTCCTCCCCAATCCAGATTTTTCCCCTTAATTAGAAACTGAAACTCAAGGCAAAACCCCATTTAATTTGTTATTTCTAACGAGTGACCTTGCTACATCTGCACAGTTTGACTCACTTTAGTATTTGTGAAAACTTTTTACACACCCATACTGTGTCCTCCCCTTTCTGCATATTTGGCTTTCATCTCCTCTGATTCCGCCTTGCTGGGATGAGTTTGTGTTTCTTTCCCCCATACGCTCCTTTGATCTTGGCTCAGCATGGTAGCACCATCTTCAGGCCCACAAAGATCGGTGTGTGGAGCCAGAGCCCATCCTCTTTTCATTTTCTTCGGTTATTTTTGGAGCTCTCCGGATATTTTTAGCTCCATGTTGCCATGTGAACTGGTTGTCCCAGAGACCAAGGAGAGGGGTGTTCCCATGCAGAGCTGGCATCGGTTCTACATTTTCTTTCTGTGTCAGAATTAGAAGAACTGTCATGGTAAAAACCAGGGTTTCACAGCGACAATCGGCATGAAGCAAAGAAAGAAAATCAACTATGGGAACTACTTTTTAACAACATTTTGATAATATTTAGAATGTTAACAGATAAGAAAACAAGAGATATAGGCAAAGTTCATCTTAATGTCTGCTAGTGATATTTTTTTATTTCTGTGAATGTGCACCTTTAAACCAGAGGGAACCAAAGCAAAGAAGTTAAAGCTTCTGTAGAGAAATTGAAGATGGTGAGGAGTGTTTGGTCATAATATTCTGGAAGGCTCCCTTTATTTATACTGGAATTGGAAGCTTTAATATATATAGGAAAACCAAAGCTGGGATGTACTCCAAGTATGTCTGTAACAGTCCAAATGCAAAACTTCTCCACTTTGTAGGTAAAAACTTTATAAATCTATGCATAATTTTCTTTCAACAACACTATTTAGTTCTACCTAAGGTATAAATGTTTTTGCAGAGCACTATACCTTGAGCCTTTCAGCAAAACCTTACTGCTATTCTAGAATAATCGAGCCATGTTAATACTTTAATCAGAACTGCTCAAAACTGCAGAAGTGGTTAAAAATAAGTACAAAAAACACAAAGACTTAAAAGAGACTCACAGCCTAATTTTCCTTCTTTAATCTTTTTTCTAATCTTATGTATATCAAACAGAAGGTTACAATACAGTCTAGAAAATCTTGGATTTAATTCAAATCTGGTAAAATGCTTGTATTTCAGACCCTATTACCTGCCTCATGCTTAAATTATAACATTCATAGTAAATAAGTTATTCCAATAAGAATGCTTTTTGCATTTGTTCATATTACCTTAACCTTAAATTGAGCTTTTTTACTTCTTCTACCACATCAGGTTTTCAATCCATCCATAAACTCAGTAGAGAAAACTGAAAACTTAGAATTTTTTAGTATTGTACTTCTTAGATGTGTAAAGCTCATTGTTGAAAATGAAATTTTATTTTTGGCTTTTTATTTACGCTTTCAAAAAGGGCTAAAAATGTAATCCTAGAAAATGATGGTGCTAGTTTTTAACTTTTGTTGCATTGACAAAAGCGTTTTATTCAAACAAACTAAAATGAAAATAGTGTTGATATTGTTTGCATCCCTCTCTTATATTTTTTTCTTTGTCTTAAAGGGACTAAGCATCATCTTCAATGTGGCCCTGGCCCTGCTCAAGGTTGGTAAAGCATTTAAACATTTCTTAACATGTGATTTCTTTTGCTAGCTATATAATATAAATCATATGTAAATTTTGAACATTTTCTGTTTTATTCAGCGATATTTGACTGTTTATTCAGTATTTTTGATCCCGAAATATTGTGAATGGAAAATACACAATCACAATCATGGCTGATTAGATCAGTTCAAGTGTCATGTTTTAAATTCATGTATTTGCCGCCCCCAAGTGCACATGAAAAAAACTGCAGGAGAGTTGATGCATTTGTATCTTGAAACAAAAAATGGCAAATGATTAAGAATAGAGTGAAACGACAGCTTTCTGTTTTATCTGGTAGCCAATCAAAGTGATGTAAAGCTTTGAGAATTGGGATTATTCTTTTTCCACCAACACCTTATAGAATACTCTTACACAATCACTGAGCAAGCCAGATTTAGTTGTTTATTTTGCAATATGAAAATGCAGGTTTTTTTTCTGATCAGAAAAACAATGGATTTTGTGTCTTATTTATTTTTTTATTTGCTGTTCTTTGAAGAGATAGATAAGGCCTCGTTGAAAAGACCGAAGGGGTGTAAAAATACACTAAAACATACATACTTCGGTTTTAAGGTCACTCTTCTGTGAATTTTTAGTATGTTAGAATCGTAAAATTTAACAAACAAATGTTTTTATTTATATATATATATATATACATAGTTTTTTTTGTTTTGGATTTGGAGCCGGTTTATTGCAACAGCCAGCCGGATTTGGACTTACACTGTTGTTCTCAGTACCAGAGATTTTCAAATTGCGCTTGTCGCAGTTCAAGGTGAGTAATTAAATAATGAAGAGTTACCTCCCTTATCGCTGTTGAAAAGTGATGTCATGAAGCTGTGGTTCAGTTCCAACTTCCTTTCTCCATTATCACTGTAGCTGAATAAGAAACTTTAACGTTTAATAGCATACTTTAGTGGCTCTGTTTTGGTTTAATTTTTATAGCATGACAGATCATACAACTGTGTTCTTTATGTTTACACAAAGATCTTTTATTAAACTATTGCAGGAAAAAAGAATAATTTGAATCTCTTGGTTCTTGAGTAGAGGATAAAAAAACATATCACAATGTTTAGTAATGAGTTTCCAGCTGTTTTTACAGTTGCATGAAAAATGTTGTCACCAAAGTCAAGTTTCACCCCTTTATTAAGAAATATAGTTGTCTAATCTCATTGTGTTAACTTTGGGAAACAAAAGTGGTTTAATTGCAGGAAAACAGCAAAGTGAGCTTTGTTTTACTTGTATAAATTAATCAAAACATTTTGTTCTAGCAGAGGAAAGTGTTAGATCAGCTTAACAGATAAAGTTACCCACTTTGGTTTAAATAACTTCAGTGAGACACAAATATCTGCAGGTCTCTTTGATCGTTTTAAGAAAGGTCAGCCTCTCTCCTCACTTTCAGCTGTGAAATATTTGAGAGGATTCTTTTAGAACATATTTCAATTCACCCCACACCATCTCAGTAGGATAAAGATCTGTTGGATCATGGTCGGTCCTATTGTGTTGACCTGCAGTAAATTATACCTAATACTTCCACCTCCCTGTTTCACATTTATGTCAAATATGATCCCTTTTCTTGTTTCCAGATAATCCACTGGACTCATCTGTCCTAAGAATTTCTGGATCTGAAATATCGAATATATTATTCCTCACTGGAAATTTGTGTTTTGTTATTTCATTTGACAGTAAACTTTTAAAGAGCTATTCTGCTATTTCAATATTCAACATCTATATTCAAAATGTTTAGAAACAAACAAAAAAGTTTACTTTAAGCAGTTAGTATTAAAAGTGGGGCATTCCTTTATTTTCTTGCCTTAGTGCAGGGATGTCAAACTCATTTCCATTTTGGGCCACATCAAGGTCATTAATATCCTTAAAGGGCCATTTGTGGCAGAAAGTGTTGATGAAACTATAACAAATAGTTAAAATATTAGTGAAAAATCCTGTCTCCACATTCGGCATGTACTTCTTAAGAATTGCTTTTGAACTGCTCAGATAAACTTTAATTTGATTTTACAGATTAAATTATATTTAGCTGCACATAAACATAATTTACAGGCTTTTTATAGGGTCCTCTAGAGTTTAGAGGGTCACATAAATGGCTATGATGGGCCAGATTTGGCCTTGAGTTTGACACGTGTGCCTTAGTGGTTGCACAGTGTAGAGATTACAATTAATTTTAGACAGTAGCTTGTCTGTGCGGCCCTTCATAATACATCAGGCATGTTTGTCTCCAGTCATTGGTTGACTCTGTCTAAGCTACAATTTCAAAACAGAAATGTGCCGATAAGGCGACTGATGAGCTTACATTTAAACCACGTTATAAAAGTCTCAAAGTGGACAACTTTAAAGGCTATGTTATTCTAATCTTTAGTATGATGTTCAAAATAATCAATACCTAGATATTAATCAATACTAATACTGCTATCTACATTAGATATTCTGTTCCCGTGGCATCAAATTAAATCAATATAGGCATCAATATTTTGGAGTCTCACATATATATAGTACACCAACATGCACATTCCCTGGCAGCCAGGTCCTGTAAAACAGCCTGCTGGAAATATAATATAATAAGTAATATATGGTTAATATATTTTCATATTGAGTGCTGTGCTTTTTCTTATTTTAAGACCTTATTTTTTAAAGTTTTAAATTGTGTTCTCTTTAACCAGTTTTTTGTGCGCACTTTTAAAAACACTGCAGATAAGTGTAAACAATTTCACTTAAACTTTTCAAGTGAAATTGTTTACACGTAATAATTTTTACATGTCGTTTTTGCAGTATAAATTAACGTAGCTGGATAAAAGGAAAAACATTTTTTGTATGTACAAAATAAATTGGTGTTTTTAAATCACCTTAGTATAGAAATAGAGTCTTGAGTTTGTTTTCCAGTATCTAATCAAGTTTGAAATTTTAGTATCGCGACAACACAAATGTGTAGTACTGCTTCAGATTTAGAGATGTTTAGCAAGAACTCCAACCAAAATAGCAGCAACACGAAGAAGGCATGATGACAATCTGCAAAGAAGACACCAATGAGCTATTTGTAATAAAAAGCATGGGGGGGGAAAGACTTGTGATATAAGTCACCAACTGTATTTTCTGTGAAAACAAATTACGTATTTTGCAAAGAATAAAATACAATAGAATGTTTTTCACTGAGAGGGTGCATCCACACACAAAAAATAATTAAGCAAATGAAATTAAAAATGAATATGTAAAAAACTCAATTAGTATCTATGCAGGTTTGAAGAAACGGTAAATGCAGATTTTTGTGATTCTGAAGATTCAGTGGTTTGAAAAGGGAACAAATGAGGATGTCAGGATGAGGAGGATCTTCCTCTGCCTGCCTCTTATTGGCCGGGCATGACGACATTATCCTTCGATGCTCCCTCCTCCTGCTCTCCCCTCTGCTCTCACCACCCCTCCCTTCATCTCGCCTCTCTCCCTTCCCAGCTTAGCAGTTGCTATCCATATCACAACAGAAGCATTGTGAACCAGGGGCAGTAAATTTCAGTTTTGGCTTCTTTTTTCCCTTCCCCTCTTCATCTTTACCTTCCACGGATACCTGCTTGGAGCCTCTTTCCCTCACTCTTCCATTTTCTTGCCTTTTTGCCTCCTTCTCCTCTCTTTCCGTCTTCTCCTCCGCTCTTTCTGCTGAATATTTATTTCTACTTCTGTCCACCACCCAGGGATCTGCAACGCAGCCGCCCCTGCCAGCTGTTAGCTTTTAGCTGTTAGCATCACAAAGCTCGGGAAGAGGCATAGAGGGGTAGTTCATGGGAAATAGTGAGGTTTCTTTGCGTTTCCTCACCCCAGCTGCCTGCCAGGACCAACATTTCTGACAGTACTACAACATTGACTCATGCAAACACTCCAATCCAAGAGCCTGTGTGGATCTGAGGCAGAAGTAACTTCCCTTCTGGAGGTGCTGGCTTCCTCTGACAGATCCAGCTGATACAGACCGGATGCCTGGCTGCCTACTCCTGCTAATAGGATTCTGCTGGAACGGTTGACTGGAATATCTTCTTACTCATTAATCCTGCTTGGATCTGTGCTAAATTCCTATCAAAGCATTAAATCTATGCGGAAAAGGAGCTTCTGAAGAACAAATCTTCTTGCATCCTCTTCTTCTCATTCTGCTTTTTAATGCATCGCTGGTTTGCGTGTGACTGAGTGAGTCCAGCACCCACTCAGCCGTAAAGTAACACAGAGCATCCTCTTCTGCAGGCGAAGAAGTGCCATATTTCCAGCGTTAAAAGACCACATCTTTTCTCCCTCTGCTGCACAGCCCACAACGACCACACCGACTTCAGAGAGCGGATGAGGAGCAGTGTTGTTATTTCAGGGCGTTTTGCATATCAAAGAAGGCTAAAAACGTTGTCGGGGGAAGCCTGGCTTTTGGAAAGCGGGTTCGGTTGCTTTGATGCATCCTCACCCTGAGCTTTGGGGACGCTCCCCTGTGTAGACGGACGGGATTTGAAGTTCAATTTGAAAGAAGAAATCAAGAAATAGGTTGGGTTCTCGTCGCTGCTTCAGTTTGATGGAGCAGTGGCCCACGTGTTGAGCCGTTTTGTTGCTAGGCGACCGCATCCTGGACTGGAATTGGTCGGATATTGACAAGGAAGCAGAGTCTAGGAAGACTGACTGGATTTCAGAGTGAATACAGAAATAACCGTAGGACTCAGCATTATGCCGACGAGGGTGTATACTCCTCATTTTCTGACTGTGATTCTGAGGCATCAGGGGGCCAAACTGAGGCTCTGACAGTGGTACGAGCTGAGGGGCCTCTAGTCAGCGTCACATTCAGGTGAGGTCAGGAATCTGCCGGATTCTGGGAGCCAGGAAACCTTCAGTTTTGTTCTTTTCTGGGTGGCATCTAGTGATCACCAGACTCTGACGACCTTAAAAGACTTCCTTTAGTTTCACCATCGTTGCTGTTACGACATCGAAACATCCGCCCGTACCTTCAGACGACACCCTGGATTCAGCTGCCAACCTGGCCCCGGAGCGGGACAAGCCCTCTCCCCTGCCCTGCCCCACCCCGCCTCCATCTCCGCCACGTTCCCCTCCGCCCTCTCCTCCCCCGATTCCGGCCCTGAACCCCCATCTGACCCTTCCGGGAGCTTGCAGGGCGCTGGAGGATGGCGAGGGAAAGGAGGAGGAGGGCGCCCACGCCAACCAAACCTCAGCAGACCCTTACTGCAGGGTCATGGACCTTCTCGGGATGGGACACAGACTCTTCGTCCCCAAGCTCCTGGCGGTGAGAAAAGACTAACCGGAATGAATATCCTGGATTAAATCTGTGCAGCATACATTGTTGATGATTAAGTATTTAGCTGGGAATTCGTCTGACTTGTCAGGAAGTTTGTATAAGTTATTGCACAAAAACCAGCAGTTAGTTTCTGTTTCACTGTTTCATCAACTATTGTTATAGGTGTACATATGATAACTCGGTCTCTGTGACACAAAGTGACTAATTCTGCTTCCTTCAAGCATCTTCAGACTCAAATACAAAATAGAAAAAAAAAGGTTTCTTCCCTCTGTTTCCTTTTTCGGGACATCTAGATTTCAATGAGGTTGGAAAAACTCACTCCCAGAATGACCTGTTGACATGCATAACTCTCCCACAAATCTGCTATAGCCCTCTCTGTGTTAAAACAGTAACTTAAAACTTATTTAAAAGCATAAAAAGTAAAAAGAGAATGTGAGAAACAAGCTCTTTCTTTGTATGGAAGCAAGTAGGACTACCTTGCAAATATATTTATACCCCTCGAACATAATTTGTCACATTGCTGTGTCTTTTTATGGAACACCGAAGTGTCCAAAATAACATGAATAAATAAATAAAACCTTGTGAAATATCTACTTGAGAAAATAAAGGACCAATATATTATGTGACAACGAAATTGTGGAAAACTCATTAAAAAAAAATATTTGTTTAAAAAAACATTTTCCCCAACAATATATTTAATTTAAAATAAATTATTTAATTGTAATTTTCTTTCCTAGTAATACTGAGGAATGGTAGAAGTTACTGTTGACTTGAATGTCTATTAGTTTTCATGTATGGTTTTATCCAGATGCTCATAATATTGGCAGAATATTTACCCACTTGTTAAATGTGGCTGTCTAAATCCAACCAGCTGGTGTTGCATCAGTGTTTTGGGTGTAAAGCCGCTCAGGACGTCATGCCAGTGGTGAGACTGAAAGAAACCCCATGTAGAGGTTGAGTACAATCAATAAAAGGATTAATAAATAACACAGACCGTGTAAAAGTAAACCCCTTTAATTGTTTGTATCTATCCACTAATCAGGGCTTCTTCCTCCATTCTCCTCTAAGTTGTGCTGAATGACACACAAAACATAGCCACAATAACTCCATTGATGTCAGACAGCACTAAAGTCTTCTTACATTAACATGATGAATGTATATCTGCAGGAGGAGACATGGAAAAACTTGGGTGATAATCTGCCTTCGTAGCAATTGGGAGGGTCTATTATATATATATATATATATAAATATAAATATATTTATATAATCCTTAAGACTCAAGACAGCCTCTGAAACTGTTGCTGACTGATTATTCACTCAGTATGATCGAGCTAGACAAAGTTCCTGCAACTCCAGTCCTTGACTTAACATGTTGCTAACTGCACAGCAGGCTGCTTACAGTGACGAAAATCCAGGAAGATCAATGTTAAAGCACCAACCAGTGAGCACACAGGTCCCGCCCACAGACCCTGATTGGCTGATCAAATGATTTTGTTGTTAAACGGCCTTATGAAAAAAATAGGCCCCGGGTAAAAACACCATTATGAAATCAAAGTTGACTTTTGGAAAAAGCCGTTATGGAATAAAAACTGAAGGAATTAAATAAAAGTGGCTATTAATAAAATTTATTATTAAGGGAAAAAATACTATTAAATAGTATTTCGATAAATAAAATTATTTGGAAAAAAAATACAATAAAATATGTTTTGAAAATTAATTTATGTCTAAAGGAAAATGAAAAATATTTCAGATTAATGAGCTTATAATTTAAAATATATTCTTTTTTTACCATTTTAATTGTCACATTATATATTTCTCCATTATTTATTCATGTAGACATTTATTTCAAAAGGTTTACTTTTTTAAATTTTGAGTACCTTGGTGTTCCATATATTTTATAGCTACTTTACAAGACAGACCCAAAAAGAGTGGTTTTGTAAAGCGGAAGGAAGATACCTGCTTTTCACCTTTTTTCCTTAAACAAATTTGAAAACAAATGATCTACATTTAAATTAAGATCTTTGAATCAACACTTTTTCTGCCTACCTTCCACTGGATTAACAGGTGCATGTCTTTTAGGTACGTCTCTGCCCGCTTTGTACATCTAGGGACTGAAGGCAGAATAGCTCAGTTTCAATCAGCTTTGATAGAGTGCATCTTTTTACACAATCTTTTAAATCTAAGCAGTGGTTCTCAGTCAGAATTGGTTTTAAACCAGGGAGTGCTCCATCTTTTAGAATTGGCCCAGCTTCAACACAGGCCTACTATTTAAGCACTCATTAAGATCAGTTCTATTGAACCAGTTGATGCTCTGGTTGTGTGTTTAGGGTCATTATCCTGCTAGAAAATACATCTCAAACGTTTTTTTCCATTTTCAACTACCTACCTTATTTGAATGGTTGAAGAAAATCGTCCTGAAAATCTTCTGACGTACCCATCGTTATATTTTACTGTGGGAGTGTGGATTCAGGCCTAAAAAACGTAAGTTTGCTCTCCTCTGACTGGATCGCCATCTTTGTCTAACTGTGGCAGGTTTATAGGACACCTTACTTAAACACACCTCTTCAGGTCTTCCCACAAATTGGATTGAGACAATGGTTTGTGATGGCTACTCCAAGACATTCACTTTATTTCCCATAAGCCACTTTGGCTGTGTGCTTTATGTCATTGTACATTTGGAAGACTGATATTCCCTAAGAATAACTTTGGCTTTCAGCGCAGGTTGGGCTGAAAGCTGAAGGTGTCTCCGATATTAAACATTTTCACCGTATTTAAATTTTCTGAGATACTGAATTTGGGACTTTGATTGTTAGTTATAATCATGCAAATTAAAAGAAAAAAACATTTGAATATATATCATTCTGTGTGTAATAAATGAATATAATATACAAGTTCAACTTTTTTTTAAATGAAAAAATAATCTTTTTCATGAGATTCTACTTTTATGTCCAGTACTGAATTTGACTTGTGAAAGAGGAAAAAATGGTCACATTACCTTTTGTAGGTTGATAAAGTTCTCTGTCACATCTGAGTAAAAATAATAATCTCTCTCTATAAATGTCAGTAGATCTTTTAGAAATATATATATTTTTTATTATCAAGGACCCCTTGCAATAGCACCACAGACCACTAGGGGTCTGCGGACCCCAAGTTGAGAAACACTGGTTTAGATGATCCGCCTGGAAGACAAAAGATCCTCCACCATCCCAATAAGACACATAAAAAGCATTATCTCAGTCTTTTTCATTTTTATTGGTAAGGCATGTTAATGTTATGTGTATGTAAATGTCTGACCTATCAAGCATAAATAATTTAGATAATGAGAACTGGCCCAAAACAGGAAACGTTTAGTCTGATTTAAAATCAAGCAGTGAGAAAAATTTTGCACGACTTTTTTTATATATATGGTTTGTGGAAGTATCAGTATGCATGCCACAGTTATTTATAAATGTGTCTATTTCTTTTTAACCCTGTATACTTTTCTTTCTACTCAACACGTCTTTGTTTTGCTCTATCAGATAAAACCTCCCTGAGTAGCAATGCTGTTTCTTATTGTTTCATGTGGTTGTGAAAAGTTCAAGGGGTATGAATACTTTTGCATTACAAGGCACTTTGGAAGAGGAAAATCAACAACATAAATTAGAATGCTGGATTGATTGAGGGGGATTGCCAGTAAAATGTTCATCTCAATATTTTTGCACAATAAAAGAGATTTTATATGTTAGTTTTAGACTGTTATCTTGTATTTGGTCAAGTATTTCAAATTCAATTCAAATTCAAAAATATTTTATTGATCCCAGAGGGAAATTAAGAAAATCCATATTTGCCATTCAAGTCAGGAGAACCAATACTGTCTCGTGTAACTACCAACATGAATCTGACCTTGTTGTAAACCAACTTGATTTGGCTTGTATGTAGAAAATGACAGTATGTGGAAGGCCAGTCGTTTCGGTGTTTGTGCTGCAAGTGTTTCATCCCCTTCCTCTCCTCCCACCTCTTCATATCTCCCTTCAGACGTCCAAAGAGGACCTTCTGCAGGCAGACTTTGAGGGGGCTCTCAAGTTCTTCAGAGTCCAGCTACCTAAGCGCTACAGAGCTGCAGAGAACGCCCGGCGGCTTATGGAGCAGGCCTGCAACATTAAGGTATGCGAGGAAACCAAATACTAAAGTGTCTGGTCTCTTTGGTTTCGGGGGTGACTCTTTTCAAATTATACTTCCATTATAAACTGGGAAATCCAAAAAACTTTTGTTAATTAAGAGTTCCCTTGCCTTAATTTATGGATTTTTGAGCCCTTTAGTATTGGTGAAATTAGCTTTAAATTAATGCAGTGAAAAATAGTGCTTTTGGAGAGAAATTAAAAAATAATCTAGCATTTGATCTGTGTTATTTATGAAAAAAGGCAGAATAAAAACAAAAATTGGGTGTACTGTATGACTCACTCCTGCTTTGGTGTCTTCTTTTTTACATTTAATCGTGCTGCCTCTCAGTAGGAAACTTGCAGATAAAGTTCAGCTCTAGTGGATAGTAGACCTAGTTTTTCTCAGAACGTCAGTGTCTGTTTTCATTAAATTTCCTCTTGGGGTACATATCATCCTGCTGCTGATCTGAAAGGAGGCTGCTGGTATTTAGGGAATTTGCTGAAATCACCAGAGACCAGAGCAGCACAGCTTGTTCTTGATATGTATGTGTGTGTGTGTATGTTAGCAGTGTGCAGATCAGGAAAGATTGAAAGTTAACAGAGACAAACAGAAATTATAATCACCCTCCCTCCTTCTGTTGGATTACCAGAAAAGCCTATCTTTAGGAGTATTTTGTTTGAATTTAGGCCGCACACAAAAGTACAAGGCTGGAAGCAAGTATTTTTACCATCCAATGTGTGACTAGTTCTGTGTTTTAGTACATACAGGATGTCCACTCTGTGACTTCTTATCTCTGACATGTAAAATATTGCAGCAGTGCAAAGTGTGAAACAGTGAAGCTTGCATAAGCATAAATATGCAGATTCGTCAGCTCTTTAGCATATTCTTTTTTGAGCGATAGTGAATGCCAAATAATGCAATTAATAAAAAAATGTTTTAGTTAAAAGAATTGTACTTTCAAGGCTTCTCCGTTGTTTTCCGCTTTAGTGATCTGGTTCAATTTTGGTTTTAAATATATTTAAGCTTTCTGTGGTTTTATCTCTAAATGTACTGCTGAAGTTAATATTTCAGCAATATTTTGTACTCTCAAACAAACAAAAAACTAGGTCCTGATTCCTCAATGGATTGTCCCCACAGGGCTGTAGGTGATTGAGTGCAGACAGGTGATTGTAGCTTAAAAATGAGACAACGCCAGAGGACAAATCAAGACTTTGTGTGTCACTTTTATCTTTTCCTCTGCTCAGATCAGTGTCCTCTTGCGTCATTATATTTCTTTTTTGTTTAGTTCTATTTTTATCTTTTCTATCTTGCCTCCCTAAAACATGAGTTCCTTCTGACTAGAGTATCTTTTTGGCATTATCTGAGGCAGAAATGCACATATAACAGTTTCAGGGACATTTTTGGGTGGATGATTAGTATTTCCAAATTCCCTTAAACAGGGATAGACTGGTTCACCATTAATCAGCTTCTATTAGGTTACTGCCTGTGTGCATGATTACACATTTTAAGCCATTGCATTTTATGCTAAGAAAGTAAAAATTGTTACAACAAAAAAATACTTTTGTCACCTCACTAAATTAGTAACTTATTGTAGACAACTTCTTACTTAGAACATTTTATTTTCTACAGTCTGCCAACATATTCCAATCACCCATGTTCCAACAGGTAGAAGTTGAAAGCTCAAATGAAACAAAGCAATTTGACTGTTTGCTGTTAATGTCTCTTCCATCTCTCTGCCACTTCAGCTTTTTTTAATAGGCAAGGCAAGCCATTTTTTTTGTATAGCACATTTTCAACACAAGGTATTTCAACGGCTTTACATGATTCGATGGTAAAGAAACCAAACATATGATAAAAGTATAGCAAGTAAAAAAACAGCAATTAGGAACAAGACAAAAAAACAGCTTAAAAGTATGAAAATTAAAAACAGCTTTAGTGTTGTTCTGTGGCTTGTGGCAGGTTCTTGTTCCTTCATCGGTAGCGTTGTCTCATTTCCATATCCAACGTTAATCTCCAGATTTACTTCCAGAAGGCGTAATTTTGTCTCCATTGATCCGAGCGGGCAAATATTTACCAGATTTTGGTGAACAGAGAATCTCCTTTTGCTTCGCTGCATTTTTTTTTCTGAACTAAATATAGGCAGAAAAAATGCCTGCCCCCATTAATCAGTTTGCCTGTTTTGCCTCATCTCATCAGATCTCATTTTTTCTCGATTTTTGAACTCATCTGTGGAGCCATTTAGTTACATTGTTTAATAAATAGATTAGGATTCGTGGAGTTAAATTGAGCACTGTTACCTTGAAACAAATTTAAGTCCAAATTGGGGTTCATTTAAGAAATTACCTAACAAAATGTTACCTTCAGTTTTGTAATCGGGAGGTAAAAAATACATCTTACCTAATTTAAACATAAAAACCATCTCTGATTGCCTGAAGCTTTCTCCACAAATCTGTTCCCCTCCTCTGTTATATTTTTAAACCACTTAAAGTTTTAAAATAGACTCTTCCCTGTGAATGCAAGTGCATGAAGACAGTCAGACAGAGATGAAGATAAAAACAGGCTTGTCATGCATTTCATGCTCTTCACTCTAGTTTCACTTTATTATCCATCCCCCTTAAAATCACAGCAGGTCACATCAGCGTTCAGTATGTTACAAAATCAGACAAAGCCACATATCCTGTAATTGAAATTTATGTTTCTTTCTTTCTTTCTTGTTCCATATTTAAATGCTTTTTACTGTAAAAATATGTGACATAGAGTTTATAGTAGTCCTGTGTATTAAATGTTTTTATCAACAATGTTTGAGAGCTAGATATCCATATAAACATGTCACAATATTCACAATATTTAACTTCAAAAGTAAAAATAAGTACAAATTTGTATAACATTTAGGT
Source organism: Apricaphanius iberus (assembly GCA_028564705.1). Taxonomy (NCBI): domain Eukaryota; kingdom Metazoa; phylum Chordata; class Actinopteri; order Cyprinodontiformes; family Aphaniidae; genus Apricaphanius; species Apricaphanius iberus. The sequence continues at coordinate 1,408,710 of JAPXFQ010002705.1, read as the reverse complement.
CAGTTTATTAATAAAGCACCGATTCACCAGGAAAACAAATTATAATGTTTAATGTTAATTTATTCATGAAGAAATTCTTGAAATTCTTCTGCTAATCAAAGTACTTTTTTTTTTCATAAAGGAATATAATACTCATCACTAATGCTACCCAAAGGGAACACCATCTTGTACCAGATCCAGTGTTTTTTACTCACCCTTCTCTGTTTTCACATATTTTCGTCTGTCAGCATTTAAATCGGATCAGCTGAACTCTATAAGCTGCTTAAGGCGGCAAAAGAATTTCTCGGCACCTTAGCTTGATGAACACAACGGGTAGTGGAGTGGATTAAGCTTTCTTTGGATTTTCAGGAGGAATTTGAATTTCTCAGCCTTTTTGAATAATCCTTGGCACCCACAACCAGAGTGATGACTTTATAGAAGATAACATGATGATAAATGTCCCTGTGTTTATTTGCTGCTTAGAGTGTTGAATGATTAATCAGATTTAGGCCAAATTCCTCTAGCCGAGAAGATAAACTTGACCAAACCTTTGCCTAAACTTAATAACTCATAATGATAGGTAAAGATACAGAGGGTGTGGTAATATTTTAACCCTCCAACTATTGATCTAAAGAAAAACGTACACACACACACAAACACACACACTCGTTATTATTGGAGTTTTGAATGATGTTGAACATTCTTGCAATTCTTATACAGCAGGAAGCAATTTAATCTTGGATGTTATCTCTGTGCAACAATAATTTAACCACCTCCTTTCAGGGTTTACATACCTCGACCTGAGGACCAAAATTTAGCAACAAATCTTCTTTTTCACTCCAGCCAAAGACATGTTGGTCTAACAATACTCAGATTTCAGACCTAAGTATTGTTGAGTTAAAAATTCTGCTGTTCATACATTAACACCACTAAGAAAATAACATTTTGCAGCTACAAAACACTAAACATTAAACCTCTTAAGCTATTTTCTTAATAAATAGTTTTGTTAGGGAGCCGTAAACAGAAATTAGACCTAACAAAAACCACAAAGAAAAAACTAACAATCAATGTTTCAGCCCAGCTGAAGTGAGCTCCTGTTGAATTTGATGACACATGTGAATACCAAGCAGGCCAGTGAACTATAGCGCAGGGGTTTCTGGATAAATACAACCATAACAAGCACAATAAAAACTCTGCCTCGTTCCCTGCTCATGCTGAGCCCATTGCTGCAACGTATTTGCAATCCTAAAAATGCTCAAATCTGATGCTACTCCATGTTTGTCTAAATTTCGCGAAACAATACCCCTCATTACAGTATAATTTTCATACAGTAAATAACCCTATTCACCAGGGATGTGTATTGGCAAGAATCAGCAGGTATGATACGTATCACGATATTGAGGGAATGTCACGATATTTCACGATATGATGATTAATACTCTATATTGCGATTTAGAAAACCTGTCACAGCATCCTAAACACTCCAATATGTTTCATCCATAACTCATCCATTTTATTACTAGTTCTAGTTGATCCACTGGAACGAAGGAGGTAAAAAAGCCACCAACTACCATTACTACTTTCAATTTTATTGCCAAAATGATTGTGGTGTCAGAATTTCATAGAAATTCAAAAAAACAAAAAAATTATTCTTTGCTCTTGAATATCGACATAAAATATTGTGAAATATTGGCATATCCATATTTTCTTACATCAGTACTTTTAACATTTTGGCTTTACCAGTAACAAGTAATTGTCATTTCATTTGAATAAATAGATTTAATCACACAGTTTTTCTTCACTCTATAGCAGGGGTGCCCAAACGTTTTCACTCAGAGGACCAAAATTAAATTTTGTCATAGTGTCATAGCAGGCCAAAAATAATATTTTACACAAACTACTAATAATGATAGTACTGTATAGTCATTTAAGATTATTCTCTTTGTAAATAACATTAAACAAATACAAATGTGACTAACAACTCATACATACGCATTTAGAACACTATCTAACAATCAGTATTTTATTGATTTTTGATTTAGTATTGACGTCAGTGATGAAACAATCATCCTCTCAACATTTTTTTAAATGTCTTGTCCCTGTGCCACTGATGATGCTGCTCCATGCTGGTAACAGCTACTTAAACTTTTATCCAGCATAGTGACCCACAAACTTGGAGGCAGTTTGATCCAGTCTGGTGTTGCAGCTAAGGCTAATGGGACATTGCATACATTGATCAAATATTACTATTTGTGGTGTTTTAAAGTGTCAAAATATAAATATTTGCACAAATCTACTTTATATGCCCCTTGTGTATCAATTTTAAACCTAATTTGTGATATTTTATATGTATTTCTCATATATATTTATTGGCCCTATTTATAAAAAACTGATACAAGAAGTATAAGAATAATCTTTGTCCATATTGTCTTAATGATCTGATCAGTACACATTTTTAGGTAAATTCAGGGTCATCCCCTGGTAGGCCAAATTAAATGTTTTGGGGGGCAAACTTTGGCCCCCACTTTGGGCACCACGGCTCTAGAGGATCTGGAAGAAACAGTCTCAGATGTACAGATTAAACAGGACATACAAGGGAAGCAGCAAGTTTCACATGTCCTTATACCCGAGCAAGTAGGGGGATTATTTGGTCAGCAGTGTCTGTCCACTAGAATATGCCGTGTCTCCACAACAACCAGCTGTTGCAATGACCAATGGGTGGTAGTATCCTGCACTGCTTTCATCACTGCAAAGTGTTTAAATTATTCACCACAGCATCAGGATATGTAGCAGCAGGCCCACCGCTATGTCGTCTGGAGAGACGGATGTTGTTGGCCGTGTTATGTGGTCCGTGTGTCAAGGCATAGTGGCCTGGAGAATTTTTTTCTACTATAAAGTAACATCCCTCTAGTGCGCATAATTCCAATAAATAATTTCTACGGAGGTGGTTTTTAATCTTCAAGCTTAATTAAAGTCAACTGTTCCAAACTGAATCAGAACCAAAATAAATAGAAATAATATGTTACCCTTTTGTTTAAAGAAATTGTACAGTTACATTTAGTGGCATTTGAAATTTGCTAATTGATTTTCTAAAACGCATTGACCCGTAGCCACTTGTGTGGGTGTGTGTGGTGGGTGGGATGGGTTCATGCTAATTATTACTTGTAGACGTGAATAAATGCAACTTTAAGGTTGTGTTTTTTTAATAGCCTGTAGCATTGCATTGCAGTATCCAGAAAAAAACTATTGTGTCTTTCCATAGTGAGTGAAAAAAAAGAAACCTTTACAGGTTGTGTAGCCAGTCTAAACAACATGCAGTGTGTTCTGTGTCTTCTGTTTTAGTTTGCCCCTAAATATACAAGGTTAGGAACGTTTGTCTGAAAATATGCAGAAGGGTCAGAATGAAATCAAGCTCATAGACAACTGTTTCTTGTCATTTAAAAAATACCTTAATGCTAATTCAGGTTTGGAAATATATTTTACTGAAAGATAAACTATAGCATCACACTATAAGATGTATATCCGTTTGTAAATTTACAGTGACTTTTAAAAAGGTTAATAATCATTCCTAAAAAGGTCAGGTATTTTGTAACACTGTAAAAAATGACCAAGACAAGTTGCTAAATGATGATAAACGGAAACAACGTAAAAACTGTGCACATCCATAAGTTAATGCTACAAAACTTGCTATTTTTAATCAAATCTAAATGCTACTTTTTTCCCCCCACATACAGACGTGGACAAAATTGTTGGTAACCTTCATTAAATCAAAGAAAAACTCATAATGGTCACAGAAATAACTTTAATCTGACAAAAGTAATAATAAATAAAAATTATATAAATGTTGACCAATGAAAGTCAGACATTGCTTTTCATCCATGCTTCAACGGAATTATTTAAAAAATAAATGCATGAAACAGGCCTGGACAAAAATGATGGTACCCACAACTTAATATTTGGTTGCACAACCTTTTGAGGCAATCACTGCAATCAAATGATTCTGTAACTGTCAATGAGACTTCTGCACCTCTCAGCAGGTATTTTGGGCCACTCCTCATGAGCAAACTGTTCTAGTTGTTTCCGGTTTGAAGGGCGCCTTTTCCAGTAGCACGTTTCAGCTCCTTCCAAAGATGCTCAATAGGATTGAGATCAGGGCTCATAGAAGGCCAGTGTTTTCCTCTTAGCCCTTCTTGGGTGTTTTTAGCTGTGTGTTTTGGGTCATTTTCCTGTTGTAAGACCCGTGACCTGCGACTGAGACCATGCTTTCTGACACTGGCCAGCACATTTCTCTCTAGAATCCCCTGATAGTCTTGAGATTTCATTGTACCCTGCACAGATTCAAGACACCCTGTGTCAGATGCAGCAAATCAGCCCCAGAACATAACCGAGCCTCCCCCATGTTTCACAGTAGGGACCGTGTTCTTTTCTAGATATGCTTCATTTTTCCGTCTGTGAACATAGAGCTGATGTGCCTTGGCAAAAAGTTAAATTTTTGTCTCATCTGTCCAGAGGACATTCTCCCAGAAGCTTTGTGGCTCGTCAGCATGTAGTTTGGCATACTCCAGTCTGTTTTTTTTAATGATTTGTCCTCTGGCTCAAACAGCGAAGGATGTTCCGATCTGACACTGATGTTCCTTGAGCATAAAGTTCAGCTTGGATCTATTTTGAAGTCTTTCTAGGCTCTTTTATTACCATTTGGATTATCCGTCTCTTTGATCTGTCATCAATTTTCCTCCTGCAGCCACGTCCAGGGAGGTTGGCTACAGTCCCATGGATCGTACATTACTGAATGACATGTGCAGCTGTAGTCACAGGAACATCTAGCTGCTTGGAGATGGTCTTATAGCCTTTACAGTTAACATGCTTGTCTATGATTTTCTTTCTCATCTCCTGAGACAACTCTTTCCTTTGCTTCCTCTGGTTTATATTGAGTGTGGTACACACCACGTCACCAAACAACACAGTGACTACCTGGAGTCCTATATATAGGCCCACTGAGTGATTACAGGATTGTAGACACCTAGGATGCTGATTAGTGGACATACCTTGGATTAACATGTCCCTTTGGTCAGATTATTTTCATTCTTTTCTAGGGGTACCATCATTTTTGCCCAGGCCTGTTTGATGCATTTATTTTTTAAATAATTCTGTTGAAGCATGGATGAAAAGCAATGTCTGACTTTCATTGGTCAACATTTATATATTTTTTATTTATTATTACTTTTGTCAGATTAAAGTTATTTTTCTGACCATTGAGTTTTTCTTTTATTTTAATGAAGGGTACCAACAATTTTGTCCATGTCTGTAGCTATATTACCTCTTCAGTGGTAACTCTAACTTTGATCAGAAAAAAAACAACTTCTTGATTAAACGAAAATTATTTCAAATCTAAATTCCAACAGTGGTATTAATAATTCTGGCCGCAATTGTGTGACAATATAGGAGATTGTCGCCCCATGTAATAGAACTCAGTTAACGTTCCTGAAGGCCTCTTTGGAGCCTGGTTTATTATTGGAAAGAGAAGCTCTTGGTAACGTCACTGTTGGAGAACTCCTCTCCCATCTTCACTGTATTCCATTTTATACCGAAGGCCTTGGAACTTTTTTTTTTTACCTTTGTCCTGACTGATGGATTTCAGCAATGAGATTCCTCCAATGTGTTTGAAGTTCTACGTAGACCATGCCATTTCCTGAAACGTGTCAATGAAAATGTGTGGAAAAAACATATAAAACTGCTAAGCTTTGTGTGGGTTGATCAGAGGCATTTTAAATATTTTTTTAGGTGCCTGCTGAGTCCTGCTGAACATTTAATGTGCTGTTTAATTCTGAATGAAGCCAACTCTCCATTTGCATTAGAGCACGCTTACCCAACCACAATATTTAATTATTTATTTCCCCTCTGAGAGATTTCATTTTGTTTTGCTTTTAGTTGTAAAGGTTAGAGGTCACAGAGCTGTCAGAGATCTTAAAGGAGTTTTATCGTCAGTTTTAATTCCTTCCTTTAGGATTATGCAGGAGCTTTGACAGCTTTGAATTTGCCTTCTCTCCACCTCCCACTGTGATAACGTAACCAAAGTCGCTGTGGTTAATGTGACTACTTCCTTCCTATCGCTTGCAACATCATACACGCTTCTACAGAGTGTAACTGTGTAAACAGACCTTTATCTTTATTTTTACTAGCAGCAGGAAACAGAAAAAAACTGCAGCCCAAAAAGAGTGATTGAAGGAGGGAGGGAGGAGTTCAAACGAGAAAGAGAGAGCATAAAGAGGGAAGTGCTCAGTGGGGAGGAAGAAATAGCAAACTCATCCTCCTTTGTCACGCACTTCTAGCGTTACAGAGAGGGAGAAACAAACAGGTGTGTTGTGCTGCCCTCTCCCTTCCCTCAGCTCTCCTCCTCCTCCTCAGTGGGCGTGGTTTCTCCTCTGTGAGACTCTTGAAGGCAGCCAGTTGCCGCCTGCAATTTCAGAGAGGAACGAAACCTCACCGCTGCTCCACTTCATTTCCCCACTTAGTTCCCTCCTTTCCTCTTCATCCACACCTCCTCCTCGCCTCTCGGAGCAAGATGATGCAGGAGGTGTCCATCGTGGTGGCTTACGACGCTCATGTGGTGGATCGTCCGGGCGAGGAGGACACCTTGGCTTGTTTGGTGGCTCATTCTAAACCGCTGCGAGCTCTAAGACCTGTGGTAGGTCTGCTTTGTTTGCAACTTGAGGCTGCTTCTCGTATTTACGATCTGTATCTTTATTTAATTCTGAAAAATGATGTAGAGCTGCTAATACACATAGGTGGAAGATGCATTTTTGGTGAAACGACACATTTCTTTCCACGTGGTTGATGCTGTGCACTCCTGAATGAATGTGTGGGTGTTTTCAGGGTTATCTCTGGATCCGTTTCTGACGTTTTGGGTAAATTGAGTAATAGTTTGCATGAGTTTGAGCCTCCTTCACATGGGTAATTTAATTCTACTGCCTGGTTTTCCTCTAATGATCAGGTTGCTTTGTCCTTATTTTAATATTCAAACTTCGGGGCTTCTCTGTCATGTCGGAGCTTTTCTCCAAAACTCAGTAGTTAAATGGTCGTTGTTCTTCATCAGGGATTCAGGTCAGGAAGCTAAAAGTGGGCCTGGCACAATTTCCTGTGGTACCATCTTCTAATTGCATGTCTTCTTGCAGTGCTGACCTTCTGTCCTTACAGAACCCTCTCATAATCACACTTAATGTCCTGGAAATGGAGCGTGAATTCGAGATTGCATCTTTAGCCTCTGAAACTAAACATGCCTATATGGATGTCATGTGAGTTGCTGAAGATGTTAAGCTCTATTTTAGTTTCCCCTGTGGAAATGTAGAAATATCCTGAAAATGAAAAGTTTGGTGGTAAAGTGAAGGTTAAGAAATGTGTTACTCGCTGTACTTCCGTACAGTTCTGTAGGTCAGTTGTAAGGTGACACTCTGGATAAAAATGCAGAGCTAATAATGACATTGTGAAATTGTGACGTCTCTGTAAAATATGTCAATGATTTGAAGGATTTGTCCCTGAATGAATGTTAAATGTTGAAGGATTTTAGGGATTTTGCTCTTATTTCTCTAAAACATTAGTTTAACCATACGGTGACGGACTTGATTATTTTACCATAGATTAAAGAGGATGTTTTTGTTTTGTTGCTGGTTTCATGGCAAAATCCTTTTAAAATGTTTAGCCATTGCAAAGAATAATAACTTTAAACTAAATGGAAATCCTATATTTATAGCATAACACAACTAAGTGTTAACATGTGAATCACATGTTAAAAGATTTACAGTCACCAGATCTCTAAACAAAGGAAAATGAATCAATTATGTTAGCTGAAGGATGTCTCTCCTAATAAGAGATTTCCTCTTCTTGCAGCAGAGAACAACAGACCAGCTGAGATGTGCTGAATTTGTACCGGCCTTCATGATAGCACAATACTAAAAAATGTATCGGTATTTTTATATATTTAGTTTATTTTACAACTTTTCCTTTTAAAAGCTGTTTTCATTTTACATTTGAAATCGAGAAACTTATAAAACGGATGAGCAAAATTCTAGAATCCACATCTGGAATGCAAAAATGTAGGCAGGATTTTTGGGACAATATTCACCCAAATCCAGAGTGGTGTTCACGTGTCAAAATTGAGTTGAGAAGGTGGGAATTTACTGAGGAGAAGGAGGCCAAGAGAGACGTTTCTGAATACAGTAGCATGGAGACCTAACTAACAGCCAGGCTTACATGGTGTTTAAAAGCACCTTTTGAAGCTACAGTTTTAACTGAAGGCAATTTTCCTGACAAGAATAATTTGTGGACATCAAATATAGTATAACAAACTGGCGTTCTGCTTGGCTGTGATGCCTTGTTGGACGGGGGCCTTAGCGGGGATGATGGTGAACGTTCTCACTCTCCTTTTACCAACTTTATACTCTCTTTAACAGAATGTACTCCTACATCAGTTCTTCTGCTGGCCGCTTGTACTGAGCCAGGTTCTGCTGCAAGTTTCTTTCCATTAAAGGGAAGTTTTTCTTCCGCACTGTCGTTAAATGCTTACTCAGTATGAGGGATTACTGTGAAGTCAACGACGACTGTCTACTGTCGCTACACGTTGCTCCAGGAGGAGTAAGTACTGTAAGCCAATGACCCAGCGCAGTCTGCTGGGTTTCCTTTGAGAACGTTTAGTGAAATCATTTGTAATGTAAAGTGCCTTGAGATGACATGTGCTACAATATGAATTGGCGCTATATAAATAAACTGAATTGAGATGGATTAAATAATTTCCTTGTTCAACAGACATGCTATCATTTTTTACTCAATGAAACATAAGGCTCATTTACATTTATACAAAAATACTGTTCAAAATATGTTGCATTGAACTGCAAATATACATTAAATAAAAAATATATAGTGAAGAATTAATGTAGTATGGAGAGAAATATAAAATGTTTTGGAAGTAAATTTAAATAAACTGTCAAACTTAGAAAGTTATACAAGAGCAGCTTAACATCTTATATGTCAGAGAAAATGTGGGCTTTTAACCTATAGAGAAGTCAAGTTTTCATATGACAATTTGTAAAACATAAAAAAAATATTTGCTTTGTGAATTTCAATAACCATTTAGATATTTTGTTCTTAATGTGCTCTAAATCCAACGTTTTCAGCTACAAAAATGGACCACAGGGAAGTTGGTCCTTTTTAAATTTAGTTTCATCATGTTGTGTTTCTCAAAAGGAAACTGAATGCTGATAAAGAAACCCTATTATCAGTACATCATTAAAAGGCTTCTTTAGTAATATTTCTTGTGAAATACGAGCTTCAGAATTGATGTTTTATTTTAAATTGTCAAACTTAAAAATAAAAAAAAACTATCATCACTTCCAGTATTGAACAATTTAAAGCTGCTGTGCACAAAAATCAAACATAGTTGGAAGGGTTTGGGTTGTATTTTAAGGTCAGATCAAAATACTTGAAGAACAATCTGCAGTTATTAGATAACCCACACTGAAATATTGCTCCATGTAGAAAATAAGATAATCTCTGAAAGGTCAGTCTGATGGTAATATGGCAGAACTCAATAGGGTAAACAAAGGAAAAAATTTTAGACAATGAGGGCATAACACAAGAATGAGTTAAACTGGTCGTACTTATAAAAGTGTGTGTATGTTTAGGTTTTTAGTGTTGAAAGCTTATATCTAATCAGACCATAGTAGTGCAAGGGCATCAATGATATTGAAGAACTTGATACGTAATCAGCTGGCAGATAGTGAATTTCTCTTTTTGTTTAGAAGGGATCTAGGTTCTGTTATCTGAAGACAATTTTTTTCCTGATTCATTAGTCGTGACGTTGACGTACTGTACAACACTGGCTTGTTTCGGGTCATTAGAATCTACATTTAACAAACATGCCAGTGTGGAGCCCAGCTATTGACTGTTCTAGTTTAATAAGTACATATGTGCTAGAGCTGTGTTGAAATAATCGAAAAATCGATTCTGAATCGATTCTTGTAGAAATCGAAACAAATCGATTCACAAGTTCAAAAATCGATTCTATTTTTTCAAATGGTTTGCCTTTTTTTTTACTGAAATAGGAAGGAAAAGGCCAGACGGCCATTTTAAGTTTTGTGTCTGAAAGGGTTAATACAGTTTTCAATGGTGAACTGTTACTTACCCAGTGTTAAGTCATTGAATATCAGTCATATAATTAAAATAACAGCTTAAAAAAAAAACATTTATAAGCACTAAACTATATCAACATCGAGCTGGATCAGATTGAATCGGATCGAATTGGATCAGATCGTGATAATCGATTCTAACTTTTGTGAATCAGAATCGAATCGATTCTTGAAATTTGAATTGATACCCAGCCCTAATATGTGCTGTTTCTGTATTGTGTAAAGCAGGTAGCGTTCTCACCATTAATTAAATACAACGGGATAGAAAACTAAAATCTTACAGCATATGAGAGAATCCGTTTTTGAGCTCAAAAAGACATATCTACAAGATAAAATTTTAATTATATGTAAAGTGCACAACATGCTTTGTTACTCAAAAAGATGTTATATATGATATATTTTGTAAAGCTTAACTGTGTGGTTTCCACCTGAAAAGCAAACTTTTTACTGTTTACTCTGATTAAAAATTAGCATGAGATATATTGCATTGATTTTACACTTAAGAAGATTCAGAATCATCTTTGTTTTCCTCCAAAGCATTGCACGGTTAGGGTTATGAGATTACTTTTCCATCACTGATCATAATTTGGTAGCTGATTTCCAGTCCCCTGTTTTCGTAAAGTTCTAATTTGCATATAATTTTAATTTATATAATTTTCCCTTGAAGCCAGCAGGAAGATCAAATTACAATGCTGGATATTGCTTTCTTACCTTATTATTTATATGTTAGCTCGGCTAGCATGTTTTAGATTATTAACTGTTGATAGCAGTCTTCACTCATGTTCTGTATTGAAAATAAAGGTCCTGGATGTTCCAAGTTAGTCCTAAAAGGCTACTATCCCAGAATGTTTTCTAGGTCCAACACCTGAGTGTAATTAATGAGTCTTGAGCAGGCTGTTGACTTAACTTAAGGAAGTGTTGAGAAGCAAATTCAGCCACTTCATTAAGGTGTTTGAGCAGAAAAGCATCTAAAGCAGACAGGTTACTGAATCTTTTGTACTAGAGTTGGACAGCCTTCATGCAGATCTTTATGTAACCTTCTTATTATCTGCTGTAAATCTTGCTCTCTCTCTTACACCCTGAATGCACATGTTTTGATGGGTTATGGAAACTAGTTTGTTTATGAATATCTTTTTGGCACTCCCCACCAATGATACTGAAAACGGCTTACTTTAAGGTGGGTCAAGGTCATTCTGGTCACCAGATGATTCTTGGTGAATGTGTATAATTTGGCTCAGATTTCTTTGATATTATTACATTACAAACAGGCAGATTAAAATTTTAGACCCAGCAAAACAAACACATCCAAGTCTCAAAAGAGAGGTCATATGACTGGGTGGACATGCAATCCCAAAGCTTGACAGCGACAATGCTGTTTCCACACAGGGGAGGCAACCTAGCCATCTACCTGAAGCAAAGACAGAGGCATAATGTGGAGAAATATGAGTCACAGTTGGAGCCGAACCCTAACAAAGCACATTCATTTAATGTGAAAGGATTTGAGTTTAATCAAAGATGCAATAAAAAATAATAAAAATTCGTATTTATCAAAATTTAGACTTACTTTTAAGCTATTACAACCAATTTTATAAACCAGAGAACGTTTGAGTTTAGCTCAGATAAGAGTGTTTTGTTTATATATCAGAAAAGCTTTATGAAAATAAATGAAAAAGTATCAAGCAGCCAAAAATCTTTACCCTAACAGTAGAATAAAATTTATTGCAACAAAGAAGATAAATGGGAAATGGACGCTTCAAATTTGTTTCGCATTTTTCAATACTTTTAAGTGTCTGTTTTTTGTTATTTTATATGAAGACCCAGCACTGGGAGGAGGGTGAATGCCACATTGTTTTGTGAACAAAACAACTGGAGAAAATCGCTCTGGCATCTCAAAAGTTCTTTAAACCGCCAGACAGTTGCAGGTTTCCTTTATTATTAGCTTATTTTTTTAATTTAAACCTCTAGCGGCACTTTCTCTCCTCCTAGAGGAGGCTGTGGTCTGTTACAATATTAATCATGCCTCAGACCAAAGAAGTCAAAGTCACATTAATGCGAAGAAATACCTGCTCAGCTTATTTCCTCTGAATTAATCTCAATGAGAGTCAAAACATCTCAGTATAAACAACTGGGAATGGCAATAATTAACACATTTAACCTTTACTCAGCCTGCTGGCATTTTATTAGATGGCATTTACAGAGTTCTTAGTAAAGTTTAAGTTTCCAACCTTGTTCTTTTTTCAGGTTCCAACCAAGAAGCTGAAGAAGTTTGAGAAGGAGTATCAGACGTTTAGAGAGAGCCAGCTGCAACAAGAAGACCCCATCGATCGATACCAGGTATGATGATCACTTTTTGCTGCATAATTGTTTAATGTAAAATAGCTTCTAGACAAGAGTTGGGTTGTTTCTGTGGTGAAATAACTGGTTATAGAGGTATTTGTGTCTTAGTCAACTACTAAATTTAGCTTATGGACACATCAGAAATCTTTTCTTTTTCTAATTTTAGAAAGCAGCAGAGCTTTGCTTTATTAGAAATGACTGTTACGCTATTTTTGGTTCCAATGTGACTTATCAAACAGAACTTGCTTGTCATCAATTATGCTGACATCTATAAAAAAATGGTTTGAGGTTATTCAGTTTTTAGTCACATAAACGCAGCAGTAACCTATATGTTCTTGATGAGCTATAAATTAAAGAGGTGATGTTTCCTTATCTTTTTATCTGTTCCACATCTGTGTTTTTTCTCAATATTTTCTCTCTGTTTTCTTTTGAAGCAGTCGTATTAGTTGACTCAACACCAAAGTTCCTACAAACTGTATAAAATTAATCAGATTTGATTTCAGTATTTTCCACGTTTGGATAAGTATTGAAAAGGGAAACACAGTGTTATACTAAAATACAAAGTCATGCAAAATAGTTTCCTCCTAATCTGAGCCTGTAGGATCTCATCAGGAGCGCTTATGATCCATTGGGATGAGCTGATTTCTATTTAATTGCTTGCTGGATGACAGTGAAGCAAGTTATAACAGTACTTGCAGGCACTCAGTTTATGTTGCAATTAAAATTAGAGAAGATGTCTCAAGGATGGACACACCATGGTATCTTCCTTTAAAGCTGCTCTGCAAAATTTGCTGAAATTGCTATGTGGTCGTTAGAGGAACTGCAGGCAGTCAAATTTGTATTCCTGTGATAGCGGAAGCTTATTAGTTCTAGCTCTACAATGGCCAGAAGCCGATTTGCCTCTTTTTGTTGCTCTGGTCAAGATTGTTCTCTTCTTTAAGTTGCGTGGAGTTAGTGTGACTGGCTAGCATAATTTATCTTGCAGCTAACTCACAGAAAACACCGCCTCCTCGTGAACGCGCAAACTTGAGTATGTGCACCATTACATCACGGTACGTGCTCTCTTAAACACGTCTGGCTTCTCGGAATCGAATTACCTCAAATAAATGGAATTACAACTCCCTTTAACCACTGCAAAAAGTACTAGAGTTGACGTGAAAAAAACTCACTATAAATTAAAATACAGTTTTATCTTAACAAAAATATGGCATAAAACAGCTTTAAAGGGCAGGTTGCAGGTTAGAACTCCCCTTAAACTATTGATTTGATGAATATAATAGTAACTGTTTCTGAAAAGAAAGTTAACTTGTACATAAATTATTTATGGCTTTTGGCTTTTCGTGAAATCTAACCCCTGCCAGACAGGAAGTAACATAGGCGGCGGGAGATCTGTCAATTTGAGCAATAGAAAACCAAGGAATATAAATCCCGGCTCTGACACAGAAGACACTTTAAAACAAAACTAAAGAGATTTAATCAATTCAAGGAATTGCTTTCAAACTGGATTCATTGGTCTTGAGCCAGAAACTTGAGTAGCCTCAAATTGAATGGAGCTCGGCAATGCTCGGTTGGCCAAAAATTGCACTAAACAGCTTTGGTTCAGGTTGGCTTTAGTAGGAGGTCTCTACCTGTTTTAGTGCAGCAGTTCATGCAAATAGATATTACATTCTAAACCATTAGGTAGGTGTTAAGAGTTCATCGGTGTGTAAATCGAACTAGCTAGTATTGGTCCGTTATTCATTTTTGCAGTTTCGAACCATTTCAAAACATAAAAAGCTAAATCTTATCTTTTTTCTTTGTTTCTGAACTAAATAATCAGACATTCATGAAAACCTGTAAAATAAACCACATCGTCTGATGACATTGTTATCTGCTAAACTGGTGCGAGCAAGAGCAGGCTGCTGCAGGATTATTACAACAGTTGTAATTCTGCTTTCAATCAGTAGGTAGAAGTGGGAAGCTTATTAAGAGTTCTTATACATTTTTACAATTACACACATGAAGGACCACAACCATACAGCTGTGAGCTTTCAGTGCACCCCAGAGAGAGACGGGGAGGAGAATTAATGGCCAAAACATTGTTAAGCAAAGCTAATGTTATTAGCCTCGCTCTTGCAAGCTACCATTACTGTTTCTTCAACAACCCACACATAACATTGCTTCCAATCTTTCATATTATTTTTTTAACAAAGTTAGTAATTAGCAGATGTTAGACAAATAGACTTACAATGGACAGATTCCATCTGCATAGAGCCTACAATGGATCCGTGATCGTGTCTCCTGGCTACTACAGGCCTAGAAGCTGCGTTTGACAGCGGCCCTGATCTTTTTTTGAGGAATCCCGTGTTAAACTCCATCACAACAGCAGGATGCTAATCCTCCGGTCTGAAGTGAGCACAACCTAGCGTTTTTCTTAGTCAAAGTAGAAGTGAAGCCCCTCTTTTCAGCTACACAAAACGCAACAAGGCACGAAGGATAGTGCTGTTTTTTTTACTTTGGAAACCAGTATACTTGATGTCCTGGTAGGTAGGTGTTTGTACAGCCTCCACAAACACAATTATTTACAATAATAATTTACCTCTCTACCCAAAGACTACCTTCTCAGCACCCTGAGCTGAGGCTGCGCATAGCATTCAACTCCCTCTCATTACGTCAGACTTTGGGATTATGAAATGTTTTAATTATAAATTGTGCCTTTATGTATCATAAACTTTAAAATACCCTCACAAATCCTTTCAATTTGTAATTTATGGACATTTTAAATGCATTTAAAAAGGTTTATCCTGCAATCTGTGCTTTATGTTATGTTGGAAATTGTCTGTTATTCGAAAATATAAATAAGTATAAAGGAATATTAGTTATCACCATCTTGTCAGGTAGTTGTCCTAAAGAAACGGTCTCTGCTATTATACCAGTATTTCCCGTTGCATTACTTTTAGCAGAGTTATAATATAAGAGTAAATGATCTGTTGCCTACATGTTTGTTTTATTCTGGTTCTAACCATTGTAGCCAATGTATTTGGGCCCCCCAGGATATATCATAACGCCCTAGTAAATAAAATTACAACCATGCTAATAACCATGCTAATAACAATAAAAACAAACAAAAAACGATCAAGGTTAATTTGTTATTAAGTAAAAGATGAACATTTCATAACATTTTTGAGACAAATAACTTTATTTTGTGATCAAACCGTGTAGTGAAGGTTGGTTGAATGTTACTGCCCTGAATGGAAGAATTGTCTGGAAAATATAAATTACTGAAGTGCAGACACATTTTCTAAACTTTTAAATGTACTGCCCTGGAACCAGTATTATTAAAAACAATACATAAGGAATCATCTAAACAGTACAGACAAGCATTCAGAGTTGATTTGGGTCTTTTTTCTCCCAGAGAAGAGAGGGATATGCTGCAGGATAAACGCCTAATTGTGGAGCAGAGGAAGGAAGGAAGACTCTAGTTGCAGATAAGACATTAGGCTTGACCTAGCTGCCCTACCCACAGTGGAAACAGTTTTATTCACCGAGAAAGAGGAGAATCAGGAACACTGCTCCATTATCCGTACAAATATCAGATTTTAATTAGCGATTCCAAGTTTGAGGTATGTCTGTTCTTTGTGGTGCATAGGTAATTGCATGTGTTGTTGTTTGTTAGTCTTTTTGCATATTATCTGGTAAATTACTCTTCTCTCATGCATGCTTTTGGTATTCAAAAGGAACTCAAAAATAGAACTGTTAATAAACAGGAAAAGTAACAATTAGGAGAGAGAAAGCGTGGCTGGGAAGAGTGCGACAGGAAAGTGAGGCTGTCAGGATCATATGTTGAAGTTTAGTCAGCGCTTCTAGCAGCTCTATCTGTGGACGTTGTGACCGTGGACAGCTGCTCGGTAAGCTTCCATTGCTCTAAAAAAATATTAACCTTTGCTTGTTTTATCATTTTTCTTTTCATACTATCAGATTTTTTTGTATTTTGTTAAATGGGGAGAAATGTATGATTGGGTTTCATGAAAACATCAACATGACGCATGTATATCTGCAGAAGGTAACATGGTTGATCATCTGCCTGAGAGGGGTCTATAAGCTCCATACACGTTAGACACATATACATACACACACACACACACACACACACACACATATATATATATATATATATAAACTTTTATATTTGTGAATATAAATGAAAGTTTGGTGTTCGTCAAGGATTAGAAAATGTAATTAGTATGAGAGTGACATGAAAATCAGAGTCAGATGACCAATCTTTAACAACGTTTTATGCTTTTGTTGCATGCCCATCATGTGACAATTTTTACTGCCAGACTGGCAGTCATGAGACTCCACTAATGGGCCATAAAGGGGACTTAAGGATATAGTGTGGGTATGCGGTAGATGTAGAAGTCGAGACTAACGTTAGCTCGTCGGAGCTGCATTTAGAAGGAGAACTTCTCGGAACATAATGAATATATGGAAGGTGAAAAGACTCATTAATGTGGCTACAGGGCCATATGGGCAGCATTTAGGTGCTGTTATGACCTGAAAAACCCTCTGGAAGGATTCAAATTACAGACTGTTCTTCAGAAAGCCAACACCTCCAAAAACAGATGGCCCTGTAGAGACCGTTGAATGTGGGAGATTTTAAATCAAGCTGTGTTGAAAAATAGGTTCATAGATTTTGTAGCATCCGGAACATAATATTTTAGACCAGGGAAGTCATAATGTTGAAATCCAACAATTATTTTAGACATTAAAGGTTGGTAATGGAACATGAGCATTATAGCGACATTTAGTTTATCTAGGTTGTAGTTACAACTAAAAAAACATAATTTCAGCTGTTGGGTTGCCTGGTTCGCTGCTGTTACGCCCAGTAAACAATCTGAACTTTGTCCAGAGAGGAATGTATTTTAGAAGAGTTTATGTAACAGCTAACATTAGCAAAATTAGCTAGTGAGTTAGCTTACCGATCCAGGAGGAAAGTTGCAGTTTCCCCGTGTTTAATGCCGTGGAAATGTTTTATGTTATTCCATCTGGTGTAGACTTCATCTAAAACTACATTAGTTTCTGTTCTTCTGCGGTCACTTCTCTTCTAAGACGGACAACGGTATCTCAAGGGGTCTGAAGCAGCCAATTGATTCTCTGACTCCACCATTCTTCCTAGTACCAGCTGAGCTGAGCCGACCATATAGTTCAGCGGTGTCGAAGTTATTTTCATTTTGGGAAACATCAAATTCCTGAATTACCTTAAATGTCCTTAAACTATCAAACTAACAAACACTTAAAATATTAATAAATATCTATCTCTGGATTTGAGTAGTACTTCTTAAAATTAAACAATACTTAACATATTTTCACAATATGATTTAGAACTATTCAATTAAACACTGATTTGACTAATAAAATAGCATTTATGTGCACATAAATAAAACTCATAGATTCTATTTAAATGTTGCTCTAGGGTTTATAGGGCCACATATATGGCTACGGCGGGCCAGATTTGGCTCCCGGGCCTTAAGTTTGACACCTGTGATATAGTTGGATCATAGAGATAGTATCTGTCAACCCATGGCCGCTACTGGCTGGTAGATGTAAAATATCTGCATTGTCGTACCTCTTTTAAATGTACATTTTATCATATTTTAATTCAAGTTTTATAGGAAATGTTTTTCTTTCTTTCCGCACCCCACTAAAAGCCCTCCTTTATGCAGCTCTTTTTATGAACTTGTTTCATGTACAACCCTTAAATGTTACATTTTTTATCAGTACTGACTTTCAGTCTGATACTTGAAATGTCCTACAGCAGAATAAAAAGTTTATTTGCCTGACATCAAAAGTTTACAGATCTTCAACACATCATCTTTACTCACACGTACAAAACAGTAAAAGATCTAAATCCACATATAGCTGAACTAACATCACACACAATGATACTTAAAAAGACCATTTGTAAAATTATTATGGCAATTCCTTTACTGTGAAGGGCTGTGATTGCAGTGGGAATTAATAATTTTTTACAGACTTGTTCTACAGCTCATCAGAGAAAAATATTGAAGTATAAATATATTATCAAACCTAAAAAAGGACTTTTATGTTATAGCGTTGTCAAATGATCAAAATAATGTTTCATATGTTCAGACTAAAATAAATTATAATATAGTTACTCATATGTTTGAAAATCAATATAAAGTAAGCGATTATTTCCTCAAGCTTTTCACAGGCACATATAGTTATATCAATACAATCACATTGATGGATTCTGGTTAATTTACATAAATATTAATTTGATCATAGTCATAATACAGTACAGTCAAGTTCAGTATATTTTTCCAATTGAAAAAAATATACATTTTTTTAAATAGACATAGGAAATTACAGTAAATCCAGTAACCCCTCCTTTTGAAGAACCATGTGACGACAGTTGATTGCACCTGGTTAACATCTTTGGAGCATTTCCTCATTCTGAGCATGCAAGTGGAGAAGGAATCATTCCCTTTTACCAAAAAGAAACCCCGAGTAGAACCTGGTACAGTGTGAACGGCAACCTGCTGCAACAGACTGGGGGTTTTAGAAGACAAAGTAGGAACATAAAAAAACCCAGAGTACTTTCTATGGTTCACACAGATTCAGGAGAGCTTTCTATTGGAAATAAAAAGTAAATAGGTAATGGCAGAAGCAGTACTTTTTGGGTTGGAGAGAGAGAGAGTCTTTAGTAGGAGCTAATAAATAAATAAAAAACAGTACATATAGTCAGTGACAGCAATTTCTTTGCCAGAAAGGTTTCGCTATTAAACAGAAATGCTGGACCATGTGTAACTGGTAACATAAAGTTGTTTGCAGCAATGGTTGCAAATAATAAAGCACTGGAGAGTAGTAGGAGAAAGTAGCATATAGGTATTTTCACATCATCATCCCGTGGGAGAATTGGAAAGTAATTCAAGAGAGAACCTGTGGCAAGACTTTAAATTTGTTGTGCACAGTTTGTCGGCACATAGCAAAATGCTATGTGCCTGGAAAAAACTCAATATACTGCACACCATTCTGAGCACATGATCTGCATGGTGGGAGTGATTTTTGTTCAGCAGAGAAAATACAGGGCAAATTTGGAAGAGAACATGTTACACTTTCAAATGTTTGACTCGTGATGATTTCCACAAGGTTTACGCTGCAGCTTAGAGAAAATCTTTGGCAGTCTGTTGTGGTTCAGTGTGGCACGCTCTCCGACAGCCTGTGTGAGCACCAAAGACAACCAACAACAAGTGTCATTGTTTATTGCAACATATGTCTTATTTTCCCCTTTTTCATGCTCTTCTTTTCACAGCTAGGCTCTAATAAGAGTGTTAATAAGTGTTTATAACTAGCTTTCCAGGTATTGTTGGACTGTAGTTCTTGTTAGTACTATTGAGATCAAGTTCAATGTTCTTTACTGTTTTCTTAAAATGTACAGCATGTTTTAGGTTTTACCAGATTTCACTGACATAGATTGATTTTAAAAGTGTGTTATGTTGTGTGTGCAGAGGGATAACCGGCGTCTGCAGGAAGCCAGTATGAGACTGGAACAGGAGAATGACGACCTGGCTCATGAACTGGTCACCAGTAAGATCGCCCTCCGGAATGATCTCGACCAGGTAACACAACCCCTAAAGCGTTTTTAGGAAACACAGCTGTCTGTTTTTTAGGTTTTAGATTAAAAGTCATAAATAAACCTTCAATTGAAATTGTACATATGCAACCAAAAGCAGATGTGTAATATACAGTGTATAAAAACAGACATGTTTTTTATGTTACTATAACACTTCTGGAGTAGTTATAGTATACTAGGCTCAGTTCTAGGTTTCGTTACGGGAGCAGTGATTGATGTGAAATGCATTAATGACCACAGACCACAGAATCAGTTTGAATTGCCGGCTTAATACATTTAGTTGACAACAGAAAACAGACAGTTGACATACAGTTACATTAATTTCTGAATCACTTTAAAAGGAAAATTAATTATTTCCCCTTCTTTTTTCTTCCAATGAAAATTAGTTTTTTAATCCCTTTTTATGTAAACATATGGTTTGGCTTAAAAGGATACTATTTTCAACCTAGGTTATTATCAGTCTCAATGGTTATCGCTAATTTATATGAGTTAGGCCTAACTCAGCTTTATCCTGAATAAAGTTTAGTTCCTTAGTTTCAAGGTTTAGTTCAAGTTTGGTTTAAGGTCAAGTTTGGTTAAGTTCACGTTAAAGTTTAAACCATTTCCTATTTTGTTGTACGTTCCCATAAAGAATATTACATGTCAGAAAAACCGCGCTTACAGCATTAATATGAATGGGTAACAATTACAACAATAACAAAAACAAAAAAAACTCAAAATGTATTCAGCAGAAAACTGAATAAACTTGTATTGCACAAGTAATTGTCTCTGTTCTCTTAGATTTAAATCCGTTAGTTGTCCTGAATGGTTAATCCAGTGTATCTGTGGATCCACTGCAGTTCTACAGTGAAATGTGGATCAATCCTACCAGTTTCTGATGAAAACCGTGCTATATCCGGCAGAGGGCGCTTTGCTCCTGTGTGATGCACAGTTCATGGGGTCACTGGTGGCTCGCCATCTTGTATCTCGCACGTGGAATCCAACTCCAATATTCGCTCTGAATTTCCCGTCCAAACCGTAATGGCCAAGTCCCGTTCGGTAATGAACACAAGTATGTGACGTCGCCAAGTCACGTCAGGTTGGCAGCATCAAAAAATAACTCCTTCAAGGCACAAAAGCAACTTTAAATAAACTCTTTACTTTTTTTTTTTTTTCTCAGTTTTCAGCAGCAGCTCTGCAGCAGCTGTCTGCGTTTCTCCCTCGTTCAGAAGCAGGAAGAGACCAAACAACCCGATTGGCTGTTACTAGTCTCAAGGGTTACGCTGCAACGTGACTCTTTAAAACAAAAGTCTGAACACAGTTTAAGGCATGTTAAGTGAAATACATAAAAAATAAAATGAATTTACATATTTTTAACCTAAATGAAACATTTGTATCATGAAATAAAGCATTTGACTATTTTAATGCATTTTAAATTCCTTTTAACCTATTTATTGCCTATTCATTGCTTACAATGCATTTCTTTGGGACTGTTTTTATTTACAAGCTTTAGTTTAAATGGTGTTTTGTAACCAGGGTTACATTACCTTCTTACACTGAATTAAAATAAACTTTTCCTGTTTTTAAATATTTTTCTGCTTACCAAATGACCAAATGAGAATAATGAAACATAATGTTTTAGACAACGTTAATTTGCTTTTGGACAAAATTTGGGAAAGCTTGGATTTGTTACGTTCTAGTAAGTTTTAACAGAAGATTTCACATTTTTCTATCCGTTTGTGTTGCCATCTGGATCCCTACTGTCTCTATAAACACTCCAAACATTAATAAAAACCACACATTTTTTAGCAAATTTTTGACGTCAAATCTTCTACGAGCCGAGTTAACGGATTGTGACGTCACAATTACTCCTAACCTGTCAAACAACTCTCACCAACTCCAGCTTAGTTACGAGGTGGATGGCCGTGGTCTGTTTTCTGCTAATTGGCATAAAACGGGCAGAGTCCTCTAGGCACCTTAAATAACTCGCTTCCTCCAGAAATCAGCCAATATACCAAGATTGAAATGGTGGACCTCCATAAATCGGGTTTATCAGTGGGTAAAATTTCCAGATACCACGAGGTGCCGTGTTTCATGTGTTTAAACAATTATACACAAGATATATGGAGCACAGTGAAGTCCAGGCATCACATTATTCAGAAAGGAGAAAGGTTCTTTGTCTTAGAGATTAACCTTATGAAAACGCTGCCTGAAGCTGGTAAGAGAGTCAAATAAATATACATAGACTAAAAAGCCATTCAGCTAAGAAGAAGCCATTGCTTCAAAAGAAACATAAAACACCCAAATACAGAAGGCAAATTAAAACAGGGACAAAGACACTGATATTTGGACATATATCCTGTGGTCTGATGAAACTAACATTAAATGTCTGACCTTAAAGACTGTTGATGCATGTTTACATCACAAGGCTGAGAACTGTATCTCAGAAGTACGGGGGAGGCAGCATTATGTTATGGGGCTATATTTCTAGAAATTCAAGAAATTTATGCCCTTCGTAAAATGGGTGTAATTCTGAAGAATTGTCGGGAAATGTGGAAGCAGCATCCACGATACAGCAGAGAGGAAGCGGATGCCTCTGCGCGAATAGGGTTTTATTATAGAAAGTTTTTTCAAAGCATACCAGCGTTTTTAGTCACAAAGTGTCTTAAAAACAGCTAAGTCTGTGTTTTTGACCGTCACGGAGAATAGATGTGTGTGTGAAGCCGACCTTCAAGACTGACTCGGTTAAACCAGTTCTGTCTGGAGGAGTGGGCCAAAATTCCAGTAAACCATAGTAAGAAGTCTAAGGAAAGCTACACAAAACACTTGACCCGCACCATATAGTTAGAATGGAATTTCTGCCAAATACAAGTGGAATTTATGTAAACATTTTTTTCAGATTTTTGTAATGAGGAAATAAATGTCCGTTTTTGTTTTTGTAAAGTGTGTAGATATTGTGTTTCAACGTTAATTATAAACTTTTCCTGGATTCCGGTTTAATTTACTTGTAGATTTTATAACATGACAACAATCGTTATTTTCTGTGGGTAAAACTTGTCAGAAATAAGACGTTTCTTATATGATACTGGTATTAGGTATCGGGGCCGAAACTGCTCTTATGTACTGTATCGGTATGCCATGAACCAATACTTAAAATGTAGAAACTCTGCAACAGAGAATAAAATAAAACCTGTCTTACAATTCATCGCATTTTTTTGTGTGGTAGAAATATCAGTATTGGTACTCGGTATCGGCAAGTACTCAGATCAAAGTATTGGTATCGTATCGGTTTCAAAAAAGTGCTATCGTTGCATCCCTACTTTGCTGATTTCAGATCTGCTCAGTTGTTTGATTAAACCACTCATCTTTGGGCTGCTGAACTAGGTAGCTTGGGTAGCTGTGCTCTTCAGATGCTGTTGGCTACACATTTGTACTTTTTTTATACATTGAGAAACAGTGACATAGTGGATATCAGATATATTGTGTTGCTCTGTTTGGACCTCCACTCAGGCTGAAGACAAGGCAGATGTGTTGAACAAAGAACTGCTGAGCACCAAACAACGGCTGGTGGAAACGGAGGAGGAGAAGAGACGCCAGGAGGAGGAGACTGCTCAGGTAATGCTCAGGTTACCTACCTGTAACTTGCTCAACAAAGGCTGTGTTCTCATGCATAATCAGTGTTGCTCATGTGAAAGGGGGCTGAATGGCCTCACTGTTTGAACGGTTTTTAGGAGAATTTCCAGAAGGAAGCAGTTTCACTATACTGGCTTCATTCAGTTGCTGTCGATGAGCGAAACAAATTAATTCAGATGAAGGATGATGACTGAAGGTCACGTAATCAAACCAGAACTATTTTTGCTTTAACAGCTGAGATTTAATGAACAATAGCAGCTAGAAATTCAATATCTAAAATATTCAGACCATTCAACTCTTGGTTTTAATCAAAACCATTGATAATTTAAAGGTTGCAACTGATGACATGCAAAATTGTGACAAGATATATAACATTGTGTTTGATAGAGCTGATTAAATGGATCTTAAAATGGCATAAATGATTCTGCATCGCTGCACAAGCCAACCATAATCTTTTTTTTTTATTATTCATAAATTATTAATTGTTTTCCAACTTAGACAGATTGTATTCTTATATAACATGGACATCCAACCACAGCATGTAGATCAACTGGTGTTCTTGCACAAAAACTTACATTTCAAAACGTTAGCTCATTCAAAAGTCAGTGACATCTCAGACTGTGGTGAAAGCAAGCTCTGCATATGCTAACAGAATCTTTAGTACTGGAAAATAATTATGATAAGCTAAGTTTTCTAATACTTTTCCATCCTCTCAAATACAGACGGTTTGCCATGTCCAAAAGACAGAATGTTATCAGAGCTATTTTGAAGTTGCCATATTTTGCCACACAGATTTTTAATAATAAACTAAAAGATAACATTTGACGACACCCATTTAATTATGAACACAAACCCAAATTATATAACTGATGCATTGAGGTGCATCAGGATTTAGAAATGCATTGAATTGTTGACATTATAATTGTAATTGAATCGAATCATAAGACTTGTGATGATTCACGCCTCTAGTGTTAGATCATGTTTTTTAAGACTGCAGAAGATTACTGAATTTATTTATTTTTCCTACATTTCCTGAAACTGGTAATCTACTTATCTTTAGAAAAAAATAAAATCAGTCAAAAAATTGTTAATTTAATATCCATTTTGATGCCCTCCAGTGCCTTGCATACATATTCATACCCATCGAACTGTTTCATTGAGTCGCCTCAACAGAAATCGTTGTAGAGCATTGTGTAATTGTGAAGTAAAAAAGAATTGATGCTCCAAAAATGTTTTCTTACTAAAAATCTGAAAAAGTGGGATGTGTATTTTTATCTGCCCAGTTTATTCCGATGCTCCTAAATGAAATTCAGTATCAGCCAATTATATCTATAAGTCATATGTTCAGTAAACAGAGTCCACCTGTGTAATCAATAAAGACGGGTCAGACGGAGACGTTTAAATCAATAACCCAACCTCCTACAATGAGTAATGCATAGTTGTGGCAGCATCATGCTGTGGGGATTCTTTTTTTTTTTAGCTATAACAGAGAAGCTGACTAGAGTTGATGGGGAAGTGAATGAGTTAATCACTGGTCAATGGTGGAAGAAAACCTTTTACTGGGAGCAAAATACTTTACTGGAGTAAAGATCTTACCTTCCAGCAGGACAGCAACCCTAAACGTGCAGCCAGCTGCAGTGGAATAACTTAGATCAAAGCATTTTCAAGTGTTTAAAATGGCCCAGTTAAAGGCGAGACATAAAAACAGTTAGTAATATGTGACAAATTTCAAGAACTGCTGTTTGCAGCTTTTCTACATCAATTCTTACTGAGCTTGAGCTGTTTCGACGAGAAGAATGGGCAGAATCTCCAGATGATACATACCCAAAAAGATTTCCAATTAACTGCAGCAGAGGGTGACACTTTTTTGGGTTGAGTCTGAAAATAAATGCATGCCACACTTTTTAGATTTTATTTTTAAAAATGTAGAAAGTCCTGCATTGTTTTTCGTCCACTTCACAGCTGTTCATTGAAGTTTGTGGTTTTAACAGGGTAAAATGACTTTTGATGTTAATTTTGTAAGGCATTGTGTTGATTCTGTTCTTTTTGTTAAATTTTTATCTTTTTTAAAGCATTTTTTAATCACCTATAATGTTGCTCTAATTTTAAATAATACGTTTTACTGATCTTCCTTTGCCTGCTGTTTCATTATGCTCTTTTTCTTCTGTCTGTCTGTAGTGAAATCTTTTATTTTTGTATCAGGGTCACCAGATATGTTTTTAAAACAAAAGATTTTTAAAACGATAAATAAAATGTAAATAGACTATATTCAGCTTAGAATTTGTTGATTTGTTACGATGCCTCGTGTAACACCAATAAATAGCTTCTGAGTAGAAATTGGTAAGTAATTAGCTTTTTGGGCAGCTTTTGTAAAAAAAAATGTCGTCTTCTGTCTCTAATAGCTGAAGGAGGTGTTCAGGAGGGAACTGGAGAAAGCGGAGATGGAGATCAAGAAAACCACAGCCATCATAGCTGAGTACAAACAGGTAACAGGACAACTTTATTATACTCAAATAATTGTAATTATGTAAAGTATGGGGTTTTTTATGCAATCATAAAACATTTTGTCATGTTTTAGCTCTATAAACATAAGGATTTGTGTATTCTAAATATACAACGTTTAGATTAGGAGTAGTGCCTCGTTTGATGCAGTTTTATTGTGTCATCTCTTGTGTAACACCACTTCCTCGCCTCGTTTCAGATCTGCTCCCAGCTGAGCACCAGGCTGGAAAAACAACAGGCGGCAACTAAAGAGGAGCTCGACATCGTCAGGGTGAGATTATACACGGCTAACGCACAGCCAGCTGCGGACGAAAGCTACGAGACATTTAAATTTCAGATAAAAGCCACAGTAGGTTGAGTCAGACGATGAGGATTTCTGTGCACCATCACACCAACAAAGAGCTCGATTGCAAAAATAATCCTGCACAAGCGTTTAGTACTCATCAAACATGCAGTGGGTGGCTTTGCAGGTGTGGCAGCAGACTTTTTTAATTTGATTCTTAATAGTTTAATGTGTTGCAATAGGGGATCGCATTGATACAAGGCGCTGCTACGTAGAAAATAAAAGATTAAGAGAGATCAAGTTCCTATTCCCTGTTGCTTTACAATAAACATTTCTCTTTGTGTTACAAGTTAAAGCTGGGGGTTTTTTCTGCAGCATGCATGCAAAACATCTTCACCTTTTCACTTCAGCCCCAAGAACAAGATGTGTGTTTGTGTCACTGTGCAGAACAAAGTGATGAGCTGCGAAAACTGCAGAGACCTTTTCAGCACGCTGGGCTCCCTGCAGGCTTCCTCGCCCGGCAGCGACAGGACGTCCAGCGAGCCTCTGGACGAGGAGAAGGACGGCCTGAAGGAGCAGCTCAGACAGCTGGAGCTGGAGCTGGCTCAGACCAAGCTCCAGCTGGTGGAGGCAAAGTGCCGAATCCAGGTGAGCAGAACCACGCTGGGTAAACTAATCATCTTGGGTAATTTTTTAGCTTTATTACATTTGGTAGATAAACAGACTGTACTGAAACGGCCCACTTTGTGTGCTTTCTTTGATCGTCATCACTGCTTTATCAAAAGCAAGCCTTAAACCAGTTATTTTTCACAACTTTGTAAGTACTCTAAAATGCTGTAGAGTATGTGCACCAAATTTAATCATGTCGTCTTCTAAGGTTAAATTCAGAAAAAAAAAATCCACTGTACATTCATCTTTAGAGGCCAATCTGTATGAATAGTTTGATTCCCAGCTACCCGGAGTGTGTAAAATCAGCTTTGCTTTAGTACCCAATAGGGATCGACCGATATGGATTTTTTAGTGTCAATGCCGATACCGACTTTTTTCATCAGCCTTAGCCGATTACCGATATGGGCTGCCGATTTTCTTAAGCCGATATTTGGACATTTGAAGACAAAAAATAATATGCCGCATTGCATATTGTTACCGCTTCAGGTTATATCACAATATAGATTTGAGGCCATATCGCCCAGCCCTACGTTTGACCTGTTAATTTCTTCTTTTAGATTTTATTTTTTTTGAAAGATGCCGGCCTCTTCCTGTCACAAAGAAAATAATTGGCCGAATGAAAACAATCCAAAATAAAAATCAACCAGGGGTGTGATTTTAATTGGGGATTTCTGTGTATGTTTGCTGGTTTCAGAGTGCACCATGAAGCGTGACGGACCAACAGCAGGGTTCTGGTTCTGTCCTCATCTTTGCTTTACCAACCTCTTTTCCCCTTTCCCGCTCTGCAGGAGCTCGAGCACCAGCGAGGAGTCCTGATGACTGAAATCCAAGCTGCTAAGAACTCGTGGTTTAGCAAGACTCTGGGATCCCTGAAGAGCTCGGCCTCCTCCTCCTCCGGCTCGACGTCCCAGACTCCGTCTTCTCCAAAGGACGGGCCTGCCTAGCTGGACCTCCTTCACCATGTCCCCCAATGTTCCCCTGCAGGATGCACACTAGCGACGCAAACGAAGGCGGAAGAAAAAAGTGAAGGAGAAATACAGTATTCCTTTTGTTTCAGCGGATGGGCAAATTGGAGCTTCCTAAATTTGTCGACTGCGAAAAGAAGAGGAGGACAGGAAGTGTGCTCCAAAAAAAGAGACTAAAGTGTCTGGAGATGTTCTGTGCTCTACAGCAACAGAGTCCGGTGAGACGGTGAAGCATCAAGATTAGCTTAAAGTTCATCTGTCAGTGTAAAAATCAGCATTTACGAGGGTCTTAAAGGTCAGTTAGCGCCATCTTGTGGATGGTTGTCAATAGTGCAGAGAAATAAAGGTCACTATTGGATTTTTCTAGTAGCTGAAACACAAACCTGCTCTCAGTTTTAAAAAATAGGACGTGATTTTAAACGATGGTGCTCCATCACAGTAGTTTTATACACCTACTGTTAAAAATATAACCGTGTACATCCACCCTCTTTAATACAGGAACGCCCAGCACTCTAAAGAAAGGAATACTGCCTACTGTAGTAAATTAAAGCATCACAGAAGTTGCCATTCTTTATAGTAATATAACGTATGCAATGTTGTCTTATAGATATGTATAACTAATTGTTGACTTTTTTTAATTTTAAATAATCTTGTACAGTTCTTTAAAGAAAAGACACAGAAAAGTTCTTATATTTCTTTTCTACTGTTTGGAAGTTGAATCTCATCTCTGTAGATGTTGATGTAATGTAAGCACAGTGTGTGAGGAGGGATTGGGTCAGGTCCAAACGCAGAGGAGCCAAACAGGGACGACCTGCAGGGAGTTTCTGTTCGCCGCACCCCGTGTTCAACCTGTTATCAGTTCCAGCTGAACAGCAGGTACACAAATTATATCTTTTCTGTTTTACAACTTTTATTAATTCAGGTTAATTCCTGTTTCATATTTAGCTCATAAAATGTGACAAGAGGCCAAATCTGTTTCAGAATGTAGGCACATATTGGGTTATGTGAAACAACATAGTCTTAAAAGTAAGCTGTCTGGGGACTGCTAGGTGTTGGCCCGTTTGGGTCTCTAACAGAATCTTGAGTAAAAATATATCACGCCATTTTTCACAAAACTATGAATCTAAAATCTAGAACGTGATCTTATCACTTTTATTTAAAACCGGAATGCAACGATTATTCCTGCTATTGCTAAATAAACTTGGATTATTACAGTTTTATTCTATAGCGTTCATAAATAGTTTTTTTTAGGCATGAAAATAGAATGCATTTGTTGTCATTTTGTTCTTTAAAGAGTTAATATTAGCTGGGTAATTAGTTAAGATGTTTGCAATGCTAGACGGTTTGCAGACAAACCAGTCGAGGCTTGGCAACTGTAGTTTCAAAGCAGCAATTCAGTAAGATTAAAGGGTGACGCTTTTCTGTTCCAGTTCAGTTTGTTTTTCAGCCAGCTAAATGGCAGTGCACAGCAACAGTTGGGGGAGCACAATGCTCTGAGCCGGACTGTAGCAACGTTATTCCCTCTAATCCGGTTCGTGGCTGGAAAAAACGTTTTACCTCATTTCATCGGATGGAAGACGTTTCTGGAAGTGAATGCTGAGTTTGGAAAGAACCGTTTAGAAACAGAAATTCAAACATTGATTTAGGAAAATTAACTATTTCTGTGTAAATAGAAAAAAAAAATACCTGGAAGATGGTGTGTACCTAACTATTGTAATCCTCTTGGAAAGTGGTGCTCAATAACTGACGCCATTCTCCTACGTCCAGAGAAAACTCTGGTCTCTCTAGTGATTTCTCCAGCCTCTCATTAAACCCATATGAATGCTATATCTGCTACTTTTTAAAACCCGTGTCACAGAAAACTAGCTTCTGTTAGAGAAAAACTGGATTTTTCCATTGTTTAAGATAGAAAGTTACCATTCTGACTCTAAACACTTGTGCGCAGACAGCACCCAGATTATCAAACATCTGTCTCACAATGAACAGTTTATTTCATGACTTTAAGAAGCAACTTGAGTATTGCTGACTCATTGCCAAACTCTGCTGAAGCCATCTGTATGATCGTGCCAATACCCCTGTTCCTATTTTTCTTTTTTGCCCTCAGTTTGTAGCCAATAAAAGCACAAAATCCTCCTATTTAAAGTACATTTATGATCTATAGCAGGTTTCAGATGGCGTCAAACACAAAAACTGAAAAATATGTAATATTCAAGGTTTATTCAGGACGATTCTTTTGCCAAAAATGTACACGTTGCTCGAGCGTTGATGCACTTTAGCTTCACGAACAGAGAAGCTGCTCTGCTTTATTCCCCTCTCCGGTTGACACTGAAGTCGGCCTTTGGACCCGTACCAATCCCGCCTGTACTTTATGCGTGTTTGTGTGTCTACTGTAACTCAAGCGTTGGAAGTCGAACCGTTTCTTCTTCTTCACTTTGCTGCCTTTTCTGTTGATGACTGAAGCGGCTGGCTGAAGAGGCAAAAAGCCATTGTGAGTATCTGAGAGCGTCAGCTGTGCCATAAGAGCCTCTCCACGGTCTTCCTCTGCGCTGCGGCCCATCTGCACCACCCTGACCGTAATTGTTGTATCGTTCTCAGCCAAATGACATCTTAATCCCGGGATTTATGTCACTTTTCCAGAACATTCCCTCTTCTCTGTTCTCGTTGGACTGTGAGTGGAAGTTGTTAAACCAGGTGAACTGCGGCCATGCCGGAGGGAGCTCCCGCCTGTTATGTGCACTAACCAAACGTGGATATTTTAAACACTATTTTAAGACGTTTGTTTTTATCCGATGACTGTTGCTGAGAAGAGATCGACTCATTCCCAATCTGATTCAGTTAGTATCAGAGACCCGGAAGCAGCGGAGGATTCCGATTAGAGATGGGTGGTGATGTGTAGTTTACAGTTTGTTGTTGAGATCTCAGTCCTGTTACAGATGCCTCTGAGGCTGATCTGACTTCCCTGTTTCCCTGTACAGAAATCGTTTCCGCTGCATTAATAAACTTCATTTTGTTCATGAAAACTCAGCCTCTTATTGAAACAACAGTTTGAACACAGAGCAAATTTGTCTTTTTTACAATTCTTTGATAATTCCTCAGTATTTGTCTTGTAAATGTTAAGTTCATCAAACATCAGATGTTGCTATGACCACCAGGAGTTTGATGCCACTTACCTCCTGGTATTTAGACCTGATAGCAGCCGGACCCCATGTTATGATCCCTCTCTGTGCTGGGTCCGTTTTTTATTTGAGGTCTAGTTCTGTCCAAATGCAATGTTCAAACAGTTATTCATGCTTTAATTACCTGTATGCATCTATCGGCTCTTAACCAGCACAAGCAGACATGCAGTGATACTGATCTGAGCACACACATCTATGTGAAGGAACAATAATTTGAAGCGTGTGCGTTTCAATCTCACACACGCCCGCTCAAAGGTGCTCTGACACAAGTTAAACTCTGATAAACTACTTGCTCCGCCTCTTCAGAAGTCTGAGTCTTGAGTTGCGTTTCTTCTGAGAACTGCAAGGAAATCAGCTCAGCTGTAACCAGCCTGTACAGCTCCAAATATCTTCATTGAGCTCTCCGCATACATAAGAGGTAAGACTACAACTCCCACATGCTTATATCCGTGCTCCACATTCACATTTATCGTCTTCCAGCTTAACCCACAAATTCAATCCACAAACATAGTTGTAGTATCAGACTTTTAGAGAAAGAAATGCTCTTATTTTATTTATTTGTAGGGCTGGGCATCGATTCAAATTTCAGGAATCGATCGGATTCTGTTTCTCAAGAGTGGGAATTGATTATCACGATCTGATTCAATCTGATCCAGTTCGACATAGATATGGGTCAGCGCTATTAAAACCATTTTTTTTAGCTGTTATATTAATTATATGCCTGTAATTGAATGACTTAACACTGAGTGAGGGACAATTTACCAGGAAAAAAAAACTATCAACACTTTTAGAACTAAGCCTTAAAACGCCTGTCTGGATTTTTTGTTTCTATTTAAACTGTGAAAAAGGGAACAATGTTAAATAATTTTATTTTAATTCGATTCTTAGAATTCTTCTTAGAATTTTTATAAGAATCGATTCAGGATCTTTTTTTTTTCCCCAACACAGCCCTACTTATGTTTATATGGTGGGTTATGAGCCAGCTATGAAAACGAAACTTATTACCATGTGTCACAAAAACAATTTGGTTGTACTTGTGAGGTTATATTTTAAATGCATACATATGCAGCTCAGTGAATTAGAAAATAAGTATATTTTCTGATTTGTTCCAAAGTGGCACTTATGTGTAAATTCTTATTTATTCTTATTAATTCTTAATCATATTTATATGCTTAACTAAATACTAGTCTTTATTATGTTCTCTCAATCCTTACATTAAGTGTTATATTTTTTGATTGTAGCCTAATTTTTTTTTTCTAATCTAAGCAAACACTATATTTGCAAGGAATACCCTGATTGAAAGAAAAAAATAATTGTTATTGGCTGGTGTGGTTCATCTACAGATACTCTTAAATTGTTAATCCAGACTAGCTGAGTGTGAGCACAGAATCGATATTGATCTATCATGTGTGAGATGTAAATGTTCACAACCAAAAATTATTTGTTTGATGGCTGCCTGCTCATGGCACAATTATTACACCATAACTACCAGTGTCATGTTTCAATTGAGTAACAAAAAGGGAGGGGCCGAGGAGCCAAACAGAGCCAGTGCAATACAGTGGGCCAGCCTCACTAGTTTCTTTGTCAAAAACTTTATCCTTCCATTCAGTTCACAATTGATATGCTTGAATATCACTCAGTAAGCATTGATTTAACCTCTTCATGGAGGATGTTGAAGATCATCTGCTGGACAGCCACTAAAACATTTCTGTAAAAATCACTGTTTTTTTCAAAATCACATTTTGACATTAGGACTCAAAAATAACAGAAAAGAAAACTTATATATATATATTAGTATATATATATATATATATATATTAGGGATGTTATGGATGTTCGATACTGGCTTTTCTACAGATTACCGATATAGCCTAACTCATAATTTCCGATACCGATATAAACCGATATGTGGGGACCCTCCCTCATAAAAAACAAAAACTACTAAACCCTTTTAGGTAACTACAATGAAATATCTTGTATCATGCATACTTGAGTTTTAAAAATTTAGAAAATGTAATAAGTACTAGAATTTTAGTTAGGCAATTGAAAAAGGTGCCATTTTTATTTTGTCTTCAAAAGTAGCCTGAATATTTTCTCACACAGAGAATAGTGACAAAGACCCCCCAATCAGGACAAATTTCTACTTTTAGAAAATGTAAACAACATTATACCTTTATAGCATTGATGTAAAGTGGAAACAACCGAAACGAGAATAAAAAATAAAAAAACAGCAAACATTTAAGCAGGGCCAATAATTAACCTACTTTGGGTATTACAATCTTAAAAATAAAGTGGGCTTAATCACTGCATTAATTTAGCTCTACATGTAACTGGCCAGTGGCCAAAATTTAATACAATCGAACAACAACATTGACTTAATTAGCCATCTTTCAAGTAACCAAATGTGCAAATTAAAACAGTGTCACAAAGAGGAAACGGTGAAAGATTAGAGCCCAGTAAACAAAATTCAGTTCTTTGTTAAAGTTATCTTAAATTAAAAGTTGTCTCAAACAAATAATATCTCAAAAACTAAACCTCAAATCTGTCATATTTTTACATTATGAGAGAGAAAACAAGTAGCTGAAGAGTTTGATATATAATATGTGTATGGTGTGCAAAACTCATCTTACTGAAAAAATAAAAACTGATACCGATAATTTCCGATATTACATTTTAATGACAATATCGGCTGATAATGACTTTAGGTCGATAATATCGAACATCCCTAATATATATGTATATGTATATATATATATATATATATATATATATATATATATATTTATTATTATGATATTACCATGTACTTGAAACGCTCCGAGAATGTTTAAAGAGCTATTACACAAAGCTTCTTCTTTTCACATATTATGAAGTGATGCCTGATTAGGTCTATAAATAAGTCAGACATATTTACCGTATTATTTCAGGTTTAATCAAACAAGATGGTGGTTTTAATCTGAACATTTATATCTTGTAAGATACCATTTCAACTTAAACATGTTTCAGCCAGTTGATTTATTTTATATTTATTTCATCGTTGTTTTTCAGACCAAAATTGAAACGCATTCTAAAAATTGAAAATGTCGACTCTGAACCCACTGCTCTCCAGGAGCCAGCAGAGAACCATCTGCTCTCAGCTGGGAAGTGTCAAACTGAAGCTGCTGTACAAGGCCACCGTCCACGGCTTTACTGGTGTTGCCTTCCACCAGCGATGTGACAACCAGGCACCCACTGTGTCTGTGGGCTATAATGCCTCTGGTTTTGTGTTCGGAGGCTACGCCAAACAACCTTTCAGTCAGTCTGGACAGTTCGTTCATGATGATCAGGCTTTTCTTTTTAGTTTTACTGGTGGAAAACTCCAAAAATACCCATGTACTAGTGCTCAACATGCACTCCAAATGCTAGGTAACTGTGGTCCTTGTTTTGGTAACGCACTTATTCTTGTCCAACAAAACAAACCAGTGACATACAGCCAACCAGGAGGTTTTTACAACTTCAATGCTGCCGAAATGCACGAAAATGACCTGAACCTTACTGAATGTGAAGTTTACCTGGTGGAGGGTGAGTCCTATGGAAAAAATATTTGTGAAATCTTAAAAAAAAAAAATCTAATACATTGTATGTGATCAGTTTGTTACTTGCAGCATATTACCAAACACCTCTCTCTTGGGTACAAAGTATTTTTACCAATCTGCTAATTTTATTAATAAATTGAATTTGAAACTCCAATTTACACGCTATCCACACTCTTTTGGACAAGTAATGTTTACAACACAAAAGCTATGGATTTTGAAATTCAATCTTTGAATATGTGTATCTTTAACAGAAACCACTGAATTTGAGAAGCCATGGAGGACTGTCATCTGGGAATCTGGGTAATTGCAAAAGTATTGATACTTCTTTAACCTTTTGTACGCTGTAAAATTATTATCTAAACAAAAAATTTCTTTTTTTATTTAATTACCAAACACTTAAGTATGACATACATACATATCCCCTTTTTGTTCTGTACCCCAAAATTCTAAGCGACCAAGAGCTTTCAGATGTAATTTAATTAGCATATAGAAACTGCATGTGTTTAGCTGATACCTTGTCCACATGTAGCCGGGTATCTCACAAACTGAGATATTTTTCTACAGTTTGGTCTGTCATCCACACGGGAGTGCAGATTTTTGGCTCAAAAAATTAATCTTTTTAAAAACTCTGGCCAAAGTGGAGATCTGCGTTTTCTCCGTTTTCAGTATCTGCTTGTGGACAGATGAAAACGGAGTTAAAAAAACAAACAAACAAAAAAACAGAGTTTTAAGAGCCATAACATCACTATCCGCGACAGAAAATGCTCATTTGTGCGACCGGTGTTTACACTCAGAAACAGCATTTATGCCCTCAGAGCTGTGTTGAAATCATCAATTGTCAAAGAGCGATTTGCTCGCTTGCTTTTACAAGCTCCACTTAAGAACCAATACTAGGACGTGTTTATCATTAATACAACATGCAAAGAAAGTTAAAATAGACTTGACACTTATGGCAGTAGATGCAGAAAAAGCTTTCGACCGACTTGAGAGAGCATTTCTATTTAAAGTATTGGAAGTTTACGGCTTTCTAGAAGAATTTATAGATATGATTAGAACAATTTATAAGTCACCAACGGCACAAGTATATACAAATGGAATTCTCTCAAATTCATTTCCATTAAATAGAGGCACGGCCCAGGGAGACCCCCTGTCACCATCATTATTTGCTTTAGCAATAGAGCCATTAGCCAAAAAAATAAGAGAGACGGATGAGATAAAAGGTATTAACACTGGAAAGTCTGAGTATAAACTAAGTCTATATGCAGACGATTTATTACTATACTTTATAGTACAAAATTAACATTAAAAAACGGAATTATTAGTGGTAGACAAAAGCATACACACTTTGGAAAACTGTGAACAATTTAAAATCCAAACACAGAATATTAAATATCTTGGTTGCTACATTAGGACAGATAAAACTCAACTCTATAAAGACAACTATATTCCACTAATAAAAGGGTTAAAAAAAGACATAGAGAAGTGGTTGAACCTAAAAATAAATATAATTGGTAGAATAAACCTATTTAAGATGAAATGGCTGCCAAAGTTTTTGTACATATTCGAAATTATCTCAATCACTCCACCAAAAGCTTTTTTAGAGAGGGTAACTCAATTATATCATCTTTTATTTGGTAAAATAAAGCTCATAGACTTGTTTTATCCACGGGAGGAGGGAGGTCTGAATCTACCTAACCTAGAATATTATCACCATGCAGCTCAAATGTTTTATATTGATCATATAATAAATAATTCAAACCAAAACTCATGGATAGAAATCGAAAACTATCAGTTAACCCCTAAAAATTACCCATCCACTATTTTCCGTAATTAAAAAGGTATTAGAGTAAACTTCATAATCAATAGTACATTAAATGCTTGGAAAAAAATAGAAGAGCATATAGGACATAAAATTAAAATTCCAATACATATACAA
Source organism: Apricaphanius iberus (assembly GCA_028564705.1). NCBI lineage: Eukaryota > Metazoa > Chordata > Actinopteri > Cyprinodontiformes > Aphaniidae > Apricaphanius > Apricaphanius iberus. The sequence continues at coordinate 1,371,865 of JAPXFQ010002705.1, read as the reverse complement.
ATATGGAACAACCCCTCTATAAAGATTCAAAATACAAAAATTAATTGGGGAACATGGAAGACATTAGGAATCCAAACATTAGCGGATATTATAACTCAAGGAGCAATATGTACATACAAGGAACTAAAAGAGAAATCTGGACTAAAAGAAACAGAAAAGTTCAGATATTTGCAAATGAAAAATTGGTTAAAGGAGAATTTAGACCTCAGTTACGGAATAGCTACAGAAACAGTGGAAATTTTGAAAAAGCAAAGAGATAAAAAGAGGAGAATAATAGGTGCTACATATGATACCTAATTAAAGCTAAAAGTAATGAAAAGTTATTAGAAAATATATATAATAAATGGAATATAGATTTAGATCTAAAAGATGCTGGGAAAAGGTGGAAGGAATGTTTATCTATTACAAATAAGGTCACTATAAATGAAAATTTACGATTAATCCAATTTAAAGTAATGACGCATATATATTACAGCAGAGATAAAATACAAAAATGTGATAGTAATTCTTCGGATAAATGTTTAAAATTTAGCACACAAAGAGACACCCTCATTCATGCGTTTTGGAACTGTAGAAAAATTCTACAGTTTGAATTGGTATTAACACCAGGGATATGCTTATTTCAAAATATTGAAAATATAAGATATCCAGTGGGGTGGCAAATTATTTTCTGTTCGCAAGTCTATAATTCAATTCAGTTTATTTATATAGCGCCGTTTCACAACAGATGTCATCTCAAGGCACTTTACAAGAAGAGTTATTACAATACAATGTTTAATTTAGAAATTAGAGAACCACAGAAGATTGCGTCGTGTAATTCTCAGCAATCCCCCACACTGAGCAAGCACGACGCGACAGTGGAAAGGAAAAACTCCCTTTTAACAGGAAGAAACCTCCGGCAGAACCAGGCTCAGCACAAGCGTTCATCTGCCGAGACCGTCTGTGGTTTGGAGAATACAGAACAGAGATACAGAACAGAGACACAGAAAGAGCAACAGAACTGATGCAGAAGTTTGTTGCAGGACGTGGAGAACTTTCCGTCACTGCAATGCCATCTTAGTCAGGGTCGTCAAGCAGGGCGGGTCAGGAGCACCTACTGTAGGAAGAGACTAAGAGAAAACAGGTTAGCGCTTGAATTGACAGCACATCATGCAGTTGGGGAGAAATAGGAGAGATAGTAGGAACAGACCCTAATAATGTCCTCCAACAGCCTAGCCTAAAGCAGCATAGATACTAACATAAACCTGTCTCCTAGCTACTAGGAGACCTAGCTACTAACACTCTACTTGGCTTACATTAATCTATCTCTACGTAGCTACTCTACCTCTCCATATCCCTTCCTAGCTTTTAACACTCTACCTAGCTACTAACATTGACCTATCTCTTCCTAGCTACCTGTCTAACCTGTCTCTAACTACCTATTAACATATCTCTAACTGTAAGCTTTGTCAAGAGGAAAGTTTTAAGCCTAGTTTTAAAGATATACAAATTGTCTGCTTCACAAACCAACCCTGGGAGCCTGTTCCATAGGAGGGGAGCCTGATAGCTGAAAGATCTGCCACCCGTTCTACTTTTAGAAATCCTAGGAACTACCAGTAAACCTGCAGTCTGAGAGCAAAGGGCCCTGTTAGGAACATATGGAACAATCAGGTCTCTTATGTATATAAAAAATTTATTCTGCAAAATTGGAAAAATAAAGAAGCACCATCCCTTGAAAACTGGAAAAGGTTGATGAAATATTATTTAAACATTGAAAGGACAATGTCACAGGACAGCCATACAGAAAAACAGTTTGATAAGGTTTGGACTAAAATGTATGAGGCTTTAGGGGGAGCAGGACCATGAGATCTACCAGCTATCAAGAAAAAAAAAAGAAAAAAAAGTATATGATGCATTTGATGACCAATGAATGTTTTGTAGGTATGTATGGGAGGGGGGTGGGGGTATGAAAGTGTGTGAGGGTATTTAGGAAGTATGATGGTGGTTGAAGAGTGGGAGGGAAGTTGGTAGGGTATAGTGGAAGAGGAGAGTAGGTGTGTGGCTGAGAATAGTGTGTAAATGAATGGGGGGAGGGGGGGGGGATACATAAAAAAGGACAAACTCATAATGCTATATGTTTTTAAGGAAGATTTAGCAATGTTATATGATTCAATTAATGACTTGCTAAAATGTCCAATGAGTTTGTACTGTAAAAATAATAATAAAAAATATTTTTAAAAAAGAGAGAAAAAAGAAAACAGAGTTTTAAGTGCCGTAACATCACTATCAGCGACAGAAAATGCTCATTTGTGCGACCGGTGTTTACACTCAGAAACAGCATTTATGCCCTCGGAGCTGTGTTGAAATCATCAATTGTCAAAGCGCGATTTGCTCGCTTGCTTTTACAAGCTCCACTGCTGCGTGCTGAAGTTACAGGACGGGAAAGTTACATTGAACGGATAGGATTTGGAAGAAATACTGCCCCCCATAGGTTTGCCACATCTATGAATGTGCTCAAAAACACATGTATCCGGTTTTGTGTGGATGGCCAAGTGTGGACATGGCCTAAAATGTCAGTATAAATCCAGCTGTTCTGGGATGAACTCAGTGGTTTGTTAGAAAACAGAGTTAACGGCTTCCTGAACCAAGGTACATTACTGACAGGCCAAGACAAGATATCTTTGAACACCATCTCCAGAAATGGGGAAACTAACATTCTCAGGGTGGGGATGTAGGATCTCCCTCCGTGCCTGAGACAGCATGTCACAACGCAGCGGTAGCAGCCATGACTCTTCGTGGAGAAACTGCGTTATCTCTGCAAGCCAGTGCTTTAATGCCCAGTGAGGTTCTTTGAGGATCATCAAGAGGCCCTCCCTCCAAACTAATCAGGAGCTGTCCAGCTATGAGTGAAGGCATTCACACCCAGGGGTGCGGCCTGATCATGCAGAGAGAAGAACAGGCCTCACACCACTTCTACATGAAGGTGACGGGCGCACCATAAACCCCCTGACGATTGATGGGGGTATCCAGGGGATCATCCTTCTCCTTAGACATCAGCCTGGTCAAGTTCAACTATCTTGTAAACCGATAGTTGCAGGTTTCAGAACCCACTCCATCTTGGTCGTTGTGTCCTTGGCAAGACACTTCACCCATTGCCTACTGGTGGTGGTCAGGGGGCCCGGTGGTGACAGTGTCCAGCAGCCTCGCCCCTGTCAGTGTGCCCCAGGGCAGCTGTGGCTACACTCTATTGCTATCATACAAGTATAGGCCATTCTGTAACTTTTTCCCATCGGAACATGAACGCACCACCACAGCCTCGGGCCATTAGATGCTGAGTTTGACTGCAGCACGTTTACACACATCCTTGCTTGCCCATTCTGGTTGAAGGCTGGTTTTGGAGAAGCAGCCTGACTTTCTGCTGCTGAAACTAGTCCGGAAGCCGTCATTGGGTCACCTCTGGACAGGTTAACCAGAAGGGCCAGACGGCCACAAAGTGCTTTGAGGGAAAACCGGCTGCAATGTAAGCACTCCTCCACAAACTCAAGGGCAGCTTTAGGATGTCTGAGACCGAGGCACATCACACACAGCTTGAGATTTTATTTCCACAGAAGCAGGTTAGCGGCTGTGTTTTTTTCCTCCGCTACATTAACTTGCGGATTCCGTAGTCAGCGGGGTGCTGTAGCTTGGTGGAGTAAATGCTGTGGCCTGGCGAGTATTACTAATAAGTGGAAGAAGTGTGTTAGCACCAGTGATATTTTTGCTACAAGGGAGAGGTTTTCAACTTGGCCGAAGCTTTCGCAAACTATCGTTGGTCCGAGTTCTGCTTTGCAGCAGTAAGCTGGAAAATGTTTCGCTAGGAGAGCTGAACCCAGAACCAAACAGCCTGCGACCGAGTTCTACCTGTGCCTAAGGTAGTTCTGTAAAGTTTTTAAACTGGGGAGTCAGGCTGAATATGTACATTTTTATAGGTTTATTCTTGAATCTACTCTTAGACGATTTAGTGCACTTAGATGAAACACAGTATGCATGGAAGTTATTTTATCATAAAGCCTGAAATTATTATGCATATTTTTTGGTTTCAACTTTTCTGTAATTTGTTTCTCTACAGGAAGAGAAATGAGCTAATTGAGAGTGTCAAAACCTACAAGCCCACAGTCAGTTCTGTTTCCCAGGCTCGAGTTTTGCTCATTGGACAGGTTGGAGCTGGAAAGTCCAGCTTTTTTAACTCCATCAACTCTGTGTTCAGAGGCCATGTTACCAGCCAGGCCATATCTGGTTGTTCTTCCACCAGCCTCACCACTCAGGTCTGAAGCTGCCTCTCAGTCATATAGTATTCACTCTGAGGAAAAAAATCCTTCCAATACAATTTTTTTGAAAATATAATTTCATGTTGTTGTTTTTTTGTTGTTTTTTTTTAGTTTCGGACCTACTCCCTAAAAGCTGGACGACAAGGCAAACCTCTGCCTATCATCCTGTGTGATACCATGGGACTGTAAGACAGCAAAGGGGCGGGGCTTGATGTTGAGGACATCAACAGCATCCTTAAAGGTCATATGCCGGATCATTACCAGGTACGATACTTGATTTCAGTTTCTGGAGCATACCCTGTGTGTTACATGGAGTACCTTTAAAGTATTTCTCATTTACATTGACACAGTTCAACCCCACTGCTCCTCTCCATTCGGAAGCTCATGGCTATTGCAAGTCTCCAGGTGTCAAAGACACGATCCACTGTGTGGCTTATGTTATTGATGCCTGCAAGGTCTCAATCATGCCCACAAACCTGGAGGAGAAGCTGGAAGTTATCCGCAGAAAAGTCAACCTGTTGGGTCAGTAGAACTTGTAACTGACTCATTTTTACTGATGTATTTGTTTAAATTCCAACTTGATACTTGAACATGGTTTACAGCATGTTGGAAATCTCATCATCCGTCTTATTGTAGGGATTCCTCAGCTGGTGCTGCTCACTAAAGTAGATGAAGCTTGTCCTTTGGTGAAAGAAGATCTGAGAAACATCTACAAGAGTGGATACATCAAGGACTTAGTGAGGATTCTTTTTAATTGTAGAGAAATAACTCACTGTCTTGGTTTTAAATCATTCTGAATCCCTGTTTGAACCTTTCTCTGTTCCAGATGCAGGAGGTCAGTGCCAGGGTGGGTGTACCGCTGTCTTGTGTTGTGCCAGTGAAGAACTACAGCGAGGAGTTGGAGCTGGACTTAAACGTGGACATCCTGCTGCTCAGCGCCGTCATCCAGATGCTTCGCTTCGTCGATAACTTCTTTGATGAGCTCAGTGACCGACTGAGCAGTGTTGAATGCAAAAATTAAGGATTTATATAAACACAACTCTGAGAAGCTCAAAAGATAGATCATGTTTATCAGCAAATCCAGGTGTGCCAGTATTCATTTATTAATATGTAACTCTATAGCAAAACTGTGATTCTATTATGCATTATGCAGTTATGAAGTTACTATTCCGTGGACGGAATGCCTTCTGTAACTGCAGAGTTGGAGAATAAATCCGTTTTGTAGCCATCATAATTTCTGTAACACAACACAATACTTTTGTGGATGAAAGCCTTACGTCCACGAAAGGAAAAGGCCACCAGTCAATTTGGTCCCCGAACCGATGTGCTCTCACAATGCAATGGACACAATGCAAACCAATTTGTGTATTCCGTGGACAAACGGCGTTATGATGTAACATGGTTTCGTATTGAATATATGTATTTCGTGACACAAAAGTCATTTTGTCCATGAAATATTGCATGTTACATTCGACGCCCCATAGAAATGTTCTTCGGATGATAGAAGGCTGACCTTGTTATTGCCTTTATGTGACCCTGGAAGTTGCTGGAATTTAAATTTTATATTAAAGTTTTCCTCTATTGTGGATTAACTCCAAATCCATCAATTAGCTCTGTTCACAGTTTGAGGATCCAGCGTTCCTCAGCAGGGTCGAAATAGTGGTATTTCTGTCCCAGGAGACAAGGAGAAAAGACACAACAACAACAGATCTGTTTGTTATAAGACGCACCTGCAGGTCGGGCCCACGAATGTGGGCCCTGGCTAACAGGGCTCATCTCTTTTATTGAACACAAAGAAACAAGAATCACATGCCACATGCCACCCCCATCTCCATCGTGGACTCCTTCCGTTTCCTGGGCACCACCATCACCCAGGACCTCAAGTGGGAGCCAACCATCAGCTCCCTCATCAAGAAGGCCCAGCAGAGGATGTACTTCCTGCGGCAGCTGAGGAAACTCAAGGTGCCGACCGAGATGCTGGTGCAGTTCTACACGGCCATCATCGAGTCCATCCTCACCTCCTCCATCACGTGTGGTTCCCCGGCGCCGCAGACCGGGACAAACACCGACTGCAGCGCATCGTGCGTGCTGCTGAGAAGGTGATTGGCTGCAGGCTCCCATCCCTCCGGGACCTGTTCTCCTCCAGGACCCGGAGGCGTGTGGGTCGGATCACAGCTGACTCTTCTCACCCTGGACACCGACTATTCTCCCTCCTCCCCTCAGGCAGGAGGCTACGGTCCATCCAGACCCACACCTCCCGCCACCTGAACAGTTTCTTCCCCTCCGCCATCAGACTCATGAACAATAACAAGACCCATAGTTCAGTTAAAGACCCATGTAGGATAGAACCATCTGCACTACGTAACTTTATTTTACTGCACTGTGTGGTCTGACACACTTAATCTGCTGCTGTCATTCACCTGCACATCTGTGAATGGAACCCTGCTGCTGTTCTTATGTTAAAAGGATGTTTATCTCTTCATAGTTCTTTTATATACATACAGATTATAATATTTATAAAGACTTTAGCCTTATGGCTCATTCTTTTTATTTTTTTTTATTTTATTTTATTTTTACTTATGTTAAATGTTTTATGTGCACAACTGTACCGGAAAAAATTCCTAGTTTGTGAACTTGTTCTCAAACAATGGCAATAAAACCGATTCTGATTCTGATTCTGATTCTGATGCCATGGCCACCCCCAGTACATAAACATTCATTGTGTGCCAAAGTATCCCCGAGTCTGGTTCTCCACCAAAATGATTTACAGACGCTCGCTTTTATAGGGGTCCTGACGTAAACTTTCTTTCTTCCTGTTTAAACACAGTATGCTGCAATTTTTCAGTTACTGTTCTAAACAAAGCTTGGTATTTATGACTGTTGTAAACGCCTGGTACAAATGTAAGATTTTAAGGTTTTTTACTTCAAAGTTCAGGTCTGAGTCCATTCTTACACCTAGATTACGGGCCTGATGAGTAGTTTTAAGTTGTATTAGCTGAGGCTGTGTGCAGACTCTTGATCATTCATCCTTAGGTCCAAAAATAATTACTTCAGTTTTGTTTGTTTAGCTGGAGAAAGTTGTGGGACATCCAGTCGTTGATTTGTTCAATGCAATTCATTTAATATCTGGATAGAATCAAAGTCACCAGGTGACAATGTAATGTATAGCTGAGTGTCGTCTGCATAGTTATGGTACCTAATCTTACTGGCTGCTATAATCTTGGTTAGTGGGAGCATATAAATATTGAACAGTAGGGGTCCCAGGATGGAGCCCTGGGGGACCCCACGTGATTTCGTTTTTTTCTGATGAGAAATATTCGATGGACACAAAATCTTCCTATTGTTGAGGTAAGACTCACACCATTGAAGTGCTGTACCAGTGAGTCTGACCCAGCTCTCCAGTCATTCCAGTAATATTTTATGATCAACAGTGTCAAACGCAGCACTGAGGTCCAACAGAACCAGAACTGTGGTTCTGCCACAGTCTGTTTTTATTTGGAAGTCATTGAAAACTTTCACGAGGGCAGTCTCAGTGCTGTGATGAGCACGGAAACCAGACTGAAAATTATCTAAAGAGTCATTGATAGTCAGCTTTTTCAATAATCTTACTGATATATATATATGACTAACACGTTTTACACTTATCCAACACATTCAACGTAGGCTTACTAGCGTTAGCAAAACCATATAAACGGAATTCAAACACTTACCTCTGTAATTGAAAATGATTTTTTTTTCCAGAAGAACTTATATCCCTTCCTCAGTTTCAACATTTTTACCAGGGAGTGTTCATTAACACCCCGAACCACATCCTCGTAGGTAACTTCAGGGAGGTTTTGGAGAGACTTGCTCCAACAATATTTGTCACTCTGCCATTGTAAATAGCTAACCGGAAGTGTTGGAGCCCCACTCAGGGACGTTCTTTCTGTCTTCAACTGTTGGGTGACATAGGCCTATTGGTTCAAAAGGCTTCACATCACCATCAGTACAAATTAATGCTGCTCATACAAATTTGACACCATCTAGACATATTACACATCAAAACATAGGAAATGTTGTTGGGATTCAGGAAATGCAACCATTATTAATGTGACATTTACAGATTTCCCTCAAATGGCCCCAAAGCCATGTTAAAATTATGCTCGTTTTTACAAAATCACTTTGCCGAAACAGATTGAGGTACACACATAAAACAAAAAAGTATTAATCACCAAAGCCTCCTGATACCAAAAGCGAAATACTGATTTTGATAGCCCCTATATTTTAGAACTTTACAGCCATATGGATTTAATTATTTAGACTGGACCATTAGGATCACTTTTTTTGCAATCCATCAATAAGTTGTGCAATGGAATGTTTTGGTGACCTCATTGAAATACATTGTACCATTTCCTGCTTGAGCTTATTAGTGTGGAGAGTTCTTTTTTTCTCATTGTTAACCAACCTGTTAGTGTTTGCCTACATGCTGTTGGTGTTATTTAAGATAACACTAGCATTTAAGATGGCATTAGCACATTAGCTCATTTAAGCTAACACCTCATTTTGGTTATATTTTAACATACTGAATGGATTGAGTTGTTTTTAACATTGTATGAGTCCATGAGCTTACCATATGATTCTGAGTTTAATCAGTAGATGCAATGATTCATTTGAATGTCCATTCACAGTCACTCCCCCGAGCTCTTGTTCCTGTCTAATTGCTTGCGCGAGAGGCTCTATAAAGAGAGCAAGTAGAGTAGGCAGCATCCTTGCCTTGTCCATCTTTGTAGTCTAATTTTGTCTGTCAAACTTTCATTAATTTTTATTCTAGCAGTAGGCTCTTGATAGAGCATCTTTATGCACTGTGTTGATTTATTGTTGAACCCTATTCGTTCCAGTAAAAGTACAGAAATTCCCAGTTGACACAGTTGAAAGCTTTTTCAGCATCTATACTTACTAGTAATGTGCTTTCTTTGTCTTTTGTTGCTTGATCTATAACATGTAATGTTCTCCTGATGTTGCCGTGGGTCTGGCGTCCTCTAATAAATCCTGTTTGATTTTTCTCTACTTTTTCTCCTACAAAGATTTCAGTCTTTTAGCAATAATTGTTGTAAATATTTTGTAATCCACATTCAATATTGAAATTGGTCTGGTTTTGGTATAACTGTAATTATTACTTCAGCCCAGGATGGAAGCATTTTATTATTATGAAGCTTCCAATTAAAGGAGGCCAGCATTAGTGGAAATAAGTTTTCCCCCAAACATCTTATACTACTCTGCTGGGTATCCGTCACTTCCCGGTGATTTATTTTTCAATTTATTTACCGCATCTTTCACTTCCTCTATTGTAATGTCAGCTGTTAATCCACCATTTTGTATGGTTCCAATGGAAGGCAAATCAAGCAAATCCAGAAATACTTTAATTTCATCTTCATCTGCTGATATAGGTTGTGTGTGTATAGTATTTTGATAGTACCTCTGAAAGATTTTTCCAATTCCTTTGGGAGTAGATATTATTTCATCCGTGTTAGGGTGCCTGATTTAGTGTACATTACTAGTTGCTTGCTGTTTAAGCATACATTTTGACAACATTTTAGCGGCCTTTGAGCCTGCTTCGTAATAGCTCTGTTTCAAAAAATTTTTCTTCTTTTCAATTTCATCTGTTATTACATAATTTATTTTTGCTCTCATTTCCTTAATTTCTTGGTATATTTTTGGGTAACTTGTGTTTTGGTGCTCATGTTCCAATTGCCTTAACTTTTTAACTTATGGGACTCCGATTTAATCCTTTTTACATATGTTGTCTCAGCTATCAGCTTTCCCCTGATGACTGCTTTCATGGCATCCCATAGTATTGTTGGATCCACTGCCGCATTGTAGTTTTCTTGTATATATCTTCTTATTTCTGCTTTTACCTTCTTCTTTCTTTGATCGTTGTTAAGTATTCCCAGATTTAGTCTCCATATTGTGTGCCGCTTTCTATCAGTTATATTTATAATTAGATGCAGAGGGTTATGATCTGACAAGTATGCTACTCCTATTCTACGTTCTCTTACCCTGTGCTTGTCTTCTTGATTCATAAAGAAATAACCGATCTTTGAATTAACTTTGTGTGTTGCTGACTGATGTGTGAAATCCTTCTCTAGGGGGTGTAGACTCCTCCATACATCTACCATCCCCATCTCTTCCAAAAATGTATTTATATATCTTGTCAAATGAGTTTTATTCTTTTTTAGGCTAGTTGTATCTAATTTGTAATTTCTGATAACATTCAAATCCCCTCCACAAATTAAGATACCCTTTGCTTCTGTTGTTATGATATCGAATAAGCATATATTTTTTTAAAGTTGTCACTTTCTGAGGGTGCATAGATATTTATTAATGTTACTGGTTCATTCTCTAATCTGCCCATTACTGCAACGTATCTCCCCTCTTTATCCTTGCACTCCTTAAAAAAAAAATTGGACTGTATTTGATATTAATATTGCCACTCCCCTTCTACATCCTTCTTTGAATAACCTGTAATAAAGGTTATTATAACCATATCTTTTGAGTTCATTATGTTCTGATTGAGTTTGGTGAGTCTCGGAGAAAAATAATAAGTGCCTTTTCTTTTTTAATATTTGTCATTACCTTTTGTCTTTTGAGTGGATTATTCAGGCCATTTATATTCAGCAACAACATCTTAATATTATTTGACTCCATATTCGGCAATTTGTTTTTGGTACACTCCCCCACATCCCTGAACTAAACATCTCCACATAAACCAAAACAGACTTCTAACAGCTGGGTGGATACTCACTATCCCCTGAAATCCCGTTGGTAGGTGGAGGGGAGATCCTCATCTCTAAGAGGGCCCCTCTCTAGCCGCTCTGGATTTAAAATGCCTAGATGAGTCCAACTCAAGGAAGATAGTGATAAAAAAAAATAGACCGCCCCCCATCGGTTTAGAGTCTTATAAATGTTGAAGTCTTGAAGAAGCTGATTTGAGGTGTGGCCGCCTGCTAATGCTCATGTTTTCCTGAGAAACACCTGAAGCCTCTCTCTGGCACGGTGTGCTGTTTCTCTTCCTTGATCTTTCCCCTGGACACGCTGCCAGCCTGCGACGGCTCGCCTCCTTCCCTCTGCCGCTGGTGTGCCGTCATCGCCTGGTGGGTCGACTCTGTATTCCTTCTCTTTCATATCCAGTGAGGCTACACGTTTTTACGTGTGTTTGGAAGTGGATACCATTCTCCTTCAGCACTTTTTTAATGCTGTTGTACAATTTCTTTTTCTGGTGTTGGGTCTAAACCATGAATATGAATTCAAAAGAGCTCTACAAACAGAACCCAGCTTTCCAATATCTCGGCAACACATCCCCTCCCTCTCGGTCACTCCATTCTAACCAATGGGAGAACCGTCCGTCCTTCTCCCATTTGAACCAGCTTAGCACTGGAGGGTCTGTAGCGCTGGTTGGCTGGAATGCCAATCCATCAAGACTGCCGCCGCTACCCGCGGCCTGATTGGAGACCGATACAGGGAAAGGGGGGCGAAGCACCCACACCCAGCATAAAGGTGCTGGGAAACCATCTCTCTTCCGTTCACATCTCGCTTCCATGAGCGGTGGTTTTGCTCTAAGACTACAAAGAAGAGACTCCATCCTCAATACGGGTTCTGACCCCTTCCCTTGTGCAAACAACTCTCCCATCTTTGAGGCTGGCCTTCAAAGTTTTTACTTTTTTCGTTTATTCTTTTTTTTCCTCTCTTCCGCATGGCGGATGAGTTGGGTGTTCCGCTTTTCCTTTTGTGTTTTTCCATCGCAATCAGTCGTATCTTTTTTTCTTCTACACTTGTAAGACTGTTCTCATTTATTTTTATTTACCAACCTGGGTGGAATGATTTAGAAAGTTCTCTTTGTGATTTCATGCATGCATGATTCTGAACTTGAAGAGTGTCTATGTCATTTGAGCGCTCCGTGTTGGAGTTTCTGTGCTGTGTTTGTGTTTTTATTTACGGGTAAACTGTGAGCTTTATTGTTGTGTAAGTTTCATGTCTGTGGTACTTTTCGTCCTTTAGTAACAAACAAAGTTATCTGATTGTTGGAAATCCCTTTTGTTCTATTTCATGTCTTTAATAATGAGTGTTTAGCGACATAGATGTTCTGTAACACAAACACACGGGTGCCGCTCAGGGTCACGTTGCGCCGAAGGTTGACTTTAGTCTCTTTTCCTCCCATATTTCCAAACCAGAGTCTTTTTTTAGCAGAAAGCCATTTCACTGCTAAAGTCCACGTGGTCTTTTGTTAAAGAAAAGCTGAGAGGTACCCCCTCCCTTAGGCATAAAACCATAAATCCCCACCACTTTGTGCAAGCTGTGTGTTCACGTCCGTACACCGCCTCCACGCTTGCACGCGAGGGGCTGTGTACGAGCGTCAGTAGGAGGTGCCCCGTGATGTGCCTAAGTGCTAATGTTAGCAATGTTTGTATTTATCTGCTGCATGTTGTCGGAGTTGCGTCTAGAAGAGTCCTCTATCAACTCCAACATCCTCCTCTTGATAATCTTCTTTGACTAGAGATAAGATCTGTTTCTAGCCCAGAGGCTAGCAGTGTCCCGATTAAATGTTTTAAAGAATAATTAAACTACTAATTTACAATTATTAGTTAATATTCTTACCCTAACTTCATCAATTATTTTTAATTGTCAATTACCCAACACTTGACAACTTCGGCAGGATAATCATGATCAAAGTAGATTTCCTTGTTTCCCATTTGTAATTTGGTCTTCCATGCTTTCTTTAGGATCATCTCTTTTGTCTCGAACTTGAGAAGATTAACAATGACCAACCTGGGAGGAGCAGTCGCATTAGGTTTTGGTGCAAGAGCCCGGTCTGCTCGTTGGATGTGGAGCTCTGCATCTTCTGGTAGTTGTAGCTTTGTTTTTAGGAGTTGTTCCACATACTTGCTAGTTAAGCTTTCTTCCGTGTCTTCTGGGAGACCAAAGATTCAGATGTTCTTTCTTCTCGATCTCCCTTCAAGATCAATTACTGTTTCCTCTATCTGGTTTGCCTGGTCCACCATAAATTCGCCCGCATCTGTCTTTCATTCCTCCAATTCTGTAATGCGCCGTGCGCCTCGGCCAGGCTAGCCTTCTGCGTTTGTAGCTCGTTCATGTTCTCCGTATCTTGTCGAAGAGTTGTCATTTCATCTTTGATTTCTTTTTTCAGTTCGTCTTTTATGAGGATTAGTTCGTGTCGTAGTTCTTGTTTGAGGTCTTTTATGTCTTTGCTAATTGAAGCCAAGACCTACGCGGAGTGTCTCGTGGTGGTCCTGTGCCTCCATCTTCTCCGCTGTGTCGCCTTCGAGTTCGCTAGCCTCATTTTCAGAGATTCTTTCAGGTGGCTTTTCAGCTTTGTCTTGCTTCTGGTTAGCTGTCTTACTTCTTCGTTTTGGTCCCCCACCCATATCATCCGTTTTGTTTTTCGAGTTGGGTATTTAAGGCGGGTTTGTAATAACCGACTAGGGGAGAGCTTAATTAAGCCACTGCCCTGTACACAATCTTCCCGGCTAGAAATAGCATATTTACTTTATATCAAAACAAGTGCCTTATTTGAGGGTAGGAACAAACTTGCAGCTTGTGCATCACCACTTTAATTTCAGTGATAAAGCTGCTAATTTGTTTGATACACCAGTAGCTGCTGCCATCCCCTAAGCGCCAGTGGGAGTAAATCATTTGATTATTTTTCTACGTAACACAATTTTGCAAACATTTATTTTTTGGCTTATTCTGCTTCTCTTTTTTTTACAATTCAGCCAGTACCCTGCAGTTGTTTTAAAATTCTTCAGCATTTTCAGCAAAACAAATTCAGCCTACAGCATTCACACTTCATTTTCGCGGGAAATGCAATTTTTCTAGTTAAAATATTTTTCGCCAGTTCAACTGCCCGATCCGCTGTTCAACAGTGGAGTCCGTGGCTGTGACTGCAGCTGTGAATCACTTCAAGCCTGGCCGCATGTGAAGCCGCATTACACAGCGTTTCACTGACAGGAGTGTCATTGCGTTTTGTGTCGATGTGTTCACGTGTCGGCTGCGTCACACGTAACTGCAACAACAATAATTGCGGACTACATGATTGTGTTCGTGCTCCAGAAGCTACTAAGCCTACTAGCTTTATTACAGCAAAAGCTCTTGCTTCTATGCAACTGTGGTGTGCAACAAGCGATAATGGACAACACCATATGCCACATGCTCTTAGATCCACCGCGGAACACAACCAGGAGCGCAACCAGGAGAAAATTTGGGATAAGACCAGGTAGAACTAGCAGTTGGTGGGACAACTTTGTCAATGGCGTTGTTGTGGAAGATGAATGGAGGGAGAATTTCCGCATGTCCAAAGCATCTCTCGTCGCCCTTAGCGAGGAACTCAGTCCGTATATTGAAGGGCAAACACCAAACATGAGGGCTCCCATTACTACACTCAAAAGGGTTGTGTTAACTCTGCATTATTTGAGCGACGAGGGACGGCTAAGGAAGACTGCTAACGCCTTCGGCGTGTCACGACAGGCTGTGTCTGTTGTTATTAGGCAAACATGCAAAGCGATCACTTTCCACCTGGGTCCAAAGTACATAAAGTTGCCTTTTACGGAGTCCGAGGCCGAGGATCTGGTTTTGCGTTTCCATCGTGCTCATGGCATGCCACAGTGTTTGGGAGCGGTCGACGGTACACACGTAGAAATCAAGCAGCCGTCTACCAACTCGATGGACTACATCAACAGGAAAGGCAAACATTCTCTCAATGTACAGGCGGTCTGTGATTATAAGTACAGATTTATGGATGTTGTAATAAAGTGGCCTAGGAGTGTACACAATGCCAGGGTTTTTGCTAATTCAAAGCTCAACCTGTACTTGAAGACTGGCCAGATCCCTCTTCTGAAAAAAACAGATTGTGGACAACGAGGAGGACAAACCACTTTATCTTCTTGGTGACCCAGCCTACCCTCTGCTGCCTTATTTGATGAAGGAATATGCAAATGGTGGCTCTACATCTCAAGAATAGTACTTTGGGCTAAGTTTGTGTAGGGCACGGATGGTCATTGAGTGTGCTTGTGGTCGCCTCAAAGCCAGATTTGCTGCACTGAAAAGGCCTATGGACATCAACTTGCAGGACCTGCCCTTTGTACATTTACGCCTGTTTTGTTCTTCACAATTTTTGTGAAAACTGTAAGGAGACTGTGGCTGAACACAGTGTTTTAACAACAATCCGACCGCCATTTTGAAACTTCACTACAGCGACTGGATGTGTTTAGTGTTTGCTGAAGAACAATGACAACGTTAAAAACCAACGCTGTGATTCAAACGGAGTTTCAGCATTTCTGAGCTTGTTGGCTGAAGAGAAGATTCAGTGTGAGGTGGATGGAGCTGCTCGCTGTGAGAGGGTCATCAAGGAGGAGTCAGAGCTGATCGCGGTTCAGAGCCGATGGCTCTCACCTGAAGGCTGAAGCAGAGAAACGGAGAACGCCAAAGTCCTGAACTCGCTGTCTCGTACTCTCGGTAAGAAGCAAATATCATGCCGCTTGTATATTTTATTCAAAATATTAACATATTCAGCTGCTTATTATCTTCAGTATGACAGTTTTTTTTATTATCAGTTATCCAAGTAAGTTCTGATTCCGTTTTTTGTAAATATGAATGACCTAAAGTTTTCTGCAGCACAGTGAGACATATTTGTTTCTATTCTTTAATTTGAATTCTTAGTGTATGTTTGAAAACGCACTGTAAGCATACTAATTAAAAAAAGATCTGTTGCAGCGGGATCAACACCTTCTTCTGATGGAGCAGAAGCAGGAAACTGGCTTATGGAGGGTGGAGATGACACAATGCTTTCAATCTGTCTTCAATCTAACCTTCTTGGGATGCTGCAGACTAAACCATGACCCACAGACATGTGCAGCTGGACTTTTGTTTCTGAACTTTTTATATACCTGTCCACTAAAAATGTCAAAGCTATACGCTTGTATTTTCATTTGCAGTTTCATTACACGCTGGTTGGTGGAATAATTTACAATATTATGTCTGGCATCATGGTTCAGCAACATTTTAAAAATCTGACAGCAACAGCTCTGGCTGTTAAAAGTAGAAACGTCTTGCGCTGCTAAATAAGTACATTGCATACATTTGAAAGCTGCTGAAAAGCCTACTCAAAGATGGGATACGTAGTGGTGCTGATTTAAAAAAAAAATCTAAAAACATTTTCCAAGCACACAGCTTTAATACAAAACATACAGTTGTGGTTTGTAATTCATACAATTTGTAGCATGTATATGGCAACTGCTTTCTTTAAGGGGACACGGAGGCGAAAAGCCGTGTCGCTCCAGCGCTGGACGTAGTTTGCTGCACATGTAGATGAATTTGTTCCCACATCCTGAAGTTCTGTAGCCACTGAGCTTCGGTTAAACACAGAAGAACATCTCATCACTGCAAGGCCCAGTTAAACGACCAAACCGACAGTCGGCTGTGATGACTTCACAGAGCAGTCATCTGAAACACGCACATACAGAATACTTATTAATAAAGGCAACTTGTTAACATAGGTTTTTACGCTGTATTTTAATGAATAAATAAATACACAGAGCGTATTTATACCCTACCACACCAGGGTAGTATTTGCATCGGCTTACCCACACAAGATGCCGGGTCCTGTCTGTAGCTTAATTCTCCTGCAGAGCTTTTCACACTACTTTGTACTACTTCACCGTGTTTTTCCTTGCAGTGTGCAGCTTTCCAGGGGTCTTTATTCTTCGATGAGAGAGGCTTTCTCTTCGACGTGGGACTACAGAAAGCCGCAAAAAGCTCACAATCGCTAGTGAGGTCGCCATTGTTCTTCTTTTTCTCAGAGCCTTTGTTTACTTCCCGCTACGTACTCTGGGGCCGTCCACCAAATGACGGACCCTGCTCACTTCAGACGGTTTTTGCAACTGTGAAACAACACTTGAGTCAAGCCGCGTTACCGATGGTAACGGTTTGGTACAGCGCGGTAAAAGGTACTAGTGGAGAGACGCCTTTAGACACTGCAACTTAAAACAAATCATAGCCATGTGACATAATACAAAGTAAAAGACAGTACCATTACATGTTTTTATTTACCTCTATTAATGACGAGAAATATGCTGTTCTAGCTTGTCAAAGGGCATTTTTATAAAGTAGACTAGTAGACTAATTTTCCAGTTTAAAAAGGAATCATTTAAGTGTGTAGAGCGCCATTTTCTTTCCAGTTTCCTAGTATTCTGCTTTAAAGTACGCAATTCTGCACTAAACTGGGGAGCAAACTTATTATGGTCACAGCTGACTGATTACCTTCTTTTTTAAGGGAGCTAACTGTCTAGTAACAAAGTGAGGAAGTAATACTTTGAACCAGACCATCAATTTCTGAAGGGTTAGTGTTGGAATTACTGCCATCCACTGGTATTCTGAGACACATAGGGAAGCAAGAATGGAACAAATTGTTTAAAACTTGTTACAGCACTGTCTGATAAAGTTCTACTGTAATTATATTTTCTTTCAGATTTGGGAACGTTGGGTAAAGTAAATTTAAAGGTTATCAAAAAATGGTCAGATAGGACTGGGTTATGTGGGAGGACTGTTACTTTCTCATTCTCGCCCAGTACTTCTAGGAATCTGAAAATTGATAATTAGAATGAGTTGACTCATTTATAATTACAAAATCCTCCAGCTGCAACCAGGTTTCTGTTAGGCAAAATGGATCAAATTTATTATCACATATCAAGTCATTTACTGATAGTCTTTGAGGAAAGGGATCTTATGTTTAATAGACCATATCTAATTACCCTATTTTCTTGTTTTGTCAAAGTCGTATTTATTTTAATGAAATTTTCATAGTTTGCTTTTTGTCAGGTTAACTTTTAGTCTATTTGATTTTGGCTGTGGACGAGACACTGTCTCAATGGAGTATTGAGTGGGTCACAGTACAGAAGCTGCAGAGAGGTGGGTTAAACTACAACTCTGCTTACTGGTCTGGACCCTGGTTTGTCTGTAGTTTAAAGGACTAATAAATCTGTCCAGATTCCCAGAAAGAAGAGCTGCTCCATCCAAAGTGGGATGGATGCCGTCTCTCCGGATCAGACCAGGTTTTCCCAAAAAGTTGTCCAATTATCAATGTAGCCCACGTTGTTTGCTTGACACCACTGAGAAAACCATCGATGAAATGACAGCATGGGGCTAAACATGTCATCACTGGTCCGATCGGGCAGGGGACCAGAAAAGATCACACAGTCCGACATCTTTTTAGCAAACTTACACACGAAAGCAACACTAAATTTAGTGACCTCCGATTGGCGTAACCGGGTGTCATTACTGCCAGCGTGTATAACAATCTTACTGTACTTACGGCTATCTTTAGCCAGCAGTTTTAAGTGGGATTTTATTTCACCTGTTCTGGCTCCTGCAATACATTTGACTATGGTCGATGGCGTCTCTAATGCCACGTTTCGGAATATGGAACTGCCAATTACCAAAGTCTGTTTCTCGCACCGTCACTGAGTGGGGAAAATCTTTTAGAAACGCAAACAGATTGGTGGTGCCCTTTGGGCCGGGAACTATGTTTTCTACTTACCATCACCCAGTCGGCCTGAGATCCCAGCTGCGTGGGTTCTGTTGGAGGACCGCAATGTGGTCCTATCCTTGTTGGCTCCGCGCTGGCTAACGGGCCTCGACTATTTACTGGTTTTTCAACAGTGTAGAGCCTGAAACCATTGCCTCCAAAGCTACGGAAATGCTACATTTATTACACTTACCATTATCACTAAAGGAAGTGTGGGAGTAACTAAACATCTGACACAGAGAACATGAGAGAGGAGCCACAGTGGGAGGGAGCGCGCTAGACGAAGGAGAATTAGCCATAGTTGCTACGTAACTAAGCTAACGAGCAAGCGAGATCTTAGCAAACCATGAACAACCGTGTGAAACACAAAGGGTTCCCAAAACGTAAAGTACACCAACTGGAAAAAGTGTAGTAGTGTGCTTTTGTGTTAAAATAACTGAGATAGACCTCAATACAGAGAACAATAGATAAATCGAAGAGAATCTGAGCACCAAACACCAAGGAGCTCCAAGCAATTCAGCAGTGACCACAGGAAGTGACGCAGCAAATGTCGGAATACTCACAGCGTCCACCAAAAAAAAAGAATGGAGGTTAAATTCAGGGGAAGCCAGGGGAATACTTTGACATCATATGACAATATATGATTTCAGCTTCCTACTTCCAAAATAAATCAGGATTTTTCAATTGGATTAATTCAAATGATGGTTCTCTTGAATCACAATACAAGGAGCAATGAAATATAAAATGGAAATCATCCTCAACCATATTACAGTCATAAAATTCACATAAACATGAGCAAGGGAGTAGGTTTGATTTTGAGATTGGTGGGGACACAAAAGTGCTCCAATGCAGCACTCTTGAAAGTTGAAGTTTTTTGCATTAGCAATCATAATTTCACATTATGCAGATTTTATAGGTTAAAGTAACTAATGAAGGACAAGAAGGCAAATTCGAAAGGTTCTATTCTTTACTCTTTAGTGCTTGTCCAGAATATCCTCCTGATTACTGCCACTCTCCCTGCTGCTTTCTCCAGGTGGATCAGATTCCTTATGAATCAACCATAACATAAATTTGGCAACTGTATAGCAACTACTGCAAACACATACACACTAGTATTACAGTGTGAGACCTCTTAGACATAAGGCTGTGATTTTAAAGCCATGCGGGGGAATCATTGTTATTCAGATCATCATCATCATACTAACATTTTTTAAACTAACGAACTGTTTTATTCTAATGTATAAACTGTTTTATCCTGTAAAGCCGTTTGTGTTTCTGTTTGCATGAAAAGCTCTTTATAAATACATTTGATCTGTCACAGTGCTGAATCTCATGACTAAGACATCCAGCATTATTTAACCTCCCCTGTGAATTTCCAGACTCTTTTTCAGCTTCTCCTTCTCTTCTACCTCCTCCAGCCTCTATATTTCATCTAGTCCAAGCTCTCCTTCTCTACCTCTTCCAGCCTCTCTCCCTTTCTCTGCCCCTTGCTTCTTGTCATCTCCCTCCTCGGGTCTCTCCTCCTCCATCTCCTCCAGCATCTCTGCTGTCTATCACCTTACAAAATATGTTGATGCATGATAAACAGACTAGGGATAGAATGATCATAGAGTGTGATGCTAAAGTTATTGCCCGAGGGAAAAAAAGCCCTTTACTTTCAAACTATTATTATGTGTAATTTATTCCCCCCAAAATATGGATACATTAAATCACACGATCACATGAGGTTTCATTGTATTTACACCATACATTTTATTTATGATTTTAAACAGTTTTTCTTTTCTACACAAATGCATGAAAATAAGAAAAAAATGAGAATAACAACAGAAATAATGTTTAAAAAGTGTGTCTCTTTGGTATATTCTATTTTAATATTTTAATATAATCCTAATTTTAAGTAACGTACGCTTTGACTCGTAAAGAAGTCTCTTATATCGAGTTTTCTTTTCTTGGACATCCTTCAAATCCTACACAGCACAAACACACACACACACACACACAGATATTAAAACATGTCACACACACACAGACACACACACGCACACACACACACACACACACACAAACGAAGTATAAATGACACCAGTAAAATCCATCCAGCTGACATGACCCAGACAGAACAGATGCAAAACGTGTTGACAGCTTACACTCGCGGATGCTTCTAATTTGCCCCAACTAGCAGTTGTAGCTTGATGTTGTTAAACAGCTGATGTTCGATAAGGTGAATCTACCGCTGGGTTTGAGAGCAGATTGAATGACAGCGGGGATGGCCAATCACATGTAAGTTAGCGAGAACCCGACAGCCAATTAGGAAGCGATATTTAGGTTAGTGGCGGGATTTCTAGCAGAGGCCGACATTTAACCCTTTGTGTGCCATGATCATTTACTAAACATACGGACAGCGGTTCTATTGATAGTGATGAAACAGTAGCAGCTGAATATTGGTAGGGACGTGTCCCTACCGTCCCTATCCAATTCTACGCCCTAGAACATGAGTACTAAGGTGTTCCTTTAAATCGCCCCATTTCCACTGCCAAAGGCAAGGTGCCTGCTTTAAACAGGTCAGCCTTCTATCACCTAAAGAACATTTATAGAATAAAAGGACTAATTTTGCAATGTAACCTTGAAAAACGTATCTATGCTTTTATCTTTAGTCTGCTTGATTACTGCAACAGCATCTTCACAGGTCTACCTAAAAAGTCAATCAGACAGCTGCAGTTGATCCAGAACATGTCCTCTCTAGAACCAGGAAAGGTAGAGTAGCCCACCAAGCACAGGTCTCTGACCAGTCGGCCTGATCTATCTCCCGGACCCCAACCCCCGATGGTTGAATGAACAGGGGTGTGGGAAGACCCCCAGAATCTCTCCTCCTGCTCGAATGTGGTGTTGTACCGTGTTGTTCTAATGTGCACTTAAAACAGAGGGGTGGGGCATGGGAATGCTGATAGGTACCCCCATCTCCCACCCCGGGCCCTCAGTGTCTACATACAGTTAAGCAGTGAACACCGGCACCAGAGGCGAGGCTCTTAGAAGGGCTCCCCCTCTGGAACCGAGGTGTGCCCACTGCTTGGTCCCTACATGTGTGTCTCATCTAAATGTTATAAGTGAAAGTGTGTAAGTTGTACAGTATGTAAGGTTAGTTCATACTACTGGATCTGTTTTGTTAAGGGGGGGGTGGTATTATACTTCTTCCAGGCTTTTATAAATATTAATCACTATGAAGCTACGTTTTACATTGCAACAATAAATTCAAACAACTCTGACGCTACGTTTTACATTGCAACCATAAAAGCAAAAAAATATAAACCTATGTTTTGTATTAAAACTATAAAAGCACAAAAATATGAAGCTATGTTTTGTATTGCAAGCATAACAGCACAGAAATATACGTTTTGAAATCGGAGTTAGTAATGCTAAGCCACAGATCTTACCTGCACAAGTTCTGATGGAGTAGCCTCTTCTTTTGGGCCATTATCTGCTTATTAATCCACTATCAAAAAGGCTTTTCCTGAGAAAGCAGTTCTCTGTGAAGTGATTTGCGCAAAGATAGCACATATTTTTCGTCCTAGGATTGTTTCCAAAGATGAAGTCCAAACTCTTAGGCCCTGTCCACACGTAGCCTGGTATCTCACAAAACGGACATGTTTTTCTACGGTTTGGCCTTTTATCCACATGTAACTGGAGGTTTTCATTACCAAAAACAAATATTTTTAAAAACTCCGGCCAAAGTGGAGATTTGCGTTTTCTCCGTTTTCAGTATCTACCTGTGGACGGTTGAAAACTGAGTTTTAAGAGCCGTAACGTCACTATCCGAGACAAAAAATGCTCCAACACCACATGTGCGACCTGTGTTTACCATCAACTATTGTTAAAACGCATCTTGTGTGTTTGTTTTTATAAGCTCTATCGCTGCTGCATGCTGAAGATAGAGGATAGAAAGTTTCCCTGAGCGGATATGATTGGGGAGAACTACTGCCCCATACAGGTTTGCCACATCTATGAATCTGCTGAGAAACTCATCGATCCGGTTATGTGTGGATGGAGATTTTTTTTTCAAGGAGCAGAGGAGAATCTTCGTTTAAAAAAAAAAAAACGGCTAGGTGTGGACATGGCCTTACAGTTTTACAGTTCGCCTAAGCTAACTGTAGCAGCGTCGCAAAGGAGAGCTGCAGACGCAGCGGCTCGACTGCTGAGTAAGCTACGTCAGGTAGGGGGAGGAGATGGGTGATAGGTGGAACCAGGCGCCCCCAATACCTACCAGCAGAGACTCAAAAATAATTCAAAAATAAGTGGATGTCTCAAAGCAACACATTAGACATGTTTTTAATGAGGTAATAACATGTTATCAGAATGTTACACGTCAAAAAGTCCAATTTGCATAATACCCCCCCTTTAATGATGTTGTGTTCTATTGGTTGTGTTTGACTATTTTGTTTTTCCCACTAATCTGCTGTCCAACATAGGTGGAGGATGGATGTTTTCTTGTGTTCTTTGTTAACCTCCTATCTTGTATTGTTGGTTCACCATCCTACCTGTCCTGTTTCTCTTCTTCATCTGCTTTCTTTCTTTCTTCCTTTTTGTTAACTCAATTTTGTGTCCACAACTTCAAGAAATTAAACCCACAGTAATCATTAATGAAGATACTCTTCATATATATCAAGTGGAGTAATAGCAAAGCTGTAATGCTCTGCTTGAGAAAGTGAAATCTGTTGGGCTTGTTCTTGGTACTCAGACACCAATTCTGAGTAGCAAGCTGCCAGACAGGACACGTAAAAAAAAAGTCCTGATACCAGTTCTCCATAGCTAAGAAAATTGACTTGAAAACGCTTTTACTAGTTTAGAAATGGCTGAATGGTTTAGCACCAAAATATATTACAGAAAGTTTGATCAACCTTCCAGACCACTCGTTTCTTGGTTCATGTCTAGCCTACTCTGCATCCCAGAATCAGAACCAAAAATTGAGAAGTATAATTTATATGTTTATGATCCTCTCATCTGCAACAAACTTCCATAGAGGCTGAAACGCTGAGTTCCCTTTAAATTAAGTCTAAAGACTGAACAACTGAAACGTTAATTCTAGTCTAGATCAGTTTTCATTTTCATTAGCTGTGTTTTGTCACTACAATGTCAATTTTTGTTCTCTTATTGTGTTGTGTTTTTATTATGTAAGGGAATTTTAATTGATATGTTGCTGAAATGTGCGTTAGGAGTTTGGGTGCGTGTCTGTTTGCTTCCTGCTTTCTTGAACGTTGTACCAGAGGCCCTGTCTGAGCTGTGGAGCTCCATCAAGTCTTGGGGTGGCGCCTGCCTGCTGTACAGGTGGTGCCTGTTGGCCTCATCACTGGAGAGGTAAATCTGGAGCTGTCAGCCAGACCTCCTTTGCCGTACTGTTAATGCCATTTTGGTATTACCTCAAGTCTTCTGTGTTTCTACTGAGTTTTTAACGTTTTCTCCTGTGATTCCACTACTTACTTCTCTGTTCTGTTCAAAGTTACATTTCGTCAATTCACAACCCATTCCTCTGCACATCAAAGAACAGAACCTTTTTCATAAAGTTAATGATCCAAAAGGATCATTAAGGATTTTAAACGGTCCAAGAGCCTATCAGAATGGTAAATCATTCACAATATGTCATCTCCATATATTCCAATTCAACCCCTACCAATTATGCCCCTATTTGATGCAAAACTATCCCATGGCAAATTAAATATGTGCACTATGGTTTATCAAGTAATTCTCAATGACCCAGCAGTTGATCCAGACTTATCCAGCACAAATATTCACCATAATGCAAGAAAGAAGTTCATCCTGAACAAGCTTGCTGGAGCAGGAGAGACTCATTAATACAGGGCCACTTTAAGGCTTAGACCATTTAATGTATTTTATGTCTAATGATTCAGTCAAGAACCAGGAACTTGCATTATAAAATAAAAGATACTTAACATGAAATTGAAGGTTTATTAAAAGCAAAGGGCAGTTACAGGAAAAATCATCCAACAACTTCCATTAGATACAAAAATTAAACCAACTCCCCTTAAGGGTAGCCAAAAACCCAAAATTAAACCAAAAATCAGGACTGAATGAAACCCATAAAATTAGTGTTCTAAGCTTTTATAACAGTAGATTCTCATTTTTAACATCTAGGGATCACTGAGTCTCTGAGAAGATGATACCCTGGTCCACTGCACACCCTTTATGGAGTTCCTGCAGTACATAACACCAAATTTCAAGACGTTCAAGATCAAGCTGGAAAGGGTTGCAACATATAACTCTATTCATAAATATGAAAACACAGAGGGGACAGATAGGTTCATTATGATAGGTTGAATCAACCTATCATGATGAAGGGTGTTACGGCTTATACGTGTTATCCGCTTCCTCCGTTAAGGTCAGTGTTCTTGATTAAACAACAGTAAAGAGACTGGGTAAAATAGAATTTAAAGTTGAGTTTCAAGTGCTGATCAAAAGGCAAATTTTTGCTTCCTCAGAACCTGGTTACCTGAGATCCCTGATAAAACAATGATCTCAAGGACCGGTATGGGAAACTATCTTTGGTTAAGGGGTCTCTGCTGTTGGTTTTTCTACTCTTCCAATTCTCACAACCTTGCCTTCAAAGCTCCTTAATTTTCCAAGTACTATTACCCCTAAAGGAGGCAAATGAGAAACTAAATATCTAACAGAGAGAGCAGGAAAGAGGATGAGATTCATACAGAGAAAGAAGAAATAGCTGTAGAAATGCCGAAGCTAAAGCTAAGCTAAAGACCCCTTTAACATACAAAGAAAAAACGTACTAAGTTTTTTTAAAACGTAAAGTGCTGAAAGAGCAAATAGGTGTTATCCATGCATATGTGTTAAAACAGAAAGGTTTCTTTACAGAAAAATTTTATCACATCAGGGAAAAAAAATCTAACACTAATTAGATCCAAAGTGCAACAGTCTTAACCTGTAATGGACAAATACATTTTAGCTACATTGAACGTGTAAGACGATGTAGCTGTTTGAAATAAATTCTTGAGTGTTGGACATTTTGATAAGGCTGAGCTATCTTTCTAGCCCCTGAAAGATTATACAGATCCTTAATCTCTGCCTTCAACGCTGCTCAGTCGGTCACTGAGCTCATCAAAGAAATTATCAACGAAGCGAAGCATCTGGATGATGGCGCTGAGCAGCAGGATGTCCACGTTTAAGTCCAGCTCCAACTCCCCGCTGTAGTTCTTCACTGGAACAACACAGGACAGCGGTACACCCACCCTGGCACTGACCTCCTGCATCTGGATCAGAGAAAAGTTCAAACAGGGATTCAGAATGATTCAAAACCAAGACTGTCTGTTGTTTCTCTACAATTAAAAAAAAATCCTCACTAAGTCCTTGATGTATCCACTCTTGTAGATGTTTGTCACATCTTCTTTCACCAAAGGACACGCTTCATCTACTTTAGTGAGCAGCACCAGCTGAGGAATCCCTACAAACAAGACGGATGATGAGATTTCCAACATGCTGTAAACCATGTTCAAGTATCAAGCTGGAATGTAAACAAATACATCAGTAAATTATACAAGTTTTACTGACCCAACAGGTTAACCTTTCTGCGGATAACTTCCAGCTTCTCCTCCAGCTTTGTAGGCATAATGGAGACCTTGCAGGCATCAATAACATAAGCCACACAGTGGATCTTGTCTTTGACACCAGGTGACTTGCAATAGCCATGAGCTTCAGAGTGAAGAGGAGCAGCGGGGTTGAACTGTCAACAGAAATTTAGAGTATTTTGAATTTACTTCAGGTGACAGACAAGTTATGGTTCACAAACTAAACATCGCACCTGGTAACGATCTGGCATATGTCCTTTAAGGATGCTGCAGATGTCATCGACATCAAGCCCCGCCCCTTTCCTGTCCTCCAGTCCCATGGTGTCACACAGGATGATTGGCAGAGGCTTCCCTTCTCGTCCATCTTTCACAGAGTAGGTTCGAAACTGTAAAAGGGTAAATATTGGATTTATAATACCCTCAATTGGATTTTTTTTGTTGAAAAACTTAAAAACCATGAATGAGAAGTAGGTTCAGACCTGAGTGGTGAGGCTGGTGGAAGAACAACCAGATATGGCCTGGGTGGTAACATGGCCTCTGAATACAGAGTTGATGGAGTTGAAGAAGCTGGACTTTCCAGCTCCGACCTGTCCGATGAGTAAAACACGAGCCTGGGACACAGAACTGACTGTGGGCTTGTAGGTTTTGATGCTATCCATCAGCTCTGTCCTCTTTCTGCAGATAATAATCAAATTACCAAGAAGCTGCAGGCACCAGGTGGTTCAGTAGCAGAAAATGTGCACTTGCACTATATACAGAGGCTACGATCCTCAATGCAGCTGTCCCTTGTTTAAATTCCTAGCCCAGAGACATTTATTGTATGACTTCCAATTTCTGTCAGGCTACTAATAAAGGCCACTAGTACAAAAACGTAGCTGATAGTGGGGCTGCACAATTAATCGGATTTTGATCATGATCGATCGATCATGATCAAAATCACCGATTTTGGTGGCCAAAATTAAATGAATTTGATCGTCAACGATATTTACATTCAAAATGCGACCTCTACTGCGTGCCTCTATCACACACCGCCTCAACCAATAGTCTGCCAACCACCAGGGGGCAAACGCATGGCTAAAGCTTTATTAAGCTGCCCAAATAAAAACCACGCATATGCCACTCAGCACTCACAATGGCTACATCCGAATACGTCAACTAGGTAGCAGGGGAGAAGGAGTAAGCAAGTGATGTATTAGATCCGAATCTCCAGTATGGATCTGACGAGTAAACATTAAGTTCCCGGATGTGTACTACCGCCACAGTAAGCAGCGGGTGGATGCAACGCTATCCCACAATGCAGTGGAAGCCCCGAAATCGTAGAAGAATTACCTAGCTAAAAATGGCTCAAGACAAACTGTCAAACATTGACACCGCCGCAACTTCTGCGTATAAATGTAGGCCTACATGTGGCGAAGTTACTGATTATAACTGTAATGATAATCAGCTGTAATTGTTTTTGCAGCTGATTAAACATTTAAGTTATACCAGACAAAATAACCGCTAGAGGATGGCAGGACCACAGCTGAAAGTAACATAAACATCCGGGTCAACGGACACGCAAAATGATGGAGCAATACGTCTGATTTCATACGTACTACTCGCTTAATTAGTACATCAACGGACGAGTATTTGCTATGCAGCATGTAGTACATACTAAGGATTCGGATGCAGCGAATGTCTTAGGCCTGTTCTGTATAAGCTGTAATCGTTTCCGTTAAGTTGCACTTTGAGATTGCACTCTGAAATAACTTATTTAGTTTGTACTTAGAAAAGTCTTGGAGTTTGTTTTCAGTTTCAGCTTGTTTTTTTATCATCTATTCTAATCTAAAGTTTCATTTTTCACTAAAAAATTTCAATATTGTTTATAATTTGTGCAATAAAAATAGATATTTTACAAGACTGGATGAATAATCGTGATTAATAATCATTACAATTTTGATCAAATTAATGGTGCAGCCCTAGCTGATATTAGTAAATCTGTTGGAAAGTGATTTTAAGAAGCATTGTTCAAACTTCATGTTATTCAGCTCATGATGCTGTAACAAACCCTTGAAGTCAGAGTAGCTGGCTTTATACTGAGACTAAATCAAAAACTTTAGGTCTTTATTTACATATGTGGAAAAATTGCTGGCACCCCTAGAAAGGACTGTTTGACCCTGGAGACATGTAAAACGAACGTTGTGTCCTCTAATGAGCATCACAGGTGTTTTCAAACTTTTAGTCACGGTAACTATTTAAGGTGACAACTAGTCACTGTGCTGTTTGGGGACATGGTGTTTACTACACTGAACATGGACCAAGGAAAGCAAAGGAGAGAGTTGTTTCAGGGGATTAGAAAGGAAATTGTAGTCAAGGTCCTAAAGGTAAAGCCTATGAGACCATCTCAACCTCCTAAGGTGTTGCTGCAGGAGGAAAATTCATGACAAACCGAAGAGACAGATAATACAAACTGTGCATATCTCCAGTAATCACCGGGCAAAAGGTGGGGTAAACCCTGGATGGGTCTGCAGGTTTTATTTATTTATATATATATATATATATTACATTATATATATATATATATATACATTTTTCAAGGGGTTTATTTTGAGAAAATTGTTTATTATTACGTTTGACATAAGTTATTTCAGTGATTATTGTGGGTTTCTTCTCAATGTAATTGACAGTGGTACAAAGTTTTATGTTTTTCCCTCATTTAAAAGCTAAAAGTAAAAATAAAGAGGTGGTTCCTTTAGTAGATGATTATAAAAAGTATGAGTTTTCTTTTCCAAAAGATCAGATAACAATTGTGGCTTTAAACTAGTTTTATTTAGCTTGACTGAAGGCAAAAATTGTTTGGATTGTAAAGGTTGTAGACCCACCAGATAACTATAGCTATCAGAAACCCGGGGATCGTGTTTTGGGGAGTTTGGGTGTTCGCCTTGTAATCGGAAGGTTGCCGGTTCGAGCCCTGGCTCTGATGGTCCCAGTCGTTGTTCTTGGGCAAGACACTTCACCCGTTGCCTACTGGTGGTGGTCAGAGGGCCCGGTGGCGCCCGTTTCCGGCAGCCTCACCTCTGTCAGTGCGCCCCAGGGCAGCTGTGGCTACAACGTAGCTTGCGATCATCAGTGTGTGTGTGAATGACTGAATGTAGTGTAAAGGGCTTTGGGGTCCGTAGGGACTGAGTAAAGCGCTATACAAATGCAGGCCATTTACCATTTAATTCAAAGGCATGTAACACTTTTTTTTGGTACTTAAAGGCATATGATTTCATTATAAAACACTTTTTTTAAACAGCAAAAAATGCTCTTCATATACCAGAGGCAACCTATAAGTTAAGAGTTCTTAAACCTGACTGTCTGATTTTCATTCTTTCTACAGCGAGAAACCCTGTGAAAACCTCATCCAGTCTACTTCCACGGTCCGTCCAAAATAAGAGGCTTGTAAGCAAAGTTTCCGTGTTCCAGCACCTCCCCCGCTGCGTGTCCCCTTTGTGTGCACGCAACGCTCATTCTAGCCTGTAAACAGGAAGTGAGCTCGCGCTACCTTACCAACAGATAAATGAATTGCGCCAGCTGCAGTAGCTGACGTGTTTGTTCGTTGAAGAATTTAGTTCGAAGTTAGTGCAGATTAGCTTCCCAAAATGAATCGAAAACGCAAAGCTGTTGTGGAAATAGCAAAGAGAAAGAATAAAGCCAATGAAGAGCGTTCCAAAAGCCGAATCTGCATCAGAGCTGCTGCATTTACAAGGTGGCGTCAACTCAAGAAAGCTAAGGGCTTGCTTGCCGATGTATTGGTTGCTGATTTTCTCCTGGACAGATAAGATCACGTTATATTTTGTGACTTCGGTTGAAATGGCTTGTGTCCTGTGAGTTGTTGACTGTGGTGGAGACCCAACGAGACAATGCTGGCTGTGCGTGCCTATGTTATTGAGGTGTGGTTTAGCGGGAGAGAATGAAGCAAGGGGTGGGACTTTTTACTTAGCAACAACACCCTGTTGAGGACCGCTCCCACAATTGTATACGCTGCCTTTAAACATCAACACATTCCCCGAACACAGTCTTCCATCACCTACATTTCCAGTTTAAAAAATGCGGCACTCCCTTGCTTTTGAAACTGGGAGCCAAAAGTCACACTCATCGACTTCTGGTCCATAGGTCACCAACTGTCAAAAAATATGAAATGGAGTCAATGGAACCATTACCTCAGAGCGAATATTAATGCCTTATTCAAATTCAAGTGCAGTATACAGTTTTAACCTGAGGTAGACGCCACAATGACTCAATAGTTTTACAGAAAGAGAAAAGTTGGGTTTTTTTTACAACCTTGACCTTACTTTATATTAGGTTAATTTACTCACCCAGTCAAGTTTGGAGCTACTTGGAGCCCTTTGGCATAAGTTTTTATCCAGTTATGATCAGCGTATATTCATATACCGGAGTGGTGGGGGAGGAGTGTTGCCTTTTATAAGGCATTATCTGCCTCAAAACTACTTTATTTAACCAATGTTCTGTTAATAAACGTTAGCAGGACTTCCCTCCAGGTTCAGAATGTCTCGGAAGTGCTTATTATTTTGGTTGATTTAGAAGCAAAAATATAACTAAACTATTGGGAGATTACAGTGACGTCATTGCCATAGTCGATATCAGTTGTCTGAGCACAACTTTTCACTCTGTGCTCTATAGCGGTGGGCTAGACGGAACGTGCTACTGCAGACATCAACATGATTTGTTTGTGTGTTTCCAAATTGCACTACCCGAATGACCAATTGGACTAAGTTCACCTTCTACAGGCTACCTTTCTGCAACCTATGCAGACTACAACTGCAATGTGAGATGACTGTGACGTCATTGAAATCCCAGGTTAGTGTAAATTAGAATCTGTTACATTAAAAGCCTTTAATCAGTGGCATGGCCTAAATTTTTGAGGAAGCCAAGTGACACACAACACAACCTCTAAGCTGTGTGTTTTATGGGTTGGGGGCAGAAAATCACACATTAAAATGTATATGTTGCCATTTCATGTAGTTGGATGAACTATTAGAGCGCCCAGCTTCATTTTACCGGGACTTGCACTCTATTTGAGATACTGTTCACTGCTCCTTATTGTTTATATAATAATATTAAATAATAATAAAAAACAAAAATAATAATAATACATGTCAATGAACATTCTACATCAACACAACAACACAACCAGTGGCTATGAACAGCACACCTGACGTATATTCAGACAACCTGGCCCGTCACGGCCGTTGTCCGTCGTGGTGCTCATTTTCTCCACATAAACTTAGTAAACAGCAATTTCAGTGGACTCGTGCTGCTTAATCAAAGAACGCAAGACACAAGAACTATAATCACATAAAAAATAACACATTGATATATATATATATATATATATATATATATATAACGCATCTTAAGTGTCACTACGCACAAGGGAAAAAGCGTTTTGCTCACCCTATTTGAAGAGGAAGGCCATTCTCCTGTCTTTCATAGTGGCAAAGTGATCAATGGGATTGTTCAGGGAGCAGGAATCTTTGTCAAAAAGGAGACAAGGACAGCAAAACAGCCGTTGAAGATTGGCGCTACCAGCTAGCCACTGGTTACAGACGTAATTCTCCTCATTGAAAGTCCGAAACCCTTTCTTTCTCTCAGTACGGAGTGCTAGTTTTGGCATCGGCCTGCCATCTAATTTAATTTGGAGTTGCTGCTGTAGAGGCAGTTTAGTAAAAGTATTTTTTACTAAGTACTCTAAATCTCCACCCTCCGTAATTACGATCACAGACTGTATATATAAATTAAGAAACCCTCGTTGACGTCACCCATAGGTTTCTGAACATATCGATATAATACTACCAAAATGGGTTGGGTCAATACGGCCTAATTATGGTGTTATTTCCATTACCATCGGTGGAAGGTGAGGACATAGATGGGCTCATCTGAACAACACATCCAGCAAAAAGCAGTCACTAAAAGTCATCATGAAAACTCAGATCCTCTCAGAAAAATAAAAGGCTTTTGACTCACCTCACATCTCAGACATCCATTGATTCATGCCTCCAGCTGTGTTCCTCACACCAGTACTGATCTAACCAGCAATCATCCAGGCTGTCTAGAGCAATGGCCGCTGGCTGCTCTGCTTTGTGACTGCATACCATGGAGGCCGCCATTGCTCCTCGATTGCTGTAGTACCTCCATTTGGCCGCTAGGCCCCCATTGAAAAGCATTGGAATTTAGACACGTTAAAAACAACTTTAATGCCTGGTGCCCAATTTTTAAAAACTTTCTATGGCTACATATTTTTCCAGGCACCAGGCTGGTTTTCGTAAGATAATTTTTTGAAATCTTGCATAATTAATGAGGGGCCGGACTTTGATTGACAGGCTGTTTCATTGGACTTTAAAGATAGTAACACTACATTTTAATAATTATTTCAAGTTACTAGTTCTTACCTTTTGAGGTTTGAGAAATAGGAGAACCATCGGAGGAGCGCAGATACGGCAGCAGTCAGGCATGGGGCTATTATCTTTTAGCTTAGCTAGCCAAGTTTAGCATCAGAGCTAAAGATGCGGGAGCAGAATGGGCGCGATTACGACCAAACTACACGCCCATACACGCCCCGCGATGGCAGAGTCTACAGTGAAGATCCCGCCCCATGCCCATTTTAGGAACATGCTTCGTCAGAGCTGGGGAGGAGGACTCTGTGAATCCGCCATCAATTCCCCCATGAAAGTGTATCATTCTGGTAAACGGGGAGGACTGAGGAGGCGCTGTCTATTCTTTTTTACAGTCTATGGTCTAGAGTCCAACTCTGTAGTCTTCCAGCCTGGTCTTGCCGTCTCCCGCTCGAGTCTCCCGCTATTGATGCCGCGACGTCCAGGGGTTCTGCCGACTTTGCTGCTCTCCTGCTACCCGACCGGTTGCCTGATCCAACTTGCGTGTAGAAAGAGATAAAAGCTCCTATCGGAACAGCATTCCTCTCAGCCACCTGACAGAAACCCCCACAGCTGGTAAGGCATCAGCTGGTATGAAGCCTCCCCCCAAAGCATAAACTTCTTGGACGGTCTGTTACTGTAATCAACACCACAGCAAGCCGTCTTTGTCCAATAATTGCAGATTAACATCCAAAACCGAAGAGGCAACTGATAGTGGAGTTCAGAAACACCAAATGTCTTTACGTTAGTCCCAGGCTGTGAAGAGCTTCCCCGCAAGCAGAGGGGGACAGCAGACTACGGAGTAAGCTATTCGCTACAGTTAGCCACCAGCGTTAGCCTAGACGGACCTGTCAATCAAATGGACACACCCCTAATTATTTATAATTTCAAGATTAAATTACAAATAAACGGAGGAGTTAGAAAAAAATTCAACCCCCTCAGAGTTGTCATGATGGTAAACCTGAACAACCCAATATGTTTTTTTGAACCAGGCTGTAAACATGTTTATTTTTGCTATAAAGTTGGCCTTTTTAACAAGGGATTCAATGGGAATTTGCTCCCCTTTTTTGGAGCCAGCCCCCAGCGGATGAGGGCTGAACTGCAACTGTTGCCACTTCCGGGTTGTCCTCACATTTTTCAAGCGGAGTTTTTAACTAGCTTGCGAAGATATCAACCAAATCTGCCGCTATTTAATTCCTTGACGTTGAAGATAACATACTGTGATGTGATTGGCCTGATGGCAACAACTCCATGGCTTCCCTTTGCACTGTCCTGACCAATCACAGAGGATCAGTGTTGTGGCAATAGTCTAACCTGATTGGTTAATTATTGTTTTGTTTTTTTCTATCAAGGGATTCCAACTTAGCTTGATCCTCACAGACAAAAGAGTGCAGTACCATGTTTTCAACACTCATTTACCACATAACATTTATAAGGGCGCTGTTTCACACATCATAAAATGCTCAATAAAGAATGAAGAGAGACAAGGAGGAGACAACAGAAGGATTATATAAACTGTTAAAGAACGTGCTTATTAAATGACAGTTATATCCTTAAAAAAGTGAGGAAGCCTGGCTTCCCATGGTCTCCACAAGAGTTTCCAAAAAGGGCGTATCGAGGCCTGCTTGATTTAGGGGAGGAGCTGAAAATGATTATGTCTGAAGCTCCGCAGCCCGGCTGGACTATGTGACAGCTTTGGGAAGTGGTTCGGTGTTTGCTGAGTGGTTTGACAGCAATATAAATTACTCGGGCTCAATTCAAAAAGTGGGTTGTGTAGGAGAGTTGCAGTCAGTTTGGAATTTGGACAGAGTTTTAATAGTTTTGACAGGAGAGTTTGGTTAGAGCTTATATAGTTTTGAAATAGATTTGTGAGTAAAGAAACAGATCATTTGAAGGTTTAGGAGAGTGGGACATCTCGCAAGCCCCTGCGTAACCACAAAGCTGCACAATTCAAGACCTGCCAGTGGCAGGTCTGCCACACATTCTGCGTTAAAAGTTAAATGTTTTTTCTCCGGGAGACAACAAGACCTACACTCACTCGTGCATGTCAAAAGATAGGATGACTATTTCGGGTTGCACACTTAACTTCCTTGAGCTGTGCCTTGCGTGCGTCACGCGCAGGATGTGTAGCCACCTTCAGTTCACCGCAATGAAAGCTAAGTAAAAACGTGGGGAAAAAACCCGTTGCACAGTCAAAACGTTTAAAAATATGAGGATGTGTGTCCCAGGAGAGAGAGATAATGGAACA
This sequence comes from Apricaphanius iberus, assembly GCA_028564705.1. Classification (NCBI taxonomy): domain Eukaryota; kingdom Metazoa; phylum Chordata; class Actinopteri; order Cyprinodontiformes; family Aphaniidae; genus Apricaphanius; species Apricaphanius iberus. The sequence goes on along the minus strand of JAPXFQ010002705.1, from coordinate 1,336,757 downwards.
AGCTAGGAAGAGGAAGATTTTAATCATCGATCATTCCTAATAAGCCTCAATCTAACTTTGTCAGACAAGTTAGATTTGCTTATTAAGAGGGGTATATTTTAACAGTTTCTTCTATTATTCAGAGGTGAAGTGTTTATTGGGTTCTAAAGAGATGGGGTACAATAACAACATCTCATCCATGCTAAGGCATTACCATAATTTGCATGAAAATAAGGAGCCAAATACTGTACCCCAATTTAAATAGTCTTGCTCTTGTGTTTTTGTGTATACCAGCATCTTATGTGTCTTGTGAAAGAGTGATTTCGAAGGCTGGTGAGGTGGTGTCCAAAAAAAAAAAAAAGAATAGCTTTAAACCAAAAAACTGTAGAGAAACCGCTATTTTTTGATAAAAATGAATAAATCCTCTCTGTTCTGTGCATCATTGTCCAAGTTCCACAATCATTCTCAGTCCACTTTTCCTAGTTCCACAAGCATTTTCACTTTCCTCCATCTGCTTAAGCCCATGCCTTTCACCTCAAGTGACAGTAAAACATTATTATTACACAACCTGCCTTCAGAAATATTGTTATTCACATTTGTAATATTTTATGTGGAGAAATCATTTTTTTGGAACTCAGTCATTCCCGAGAGCCATAGCAGACTTAAAACTTTAATGCATCACACATTAAATGGCTAAGAGCTACAGCTGTCTGTGATTATGTATTTGGCCAGTAGGGGGGTTTGCGCTCACATGAACCCTCATGAGCAGAACCCTTTCTTGAACCAATTGGCTCAAGTGGTTCAATGCTTCATGGTGCTTCATCTCACCATCACTAAGGTCCAGGTGAAATTTTTTTTTTTACTTTAAATCTACTAAATAACAAAAAAGACCAGAATCCTCACTAAAACCGTACTTAAGCTCATCAACTTTTTTTAAACTTATGCCTGGTAAGTTTCTGATCTATCAAACTTGGAGTACACGCAGCTGCACGCAATCTCCTCTATATAAATCAGACTCTGTAGAAATGTGCTCAGCTTTTTAAGCATCATATTGTGCCTCCAACACACCCACTTTCTGCCATAAATGGTCAATGCAAAGTGTCTAGTGAATATTCTGCATCCACTTAAGACGGCTAATATGGGGCGTTTCACTGGTAACCATGGCAACCGAGAGGCGAAGAAAGACACAGCTGCAGGCATGCGGAGGCAGAGAAGTTTCATTTCAAAAAATCAATCAATGTTGATGTCTAGCTTTACTGAGCCGAAGGCTTCACATAAACAGACAAAAATATAGTTACAAAAAATGGTTAGAAGACGAGTAAATTAGAAATTTTTTTTTATAAAAAAATAAAAGTAGCAGCACAAGAAATGAAAAAAATAAGAACATTAAATATAAAGTTTCAATTATAGGCTATGATTATCTCTTATAGCAACACTAATTCTGCATTCCATTTGTCTCAGATCCTTCGGCGTCCGAGTTGCTGTAAACGAGAGCATGACGTAATTGCTGACTTAAAGCGTTCTAGTTTGTCTGGCTACACTGCAAGTCGGAAAGAACATGGATGCTTTGAGGGCAGCAGCCCTCGAGGGGCAGGCTAGTCATTGTTATTCTATTGAATATAATAAGGTGATTAAAAATATCCCTCAGGCTCTGATCCACGTAGTCAAGAAATCCATTTCAAAATTTTAAATAATATTTACCCATTGAAACGCTTTCAAACTAGATTCAAAATCTAGCCACTCCTAAAGTGATTTGGAAATCACTTTAGGAGTGGCTTAACTCTAATAAAGATATTCTGTTTCGAATAATAATAAAATATAAAACAGCTTAATTCCTAATAAAAAATTTTCTTAACCATTACAAAAGTTTTTTATACATAAATGCCGATGCACCAAAATTCCTCCTACCTGGATTAATCCAAAAAATAAAATTTAAATGATGTTGAGATTGTTAAATAAAATGTCTACAAAAAATACAATATAACTACATGAGGTCATAAAGAACAAACTTTCAATCCCTTTTAGGTTGTTTATATAATGTGGAAGTTTTTTGTTCTCACTCAAACTCCCCTTGTGAATCTGTTTGAATTATACACATCTGCCTTTATTTTATTTGTTTTCTTTTGGTCAACTTTGTCCATTTATGAAGGTTTCCTTATGTTTGGCTGATATAAATGACTACAAATCTCAAGGTTATGACAAGCACACGGACTTGAAGTTATTTGTGTAATATGTTATTTTGACTGCTTTGAATTGTAATCGTTGTACCTAAAATTTCAACAAAAAAAAGTCTTTGTTATTGTTGTCAGCCACAGCATCTTCAGCAGACTAGCATGAAAAACAAAGCTATACATTGTATTGCACGCACAGCAAGGCCATGCAATGTATAAATTGATGACTGGATTAAAGCAGAAATGCAGTCAAGTGTGTAAGAGCATTTAAAGACGACATTGAAAGCGCCAACATATTACGAATACAAAGAAAATACATGTCAATTGAGGGTGCAGCCATCTTTGTTTTTGAGCTGCCCGCTCTACTCGGTCTACTATCAGAGATCCAAGTTGGAGCTCAAAATTTCCGACCTAATGGTGGCGTGTCTTGGTGAAATGACTCAATTTCCAACTTTCCGACTCGGAAAGGTTAACTGGAATGCAGCATAAGACTGGAATCAAAGCAAATGAAAACAAATAAAACTAAATCACAATAGAACATAATAAATTTAAGCACTCTGAGATATTTAAAGTCTGGCGAAAAGGGCAGCTTCAAAACTACTTTCAAAAGTATCATCCATGCAAAATATTGTTTTGGGGTCATAAAAATAAACGGAAGACCTGCAGGTGACACCGTATGATTGATGCAGGAGCGTGCCTGACATTAAAAAAAAAAACTTTAATGAGTGCCAGCGCATCCATTGCTGGGAAGCTGCGGCATATTTTTTCTTCACACATGCACCAATGCATGCAATTGCTATAAATTCTGAAGACATACATATGAACATAATTCTTAAATCCAGCATATTTATAATCAAATTCTCATTTTTATTCTCAGTTCCAATAGAAGGGGGGGGGGGGTTGGTTTTACATCTGTGTGTGCAGTGCTCTACAAGTCTGAAAAATGTGGCTTAAATTCACAATTTTGGTATCCGTCCTGCTGCTCTGTCAGTGTCCTCCGTGTCCAAAAAGTGCGCAAATTTTTTTGCCACTATTTTGTCTATAAATCCCAAACTTTGAGTATGAAGTTGCTTATGTAGTTTTTTATGTAGATCCCGTTTTGTGCGTAAGCAAGCTTTATAAATGAAACCCAGACATGTAAACAGCACTATTAGACACTCATTTATGCATTGATTTGGTTTATCAACAAAAAAGTTGATTTGTTGGTGAGTTGCTCTTTAAATGAAAATGGAAATATTTTAGTAAGTCCGTTAACACATTGTAGAAAAAGTTAAAGATGTGTAAATACTTACCCTGATTCCCAGATGACAGTCCTCCATGGCTTCTCAAGCTCATTGGTTTCTGGTAATGAGCAACATACTGTATGTCAGGACTTGAATTTCAAAATCTCTAGCTTTTGACTTGAAAACAATTTTCCAGAAGAACGTGTAGATATTATGTAAATTTAAGTTTAAAACTGTTTAATAATAAAATTAAAAGATTGATGAAGGGAACAAACCTAGGATTAAGGTGTCAGGTAATAGAGTATTGCATAAGGCTTGACAGCTACCATATTTTCCGGACTATTAGCCGCTACTTTTTTCTCATGTTTTGAACTATGCGATCTATAATCCGGTGCGGTTAATTTATGGACTTTTACAGCTAACGGCCAACTTTTTGTAGCTTATAAACGGCATAAATATGTTTCTTACATTGCCCTCTACATGTCCTGGTCCTTTTTTTTTGATATTTTGGTGCTAATTAGGTAAAATCTCGCTTTTGAGCCTAAAACCGTCTGTGTGGCGCCGTCAGTACATTTTCGGTTGCACAACATTTGAATTTCATTCCTGTTCTCCCCATTTGCTCTGGTAGCTGTGTGACCTGACTTTGTGCTGTGTGACGTCTGTCGCTCTGCCGCTTGGGGTATAAAAGCAGCCGCCCCCGTAACGAGTTGGAATACTGAGCGAGCGTTTTACTTTGGAAGGCTCATCAGTGCCGACCGCACAGGTGGCCTCGGGCAACGCGCGAGCTATCGACTCAAACATGTACGGCTCAATGACAGTTGGTCCGCCGAGCAACGCCCCTTTTAGATGTCGTTTTCAAATTTTCTTGTGGGCGGAGTAAGGCTGGGCACTGGTGTTTAGTTGCTCTTTAAGAAGACCAGAAGAGAGAAAGAGGAGTGAGTTTGCACCAAAAATGAAAGTTGACCAGACAGACATTACGAGAGCGAGACAGCTTGCGAAAACAAGTTGTCATCCACAAACACTCAGTACAAAAAACCCCAAAGAAATAGATAAGATGCCGCTTTTAAGATGAAGGCAGTTTATTCGACTTTTAAAGAAGGAAATAGAGCGCCAGTGGCTTTATGAATATTTAGCAGCACTGAATCAATGGTGCGCCATTGCAGACGCGTGAACTGTCTCAATGCAATAAGAGAAAAAAAGCTTTCAGAGATAATAAAAGCAGATGGTCAGAACTTGAGGTCTTTCTGGAAGATTGGCTGAACACACAGAAAAAGGACGGCCAAGGTGTTTCCACCGTGTTGAAATGTTAATAAATTTGAAGCTTCCCCAAAAACCAATCACTTTCCCAAAAATCCGCTCTGCATGAACCCTTATATATGGTAATTAAATGTTAAACGGCGCACTTTATGGTCCGGAAAATACGGTAAATGCACATTTTTCCACAGAGAACTCACCCTCCACCAGGTAAACTTCACACTCAGTCAGGTTTAGGTCATTGCCGTGCATTTCGACAGCACTGAAGTTGTAATAATTCCCTGGACTGCTGTAAATCAGTGGTTGGCTGCCGCTGATGAGAGCCAGAGCATTTCCGAAATAAGGCCCAGAGCTGCCATCCATCAGGAGTGCATGTGGAGCATTAGTACATGGGTATTTTTTGAGTTTTCCACCAGTTAAAGTAAACAGAAAAGCCTCATTATCATTCACCCACTGTCCAGACTGACTGAAAGGTTGTTTGGCGTAGCCTCCAAACACATAACCAGAAGTGTTGTAGCCCAAAGACAGAGTGGGCGCCTGGTTGTCACATCGCTGGTGGAAAGCAGCAGCAGTAAAGCCGTGGACGGTGGCCTTGTACAGTAGCTTCAGTTTGACACTTCCCAGGTGAGAAACGATGGTTCTCTGCTGACTCCTAGAGAGCAGTGGATTCAGGGTCGACATCTTCAATTTTTAGGTTTTTGTCTGAAAAGCCAACAAAAAAATGACACAAAGATGAAATGAATCAAATAGCTCTAAGAGTTATCTTACAAAAAATAAATGTTTTGATAAAAGTCCTTAATCACTCCGACTGAAATAATACACTAAACATTGTAATAACATCTCAGTAACAGAGTGATATATTCCCTGTGTTTATTTCTGTTAATTTAGATTATTATGATACACGGGTTTAGTTGCCTGTTTCCCCATGTCAAAAATGTGTGAGAGCAACGCTCTTAATTTGCTTAAAGTTAAAAAGTAAATGGAGTGAATGTGCATAGTGCTTTTCTAGTCATACGATCACTCAGAGCCCTTTCCACTGGAGCCACATTCATTCATTCATTTGCACCCAGAAACCCACACATTCATACACTGACGTAGAGCTTGGTAGGCAACTTGAGGTTAAGTGTCTAAGGGCCTAAATTGATTGCCTAGAAAGTCAACTTTCAGACCGTATTTGGCTAAGCAAGCTTTATAAATTGACTTTTTCTCTGTAGTCCAAACAAGCCCAGCGTAAAGCCCAGTTTATGCTTCTCCGACCGCAAATTTGCACTCAGATGCAGACAGATTGATGAAGACGTTTTTCTCTCCGCTCTCCAGTGTTTTTTCACCGTTGCTCCACCAGGCCAGCAGGGGGTGGTAACTTTTCATGGCGTCTCTGCCTACTATCACAGCGTTGTTTAAGTTTTTTTCTAGGGTTGTGAACACATTTCTTCCTCAAGGAGCAATGAACGACAAAAAGTACGTTTTGATTAAGCTGTAAACCTTTTTACTAGAAGAGCAGCTCGTAGAGCCTACTCTAAACACACATGGAAACAAAAACAGCAGCCTTTGTTGTTTTCCTACACCTACTTTTGTTCACAACAAAATCACAGATTAGATAAATTGTCCTTTCAATATAAAGCATGTAGTGGCCAAACCCTGCAATGACTACTGATTACATCAATTATAGAGTACCGTTCTGGTGAAGCAATCTCGGGCTGTGACACATCAGATGCATACACTCTCCAACGGATAGTTTAAAAATACCGTACGTCCTTGCGTAGGTGATGGAGAGACCTTGCGTCGACATGGCGCTGTGTCAATCCGTGCCCGTCAAACTGCCCGTTATCCTTCTATTCCTCTTGCCTGTCAAAATTGCGTTGCTGGCGTAAAATCCCGTCTCGCACTCAAGCGTGTTGCTGAAGCCATACATTTTTGAAGCCGTTCACCTCTGTTGTTTAAGTCTTTTCAGCAGAAGAACAGAGGTTGAAGAATTCAAATGAAGGGAAATATTACTCTGTTGGACCAGCGGGAGAAACAAAAAATGTATCCCCCCCCAGAGATAAGAAATGAATAACCAGAAAGCGCAACATTACAAGCAGAAGGGGTGGATATCCCTCCAGCAAACCGCAAACTGCTTGTAGGGAAATACTGAAAGTACAGTTTACAAAATAATGTTTGTTTGTTTTTTTCGCTGTATTTTACATAGAACATTTTTAGGCAGTTGTGAAGAGATAAGGGGGGGGGGGGTGTCGTCATCCATCACGATGCTTTACTGTAAACATTGTTAACTCTCAATTTGGGGGACATCGCCCAACAAGCACTAGTATGAAGTGCTTGTACTTATATTTCAGTATATCACAGAAACAACTGAAACAAAGATCTAAAAGTAGTTAAGCAACAAACTTTGCGAAAACTAATATTTGGCCACGACTGTAAGTATGTATGTATGTATGTATGTATGTATGTGTACTTTCGGGGAAACAAAGAGAAGTGGATTAAACCAGTGTATGGAAAACAAACAAACAGGAAAAACAGCAGAGGTCAGATTTATGTCTACGACAAAAAGAACTTAGTAGCCTATTTGCTCTTGAGAGTTTAAATGATGGCAGCTGAACTTTCCCTTCTTCTTCTTCCCTTGAAAATGTTACGTCTCTCATCTAAGAGGTTTCTCCCAATCCAGTCTTTCAGAACTGAAGAAGCCTCTAGGTTGAGAGCCGAAACGTTTTCAAGATAAGAAGAAAAAGTCCAGTTGCCTTCATTAAAACTCTCAAGACTATCATGTCCTGGATGACTGAGAATCTACATCAATGTTAATAGTTAAAATTGCTGATCAGATGTTCTGCTTATTTAAAGCATAGTAATCCATTCTCTTTCATCTATCTATCACTAATCAAAACAACCAGATATAAAGGTTTTAAATATTTCTCTATGAAAACTGAATTTATATAGGATTTCCACCTCTAGAGCCAATATCGAAATAGCTTAAACTTTTGACCTATAATTTTAAAAGTTGCTGCTTAAAAATAATCACAACATATTACCTCCTAAATGCGGCTAAATGTCCCTTATTTTCCATCACATTGTAAGTTTCGTTTTCCTAGCAAAGAACTGATGCACGACAGACCACAATATCAACAATAATTGAATAAATAAAAGGATAGATATTCAAACAATTCTTGGGCGTTTTAATTTTCTAATTTCTGTTTCTTTGAAACAAACGCCGCTGTTGAATTGAGCAAAAATGTACAAATGATTCACCTCCACATTCGTTATATAGGGCCCACCGTATACTTAAAACATATTTACGCTTAGTTGTAGTTTGTCTTACCTCCTCTAGATACTGAGGGGATCTCAACGGAGAAATGTGTTAAATCTGAGCTGAGCGCTTCGTAGCTTGCAGAGGAAATGAAACTGAAAACCCAGTTTCCGTGTAGGCGTACTGCTCCCCTAGAGGAAATAAAAAGAATAACCTAAATGTATTTCCCCCTACTTGAAGAGTTTAGTGCCGTCATAATTTATTTTCCCTTCTATAAACTCTGAAAAATGAGTCCCATTCTGTTGATGAATAATCTAACAAAAAATAACAAACAGGCACAAGAGAAACTTGGATCACAAAATGTGCAAAGGATTCCGTATCCAACATCAGTATTTACCCACTCTGCCTAAAACATCTCAGACTGTGAGAACGCCTCACGTCCTATGTAGGTGACATAAAATCCATTGTCTATTCTTTATTTATCTATCCTTAAAGGGTTGTTTGTGCCTTTCTTCAGCGATCATTGGGCAAGATGCGGGGTACACCCTGGACCACAGGTTTAACATACATTCTCATGATCTTTTAGGGTTTTAGACAGCGACTGTTGTTCAGTGCACCATAGAAAGTCTTGTTCCGGTTGAAATAAAGTAACCCCAAAACATAATGCTGCTACTCTCCATTTGTGTAACTTTGGAAACATCATGTAGAAAGCCTCAGTTTTTATTTAGACATTGCAAAAAAATTTTTTATTAATCTGAGAAGGGATTTCCAAGATTCCAAGACCTTATATTTGAAAGCCATTTTTCATTTGTAAAACATGAAAAAGCTGCTGGGTGGTTTTAGAATCTTTCACTTACCAACTATTTTGTATAACCAGTAGGAGTCACTGTTCAACAAAAAAAATAAAAATAAATAAAAATAGTGTAAATGAAGAAAATTAAAAAATCTGCAGAAAAAATTATAGGTTTAACAAAAAAAGGTAGGCTTAAATGTTTTGAGACGGAAGACTTGGCTAAACTTGTAACGTGATTACTACATAAATAGCTTGATGAATCATTGTTTAAAACCAAATTTCTAATTTTCAAAAAGTGCATAGGTTAAATTATTGTTCCAGTCTTGGTTTATGTTTTAGCTTATGTTTCATTACACAGAACAATGTGCCAAAGAGTCCAAGTCCCAGAAGGACTTCATGGGAGCAGATATATATGGGAGCAGATTGTTTTTATTATTTTAAACATATTTCTCTCAAAAACAGAAATTAAAGTAAATATGAGCTGTAGTGATGATTTTAAACACTTTAAGTGACAGACATGGTAAAGGTCAAAATTATATGTTTGCCTTCTTTTTTTAAATTTTATTTTTATACAAATACATATAGTAGATAAAAAGTTATCAGGGATTTTAAAAGAAGCTACAGCTGACCAACAGTCTTTCTTTTATAAATGCTTCTACAGCTTAATGATTGTATGAAAAAAAGTTAATCTGGGTAGCCAACAAACCCGATCAACATTCTATTGGAAGCAGACGTTGGACATTTGCCCATAAAACCCTTATTGTTTGGTTCCATGGTTATCGAGTTGGTCGCCGACCTCATTAAATAAGTTATCAGCAAACCTGAGCATCTGGATGATGGCACTGAGCAGCAGAATGTCAGAGTTCAAATCCAAATCCAACTCTTCTGTGTAGTTTCTCACTGGAACAATGGAGGACAGCGGGATACCAAGCTTGGTGCTGGTCTCCTGCATCTGGATCACAAAAAAATACTTCACTTCAATGTTTTAAGCTTAAAAAATCCCCCAGATAAAATATTCTGTGTGTGAAAACACTCACCACCTCCTTTATGTGGACTAATTGATAAATTTTAGTCAGGTTCTGACTAAAATTTCACTAGGGGGCAGGCTTTGTCAACCTTAGGCTACGTCCACACTAAGCCGATAAGGTTATACGGGGAGTTAGACGCCTAATGTTATCCACTCAACACGAACATTTACGCCCCGTTTAAGGTCCCATGATGGCGCAATCCCATACCGATCTGTGCAAATACTGGGCATGCAAGAAAAGACGCATGAAACAAGTGTATAACCTACGTGACGCCAGTGCCTACATAATATATACAAGAAGCTCTACAGCACAGTGCATATCTGCTTGTCCCGTTAACCGAAGAGAACAATAGCTGCTCAGAAGAAGAGAGACTTTTTGGTGTGGACAGACGACGAGATCGATTTATTACTCTTCACGGTTTCCTTTGTCTGTAGTGTCGTATTGTTATTGACGCAGCATTCATTGACGCCACTTCCTTTCATTATCTGGGGAAGCTGTCCACACTAGCTTGTTTAGCCGTTGAATTAAGATTTACATGGCTCTCTTACCCGGCAAATAGTTATCCGGCCACAGACCTTGAACGACGCCAGGTTAGTGTGGACGATAGGGGTGTGTAGACTAAACAATTATACGTTTAAGGCATTATCTGGCTTAGTGTGGACGTGGCCTTAGTCAGTACAACCAGCTGAGGAACCCCTGGATACACAAGCAGATACGTTTTCACACTGATGCACCACTCAGGTACCATGTGTGCTTAACTATACCAATTTGCTAATTTGAACATTGTTTCCCAACCAAGTGAGAATGTGGTCTAAAATGTAAAAGTAAGGATCTTTTCCTTCATACACACAGTTGAGAGCAGATATTTACCCCTCAATCAGTACGTTTACATTCACATCTAAATCATGTCCCAGTTTACATGTCACTCAGAAGATCGAATAATGAAGTGCATTTGACTCTGTGACGCTAGGTGGCGACATGCACCCTTTCACGCTGATATTTCTCTGTTGGACTAGCATCACAAGCATAGTAAACAAATGCTAAAGTCAGTGAAGCTGTCAGAGTTAAAGAAGGATATGCATGATGACCAAAGAAATGGACAACAACACTGCTGCAGGCTGCAGCACAGAACATTTTGTAACGACTGCACTGTACTTACCGCACCGCCCATCATTCATTTCTTATCTCTGGGGCGGGATATATTTTTCTGTTGTTGTTGTTCCATCTGCTCGTCAAACAGATATTTCACCCTCACATGAATCCTGAAACCACTGTACTTCTCTTTAGACAATACAAGCACCAAGATACTATATAGGCAAACACCTTCAAAAACTGGCCGCATTCTACACGTTCCCAATCTCCACAGCAGAGTGCAAGACGGGATTTAGCGCAATGAATTTGTTTTTAACAGACGAGAGGAATACAATGATAAATACACTCAACAATAAAAAAAATTGGAGGCGTAAGAATCTGTACCCTCGGTTTAATAAACCGTCACCTACGCAAAGACGCACGGATAAACTAGGCTTAAGCTATACTAAAAGTCACTAGTGACCAGGTTTGTTTCAACTCCATGCACAACAAATGCAGTATTTATTTTTATGCGGCTCTGAAGACACACTGACGCAAAAAAGGTGGAAATCGTCCAAAAATCCCAGTGTATACGTCTGTCTTGCCCCTCAGATACATGAAGCTGGTGGTGCAGCACAATTAGAACACCTTGCATTGAAGAGATGAGTTACTCAGTTGCCTATTCATACTGTACCCACTTTTGAATGCGAGTCTTTATTGAACGTACCATTGATCTCTGCAAAGCATGCTGCAGGATTTTCACATATAGAAACTGTTTAAGATAGTAGAAAACCAGTCAGTTCGGAACGTGATCATATGAGAATTGCGCTGGTGGATGCACTGCTAAGAAAAAATCCACATAACTTGGTGGGGACAAAACAGTAATTTATAAATATTGCCTGGGACATGTCCCCAGCTAAAATGACTCATATGTCTATACTTTCCTGCATGACCCCAAATCCGCGCGCACGGTTTAATAAACTGAGGGTACGAGTTTCTTAAGCCTAGTTCTCCGACCGCAAATTTGCACTCAGACGCAGACATATCGACGGAGACATTTTCCGTTTATAGTACTCCGCTATTGTTTTTTTCAGCGTTGCTCGACCAGGACAGCAGGGGGTGCTAAGTTTTTATGGCTTCTCTGTCTACTATCACACAGCCCCGTCTCATTTTTTTTTCTAGGCTTGTGAACGCGTTTCTTCCTCAAGGAGCAATTATTATTTTTTTTTTTATTTATTTATTTTTTTTACGTGTCCTGTCTAGCAGTTTGCCACTCAGAATTGGTGTCTGAGTAGCAAGTAAAAGCCCAACAGATTTACTTTCCCAAGCAGAGTATTACAGCTTTGCTATAATAGTCCACTTGATGTATATGTATTAAAAAATCTTTATTAGTGATTACTGAGGGTTCAATTTCCTGAAGTCATGGACACAAAACCGAGACAAGAAGGAAGAAAGGAAGAAGGTGAAGAAAAGAAACCGCACCAGCAGAGGCACGAACTGACGACACAAGACAGGGAGGCAAACAAAGAACACAAGAAAACAACCCAGATGGCAGAGAAGCGGTAAAACAAAACAAACAAAAACAACGAACTGAACAGAACCACACCAATAGTTCAGATCCAGTAATAAAAATTAAGAATTACACATTAACTACACACAAGCATGGATTAATAAACACAATACTAATGTTTCTGTTAAGCTCCTGGTAAAAGGTGACAATAACCTCAGCTCAAGATATGTCCGTCCACACCAATGTCCCCACACCTATGTGTGGGGACATTGGGCAAGGAGCAATTAACAACAGAAAGGAAGTTTTGATTAAGCTGTAAAGCTTTTTACTAGAAGTGCAGCTTATATAATACTCAACACATGAAAACAAATAGAAACAAAACACAGCAGCCTTTTTTGTTGTTTTCCTACACCTAATTGTGTATAAAATCGGGAAAAGAACAGATTAGATAAATGATCCTTTCAATATAAAGCATGTAGAGGAAGCGCAAACTAGGCTTTACACTTGTAAATACTTTCTCCTCCAACACTGCTGATCAGGCCTGAAATCTAGGTCTAGTGATCGGCTAAGACCTGAACCTCCAGGGTCACATAAAGGCAATAAATAGACCAGCCTTCTATCACCTGACGAACATCTCTAGTATTGAGGGACTAATGTCGCAACAGGACCTAAAAAAAAAACCCCAAACTCATCCACACATTTATCTCTAGTTGGATGGATTACTACAACAGCGTTCTCATAGGTCTGCCTAATAGAAAATATGCCTTAGCACCAAAGTAGATGGATAACCTGTTGCCACCATAATAACCTCAGAGTCTACTCTGGTGTCGTGTTTCATGCTTTTATTTTGTCCTCTAATCATATAGATTACTTTGAATTGCCTTTTTGCTCAAAGTGTGTGATACAGATAAAGTTAGCTTGTATTGTTGTATTTTTTTTTAAATTAATTTCAGGAGTTAATCTTGTTTTCTCTGTGTTTTTCTCTCCATAGAAGCCTCACCTGATCTGGTATCCTGCTCAGCCACAGCGCTCTGCTACCTAACATCTTTCAGGTCCTGTTTTTACTTTATTTAATATAAAAAGTTATCTTTAGGAGTTCTTTTTGTGTCTCTGCTCTTTCTTCTCAAACTCCCAGATGTTGTGAATCGGCACCATATAAATAAACTGAATTTTACTTACCAATTCAGAAAAGTAGCATAAAAAACAACACATTCAGTACTGAAAAATATAATGATATTAACTGATATCTACAGTATATAAATGGCAACATATCATGATTCATTATATAGGTACACAGTTTTATTATAGCTATTGTTTCCAACATGTACAGTAAACTCTGTAACACTAACATCTTTAAATGCAAGTGTGTGTTTTGCTCAGTCTTATTCGAGGTTCTATGTTAAACTGCTCCATGGATTCTCAATTTTAGTCATTTCCTTTGGGGCCACTGGTAAAACGGAGCAAAAACGGATCATCATAGAAATTATGAAAATATCCCAGGGAGAATAATATTCATTCACAAATAACTCACCAACAACCTGGTAGATTGTGCACACTGTCAGATCCAGGACAATCTCTGCAGAGTTGGGCAGGTTATACATTTCTGGATTACTGTATGTCACTAGTCGGCTTTCGATGACAGTAACTCCAGGATAATGAGTAATCTTGCTAATTGTTTTAGAAGTGTTGGAAGAAACCCCCTCAGATGTGGCAAGGTGTTCTGCAGTGGAGTAAAAACAAACACAAAACATCTCAAGGCTCAGCGTCTTGTTGTAACATATCTAAGGGATACAAGGCGGAAGTTGGTTTCCGTTTCCAGAAATGGCTAAAGGGCAATCACATAACATTTTTTAATGCTTTGAACATCTTTAATCTGCTCTTGTGAAAAAACAAAACTACAATACTCAATACGTTTCAGAACTGGATTATATTTTATTCTACACTAAAAGCAAAAAAGTTAAAACCAACTCGGATTTGTGAAACTTCTAAATGATTTATGAAACTTTAATACTCACAGATTTCAAAACTCTATTTGCATCTGAACCACATTAGATCGGGAAAAGTGAAATTAAAAACAACTCTGGGATTAGTGAAACTTCAATAAAGGCAGAATTCGCACCTTTTGTGCATCTGGAACAGTTCCAGATACAAAACTGCAAAAGCTAGATTATTTTTCTGCACTAGATCAGGGCCGTGCAGAGAACAATATCCAGCAATAGAATAATTGAGTTTTGCAACATAATGTATCAACGTCATCAGTAGTGGACCATGCAAAGCCAAAGTACCCTGTTTTTTTATCTGAAAGGGAGCAATATTGCTGTTGTACTGAGCCCCGTAGGGGACATGGTGGAGAAAATATTTTAAGGTGAGAAAAAAATAAAATAAATGGATTTTGCGAGATCTTGAGAAACGTTTTCGTTATCTCGAGAAAGCTTTGCGTTATCTCGAGAAAGTTTTGCGTTATCTTGAGAAATGTTTGTGTTATCTTGAGAAACTTTTGCGATATCTTTAGAACGTTTCAAAAAGCCATTCCTGCATATACAGTGTTACCGACTCAGGTTGCTGCAGCCTTGTGCACTGCTATGATGGAAGACACTCACAGACGGGAGAGCTTAATAGAGTTTTATTTTGAGATTGGCCTCAAATATCAGGACATAAAGTCTGTACTTAGCTCTAGACATGGTTTTCATATAAGTGAAAGACATTGCCCACAGGATTTTGCGCACAAAAGGACTGTCGCGTCGTAAACAGCTTCTGAACTAGTGGATCTGATTTAGTTCATTAGCCACCATTTGCAATACTCTGGACAATTACATGGCTATCGTTGGATGTGTGCAAAATGCAGAGAAAATGGACAATATGTGAGAAAAGAGGACGTATGGCTGGTGTTGAAGGAGTCAGATTTTCTCAAGATAACGCAAAACTTTCTCGAGATAAAGCAAAACTTTCTCGAGATAACGCAAAAGTTTCTCAAGATCTGGCAAAATCCATGTATTTTTTTTTTTTCTCACCTTAAAATGTTTTCTCCCCCATGTCCCCTGCGGGGCTCAGTACTGTTGAGACGCTACTGCTGGGATGTGTTGATAAAATACAAACATTAAAAAGACCAGCTGATAGTTGATTAAACAAGTTTTATAAAGTACATTATGGAATAATTAATTTTGAAGCAGTGTCTCACTAAATAAATCCTAATATCTGACTGGTTAACCTCCACAGAAACTCAGGTGCCGCATTAAAGGGATATTCCACCCCTAAATAAAAAACCTGTCTGTTGCCATATTCCTCAGAGTTAGATAAGTGATAAAAAAACACAGTAATTACCCTGACCTGGCAGCAGTGTGTTTGCTTTAGCTTAGCATAAACCATTGTAAATGAATGGGAACTACTAGCACTACTAGGGATAGTGGTGTGTCTGGCTTTCCATATTGGAACACGAAAGTGCTCAAAATTAAATAAATGAATAAAACTTGTGAAATATATGTCTATATTAGTAAACAATAAACAAATATGTAATGTGACTTTGAAATTGTGAAAAAAAAAAATTTCTCAAGTCCCACCCTCTGACCCTGATTGGCAGATGTACTTATTCAACCGAAAAACATCCTTTTAAAAATAAATCTAATCGGGAAAAACACCATGAAATAAAAGCTAACTTTGTAGAAAAGATGTCTTGAAATAAAAACTAGTATAAATAAATGAAAATGGCAAAAATTATGCACATCAGGATTTTTTTTTTACCATTGAATTGTTGAAAATGAAAAATATTTCATACAAATAAGCTTAGAATTTTATATTCAGTTGTCAGTAGATCTAAAAACCACTATTGCAAGCAAATTAAATAAACCATAATATGTAACTTCAAAATCAAACTTATATCACTCACAAGGTTAAGCACCTGAGGAGTGGAGGAAGAGGCATAATAAGCCATTGTGTTACTGACAATAACCAGATACTCTTTTTTTTAAGCTAAATTGTTAGTAATAGTTAAATGTTGGTGTTGAATGGCACAGACAGATGATGAGGGGCACACTCCCAAAAAAAAAGGAAAAAATTTTTTTCCAAAAAGGGCACTTGAGGCATCATTAAGAAAGGCCCCCTTAGCAATTCTCTAGTTTAAAACAATATGATGGAAGAACCTTGACTTTCTGCCTTAGATCACGTGACATTTCAAGGGGAAGTTGTTCCTTATTGCATAGCAACGCTATCAATGACATTGAAATTTAATACCTTTTTACATATGTAATGATAGCAAACATGTTTTATAAGGCTGACAGTAAGGTTTGTTATTGAAAATGTAAGTTTCATTTCTCATTCTACAGCTTTTATTGAAATGCACATATTTTTAAAAAGTCATTCCATATTTTAGATCATATTTTGATCATCTCAAGTAAAGTAAAACAATAGTTTTTAAATGCAGAAAGAAAACTATCAGTTTCTGACAAATTACAAGATTATTTTGTGATTATCTGTATTGCAGGTGAGTTGCATGGCTCATTATTAGGAAACACGGGGACGTTTTCTGTCAGAGATTGCCAATGTTGTCAAAGAAAAAAAAAATCCCTCTAATATTTTATGCATACATTTTTAAATGAACACGGTATGGTACGTACTTAGTAAAGTTTTCACTCTCTGTTTTATTGCAAGAAATTTCATTTATTTCTCAATTATGTACACTCAGAACCAGTATTTTGACAGAAAAAACTGAAATGTAGAAATTTCTGGCAAATTTATTAACAAAAAACAAGCTTAGTAGAAACTTCACTTTGTTGTAAGTGTTTAGACCCTTTTTCTCAGTATTGAATGGAAGCACCTTTTTGAGCTAGTACAGCCATGAGTCTTCTTGGGAATGATGCAGATTCTCTCCAGTTCTTTCAGGCTGGATGGTAAATGTTGGTCGACAGCCATTTTCAGGTCTGTCCAGAGATGCTAAATTGGGTTTCGGTCAGGGCTCTGGCTGGGTCAGTCAAGAATGGTCACAGAGTTGTTCCAAAGCCTGTCCTTTGTTATTCCAGCTGTGTGCCTAGGCTCATTGTCTTCTTGAAAGATGAACCTTCGGCCCAGTCTGAGGTCCTGATTACTTTGGAAGACATTTTCTTCCAGGATATCTCCGTACTTGACCGCATTCATCTTTCATTCAATTGCAATCAGTCGTCCTGTCCCTACAGCTGAAAAATTCAATTAAATTCAGTTTATTTATATAGCGCCATTTCACAACAAATGCCATCTGAAGGCACTTTATAAGAAGATTTATTACAATACCATGTTTAATTTAGGAATTAGAGAAGCACAGAAGATTGCGTCGTGACTTCTCAGCAATCCCTCACACTGAGAAAGCATGAAAAACACCCCCACAGCATGATGCTCCCACCACGTTTCACTGTAGGGATTGTATTAGGCAGATAATGAGCAGTGTCTGATTTTCTACACACATATCGCTTAGAATTAAGGCCAAAATATTCAATTATTCAAATATTCAATATTTTGGCTCCACATAAACTGTAAAAAACTGCAATTTTGAATGTAAAATATGAACAGTTCACCTACTGTGGCCTAAACTAGTCACAACTTCTCTATGCGCATGGATCCTAAATAGGCATAGGTAATTGTCTTGAGTTTTGGACTTTGCACACTTCCATAAGGATTTAAATGTTCTGAAAGTTGAATTTGTGCTCTGCTGCAACACTGGAGACTGGATTATAAGCGCCATTTCAGTTTTAACCGCTTCAGCGGGAGAAAGTCCGTTAGCAAGCACCACCTCTGTACAGGTGATTGGAAATACACCAGGCTGGACTGACTGCTCCAAAACCTCCGTAAATCTTCAGCACACTGTTAGCTCACTGATAAGGAGATGCCATGAAATGATGCACAAAATGCTCTAATGGGAACCTCTATTTATTACTGATGTAGTTAACTGTACTCCAAATGTCTACACGACAAATGGTCAGGGGTATGAATACTAATCTGTCAAAATGACAGACACCCTCCAGATTTATCCAACACTGTTTTAAACAAAAAACAAATCCTGGTCAAAGAAGGAAATGAACCCTGCTTTTCGTGTATTGGACAATACATCATATCTCTTTCTGTTGACAAAGTCAAATTTGTTTTGAAAGTTTCCACAGAAGGAAAAAGAAGTTGGAAATTCTAAACAACTTAATGTGTTAATGAAATAGGCAACTTAACGCCTAAATCTTAATGTTCCCCTCAGCAAAACTGTTAAATAAACAGAGTGACAGTTTTTATAATCACTTTGCTACTATTTTCAGAGCCTTGAAGTCATTTTTGACTTAGAACTCCTTCGACAAGCTGAATGGCATAAATGGAAAGGACTATAAACATTCATATGCAAATAAGTAGTCAATTTGGGGTTAAGCACCTTGACCAGGGGCACATCGACATGTGACACGAGGAAGCTGGAATTGAACCCACAATCCTCCAATTGCATGACAACTACTCTCCCTACTAAGGTGCAATCACTCAGATAGCCTTCAGATGACCATGTTATGGCTGAGGATGCTGCTAGCTTCCCAACTCTTTTGCTAGATGTCCAATTCCTGCACAAAACATGCTGATGAAACAGTAACAATTGTTCAATTCTATGAAGGAAGTAAGGAATTAAGAAAATTTGCCCCAAAAGAAATGCAGACCAAAAAAATGTTTCCTCATTATTTAGGTGCAGTCATGAAAAAAACTATAGAAAAAAAGATTTAAAAACAAACACAAGCATATAAACCAATTGAAATGGCATTTTACAGTTTTTTAAGAAATGGCCAAAAACCCCAGGTCTTATGGTTGAAATATGGAGATGCACAGAAAAAAAACCTTTACAATTTACTGATTAACACAGTAGGTTGGATAGCAGTTGTTTTTTCCATTAATGTATGTATCCTACAGATTAGTAAAAATTGTGACAGAAAACGTTCAAATTACTACAAGTTAAATTTTCTTACAACACATTTCTATATTAAAAACATTCAATGTTTTAACAAGGACTTCTTTTATAGAATATTGTGTTACAAAAGCAGGAATCAGAGCATCTAACGCAGGGTGTTAGATATCTTTGGCATGTAGTCCTGGAAAAACAGCTCAACATACTGCAGGATGTGGTCAACAGCACTGAGCAGAAGCACATCTGTGTTCACATCAAGGTCCAGCTCTGATGAGTAGTTCTTCACTGGAACGATGTAAGAGGTGGACATGCCTAGCAGTGCTCCAGCTTTGCTCATCTGCAAACACACAACTCTTCCGTTTAAGTCCAAGCAGGAATCTAAACTAAAGTAATCTCAAAAGCTGTCTGAAAATAATAAAATCAGAATTTTATTGACAAACGGGTATATAGCATGCAGCAGCAATCTTGGAACAAAAAAACACTTTCCAGCCCAATAATTGTTAAGATATCCCTGTTCTGAGCATTTTGTATACCTCTGTATACTGCAAACTTATGGACTCACTGTAAAAAAGCTACAATGCTGAGACTGCAGGTAGCATACAATGATGTGTTAAGAATCGTAACTAAGATACCAAAATGGTGCATTGCTAATGAAATTTTTGCATGTGCATGAACCAATACCTTAGCAGTTTTAGGGGAACTTGATGTTTAAATTTGTAAGTTGGGTAGCTCTGAAAATAAGGTCACAATGACCATGTCCAACATACGATTCAGTGTTATCCAATATCCCTCTCAGCTATGACAACATTGGCATGATTGTATTTTATATTAGTGTTTTATGTGTATGTGGGCTGGTGTCACTTCTTTTGGTGATTGATAATGTGTGTGAGCATAGATCTCGTCTTTTTATCAGGGATGCAACGATACCACTTTTTTCAAACCGATACGATACTTTGATGTCAGTACTTGCCGATACCAATACCGCACAAAAAAATGCAACGAATTGCAAAAAAAAAATTTATTTTCTTCCCTTGTTATATCAAATGATGGTGAAATAAATAAAATAAAAATATTGATAAAAATTACCATAAAACTAAAATTTCAAGTGAATAATAAACGCTTTCTGTGAAATTATTCCAGAGTTTACACATTTTACGTATCGGTTCATGGTATGGGTTAACTTTAACCGATATGGTAAAAAAGAACGGTACCAGTATCAGTGCATCCCTACTTTTTATGCTTATCTTTGTGGTTTTTCTAATCGTGATTGTCTGTAATAAAGTCCATAATAAAGTGTCGTATCAGTGATCAAACATACTAGTTGTTAAATTTATACTGCTTTTATGCTTTAATGCATAAAAATGCACTAAACCATAATTTGTTGCGCATCAAAATGTCCTCTACAGTGATTAAATTTTCTTTTTTCTTATGTTGGTAAAAACAACTTCAGAATTTTCTTTAGAGTGCTACACAACTTTGTGTTTGCACTTTAAAAAAAGTTGCCGGATACGAATTAGACCAGTGAAACTTCATAGGATGACTAAATAAGTCCAATGATCTATTGTAGATATGGACTAATGAAATTCTGACTGAAGACTGAGGTGCTACACTCTAGGTAAAACGTGTTTTTCTCAATTTTTAAGAAAAGGAGAATGATAAATATTGACTTTTAACCACACATTTCCACCCACCGTCTCTCGAACGCTCAGGCTTCTGTAAACATGGCTCACATCTTTGGCCGTTTCTTGACAAATTTGATCAATGTGGGTCAGCAGAGCCACCTGGTGAACACCTAAAACAAAAAAACTGTCAACAACCCTTAAGAGGACCATTAAAATCCCAACATTTTTGCCTCCGGGGACAAAACAAATACTGTTCTCAAATACTGTTAACATTTTACACTTCTATCTTAAAGAATTGCAAAAAAAAAAAAAAAACAAGGGTACTAAAGGTCATCAGGCATACAAATTTTATTTACACAGGAACAGTGTTGAGAGTAACGGAGATGCATGTAAATGAGTTATTACAAATGTTTCAGAAACCTGAATAGTGACCTAATCTGACCATAACCCGAATATTGGCTGCATGTAAACGTAGTCTCTATCATTTCAGTAGCAAGGAACCCTTGCCGAAAAACAAAGTATTAACATTTTGCTGAATGCGTTAAATAAAAAGAAAACGGTAGTGCCATCCAGTGGACAAACAACGTGAGCTACATTGATAATTTGAAAACTTTTTTGGGAAAACCTAATCTGATCCGGAGGGATGGCATCCATCCCACTTTAGATAGAGAAGCTCTTTTTTCTAAGAATCTGGAAAGGTTCATTAGTCCTTCAAAACACTGACAAACCAGGATCCAGACCAGGAAGCAGAGTCGTAGTTTAACCCACCTCTCGGCAGCTTCTGTTCCGTTACCCACTCAGTACCCCAGTGAGACAGTGTCTTGCCCACGGCCAAGATCAAATAGACTAAAAGTTAATCTGACAAAAGCAAACTATGAAAGTCTCATTAAAATAAATACGACTCTGACCAAACAGAAAATGGTGCTCTACACACTTAAATGATTCCTTTCTAACCTGGAAAAATAGTCTACAACTTTATAAAAACGCCCTTCGACAAGCTAAAACAGCATATTTCTCGTCATTAATAGAGGTAAATAAAAACAATCCTAGATTTCTTTTTAGTACAGTTGCCAAACTTACACAGAGTCATAGCTCTGTTGAGCCAACTATTCCCCCTTCTCTCAGTAGTGATGACTTTATGGGATTCTTCATATGTAAAATAAATTGTATTAAAAATAAAAACATTGGCATTCTCCCAAACATGATTAACTCTCTCTTTCAGTAAATGAGGCAGTATCAGAGAGAACTGTAGAATAATGTTTATGTCTGTACCATTTTGATTCTGTTGAACTTTCGGAATTATCACAAATTTTAGCTTCATCTAAACCCTCAACTTGTATGTTAGACCCAATACTAACCAAATTATTTAAGGAAGTGTTCCCTCTGGTTACTGGCCCAAGACATGATGAATCTATATTTAATAAATGGATATGTGCCTCAGGAATTTAAGGTTGCTGTAATTAAACCTTTATTCAAGAAACCCTCCCTGGATCAAGATGACTTAGCTAACTACAGACCTATATCTAACCTTCCTTTCTTATCCAAAATTCTTGAGAAAATAGTTGCTAATCAAGTATGTGAGCATCTAAACAGCAACAACCTGTTTGAAGAATTTCAGTCAGGTTTTAGAGCTCATCATAGCACTGAAACAGCACTGGTGAAAGTTACTAATAATATTCTAATGGCCTTAGATAATGGATTTGTGACTGTTCTGGTCTTGTTAGATCTCAGTGCTGCTTTTGACACAGTCGATCATAATATTATCTTAGAAAGGCTTGAAGGGATCAGCACTTGACTGGTTCAAATCATATCTGTCCAGCAGATTCCAGTTTTTTCATGTTAATGATACATCTTCTTCACACTTAAGGGTTGCTTGTGGGGTGCCACAGGGTTCTGTGCTTGAACGGGTTCTCTTTACTATATATATGCTTCAAATTGGTAAAATAATTAGACAACATGGAATGCATTTCCACAGTTATGCTGATGATACACAATTATATTTATCCATAAAACCTGATTAAACCAATCAGTTAGGTAGATTACAAGCATGTCTGGAAGACATCAAAACCTGGATGACTCTGATTGTTCTACTTTTAAATTCAGACAAGACAGAAGTTGTTATCTTTGGACCAGAACCTTTAAAAAGGAAACTGCAAAATCAATCACTTCATTAATTTGGCCTCTGGAAAGAATGTAAAGAACCTCTGTGTAATGTTTGACCAAGACATGACATTTAAATCCCATCTTAAGCAGATTTCTAGGATTTCTTTCTTTAACCTCTGGAATATTGCTAAAATTAGAAACATCCTGTCCAGGAGTGATGCAGAAAAACTAGTCCTTGCATTTGTCATTTCAAGTGTCACGGATATGTGCTGCAAGGAGGGACGAAGGACCCAGGCGCAGAAGCAGAGTTCCAGCTAAGGCGGTATTTATTGATGTGCAGCAACATAAGGCAAGACGATACACACAAAATACACAACAATGATCCAGCGAGGACTGAAGCGCTCGCTGGATCTTAAGTAAGGGGAGACAAGGAGGAACAGGTGAATACAATAGGAAGTGAGGAGGTTCAGACAGGACGACACAGATGCAGATGATGATGAGGAGAGTGGGTGATTAGGGCAGCATGACATCAACGCTGGACTACTGTAATTCCTTATTATCATGAAGTCCACAAAATGCAATCAAAAGCCTTTAGCTGATCCAAAATGCAGCAGCAAGAGTACTGATGAATATTAAAAAGAGAGACCACATTTCTCCTGTTTTGGCTTCTCTTCACTGGCTCCCTGTTAAATCCAGAATAGAGTTTAAGATCCTCCTCCTTACTTATAAACCCCTTAATAAACAAGCTCCATCGTACATCAGAGATCTGCTTGTTCCATATGTTCCTAACAGAGCACTTCGTTCTCAGAATGCAGATCTACTGGTAGTTCCTAGGATTTCTAAAAGTAGAATGGCAGGCAGATCTTTTAGTTATCAGGCTCCTCTCCTGTGGAACCAGCTCCCAGTTTTAGTCCATAAGGGAGATACTGTTTTTAAGACTAGGCTTAAAACCTTCCTTTTTGATAAAGCTCATAGTTAGTGGCTTAGGTTATCCTGAGCTATTTTTGTAGTTATACTGCTATAGGCTTGTTGGAGGACAGACTGACCACTTTTCTTCCCTCTTCTACTTTTCTCTTCTACTACTTTCCAAATATATTTTTTCTGCTGTTATTGCGATAGTTAACCCAGTTTTCTCTCCATAGAAGCTCCACATGGTCTGGTACCCTGCTCAACTATTTAACTATAAGTCCCCTGCTGGATCCAGATGATGCTCAAAGTGACCGAGCATCCTTCATACTGTCTCTTCTCTGTCTGCTCAAACCCCCATCCGGTCGTGGCAGATGAACGCTTGTACTGAGTCAGGTTCTGTTGAAAGTTTCTGCTTGTTAAAGGGGAGTTTTTCCTCTCCACTGCCGCTTGCTCAGTATGAGGGTCTGCTGAGGAATTGCTGTGGTTGGAGTCTCCATGATCCGGACACAACCTCAAGTCGATGACTCATCGCAATCTGCTGGGATTCCTTACATAGAAAACTTTTAACTGATTGGAATTTTTGTATAATTGTATCGGAATGACTTCTGTTGTAAAACACCTTGAGATGACATTTGTAGTGAATTGGCGCTATATAAATAAAAGTGAATTGAACTGAACCTGCAGAAAAGTCCTTGAAAAAGATTTTCCTACGTGCAAAGCAAGTATCAAATTACATTACATTCTTTGCATCTCGCTCTGTGAAGAGGGCTGTTTGCATTTACTCACCCAGCTCGGTGATGTACTGCCGTAGCCGTTTGAAGGTTGAGCTGTAGCCTTTGTGGTAGGAAGCCACTTTCGAGGCGTCTAAGATAAAGGCAACACAGTGGATTTTGTCCCTGAGGTTGGGCGTCTTTACATAGCCCGTTGTTTCTGGGCCAACTGGTTGATCTGGACTGAACTAGGAACAAAAACAATTCTGAGTTTACATTTCAAACAACATTAAACCGTGGTTTAATAAGAGTAAAGTCTTGAAAAACTGAGAGTATCATCCTGTCTCTGCACCTATATTAGCTACATTATTCCCATAGAAACTTTTAGTAATATGTTTTCATAAACCAAAAAGTTCAAAATTAATCCTCTCACCTTGTGCCCTTCAGGAACGTGGCCTTTAATCACGGACAGGATGTCATGTAGGGTCAGCCCAGTCATCTCTCCGTCCCCGAGGCCCATAACATCACATAGCACCAGCCTAGTATTGTCCTCGCCCTTCTGAGCACATATGTGGAAGGACTGTAGCTGGAAAAAGGTAAAAGTTAGTGAGATGTAAAGCAAATGCATCATATCCATCAAGGAGGCAGAGATATTACAGAAAAACCTTTCCCCGTGTTTGTAAAAGCAGGCATGACATTTTAAAAACACTTTTCTGGCTAAACAAGAGCCTTTAGAGATAGACCTCCATCATATTAACAGCTAAAGAGATTCTCCCACAACATGTGTGATATAATTTAATTTTAGCATGGTCCGTCCTTAGATAAATGCTACAAATGACTCATGAATTTAGTGTTGATTCGTTTTTCAGGCCAAATATGTTACAACAGAATGAGAATGGGTCTGCTGTTGGTCCACCTGTACCTTTTTAGTGAAGCTGGTACTGAAGGAGGAGCCCACCATGGCTCGGTTAGTGACTCTCCCATTAAACACAGACTGGACTGAACTGATGAAGCTGGATTTTCCAGAACTAACCGGTCCCAGGAGGAGAACCCGAACATGAGGCACATCCTTGCAGCTTGGTTTGTAGGAGCAAACAGTCTTCATCAGGTTTTTCTTTTGCCTAGAATTAAAGGATTTGAGGAACAGAAGAGGGTTAAAAGGAGAATATTTATCTGATATAGGATGGGGGTATAAATTTACTCACTCTTCAGTCCACTGCACGTCTCTCCACGGAGATTCCAACTTTGCTTGAGATGCAAAAACTTCAGCCATTAAAGATGAATAAAAAAGAAGTTACAGAATTTATCTTAAAACGATCTTTAAAAATAAATGTAAATGTCAGAAGAAACTTTTTAGAAAATTTCAGAAGTTGTATATAAAATTTGAAAGCTCATCTATCCACACTTGTAATTGTATCAAACATTGCACGCGTTTTGGTAAACCTTTCAAATACATTGAACAAAAACATCCACACAAGACTTTTGATTTTGTTCCCATTGTTTTTATAAGCTGAATTCAAAGGTCAGAAACTTTCTAGAGGTATATAGGATACATCCGTCCATCCCACTTAGGAAGGGTCGAGTGAGGTGAGAGGGGGCTGGTGCCTATCTCCAGCGGTTATTAGCGAGAGGTGGGGTACAATTTGAACAGGTCCCTGGTCAATCGCAGGGCAACACAGAGACTGACTGGACAAACAACCATGCAAACTCACACTTACACTTAAGGATAATTTAGAGCGACCAATAAACTTCACACTTGTATTTTTGGAATGGAGAAGATTGAAAAGTAAATGCAGAATGACCCATGTCAGGATTTGAACCCAGGACCTTCTTCATGCAAGGCAAGGTTGCTATTAACTGCACCACTGTGTAGCCCACATATAGAACTCATTCCTCTCCAATATTGTTCACTCCTGTGGAATGTTGGTTCACTCCTGTTCAATGGCTGTAAGAAGTTGCTGCATAAATGCAGGAACACACCTTCGTATACTCAGATCTAGAGTATCCTAAACATGGTGACATGGGTGACATGTTCGGCAAGTTTTCTGGCCATGCAAAAACTGGGATATTTTCAGCTTTCAGGAATTGTGTAGAGATCCTTGCAATATTGGTGCTGGATCTCGTCACTGCATCTCTGTACATTCAAAATGTCATCAATAAAATGCACCTGTGTTCATTGTCCATAGCATACACCTGCCCCTACCATACCTCTACTGCCACCAAGGGCCACTCGATCCACAACGTAGCAAACCGCTCATCCAAATGACGCCACAGATCCTATCTGCCATCTGCCCTAAACAGTGAAAACCATGAAGAGAGTGCCTCTCCAACATGCCAGTCACCATCAAATGTTAGCACTGGCCACCGCAAGTCAGGTATGAAGATGTACATCTGTCAGGTCAAGACACCAATGAGGACGATGGGCATAAATCTGATCTTCCCTGAGACAATTTCTGACAGTTTGTGCAGAAACTCTTTGGTTATGCAGCACCTGTCTGTGTGGCTGGTCTCAGACGATCTTGGAGGTGGAAATGCTGGATGTGGAGGTCCTGGGCTGGTGTGGTTACACGTGGTCTGCGGTTGTGAGGCCGGTTGAGTCTAGTGCCAAATTCTTTGAAACTCTTTTGGAGATGGCTTACTGTAAAGAAATGAACATTAATTTCATAGCCAAGAGCTCTGATGAAGCTTCCTGCTGTCATCATTCCAATTTCACGCTACCTCAAAAGTTGCAACATCTTTGGCATTGTTTTGAGTGATACAACTGCACATTTCACAGTGTTGTTTTACTGTGGCCAGTCTACACCTGTGTAATGTTCATGCTGTCTAATCAGCATCTTGATATGCCTCACCCGTTAAGGTCGGTTAGATTATCTTGGCAAAGGAAAAGTGCACACTAACAGATTTAGAGATTTGTGAAAATTATTTGAGAGGAATAGGTCTTTTGTGCACATAAATTTTTTTTCAGATCTTGGAGTTCAGCTCATGAAAACGGATCAAAAACAAAAGTGTTGCATTTATATTTTTGTTCATGTTGTCGTACCCGTCCGGTTAACATCATGGCAGGATTTTGATTACATTTTCATGAAATCTCTGTAATGGGACCAGGAACAACTGATAAAATTGAGGTGTTGATCCAACATGAAAAGGTTTTCCCCCAGCATCCAGCGGTACTATCCTCCACTCCTCTCCCATGTCAGAGCTCACAAGTCGCTCCCCTCGCACTCAAGTCCAAAATTTTGACTCTCCTCTGGAAGAGCACTGCGACAGCACAAGCACAGCCGTGCGTCTCATTGAGAGACATTTTATAGGACTGAATTAGATAACAACATGGGGGGGTAAGTAGCCCTGGCAGAGGTCAGCACTCTATGATTTGTGCTCTAGTTAAATTACTTTTTGTCAAACTTAAGTGATAGGCTAAATATCATGGTATTTCTTTTTGTTTTTACCATTCGGTTTCAAAATCAGGAAAAAAGATAACATTAGTTTGGATAAAATGCATCTTTACTGTACAGAAAATCTATGAAAGTAACACAGTGACTATTTTGACCATATACACCTGCATATTTAGGGTTAGAACTCCTTTTTGAGTTTTAAATTTGTCTGCTGATAACTTACCTGGGATTTCTAAAGGTTTTTCCTTCTTTTTCTCTTTTGTGCTGTCATCTTCTACTTTGCTGAAAACAGCGACGGTGGATGAATCAAAGGCCAAAGCAGAACGTTCAGTAGCTGGTTTAGCTCCAAAGAGGGAGGGAGCAGTTGTTGTCGTTGGAGCTCCAAAGATATTGGTTACAGTAGCAGGGAAGGCGTCTGCCATTGTACCAAAAATAAAGCTCCCGCTGACAAAAGAAAACCATATGCATCAGAATGTAAACTGCTAAAAGAAAACACAACATTATTTCTATATTAACACTTCCAGCACCAGCTGTCTGTCTTTTTGGTGTCTTGGGCACTCCTAGTTGTGTAATACCAAGTCAGGAGACCGGTGCATCAACAACCCTACTGGCTCACAATAACTTGTAGAGAGAGTAGCAGGTGAAGCAGCTGTTGCAGAAAACATCATTTTGACTTAAAATAATCATAATGGAACTTGTAGATCTGACCTTGGCTAAAAATTATTTCTATCATAGAAAATGAAACATGGCTGCCCCAGGATACCCCGGTTCTGGTGGTATCTACGACTGCTATTTTTTTTTTTAATCATATGTTTTGACTTGCAGCTGTAACATTAACTGGCAAACAAACAGAAAACAAGTAACCACTTTTGAAGGAAGAATTTGTTTAAAGCGATTGGAATAAACCGGGGAAATAAAACATAGAAAACACAGATACATTTAAAGACAATGTCGCTTAACTTAAATTGCCAATCAGAAAGAACAGATGCATGTGTGTAAACTTTTTTTAGCATTTTATTTTTAGACAAAGTACCACAGCAATTTCCTAATGTGAACCTGTTCACACATTTGGCAATGAAACCATTTTGATTCTGGTCCCAAATTCAATAAAGATTTACTATAATTGTATCTAAAGTGAATTTCTTTGATATGACAGAGAAGTCTTGGTAGTAGTTTTAATCATCTAGCAGTATGATTATTCTTGATGTGTAAAAGGTTTAAGGACACAGTCAAACTAAAATTTCAGACCTGCAGGTGATTAAAAATACATTAAAATGTTTCCAGCAAGAAGTGAATTTGCTTTGCTGTATTATTGCTACCTATTTCTGATGGCCATGATTTTGTACTTTGTTGCTCTGTGTTTGGTTAACTGGAGATCTTCTCACCTCCTTACATTGCTGGGTGTGTTATACGGTTTGTGACAAAAGGGTTGGGTCACTGGTTTTGCCTCCCACCAAACTCCTTATTTTGCCTAATCAAAACAGCTGTCTCACACAGCTAATTTACTCACAGTGTGTTTATCCCTAGGTTTTCTTGTTGCATTGAAAAATTGTCTCATCATGTTGTTTTTCTTCAATGCCAAGTTTTTGATTCTTCTCCTGATTTATTTTGATGTCAAGAATATGGTATAAATCCTATTATGTGTAGCTTTTCCTGCTGTCAGACGCATTTCCACAGTCAGTATAGTTTTTCTCTTTTACAGTTTTAGAGCAGTATTTAAATTAATTAAAATGTCATTGGATATCACCACTTTACTATTTATTTTTACTAACTACAAATGATCAATAGACAGTAAAGTATTGCTGGAAATCTATTGTGCTACAAACCAAAACCCAAAATTCAATTTCTTGCAAATCCCATTATCCACCATTTGGTACCAAACTTTCCCTTCCACTCAAGTTTCCATAAATGTACATGGATACACTGCTCTGAACAACCAGCTTCTTTGGTTCTGCCTGACTTAACTTTTGCAGGGTTTTAATGACTGTGGTACTTATAATAGTAGTATATGTCTAAATTAGAGGTATTTTAATGGTCTATGTAACATTGCATTTATTTTTTTTTACTTTTTCATTAACTGTCTTGCATGTTTACATAACTTAACAAATATCACTGTTAAATTACCTTCACTTGTTGAGCTGGATCACTGAAGTAAATTAACTTTTCGATTAACTCCCTCCCCAAAGCTACACTGCTCTGCACCTAAGGTGACCATATTTTTACTTCCAAAAAAAGAGGACACTTGACCAATTCCTCAAAAACTTAAACAAATACTCTGTTTTGTTACAAATACTTTTGATTTCAACATATTCAATGTGTTCCTTATTTATTTGCTAAGAAAGAAATATTCCTTGATCTGTAAAAAGAATGTGAAAAGTGGAAATGTCCTCGGAAAAGAGGACAGTTCGTCACCCTAATGTCTCCCTGCTTCAGTAGGCCTACATCAGATTTCAATAGATTTGCTGATTAACAGGCTTCTGCTTGACTCCAATCTTCTGAAACAGGTATGTTAATGCAGGCTGATTAGAACGGAGCAGGCTAATTAGGTCGAAAAAGTGCAGGAGTCTCTTGCAGAAATATCACACCACTTAAATTAAAACATGACCAGTTACGTCCTGCAACAGAAAATATGCCTACCTGCTTTCGACTTCGTTTTTCTTCATAGTAAGCTCTGCAAGCGGGGAGAAGAGCAACAGCAGTGTTGACAGATGAAATTTAGCCTATTGGTATATCCCTACAGCGAACCTTTCTGCAGCAGTGCTGGCTCTCCTTTTCTGAAGAAAAGAAAGTGAAACCTATAATTTCACAAACGAGCAGGCGAACCCTCAGCTCTGGCAACAAATATAAACTGCAGCTAAATGTTTCATATTAATGGTATTCTCATATTTGCGAAAGTCGGTAGGCTAATCTGGTTTTGTAAGAGTAGACTAATGGTATAACTGACCTTTGCACATTTAAAGTTAAAAAAAACTTTTTGTCTAAGCTGACGCCATGTTAGGGAAGAGGGATGGGAAAACTTTAGAGTTTATTAGATAGATTATAAGAATAAAGTGGTTTCAGTAATACTTTGTTGATTATACATACTTCGGTGGCTTTTTCCTTTCAAATAGTTTTCATTTTCTTTTATTTCTCAGTACAGGCAGTATGGCTATACCTATTTTAATAAACTCAAAATATTTTGGAATCACCGTACAGCATTGCGTTTACAGGTTATTTATGAATTATGCTGCAATGTTACATTGTATAGTGGAGGATCTTTCTGAATGTCAGGAAAGAACCACCCTCTGAGAGTGCACAAGCGCAGAAAGTGAAACCTATCCAGAATGATTGACGGTTGGGAGGCCCAATAGACTAGATTAATCATCTGCCATACCTTTAGGGCAAAATTTATATTAGATATATTTTGTCAGATTACACAACATTCAGCAACCAAACGAGGAATTACTAAGGAAGACTATTTGATATGATGATGTTTAACAGATTTTCAAACTTCTTTAAAATTGTTACAAATTGTCGTCTGACAAACATCAGTATATCTTTTTGAAATTCCATGTGACACACAGACAAAAAAATAATTCCACTTCAGATAGGCTAAATTGTGAGGTGGTAGGAAAAGGGTATATGGTTTTCAAAATGTGCAAATGAACATGAAAAAACAATGAGTGTCCACTTGTATTCAGTCCCCCTCAGTAGGTAAAAATATTGAGGTCAGACTTTGTGGCTATCGCTAAAAACTGTTTTCATTGTTTGTTTGTTTATTTATTTATTGGGTTTTAGAAAGATGAGGCTCAAGATTTGAAATCTACGATACACCCCATGAGGTCTGTAAAAGTGTCTGCTAAATGAATTTGAGTTATTGTTAATATTTCTTGGGGATTTAAGACAGTGGTATTTCTTTGTCTTAAACAGAAAAAAACAAAAAACAAAACAACAACAAACAAAACATTCTTACCTGGAAGTTGAAGTAAGAGGATATAGTGTTTTTGTTTTTAAATAATGTATATGTGCACATTTACCACCATTAATTTACAATTTACAACCATAATCCAGCCACTGAAACCACAATGAAAGAAAATGTATATCAAATCAAACTTTATCTATAAAGCCTTTTTCATACAAAAAAAATGCAGCTCAAAATGCTTTACAGATTAAAATGACCCCACATAATCCACATTCCCATCCCTTCCCCACAAATGTACAACCAAAATGACAATTATTCCCCCTTCCCAATCCCATTTCCCAAACACACACAAAGACACACACTGGCACACATGCACACACAAACACACAGACACCGTTTCAAAACACGTAAGACCATAAGTAGACACTGGGCTGAGCTCAGATGAGTCAGTTAAATAAGGAAAACGGCATCAGGAGAGCCGTCTTCCCCGACAGCAGCAGGTCAACGGCAGCAGCCAGGGCACCAACACAGGGCGATCCCCACCTCCACCTGAGCATTTTCGGGAGAGCACCCGGGCCACCACAGCCGAACACCGCCTCCGAGGCAGAGGGCTCCCACAGAGGAAACACTGGAAGAAGGATTAATAACTAAAAAATTTAAAATAACAAGAGCTAATATAAGTGAAATAAGTAGTAATAAATATAATAGTAAAAACAGTTAACTATATAATAACATAAATATCTAATAAAACTGTTAAAATATAAGCAAATAAAACATACAGAGCAATAAAACACACTAATACATAATAATGAATTAAAAGCTAAGCTAAAAAGGTGAGTGTTTAGCCTGCTCTTAAAAACATGAACGTTCTCTGAGGTCCTCTGGCAGCTTTATAGCACTTCATGGTTCCTTCAATGGTTGGGCTGATACCCGTATCAGAAATACTTGTAAATAATGAGAAAGCATATGGTATTGGTATGGGCAAGTATTTCTTTCTAAATACAGTCTGATACCATGCAATTTTTTTTCTGCCCAATCCTACCTCACACTACAACACAGGCAGTGATAAAATCTTGTGTGATGGTGGTTTCAAGTTGCTAGAATGGAAATCATATTACCTAATTTACAGGACTGAAGTTTCCAGAGGTGGAACACATTTCACAAAATTTAACAGCAGCAAGTTTATGAAGCACTTAGCTTATCATCATGTGAAAGAGCAAGTGGAGAACCCACAGTATAATCTCCTATGTGCCACGCCGCATTAATGCAGTAATTCATGCAAAAGAAAAGCCCCAGCTAAGTATTGAGACCACAGAAACAAACTTCAGATGCCTGGCATTTCTGTTAATTTTTTCATATAACGATCCTATTCAATACATTTTTTTCCAAGACACAGAGTGTTTGGTTTACCTTATCTGTAAACCATAATCTTCAAATAAAAAAATACAAAAAAAGGCTTGAACCTATCTTACATAGTATGTGTTTCACCTTCTGAAATGAGTGACACAATCTTCAAATATTTGAACCTTTATACATCTGAACACACAATTAATCTGTTCCCATGTTTGAAGTGTTTTCATTTATCACTCAGTCCAGCAGAGTGTTTTATGTGAATATGTGCTCTGCCTCATAGCTTCTGCACTGGTTTGGAATGTGGCAATAAACTAGTTGGGTGGGCTACTTTTAACCCAGTTTGTTAATAGTTTAATATATAATAATAATATATAGAGTAGTGACTTTGGCTATTCTGACCCCCTTTTTTAAACTTGGTCAGTCCTCCCCGCTAGAGGGCGCTCCTTGCTTAAATTTAAAGCATGCCATCTTTACCTGCTTACTGACAGCAGGGTTCACTCTGAGGTCATACTTTTGTACCCTTATCTGGACGGTCCTGGTACCAAATATGAGAAACTTTCTTCCATGCATACTGGGCTCTGCCCTGCTGCTCACTAACCTTCATCAATCAGCAGCTTTTAATAACCACAGGATTTTCTGAATTCAGCATCCATCCGTTAAGGTTGGTGTCGACTGATGAACCTTGGAAAAGAACATTTTCTGGTGATGCATTTATATCGCCTATAAACTCAATAATCAGACTGTTTCAAACAGGTTTTATTCATGGTATTACGTTTTTATTGGGTAAGTTTTACATATTCTTCCAGGGGTATTAAAAAACGCAAGGAAATGTTTTCAAAACTGTAATACGTTTATTAAGGGATCTACCCTTCAGAATTAATACGTTTGAACTACATACGAAATATAGACATACAAAGAAGAAGAAACAAAGTTATAGGAGTTGTTTTTATTTCAAACTAGTTCAGGCCACAAACATGCAGACTGGATTCTAATTGCTTTCATCCAGTGAAAATATTATTGGTTTTGAAATATAACACCCCAAGGGATCCAGTTAAATGAAATTAATCAATTTTAGGAAATATTTCTACTGTGTTTAATTAGCGACACAAATTCTAAAAATATTTTTGAAGCAGGTATATACTGATTATTTGATGATAATTTATTCTACTTGATGGCAAAGAACCACCAAAAAGAGTTATGCTAAAGGGTTGATGACTTTTCCAAATTTTTATTCAGCTTCTGTCATCTATTACCATATCATTGTTAACAACTTAAACTCTTTTAAAGTCCTTTTCATTTATAATCAACTACATCTTTTTTGTATTATTTTAGGTGAGTGAAGGATAGAAATAAATGCATTCAGGCCCATCCAATGTAAGTTACATTGGCAGAAAAACTGTTTCAGGGTCAGCTCTATTATCTTAGCTGTTATGGTTTGCCTCAGACTGGGGTCATGATGAGCTTTTGCAGTGTCAGCAGATGTGTAACAAATCCCTAGTTTTCATTTAGACCTATTTCAAGACCCTGTTTGTCAAATAAAGATCTAAAGTGGTTGTAACTTTGTTCTCAAGCCAAAATAAAGCATTATCCGTCCGGTAACATTAAAACTGGAGCTGCCTTGTCATTCGAGGGCCTCATCTCAAACTGAAATAAAAACTTATGCAGCCTTTTGGTTATGACTCAGCTTCATTTTAAGTCGCTACAAGTGTCAATTATATAAAAATCACTACCTTCAGCCTGTTATCTGTGGATGGAAGAGGTTGTTCCACAAACATGCCAGTTCTCCAAATACAAGATTTCACCGAACTGCAACCAGAAAATAGACCTTAGGTAGTTAGAGATGTGTGTAATGTTCACTTAAATACCTTTGAGGTGGCTTATAGGATTTGTGGAAGTTGGAAGAAAGTAAGAACACATGAGTCTTGCATGTTTACCATCAAGGGTTGAGTAGAAAATTAGCACCCAATCCATTTCTTAGCTAATGTAATAGTTTTCTCAAAGGCAAAATTAGGTTTTTATTTTTTATTATTTACATAGAAAAACCTCTCTGCTTAAAATAAAACCAAATATATTTCTATTTGGAACTGGAGGTCATATCTCAAATTTGTTAGAAAATAACCCTATGGCTTCTTTTGTTCACATGGCTTCTGCATAATTTAGAGCTAATTTCCAAATGCTGATTCAGGTAAAAAAACAAAACTTAACTTAACATAATTCATCTGTAAATGAACCAAATATTTCTCCCCTTTCCATTAGGATAATGAATGAAAATGGTAGCTTTTCTGTATTATGTCTGTGCTGGTTTCTAATAGCAAGAATCCACAGGTAAAGATCAGCAAGCAACATCCAATTAAATGTTAGAGCGAGTAAGCATATATGTATGTGGTATTTTGACCCTTTTTTGAATAAAAAAAAAGGATCCAAACCATTGAGCTCTTAATTTTTAAAATTAATGTAGGTTTTATCTGGTATTATCAGTTAAAACCAGAAGAGATACTAGAAATGCATCATTAAAGGTGAAATAATGTTACAGTAGTGCAGATGATGAGTACATGTAAACTTGAACTGGAACCGTAAATTTTATCACATAGATATATTGGAAAGTAGTTCTTCCTTTTTTCTAATAATTTCTTGTATATGAAGCCTGATCAGTTGAAAAATGTCTAACAGATGAAACGTACTGAGTTTAGGTTTATAAGCAATTTTCATTAGTTTGGTCATGCCATCAGATTCAAAATGACATAAAAAATGATGACAAGACTTTATGTAGAGTTAATTTGAATTGTTTGATTAAGTTTTTATTGAAAGCTAATAGGGTCCAAACATAGATGCCCAAGGGCTGATTTTGGCCTTCAGGCCACATTCTGTCAATGTGTGATCCAAATTACGAAACAGTCCTGGAGATTCTTCGTCAAATGTCGGCCAGCAGTCATGTAACCTGTAGGGTAAAGGTCAAGTTACCCAGCGTGTCTGTTTACCTGTTCATATTGCTTATTTCTCAGTTTGATAGGAGTGTTATGGGATTGGCTAATTATTATGTTACCAGCAGCTCATCCTCAATATCTGTGGAGTTCAACCGGTTTAGACAGCTTTGACTCAGCAGCCGCTAACAATATCTGAAGTGGGAGGAGGAGGATGAGGGTGAAAATCTAAACAGGGAGTCATCCCAGCTATGCAGCCGTGTGACACAGCAGTCTGTTTTAAAAGCAGAAACATCCCTCCCTCCCTCCCTCCATACGAATTTCATCCCTCCGTTGCATCCATGTCAGCCGCATTAGATGACACACGTTTACTCAAGTTATCTCTCCGTCTGACTGAAAGCTTGCCAGCGGCCTCGGTAACCTGAAGTGCAGCGAGGGTGGAAATAAAAGCGCTGCAGAGATCTGGATGGAACAGGTCGAAGTCGCGGAGAGGGCTCTCAGAATAACAACTCATAGGCAGATACAGCTTTTCAGATGATGTTTACTTCATGGTCAATACAGCAACAGAACAGAAGTTTATATTCAACAGGTTGAGCAAAGAATTAGTCAAAGCATTAGTTTGTCCACAACTCAGTTAAAAAGTAGCCATTCCTATTTCGAGTTTGCTTTTAAAATACCATTTTGTTCATTTAAATTTGCTTCCAAGAAGCCAGATTTCCTTCTAATCTTTCAAAGCAGGTTACATCACTATAGCTCTCCAAGATTTATTAAACACGACTCTGCAGGACCTTAAAGATAGCAATTCTTTCAAATTATGAATTATATGTAAGCAATTTGCCCTTTTATGCTGCGTTCAGACAGCATTCGTTGGATGCGTCGAGCAGCGCATCCAACAGATGAAGTTTGACGCATGTCCTAAAAAGCATACAACGCTTGCATCTGAGGAAAAAAGAACGTGTGACTTCTTCTGTTGCCGTACGTTCTGAACTATGCCAGATAGTATCAAGAGAGTGGCTCGGCTTTATTTGCAATAACTACGTTGAGAAAAGATTTGATAACTTACCCAACACCCCGATCTCTTCAGCGATCTTCATCCAAGCAAGTTCCTTTACATTCCTGTCTCTATACAAAGACGAGGACGGATCATAAAGTTCTCTTTGATTGCAGACGGCCACGATCAGCTTGTCTTCCATTGTTGAAAATGTTTTTTTCTTATCCCGCTTCATTCAAAATACGTGTATAGTGACATCACTACAGTGAGACGCTCTGATTGGTTGCCACACTGCGTTAACTGCGTTGGGTCCGTCAAAAGTTCAGCTTGCTGAACTTCTGCGTTGCTTGCGTTGCTACATTGCCGTATGAAACGCAAGTGAAATTGACGGAGCCAACGTACACAACGCACCGCAGAGCCCCTGACGGACCTCTGACGTACTCGACCATAGACTTTACATGTAATCTTGCTGCAACTGACGCTGCCGCTTGGGGCGGTGTGAACGCAGCATAAGAATCACTCGTTGCTAAAAAAACATGAAATCTTTGTCAAATTTTTATATCTTCATATATTTAACTACAGAAATGGAAGCCTACAGTATATGGGATCTTTGCAAATTAAAGTTTTATGTACAGACACACTGACTCATCCTTTGAGTTTCGAGACCTTTTATTTATGATTTGTATTGGCAGCATGAGTCTACAGTGTGTAATGCTTTTGCCTCGAAGCAAGAGGTTTTAAGAATGTTTATGGAATTGTTTTTTGTCTTACATGTTGTGTTTGGAGGACCTATGAGGACCCTGTAAGGATGAAGCAGGTAAATAAAGGAGGGTGTCATATGGTCAAAGTGAAGGGGCTTCACTTACAGAATTAATAAACGACTCAAAAGTAACTAAAGTCCAAATAAACCTTAAAATAAATTCAGGAAACCTGCAGAACTGAAGAAAAGCCTCGCTCTCTGAAAGCAAAGTATAAAGAATAAGGGATGCCTCAAACTTTTTCCTAAGTCAAGGTTGGTTTTCCTACAAATAAGGATAAAAAAATGAACAGCCTGAAGTTTCCCATCAGCTGACATCATACAAAGGAGAACTTCTCCTTCTACAACAGAGTTGACATTTTATAAATCTTTCCCTGTCTCTAAGAATAATCCAGACAGAGTCGGAGCGTTTCCTGAGGGCCTCCGAAGACATCAGTATGACTGTGTGCCGAACTGTCTGTTTGGCTCAAACTTGTTTGCTGTTCTGCGACTTTCTTGCTTGGAGGGTTTTTTTCTCCTTTTAAGTAATTCCATTAGTCATATGAGAAGGGAAAAGTTTTGTTGTTGCTTGAAAGCTGCTGAATTTTCCACTGAATTGCGTTTAGACAAACCCAGTAAGATTCCCCCGATCATTGGCTGTATGTTTCTCAGCAAAAGCATCAGGTAAATATATTCTGCTCCCGTGTCAGGCCCATGAACAATGAATATGAGTAAACGTAACACTGCTGTCTTCCTTGTAGGTTACAGGTTGTCTCTACGAACATGATGGATTTTAACTTTCACTCAGTGTCGATACATTTTGAAAGCTTGTATCTTAAATGTCTGTCTGAACTAGATTAATATTCGACATCTGCTTAGAGTACAATCTTTGTTTTCTGAAGCTCTTCTCCCAAAGACCCATATCTGGATGGTTGTTTGTCATTTTTCACATCTTCTTACAGCTCGAGAACTTAAATTACAAAGCTGTTTCTGTTTAACAGGGAGACAGTGTATTGCTGCCAGTGATTCAGACAGACTACTACCTGTTGTGTGTTATTACAGGCATATCTCATGTGTAAATTTATTATCTCCTTTGTTTGGACAAATAGTATGTGTCTTGGAAACACGTAGGGTCTGTGCGCCCGAGGTCCTCCAGCTCAACAGCTGACTGTGGTAAAAGAGCCAGTTTTTCTACACCAAAGGTTTTGTTAGTCAAGGAACAGCTTTATGCAATGTTGCAACAAGTCACAAAACGTTATAGCTGTCTTGACTTTTTTCACTCTCACTTTTTGTTACTATCATCTTTATGTAGTAAAACCACATAGTACATTACTCTACATACATTATGGAAATTTTTTAATTCACTGTAAACCCAGATTTTGTTTCTAGTCAAACTTCTGAGTGATCACTACTTGTACTCTTAAGTTTTTTAAAAACCTGCTGTCATTACTAAACAACATTAGTTGATTGTACTATATAGCTGAAAGACCAATCATAGTGCATTGTGGGTGTCCATGTTTTTGCTTAATTTGTTCTATTTGGGGCATTTGCTGCATTTTTATTGTGACGTTTGTGTTAGTTGTTGTTATTGCTTTGTTCAGTGTTGCAAATGTGACCGTTATTTGTTGGTGTCATGGTTGGCTCCGTGAGTGAAGATGTTTTTTAAAGGGAATAAGATCACTGTGATAGTCAATTGTTTAAACATTCAGGTAATAGTTCTAAGATAGGATCTCATTGTAGATGTTAGTCTTCTCACTGGTTGATAACTGTTACCATTACATGGTCTATAATTCAGCTAAAGATCTTTTGACAGTTGTTGTTATCACATTAAGAAGTTTCTCACTTGGGTAATTGAAGATGAGTAATTCCATAAACGTTGTTTTAGCTTGTGTAAAAAGTTAACATTTCACATTAGTTATGCTCAACATATTTAGTTTTAGCTTGTGTAAAAACTAGAGTGGTATGAGGCAGCAGGTAGGAAACATACTCTTCACTAAACTGCATAAAGTTACGTTTTTTATTGGTCTGATGGGAAGTTCTAAACTTCAATGTCATGTTTTCATTAGCTGCGAGCATAATAAACAAAAATAAACCTACAAAAAGACAAGTATTTGTAAAAAATAATATATAAAAAAATTTTACTTTGTGAATTGAGTTACTAAAATACAACTACTAAGGGACTTTGGTCGTGTATTCAGTATAAGTATTGTAACAGAGAACAACCTGTAGTATGGCATTTTATTTTATGCTTCAATGCATTTCTTTTGGTGAAGATCTGTTTTGATTTTCATATTTTTTTCGTGTATTTGGTTTCGTTGCCACTGAATAATGTAAAGCACCTTGAATTGCCTTGTGTTTAAAGTGTGATATATAAATAAATTGCTTTGCCTTGCCTTGCCTAATTTATATTTGAACAACTAATTCATCTTTTGCCCAAAAATAAATAACTGAAAAACACATAACCATTTCATGAAAAAAAAAATCGTTTGTTGTTTGAATATTGAGTGCTAGTGATAAGATTTTGCCTCCATGCTCATAGGATGGAAAACTTCTCCGATATGTTTACTTAAATCCACTGGAATGGTTTGCTAAAAAAGTCCCAGCTGTTACCAACATATTAGCTAGAGCAATTATAATCGAAACGTGTCTCCCGTAATTAAAATTGCCTCGTGAAACATGAACATCTTTGAAAAAAATATTTGACCAAACAGATTAAGTTACCAGACTATTTTTCAAGTCGTGAAGAACACATTATTCTGTGGGTCATGGAAAGCTTTCCGACTTCAATCCATGAACAGAATATTAACTTGTTAATACCTGCAAGACAAAATGTTATTCAAATGATATGATCTTTCATCCTCAAGAGTTGAACAAGAAGCTCTTGTACTGCATTCAGTGTCCCAGGCCAAAGAGATTCGTGGAAGCTGAGCTTGCAGGCAGTGTTGTTGCATAACAGCAGCTGTAGGACTGTCTCAATTACTGAAACAAGTTGTCATATCTGTCATTGGAGCTGCTTATTTGGCCACTAGAAAACAGAAATAAAGTCCTATGCAACTCGGAAATCTACCATTTCAAATATGGAATGTATACATCTTATAATAGGACTTTGGAAAGGATATTTAACACATTTCAGAGGCACAAAACAGACATCATAAAATATATAATTAAGTCTTAGATATATTGTGCATCATAAATAATAGATCACAATCTAACATTGTCTGTCTTTCAGTCCATCATGAAACCATTTTAATTGTTTAAATTATATCTCGTCAGATAGTTAAACCCCTGATAGTTTAACCTGCACCTTGTATGAAGCAGTATTGGCCTACTACACTGATAATGTTGATGATAATGACTCATAATGATTGCAAATTATTTTACGAATACCTTTATTGTGGTGACTTGTGGTGAAGAAGAGAGAGTAGCAGCAGGTTGTAAATGTTCAAGTTTTTTTTCTTGTTGTTTAAATTTGAAAATAGCCAAATATTTCTCAAGAAGTGACTTTGTAAATCGTTTATTGAAGGTGTAATTTATTTTTATTGCTTTATGTTGTATATTTTGTGACTGTTTTTACTCTTCAATTGTACTTTATAATGTTTGTTGTACAGCACTTTGGGCGGTTGTGGGTGTTTTAAGTGTGCTATATAAATAAAGTTTACATTGACTTTGACATTGACATTCAAGTTGTGTTTTTCTTTTAAAAAATGATCTCTTGTTGGGAATGTATAATGATAATGTCTAATGATAAAAGTACATTTTTTTATCCATGAAAAGGCTGTATATTCTAGTTTCTTATGACTTTGAAGCCACAGGAAGGACACTTGTCAGAAGAAAAGAAAGGGGAAAAATGTGAACTGTGCAAAACTTGGAGAGGAACAAAGAACCATGAAGGGAAATGTGATAAAATGAGTAAGCCAGAGGTTATAAGAGAGCGCAAGAGAAGGGAGCAACAAACCGGTCTGAACCAGATGACTGTGGGGTTTTACATACTCCTCCCCTCCACACCCTCCTCATCATCATCTCCCTGACTCAGATGGGATGAACTTTCTCTTTTAACGCTCTGTCATGTGGTCGTTGTCACACGAAGAAAAAAAAAAAACTGACGGTACAGACTCCCAAGAAGTGAAAGAAAATCTGGAGCAGAGAGTGGGGGCTTGGGGGTAGTGATGTTTCCCTGACTGGCAGGTGTTTCCCGTCGTTATGCAAGATTCAGAAGGTGTCGGGAGGGAGTAAAACTGGATGCACTGAATATTGACGGCATGCCTGGGATTTGTTGGATAGTTCGGGTGGGACACTTTGTCCTCCAGATACGCCGGCTGTAATATCTATTTCTGGGCACAAGTTGTAGATCTAAATTTAGAGACTATATAGGATAAACTGTAGTGCTGAAACTCAAGATACGTTTTTGAACGTCTCGCATGGCTTAAATGACATGATTTAGTGCATTTTAACTGATATGTTATTTTCTCATTCACGTTTAACAAAACTCCAAACATGTAAGAAAAACTATGTTGCAGTAAAACTTTTTTATAATAATAATAATAATGCAGTAAAAAAAATAAAACAATAATATATTCCATTTAATGTCATATGATACAGGCAACGGGAAAAATGCAATACAGTTCCTCAAGAAAGTCGGATAGACAGATGCACAGAGGAACAAAGTGATGGATGGATGGTTATTTTCATGGATGGATAGATGGTTATTTTCATGGATGGATGGATGGTTATTTTCAAGGATGGATGGATGGATGGATGGATGGTTATTTTCATGGATGGATGGATGGATGGATGGGTGGATGGGTGGATGGATGGACGGACGAACGGAGAATCAAAATCTGTAATATGTTTGCTCCTAGTCCTTTAAAAAATATGTTTAGCTTAATTTAAACTATTGTCACCTTGTGTTGTGTATTAGTAGCTGGTGGGTACTATGAGGCCCTGATGATGGCCAACAGGGAGGTCTTGAGTTCTGGGAACATTGCCATCTGATGTAACCTGGCTGCTGGTCAAAGGCCATATGAGAACAAACAGTGTCCCTTGGTTCAGCCAAGTCCACGATATACTTTCACGGACCGGCTTAGTCTGGCTCCTGTCTTCACTCAACTTCAGACGCTATCTATTAATAAACTTCTCATCCCCGTCTTCACTCCTGGTAGCTTACAGGATAACCGCAGCAAGTTTGTAGCCGTTTGACTCAGTTTCCATTCTGAGGGACACAGTTACTGTTAGCAAGTGAAGTTACTAATTAAAGCTTCGGGGTTAGATGTTTGAAGATTTTAAAGCCAAAACCTGAAACTCTTTAAAAAAATGAAACATTGTTTTCAAAGCAGATCAGTAAAATTTAGGATGCACTTTTCTGAAACATAAAACCAACTATGTTTGGTTCCACCAGACTTTCCAATGGATAGCTTATTGGAGGATGTATCTCTGCTTAATCGAAACAAAGAAAAGTTTGGAGACAGAGCACTCTTACTTCAGTTAGAGTTCATGCCTCAGCTCCAAAATATAGCTCTGAGTTAGTATGTTTCCAGTGATACAATGAAATATCTACAAACATATGATGTTATCAAAGTAAATAGACACCATTTTTCTCCAAAGTCTACTCCTGTGTGATTTTACAGTTTATTTTGAGCTGCTGCAGAAATGTGGTTTTTTAGAGTGCCTGAGCCAAACGAAGCACCACATTATGGTATTGCATTTAAACCCTCATTAATAAAACAGGGTCTATATAGGAGGGTAAGACTTTCAGCTGCCTCCGTTCACTGCTTATAAGGTTTTCAAAACAGCTCATTCATATTAAACATTTTAGGAATAGTTGAATAAGAATACTAGATCTAAAACATAGATTATATCTACCTGACTTCTGCCAGAATTACAGTTCACAAGCAGTCATTCGCAAATATGGTAAATTACAGGCAGTTGATGATCACTATTGAGAACTTTAGCTTTTTGAGATTGGGTGCCTTTTGATCAGATCATAGAATGTATCCTAAATTCCTCCATTTCATGTTTGTTTTGTCCAAGTAATTTAGATTTCGAATAATGCATTCTAGTGTTGGTTAAAAACAACAGAAAAGGTGATGTTACTTTTTTTCCCCCTTCGGGTGAGAAAACGCCTCCTGTGTCATGCTGCCCTGGGCAGTGAGCCATTTGGGCTAAGTTGAAAACTTCCACTAATCACCAAATTACATTCTTAAGAAAATGCTAAAGCATTATTTATGCTTTGATAATAAGGAATGCCCCTCTGACTGAAAAAAACCCAAACTATTTTTAATACTGTTTGATAATACAAGAACATTTGGGATCAATGGTCAGTTCATTGGAGCAAAATACATCATATTTATTAGTTTTCTTACAGTGTTCTTATTCAACATCTGAAACAAGAGAGGACACATAGCTTGAACTCTGTCTCCTGACCTCTGACCTTTCCCAGATTCAAGCAGCTTGCGGAGCAAACCTCACTTCTCTGCTTTGACTCACAGGCTTTATTAGAGCGGAACAGCTGTTCAAAACGCAATGAACTCATCTTTGTTTTATTTAATGGCTCCACCACTGATCGGTCTTCCTATTAACTTCAGCCAAAGTTGGTTCGGTTTTTATTCACAGCAGGGATATCATTATCAACCTAAAAACTTTCCACTGTTTATGATCTCTAGATAGTACAAGTTCTCTATCAGATTTACAAGGAGAACGCAATATATTATGTTGTGTCCATATGAAGCACAGAAATGAACTCAATGAATGTACAAAAATTGTTCAAAAAAGTGACATTTACCATCAATCAGGTCCCATAATTAAATACAAAATTGATATGATCAATATAAATATAATGTAACTGTTCAACAAGTATTTTTAAA
The DNA here is from genome assembly GCA_028564705.1 of Apricaphanius iberus. NCBI lineage: Eukaryota > Metazoa > Chordata > Actinopteri > Cyprinodontiformes > Aphaniidae > Apricaphanius > Apricaphanius iberus. The sequence goes on along the minus strand of JAPXFQ010002705.1, from coordinate 1,292,103 downwards.
AGGAAAGAAAATGTATTTTTGTTTTTGTACATTTTTAGGAAATAACAACTAAACTCTCTAGTCCAAGGGCAGCATTTCTTCCTCTGACAGAGCAGAAAATCACTCCCACCTGTGCAGACATGACCTGGTGAACGCTTAGATTTTCCATTGCATAACTCTCCAGCTGCATCTTATTTGTTACTCTAAAGCTACTATTCCAGGCCTAGCAATTGTTGATAATCTATGCTTTGCTTTTCCCCGAAAAGGAAATGTTTCTTTACTTCCAGCTTGCTAGGAATTAGATGGATTTTCCATCCTTTATATAGATCTTAAAAAGCACTACAGAAAGAGGGCATGTTAAAGTGTAGAGGAAAATGATTTTTCCCCATTTAAATCCAAAAGCTTTCTACAAAATGTTTTAAGTGAAATTTAAATCAAATTTTTAGCTTAATAGGACAACCAGCACACATTAGCTATTTTAAATAATGTTTTCTGCAGTAATTTCCCAGAATTTGATTTAAACACATCCCTGAAGTCGGATTTACATCCTGGAAATGTAAAGCTTTCCTACTAAAGCCACTATAGAAATTCAAAATGGTTGCCGTCCACGTAGTTGCATTAATAAATGGTTTATTTACACTTTCGTTGTATGAAATGAAAAGGTTTTTAATATCCATCCATCAATCTATGACAGACCAATAAAGCTAACAGCTTAACGCCCACACGCATCATAGTTACCGTAGACTTTGTATGTAATCTAGCTGCCCTGCTGCCTGGCAGCAAAGGACGGTCTGAACGTGCCATTAGAATGGACCAGCCAAAGGCAAGACTTAAATCCAATTAGCTATCTTTAACAAGACCCTCTACATCCAGTCTAAATGAGCTTGAAAGGTTTTGCAAAGTATGTTGCTCAACACCGGATGTATTGATGGATGGATGGATGGATGGATGGATGGAAATAAGAGCACAAAACTTCAGTCCTGGCATACCACAACCGACTGGTTTTCTTCTACTTCACAATTAACTATTTAGAGCTATTTTATAATCTAAAATCACAATAGAATACACTTGGGTATTCTATACCGATACAATTGGAACATAACACATGAAAAGTTCAAGAATATGAATAATTTTTCACACAGAACTGTATGTATAATTTCTTGTCTGTTTAACATTTTTAGACAGATAAAGATCTGGACATTTACATGTTGGTATTTTTATCTTGCAAAGCCCAACTCAGACCTGAATAAACTTTAAATGTAGGTTTTAAAATAGCCTATAATTAGTCCAGATCCTTGTATTGTCAAGCACCTGGAATATTTCAAAGATTGTCCTTTTATCTGTAATCTTTTCATAAATGAGTGGACGAGAAGCATATATTCTTATGCTGCAGTATTTTAGGTTGTGGTTGACTTGAATGCGTATGCTGCTGCTCTCCTCGCAGTTTGAGTTTAACAGCTGTGTAACGGAGCCTCCACTCAGACATTTCAACCTATGACAGCAATGTGCACTGGCCCTCGCGGAAACACAGAGATAGCTTATGTTGTTCTGGATCAATTCTTCAGGGGCTGTCTTTCTAAGTAAGAACCTTTAAAATGCTGTTGAGGGATAAGTTTGGAGCAATCGATTGAGAATAAAAATCCGAGGCTGATGAAATTGTTAAAATCGTGAGTTTTAGTTGTTGATCTCATGTCGTCAGAAGTATTCGCCACTTCTGTGATGTCAGTAGAATATCTAAAAGATGGCTAAAAATTGTGGTACTTTAATATAAAACTGTTGACGTATTTTTTAATTTGAGTAGGTTTGCACACATTAATTAGCTTCACACGTTCATAGTTCAACGGAAAGATAAAACATCATGTTTGCATGGACAAAACAATAAGCAGTGTGTACAAAACTGACTCATCAGAACTGTTCTGTCACTACAAAGTTTGCTTGTTTTGTATCATGAGATATTCACGTTATATTTTTGTTAATTGATATATGTATTGCTGCACATGTCTGATATTGTGATGCATTAACCAGAATACCACATGGTCGAATGTTTCAGTCTTCATTCTGCTCAGAGGGGAAGGATGGTTTCTGCATGCTTTCAGATAAAGCAGATAACTGGTCCATATTTCAACAGGCAGCCCTGCCTAGAACCTCAGAGCTGAAAAGGGCAATAGAGGCGCTAACTGCAACCCCCCCCCGCGCTCAAATCAACCCTCCTCCCCAGCCAACCTCGCTGTGGTGCGCCAGCAAAAAGCGGAGCAAACCGGCGTGAGCCAGTACTGAAAGCTGCTTCCTCCCCTCCACCTCCTCCTGACTTCTTTCTTTCTAAAGTTCGCACACACACACAGATTGAGATGCTTGTACTTGTGAGGACTTGATGTCGTCTCATTCTGTGATTTCTAAATCAAACAAGGCTGAATCAGTTTCCAATAATACTTTAGTTAGAACAAATGTGATCATAAACTTGTTCTTATTCTGTTGGAAAAAACTTTGGACACACCCAGTCTTGTGGTAACAGATTATGTAAAATCGAATTTAATAAGTATATTCATGATTACCTTCAGTGGATATGAATTAATAGAGATCTTTTTTTCCAAACTAAACAGCTTTTTACTGGAAATGTTCCTGGTATGGAAGAGAACGAAAACAGCCCATTGTGCTTAACACAGTGATATAAACACAGATTTCCTCTTCTGTCCTCCAGAAACACTCTGAGTGATAAATAAATAAAAGACAGCCTTGAAGTAACAAAAACGGATATGAACGTCTTTCCATGAGTGAGAGATTTTGTCTCTGTGGGAAAAAGTTTTGTTTTGTAGCTCCAAGTTGACAAGCTCTCTTCCTGTTGTGAAAGAACTGGGAGTAATTTTGAGAGCCAACTTCCCTCTAAATACCAGCCAAGGACATTTTACCCCCTTCCCACCCAACTCTTTTTCTAATGGTTAAATGTGAAAAACCTTCCATGACTCTGATTAAATCTCAAACATGATTCCAGCTTAAAAATTCCCCTATAAATATCCTCGTCACTATACAGTACAGCCTGTTTCAAAAGGCAATGCCGCCATTAGTGAGCCTTTTGGTCATTCATAAGTAGTCAGCTTGTTGAGGCAAGATGGCACAGTCAAATCAGTTATTTTTCCAACAAAATATTATGCTATGGTAGGATAAGAGAGGGTATGTGGGGTGGTGTCCGGCCTGTCGACATGCATATAAACCGTGAGACAGAATAGTCCATGCTAAAAAGATGACATAGCAGTAATATTACTATCAACCATGAATTCCGTAATATTCACATCTCGCCATGCAGTATCCCTAATATGCTGCCACGGCGTGTCTTTTGAAAACATTTTTAAGGGCAACTCACCCCGCTTCCAACACTTCTTTGCTATTCCAGCTCCAACTTGCTACAGAGATGTGGCCGAGACTGGGCTTGTTTTATATTCCACAGCAGCAAGATGGTTATTGGAGGCCATAAAGGCTGAGTCTGATTCAAATCCAAGTGCAGTGTAAAGATGTAAACTGAAGAGGGTGCCACACTGCCAAATTTTGGTGAAAAATGTATATTTTTACCAAAAATGTACTAAAATACAAAACAAATAATGACCAGACATGTAGACAGCAATTAATAGACACCTTTTTTACACTATTTATACAGTCTATCAGCAAAAAGGTTGATTTGGGGTTGAGTGAAACTTTAAGTAAATCCAAAATCATTTCAGTGTGATGGCTCAAAGTACTGTTAATTACCCCTCATTCTTACTTGTAAAGGGAACACTTTATTAATCTATATAAGTCGAATGTTTTGCATGTTCCACCTGTGCAAAAGGACTTTTGTGACAGCCTCAGATTCTGCTAAGCTTTGCACATAAAAACTTAAAGCATACATATAGTCTATAACCTTGAAAATATGGTAATTTCTCTTTTTTATATTTATAACTTGTTTTGCTCGAATATAACGTAAAAAGAAGACTTAAATGTTATATTGTACAAATACTTTACAATGACACTGCATCATTTGGCAGTAACAATAAATGCAACTAGAAAAACACTTGCAGACCTCCAACCTTGTTGTAAACTAATTCTAACCTTTTTAGACTCCATTCTACTTTTACCTGCTGGATTCCCTCCAGCCTATTTCCAAAGACACTCTTTGACGCCTTTGAATGCGCCGCGGCAGGATGGCAAGATGAGAATATTGCTGCATTCATGCCATCAAACTTGGTTGTAATATGACCACCACACCTGATTTGACAACTCATGAGTGACCAAAGGCCTCCTGATGGCACCTTTGCTTTGCAGGAAAGTAGCACTATTGTTTTTTGAAACGGGCAACTGATTAGAATATTAGCTCAGTAGTTATTCATTAAATCACTTTTTCGATAATGGCAGTTTTTGGTTCACTCCCAAATTCGATTAACTTGTTCTTGGTCCTGTAATTTCCTGAAAATTTTATCAAAATCCCCCAATAATTTTTTGAGTTATGTTGCTAACTAACAGAGAAACAATCAAATAAACTCTGGCAAAAACATAAACTTCTTGGTCGAGGTAACTATTCAGGATTCAGACTGTTTAGCCTACAGACAAATTTTGGTAAGACACAGCATGTACTTCAGTCAAATATCTTGTAAGTCAGGTTCAACAAAGTAAAGCAGCAAAACAAAGAGAAAGACATCAGCATGTTTTTCGTGTGAGAGGATTGACATAGTGTTGCAGCAGGCTGGAGGAGGGGTTCCTGTCGCACACACTAGCTGATGAGTCACATGTTTAAAACCAAGTGGAACACAGGAAATACTTTTCTCCTCTCGCAAGATGCCTCAGAGCAGCTCCAATGCGTGCGTCTGCCAATCACATGGGGGAGGGTATGGCAGATTTTTATCTCTACCTACAGAAAAAAACAACAAAAAAAAACAAACAAAAAAACAGGAAGAGGTTCTGCTGAAAATAAATAAATCCAAGATGAACTTTGGTCTCAGTTCATAAGGTCACAGAAAAACAGCAGTAGTTTTGCTCTGAAGGCTTTAAGCACATCCCTGCAGACAAAGTCAGATGTTAAAGCTTTACGTGGAGCAATAGCACGACTAACTGCCATTGAAGCCACAATACGGAAATCTGAAACGTCACAGATATCTGCAGAAATAACAAATAAATATACATACAGGACCCTGAAATGTTCTGTAATATCATGTTTAGGAGTTTTATCGAATAACATTGCCTTCTAAAGGGGGATTTCTACAGTTTAACAATGCTTGACTGCAAGCCTCAGCTGCAACCTCTCCCCCAGTTGCTGAGCATCCCAGAGCTTCCTATCAGCAGGGCAGTGCACGACCTGTCTCCCTCTCACCTAAATTCCCATTGAAATGAGTTTTAATGTGCAGTTTGATCACGTTATGATGGATTCTGATTATTTTCTGTTTGGTTCTCCCTTAAAATTACATGATATTCTCATGCTTACAAGTACATTCATGTTCTGTGTAATCCCCCAAAAAAATCATCATGCCTTTTTTGTTTTATATGATACATAAACAAATACAGTAATTACAGACAAACAAAAAAATCCACTTTTTTATACATCCCTGTTAAATGTGATACCCCTAAATAAAATCCAGTGCAAATTAAGAATACCTTCACAATCACCCAATTTGTAGCTCAGCCTGTTTGTTACAATGAATGTAAAGATTTGGACGCTCAAAGAGGATTGCGCTGTTCATCACCTAAAAACAAAAAGAGCATGGGATGACAAGAAATGTGCCAAAGCATGTGTGCAAACCCAAACCGATTGGCCAAACAAGAAGGGCATCAATCAGAGAAGCACCCAGAAGGACCATGGTAACTCTGGAGGTGCTGCTGAGATTTACAGCTCTGGTGAGAGAAGCTGTTGACAGTAAAGCTATTACTTATGTGCTCTACAAATCTGACCTTTGTGGAAGCCATGACTGACGGAAATCCACAAGAAATCCAAGCCAAGTAGCCAAGTAAGAGCCACAGAAAGGTAAACTTGTGGAATCATGCACATCATGGTGAAACATATCAGCACTAGTGAAATAGGACGCTGTCGACATCATCTTTCCTTCAGCTGGAGCAGAGAAGCTGGGAAGATTGATTGAACTTAATGCAAGATGTATACAACATTAGAGTCAGGGTCTCATTCACTTGTTCTATTCAATGAGTTTATTGTGGGTTCTCATATGAAAGTATTTTTATTTTCATTTTCTGTCGAAAAAAAGCTCTTGCGTTTCATGAGGTTGAAGTTTGTCAGAAAAGTGGGCGGTGGAAAAGTCTTACTCACTAATATTCATTATATACAACAGTCTCGCCTCTGATTGGCTAACAGCAACATGACTCTTACACTTCCAAGTAGCTTAACTTACTTCACTGGTGTTTCTCCAAAGACAAGTTCTAATAATTTCTTCCTCAGCTCGTCTTTAGTGAAAATGCAACGTTGTTGTGTTATCTCCACAAATCACACAAACCCGAACGTGCTCCGCAATGTTATGGAGTTGCAAATGGTTAGCTTCTACTAGCAGAGAAATGATCAGCTCTGCTCTGGCCTGGTTGCAAAATCAAGATGCTTTCTGTGGCTAATGCAGGAAATGTATATGAACTAAAAAAAATGGTCATGTTTCAAAAATAAGTATTACATGATTTCTCAGTGAAGGTGATCTTTAATACATTAGAATGGCCTAATCAAAGTCCAGATCAGTTTTGGGCAAGACATGAAGAATTATGTTCACAAATGTTCTACTATCCTACCAATCTAACAGAGTTTGAGTTATTATCAAGGAAGAATTGATTCAGTTTCCATCTGTGCAAAGATTTCCAGCTGTAATTGCACCAAAATATGGACTGCTTTGTACCAGTTTAAGAGTGGACCCCAGTATTCGCAGGGGTCAGAGACCAAAAACAGATGAAATCCAAAGATATTTGAGATGCCCTACTCATACACTTATAACCGCCTATAATAGTAGCTCAAACACCCAAATATACCCAAGGTAGACAGTAATACGTACAGTTGACATCATCTTAGCATTACCAAAGAATTGACTATCTGCTGTTTTCCTCATTTCCACTTTTAGGGGAAACAGATAATAAGCACCAAGAAAAATACATGCTGCGGCTGAATTGGCTGTTTTGAAAACACCAGAAAGTAGCATTGTACTTATCAGCTCACCTCTCATGTGGGGTACCACAGGGCTCAGTGCTTGGCCCTCTACTCTTCTCTCTTTACTTGCTCCCGCTTGGCTCCATACTTAGGAAGCATTGCATTTTATTCCACTGTTATGTGGATGACAGTCAAATTTATGTTCCTTTAAAGAAAAATTACACCAGCTCTGTCACTGCACTGCTGAAATGTCTGGATTGCATCAAGGCGTGGATCTCTTTTGACTTTTTAAATTTTAATCATGACTAAACAGAGGTGAAAGTTTTTGGTGGAACCACTGGAACCCCTCTGCCAGATCTTGGTCCCCTCAGCCAGTACATGAAACCTATCATTATGAACTTGGGGGTGAAGATGGTCCCTGATTTTAACCTTGAGAGCCAGATCAGATCTGTTGTGAAATCAAGTTTCTTTCACCTGAGGCAGCTGGCCAAAATAAAACCAATTCTCTCCAAGCAGCACTTTGAAATAGTAGTCCACGCTTTTGTAACCACTCGGCTGACTACTGCAACGCATTATATGTGGGGGTCAGCGCGTCAGCCATCTCTCGGCTCCAGATGGTACAGAACGCTGCAGCTCGTCTTTTAACTGGTACAAGAAAGCATGAGCGCATTACCCCCATTTTTGCCTCACTCCACTGGCTGCCCATACATTTTAGAGGTAATTTAAACATTATTTTATCTGCTTTTAAATGCCTCTATGGTCTTGCTCCGCCATACTTCTCTGAGCCTATACACGTTTACACTCCTTCCCGGTCTCTCAGGTCATCTGACCAGCTGCTCCTGACAGAGCCTAAAACTAAGCGGAAGCTCAGAAGGGATCGTTCCTTTGCTGTGGCAGCTCCAAGACTTTGGAACAGTCTGCATCAGCACATCAGACAGGCCTCCTCTCTGTCTGTTTTTAAATCCCACTTAAAGACTCACTTCTTCTTCTTGGCTTTTAACACCTAGTAGGAAGTTGACTTCATTTACTTTATTTTATGGATTGTACTTGATCTTACTGTGTTTTATCTGATTATTTCTTTTATCTATTTCTTTTTTATCTTATTTGTGCTGTACTTTGGAAACCTTGTGTTTGTTTAAATTGTAATATATAAATAAAATTGGATTGGATTGGATATATCTTTCAACTTCCAAGCATCGTTGTTATTTTAAATACTTTATATATGTTCTAAGAAAAAAAAAGTCAGAATAGCAGAATTTTCCATGAACAATTTAAAGTATCATTCAATAGAAAATGATGCATATGGGTGAATCCATAAAACCGAATAGAAACTAGCCAGGGGTCCACTGTATCGTTAATCTTTAAAAATTTTCCTTCAAAGTGAAATTATAAATACAGACAAAAATCTGTATTTGTGCGTTTTTCAAGGTCTGTGTAAACATCTGCAGACTCTATTCCAGGCCTCGTTTGGAGGATGAGGAAGGAAGAATTTTTTTTTACAACATGCTTTTGTTATTATCAAAATATACATTTCTTATTCTAATAAAAGTAGAGTAGAAGTTAACATTACGTTAACAGAGAAGACTAATCATGTTTTAGAATCTTCATATTCAATTGTTTTCAACATTTTTAGAAACTTTTTGGACACATGTATGTGTAACCTAAAACAGTGAAATTTCTGGATTATATCAAAGCCCACAGTTGTATCAAAAAATTTGATTTCTCTCTTTATCTCTAAAAAAAGAAGCATATTGAAATCATTACTCTCTCTGTCTCTCTATCCCTGTATTTTAAGAGTTTATCTCATGTACCATTAACACAGGCAAACTTATTTAAAGCTCCAAGCGCTCTAAAGGGTGTTATTGTGATAGAGTGTAAGTAGGCCAGATGTTAATGGCACCCATAAACCGAAAGCAGTCTGAGTTTTTTTTTTTTTTTCTAGGTGTGTTCTGTCTCCTCAGGCCATTTAAACCCTGCGGTTTGCGTTTAAAGAGCCATGTGATGTCACCACAGATAAAGTCCTCTGGCAGATCAGGGGAAATTCTTACTCTTTTGCGATTGGCAGAGAAGCCGACTTGTTTTTTATTAAATGTGCTTGACAACAGCCCAGCCAATGAGGAGCGGAGCGGTGGGCGTGACTTCATGTTCCCAGCTGTCTGTCTGTACAGACATACACAAACAGACACCCACGCCCACGCGTTCTTGAGTTTCACTTCCCCTTTTGTTGTTGAGGCTGATGCTCGGAGCGAGTTTTGCCAGTTATTTTTCTCAGAGCAGCAGCGAGTTTTTACAAGTTAGCTTTGAGTGGGAGTTTATTACACAAAACTTATCAAAGTCTGAGCATAAAACAGATATTTCTGATGCAGATACCGTGCAGTATTAATTCAACAAGGTGCAAAGAGAAGCGTGCATTCAGCAAACATACTTTATTGAACAAAAAAGCAACATTTGCAGCATTATTTGTAAGGGAATAAAGCTTTGGAAGGGGAGAGTGAAAGTCTAATTCTGAGGCACATCTGATTTGTTTCTGCAGACTTTGCTTGTAGAGGTCTTCAAATGTCATATAAACAATAAAAACCCAATAAAACAATCAGTTCTTCATTTAATTTGACTTTAGCATCATCAACTTTTATTTAGCCTTATAGTGAGGCGGTTTTGGATTAAGAGTGTAAAATTGAATTATGAGTGCAACAGGCTGCCTGGAAAAGGAGGTGAAAAGTCAGAGTTGTTTATCTTGCAAACTCCAGCTGCAAAACTTTATTTTTCAAGCTTTAAATTATAAGAATAAAAACACTAGAAATGTAAATATCTTAAGCATCAAAGAAACACCATTATTATTTTTCCCCACAGCTTTCCAACAGTCCCTTCTATGTACAGCTGGTTTGGGGGTTATTTTTACTTTTAAACTCCCATCACACTTAATACTCAATAATTGTTTTCGTGCATGCAGGCGCAGCTTTCCTCTGCTACACAAAGAAACACAGACCCACGCCAGATCTAACCAACAAAAATATCCAGAAATCTGCCCACATGAGAGAAACACGCTTCAGCACATTCTGTACACCGTCACATAGTGAGGCACGCACATCCTCCATATGTTGTTACACTTAACTGTTTGCAGCCTCAACACAGCTGGAGCTGCACAGAGGAAGTCTTAAAGTGTGTGTGTGTGTGTGTGTGTGCGTGGGTCGCCTCATGCTCACAAAGCACCAGAAGTCTGTTTTTGTGAATCAAAGTGACATCAATTTATGTTTTTCATTGCCTGATTTTGCAACCACACACTAAATGCTTGTTATATGACAACATGATATGGTTGCGTGTATTTTGTCCTAAATCAAGGCGCATGTCTCAAAAAGAAGAGGCTAAGTTGAGGAGAGCCGAGCTCGCTTTGTGACACCTGTAATCTTTACACGACAGTACCATCCCAGTCTAGGCTGAGCCCAATGTGACTTCCTCAAATGTGTGAAAAAACTGTTCTGTTTGCTTTTCTGCCCTCACTTTTAGATCTGGTCACAGAGAGTTCAGCATTACGTCACACCTTCTAAAAAAATCGGATTAATATGTTTTTCTTTCTTCAAATTCAGCAAGAGTCTTTTCCCTTCAAACAGAGAACAAACTCATTGTGCATTCCCGGTTGACCTACACATAATTCATTCATTAATGCTTAAGAAAATTGTTAAGATTGCACAACAGTGCTGTTTTTAGCACTGTTGCCTTTAAGCAAGAAGGTCCTGGGTTAGAATCTAGCAAGGAACTTTAAATGTGTTGCTTGCATGTTTTTTCTCACATGCATGCATGCATAGATTCTTTCCTCTCTTCTCCCATAAAGTGCATGTTGTTCTATGTTTTTCTACCTTTATCTCTTGGATTGATGAGTGATCAATCAATACAATTTTCGCACCATACCACCTATGACTTTCAGTGTTTTTTACATTCTTGTAAAAATGTTTGAAAAAACCACATTGCTAAGAAATTTTAAATGCATGTAAGTAAAACCAAAATTTTACCTAGTTTTACTTTAATATTAGAAAAGCAATTAGAGAGAAAAAACCCCTGGATCATCCCCAAAATCTGATCACCTGTTCCTGGTCCCACTGTGGACATTTCCTGAAAGTTTTATCAAAATCGAATACATAACCTTTTTGTTGGAGGTTATAAGCCATGTACAAGCAGGAGGACTCAAATATTTGCTATTATTAAACAACTTCATTGGCTGCCAGTGTCCTATAGGTTCTAGTTTAAAATGCTGGTGTTGGCTTTCAGAGCCCTGCATGGTTAGGTTCCTTGTTACATCAGTGATCTGATCCAGCTTTACACCCTGGCTTTGAGGTGGATCAGAATCTGCTGAAAGTTCCTCGCACTCGCTTTCGTTCTAGAGTTGACCGATCCATCCAGGCCGTTGCTCCCATTGACATGATCCTCCCTCCCGCTCAATTGATTCTGTTGACACCTTCAAGAGTGAACTCAAATTTCACTTATTTGTTCAGGCTTTTAATTGACTACTTTTGGGCTTGTGGGATTCTTATGTTGTCTTGGCCTTTAATACTGTGTATTCTTTCTGTTTTATTTAGTGATTTATATATTACTGTGTTGTGAAGCACTTTGCGGCTTTTGTTTGTGAAAGGTTCTATACAAATAAAGATTAAATACTTACTTACATAGTACATACAAGAAATAGCGGCAGAAGACATTTCTCTGTAACTGAGTGAGCATTTAGGACTCCCTATTCCTGAACAGTCCCAAAGTATTTCAATGAGATCAAGATCTCTGCTTTGACCCAGGACTTTTCATTTCTAAATCTCAGCCATTTCTCGGTGGATTTACTGAAATGTTTCAGATTTATTTATGTTTCAGCAGCATATTGTTTTTTCTTTCTTTCTTTTTTAAGAGATGGTCTCACATTTGCTTTAAAGACCCTCTGAAACAAAATCCTTTTTGGATTCATCCTCCAAGCTCCTCAAAGCTCCTAGGCCACCAGCTTCCACCTTGTCACTCCCAAGATGAGCTCATTTGCTCCCTCAATGCCGTCCCCGGATGACGCAGCAGTGCCTACCAGTATGAATATCAGAGCGGGAATTCGCTCTTCCCTTCCCATGCCACTTCGAGCTTAAAGAGGGAACCCCGCTCTTCAGTTGAAAGGCAACCTGACTATAAGCAACTTTCTCTCTTTAGTCCACCACTGAAGGACTGAACCCCAAATCTGCCCGGGTTTCTTTGCTTTTCCTTCCTCTCTGCACTGTTCCAACCAAAACTGCTAGCAAACAGCATGGTTCCAGGAGCGCGTTCCAATCTGCCAATAAGGTGAACGGATTTAACCTTTTTTTTTTTCAATGATAACCTTTCTTAAACGCCTCATCCTTCACTCTGGACTGAAGGACTACTCAAGTAAGAAATTCCTTTTCTTTTCTTCAACCTGGGTTGGAGCACAGTTTCTGTTATTTATATTATATGGAGTGTGTTTTGCCAGAATCGGCTGTTTGTGCTAAAGTTACTCTGTTTTCTTTTATTTATAAGCCAAAGCAGTGTGTTTTTTGTGTGTTGGTTGCTGTGTTAATTCCACGAACTGAACTCTGCGTAACGTGGTTGTTCTGGAAAGAAAGCGGGCGAGAGACAGCCGTCATTATCTATAGCCCTTCGTCTGAGCAACAAGGCTAGCTAGTTATCACCACGCGATCTCCTTTGTCTGTCCGGAGCTAACCGCGTGCTCCGGTTAAATTCACACCTGCTTGAAGAGCGGCTTCCTGTCAACCTCTCTCTTCCCTTCTTTCCTTCAAGACGCTTACAACGTAAGCACATTCTGGTGACGTTGTATTGTTTGGTTCCGGCCTTACGCGATTTATCCGTCGTCTTCAAGTTATCACATAGTAGCACAGCTCACATAGGCTAGATTGAATTTATTTTGTTTGTGTGACAATTTGTTAATAAATTCCTTAAACTTAAAATAAATATCTGGGCCTCTTTTATGTCTGTGACTGAATACATTGTGCAAAAGACCTCACCTTTCAGTTTCTTAATTAGAGATTAAGCAGCTGGTGCCCTGTTTCGCTCAATTTATCAGGAATAATTTGAGTTACATTAACAATTATCCTGGTATTAGGTTACTGGTGTAGTTGTGTTTAAATCATTATTAGCCAGAAAATGAGAATTCCTCAAAAGACAATCAACAATTCCCAAACTTTGAAACATTCTCAGTATGAGGTTCTTTTTTTAACACTATTTGATTTATAACAACTCCTCTCTTCTGGTTATCAAAAAGTTCAATTTTAAACTCGTCTGCCAAAAAGACATTTTTCTAAAAGCCATGTTAGTTTTTTCTATGTTCTCTATGCAAACTATATTCTGGCCTTCATGTTTTTTGTTTTTTTAATAGAGAGCATTCATTTTCTTCAAGGTTACCTGCCATGAAAGTTAAACTTCTGCAGACTATGTCTGATTTTGAATTCACGCATTTTGAAGAGTAACGAAAGCCTTCTGCAGGTGCTGTGATGATATTTTAGAGTTTTTAGAGACTTTTTTTCTGTATATTGCAGCCTGCTTTCAGGATGAACTTGCTTGGATAACCAAATCATTGGCTTGTTGGCAGATGTTGTCCAAGGTTTTAATTTATTCCTCACCCTAAACAGAAATTTTTCAAAAGGTAATTTCTTCTGTTTTTGCAGGTTTATTAATATAATTTGTAATGTTTTAGTTTCATATCAAACTCACATAACATACAAGCTGTCATAGGGTGTCATTTTAATGTGAGAAATTTTGAATTTGCTTATAGGAGTATGAATGCTACTAAAATGAACTATAGAAAAGAGATGGCTTTGTTAGTTGTATGATTTATTGGCCGTTAAACCTTCATGCAGCATTTGTTCAGGTAAACGTTACAAAACCACAGACAGCCCGCTAGCTTTCATTAGGTACTTTCATTTGAGACCTGTTTTTTTTCTTGTTGAATGTTTCATTAGTCAACACATCATTTCAAAAATAGCACAGAGCAGATGAGTAGAAACATTCCTGCTGAAGCTGGATTCATAGATTCCCCTGAACCTTTGGACAAGAATGTTTGTTTTTTTATGTACACAGCACATTCCTCTGCAGGAGTTGCTCATCCAGCTGTCTGCATGCTTGCTTCTGACACACCTGTCAGAGCAGAGAAAGCCGGGTACAATGTGTTCCCGAGTCAGGTCACGGCGTTTGTCTGTTTGCCTCCATTTCTCCTTCCATCCAGCAGTCAGTCTCCCTGTCTTCTCTGCTGCTTGTTTTGCAGATTTTGAATCAGATATGGCACAAAGGACCTACTGTGTTGCAGGTATTCTCATGCTTCCCTGGTTTCAGGTACGGGTAGTCCTCTCTGCGCTGTAGCCAACACGTGTCACCAAACAAGCTTAATCTTCAACAGAATGATATTCTGCTTTCGCACACTGGTCACCTATCAAACACCCATTAAAGGTTAATCATTGCTCACATATTGTTTCCATTTTTTTCTAAGTTTCTTTCCTCTCTTTTCTGATTTATTTTCAGCTCGTTCATAAAATTTTTGTGAACTTTTACTTCATGGGTTTTTGTCCTGACTGCACTCACTGTTTGTCTTCTTTCCCTGAACCTCCCCAAGTCATGTTTGTGACCCCCCCCCCACCACCACCACCACACACACACACACAAACACACACACACTTTTCCACAATTTTTTTCATAAACTCCTCCACTTCTGTTATCTCAGAACAATCAGAACAAAAATATTCAGCTTTCTGACACATTATTTGCATGACCAAAAACACATTATGTAATTACAAACAGCTGTATTATCTTTGACTGTATTGTACCTAACATTTAATGAATGTCATAAAGAGCAGGTTAAAGTCAGTATGGTTTTTGCATTTCTTGATGAAAACAAATCTTGAGTGTGTTTTTTGCTGTATGACATTGCCTTCTTTGGAAACCCAAAGATTGAAAGTTTATGGCTCTTCTTGTTTATAAATGGATCAGGCTCCGTCTAATTAGATGAAGAGCATCAGTTTTACATACTGCCATAGATTTTCCAGTAGGATTCAGATCATACTGTGACTAGACCAGTCTTGGCCAGGATTATGCTCCGATCAAAAGCATACCCTCAATTCAATTCAGTTTATTTATATAGTGCCGCTTTGCAACAGATGTGATCATCAAGTTCCCATGATGGTTCTCATTGCATGTTCAGGTGTCCTGCTGAAAGGTTTACTTATACTTGACGTCAGAAATTGTTTCAGTCTCCAATGACTCTACAAGTTTCAGTGAAATGTCTTCAAGAATGAGTTCAGTTCCCTTCTACCTAAGCGATTAGGATTGACCTTTCCTGGAAGTTTTTTTTATATATTTATAGGGATCACAGTAAAAGTAATATAAAAAATATGGCATTTTCTTCCTTTTATTTCCCATTCTGTGTTTGTCTATTACGTAATATTTCAGGAAAAAACATTACGTTTGTAGCTGTTACATTGCAAAATGTGTATGAATACTTTTGCCATTCAATGTACACACAGAATCAAACTTTAGGATATAGTACCTTACTTAATATTAAAGGGGAGCCTAAGTCAAGCCCTTCCACTTCCGGTCCATGGGTCCCCGACTGCCAAAAAAAATGAATGAGAGTTAATGAAGCAATTAAAGTTATTTTCTGATCCAGTTTGAAATGCACCGTGAATCGAACATATGATGTCCGTGAATTTTAAAAACGAATTGTGATGCAGAGAAAACGCAGATTTTCCTCGGGAGGCTAAAGTTACTTTAGGTTTTGTGTAAAAACGCTTAGCGGACTACAACTGCAGAAGAAGAAGGAGAGCGAGGGTCGTAGTCTCCAGGCAGAAGAAAGGAGCATTAAACACGGAGAAAACCACTATAAGCCTGACCATGTGGAAAGTAGCAGCTATGTCGGGGTAAAGGAGTCGGTGGAGAAAGAGCCAGCATGGAGGAGAAGCTCTTCAAGCTCTAGGTGAGTGTTTTATGTGCTATAGCTAGTTTTAGCTTCCGTTAGCCATATGGCGTCATATATGCGACTTCTGTCTTCTGATTTGTAGGCATTTTAATTGCGAATTTTTACAATCAAATAAATTCCAAATCACTGCTCAAACACATTCTAAATGTACGTCATTAGTTATCATTTAGATCGTACAACATATGTGTGATTCAGGACGTAAGACAAAGCGGACCAGAAAATAACTTTTATTACTCCATTGACTTCCATTAGTTATTTTTCTGGCCAGGGGACCCACAGGCCAACCGGAAGGGGAGGAGACTTAGGCTCCCCATATGCTGCTTGCATACTGGTTGTAAACTAGTCTTTTTTGAGCATGACATCCTCTAGCAGGGGGATAAAAGACAAAGATTACCCATGAGAAGCTGCACTTCACAAGCCACTGGCTGCAGAAAAACAACAGATCCTTCCAGAAACGATTAATACGACTTCCATAAAACCCCTTGGAGTACTTTTGGCAGCTTTACTTAGTCGTTTTCCCACTGCAGTGTGTTTATGTGACCTGAAAGGGGGATTAGATAAGCTGAGTGACCTCCTGACTTTCCAGCTGGACTGTTGGCTCCAGGAGAAGAGAGGAGGAGGTGACGGGGTTTCCCATGGCGCCGTGGCGGACTGGTGCAGAAGGGGACATCAGGGGTTGGATTTGTTTTCCCAGCTTTGCTTCCATATAAGATTCCCCGTTGACAACGTCTTTCCAGCCGACCGTCAGTCACACAGTCCTGCTGGGGCTGTCATTTACTTAGCTCAAAAAGGTCTCAAAATATTTCTGCTCCCTTTTTTTACTTTTTGTTTCTCCATCTCAGCAGGTCAATGACTTCACTCCATGTGAGCTTTGTAGCACATAGCTTTTATTTGCAGTCACTTGACTGTCCCGTTGACACATAACAAGACAGCGGTATCACTGCTATTGGGGAACTCAAGCTGACTCTGCTTGTTTTTAGCTGTTCAGGCTGTTTCCTGTAACATTGGGAAAATCCTTCCCGATCCACATTGCCGTTAGCGATTCCAGGGAGTGTAATGTTTCGTCGTACTATAATAAATTTCACTAAGCACGCTTGATTGATGCTGTTGGAAAATAGTAGTCATTACTTGAGGTTACATGAAGCAGGAAGAAAACCTAACAATGACCTAAAAACAGCGGTGTCAGCGCTAATTGTCCTCTTAAATGTTGCAAGAAATGTTTCCTCTTAATCCAGTTCTCTATATGCTAGAATCAGTTTCCTGTCTGACATGGAAACTGTGATTTAACGTTTTTACCTGCTAACATTTATAAAACAACAGCTGAGAACCTGGATCTTTTCCTTTTTTAAGCAAAGCGGAGTCAAGCATGTCCGAGCAGCCCCAAGTTTAAAATCGAACATGTCCTTTGCACATAAACCGTAGCCAATTTTGTAAACACAATCTACTTATTAGCGCTTGTGACTGTTTGTATCTTAGTAAACAAATTTCACACATACTATGGGACAATCACTGTCTGTGAACAGTTTCTTTGACACATAAAAAGAAGAGAAAGATATTGTTATTACTATTTATTCAATCTAGAAATCCCTAATTTTGCATTTCATGTTATTCCCAGATCTAAGATTAAACCTGCAGCATGAGTCTGTAAGATCAGTTAACTCTGAATTAGAAGCAAAATTCAGGTTTAATACATTAAAATTTGAGTGAGACAATAGCACCAGTTTGGTAAATGCAGAGTAATGGAACATTAAATATTCAAAGACACATAGTTGACTAATAGTGTCTCTGTCTGTCTGAACAACTACAAGCTCAGTTTTTTTCAGGTTGGAAAACATGGCCGGTTATGACAGGTTTATCAGGCCCACTGCCAGGAATGTGTTTTACATCATCTGCTCTGTGAAGTGTATATGTGTCATAAACTGTCATGACAGTGTGTGTTTAGAGAATGTGGAAAGGAAAAACAACACGATTCTTAGAAAAGAGCAGTTTCACAAATTACAGCCAATTAGGACGAGATGCTGTTTGCTTCAATGGCAGGTAAACGATTGTCCAACCAGTCTTAAGGATGATCCTCAAAAGATGAGAGAGACACTTTTTATGCTCTCTTTTCTAACCGAACAATAAATTGTAAAAGTATTCATACGTTCAAACGTTTTTAAATGTTTTCACGTTAAAAATTAAAAACTTCATTGTAATTCATCATTACATTAGTTTATAGAGCAACAGAAAGTGGTATATAACTTTACAGTGAAAAAGAAAATTATACATGGGTTTATTCACTAACTCAAGTACAGTCAAAGTGAATAGGAACATCTAAGAACATCTGTTTTAAAATCGCATTACAGATTCTCCCATTGATCCTGAAAGGAAAAGAGGTACAAAGATTGGATGGCTAGATGTTACAGCTTATCATTTGTATTTATGTCTGGACTTTGACTAGGCCTTCCTAACAACATGATTTGATCTAAATCATTTCATCATTGTACCTCTGGTTGTACGTTTAATTGTGAAGATTAAACTCTGTGCCAGTTTCAAGTTTGATCAACTCTGATCAGCTTCCCCCTTTTTCTCCTTGTTCCTGCTGAAAACATCCCCACAGCATAATAGCTCCACTACCATGTGTCACACTGCTTCCTCTGCACATGATGTCTTTTAGATTAGATTAAACTGGACAGAGTTTTTTCTGTTCGCTAAATCTATGTCTTCTGTAAAGCAATTGGTTGCACTGGATTTTATTTGGGGATATCAGAGTAATGGTGGCCAAAGGCTCATCAACAAGGCTGGATTGTCTAACGGGCATTATGGGCACAGGCCCAGGTGCCCATTCCCACGGGGGGCCCATGTGCACATTTTAAGGAAGAGAGAAAGAGGATCTTAAAATTTGAAATATGGCAGAGTTAAGCCCTTATCAAGATCCACACTATTATTATTTTTAAACCTGAACACACTTGCATAATTCCTAATGTGTAATTGTGGATACCATGGTAACATGGCCCAACCAAAGCGAAAAGCGCTCCACGGACTGTCACCGAACAGTGGAAGGGTAGATATAAGAGAAACGAAAATGAGCGTTGATGGAGAAAAAAGATGGTTTCTATAAATGAAAGAGGAAAAAGATGAGAAGAAGACATGTTCATTAACAATTCTGCCATCTATTGACATGTCCTTTGTAAAAATAAATGGAAGAAAATCAGGTGTAAGAAGACATGGTGGATGAAGGTGCCTCAATCTACCCGTTCAGTGTGAGCTACCGTTAGCTGCACATGTCAACCTGAGGCTAGGGTTAGCAGTGGAAGTTTAGACTGGGTTTATCTAGTGTGGGGCACAGCATTTTAGGGGAACGGTTAATGAAAATACTCACGCTGTTATTATATATCATGGAGCTACTACTTTTCATAGACAGAAAACCAGATATTCAGATTCATGCCGTAATTGCAGTTCAGGCAGGAAAGTGCACCCAAAGCTAACGATCTGCTCTGCTTTCACTTCCCAAGAAGAAGAAAAAGTCTCCCCAGACTGGATCATATAATCAGTCAGTTTTGTGGATGGTAGTAAAAACAGTTTCTACTATTTTTTTGACTGGAAACATCTTGAACAGATATGTGACCATGAGGAAAGCTCAGACGATTTCATCAGTTTCAACCAGTTTGTGCCCAGGGACCTCTGCAATCATAATCCAGCCCTGCTCAACACCTCTTTCAGATTGTCATCTTACTTCTCGTTTCGTTTGAGTTGTCCTACTATAGAAAATGCTAAGTATATGCTATACTAAGCAGAAAAGTATAGTTGTAATGTAACCTAAAATACACAAGTTCAAAGGATGTGAATACTTTTGCAAGACACTGTATAACCAGTTACATGTTTTTGAGAAAGAAGAAAAAAGTAAGTTTTTAGCACCTGGGCTCAAGAATATCAGAGGCTGCAGTATGAAGGAAGAATGGAAAGAAGGAGAGAGAAAGACGTGAGGATGAGAAGCTGTTTGGCCTTATCACCATCTAAGAGTGGAGCCTGTTTTGTTGGCCTTCGACACAGAACCAGCAGGATTTCGCCTGAAGTAGCTGTTTGCTGCAAGCCTGCGGGTGGGAGTGGGGGTGGGAGCTTTACAAAGGCGAAGAAAACAGAGGTCCAATGGCTTGTGGCCGTGAAGTAGGAGGGAGTCTGTCCACTGTTTGATCTTCTTAGTTTTGGTAGAAAACAACTCATAATTTCACAAATTCAAATCCACTTTCCAAAAGTTGGAGGGTGTGTTGTCCAGAAATATCAGCGTCAGGAGAAGGAAAACACATAAATCATGGTTTTTAAAGTTACATTTGAGAAGATCCGTGAATTTCTGGACATCTAGGAAAGGCATCGACTGCTTTGATTTGGTCATTGTCTATATCAGCTTCCCATTTCTAAAGCAAATTCACAAATATGATATATGAATATTTAGTTTTTGCAATCATTTAGTTTTTTACTTTGATTTTTCAAACAAGATTTTAAGAAAATCATAAAACTATCGTTATGAACCATCTGCAGTTTTAAAGCTTCTGCTGTGGTTTGTCAAAAACAACTCCGTTCCTTAGTGCAAAACCTCTGACACCGTATCCTCTCCAGGGGGACGAGCTGAGGAAAAACATCGGTCCTCCAGCTGTAACATCATGCCCAGCTGTTGTTTCTCCTTCCGCTCCGAGATTACATGTGGACACAGAAACTGGAGCAGGAGGAAAATTCATGGAAGTCTGACGCCCGAGTAGAAACATTAACTAAGGATGCAGATAGTGAGTGATCGTTTTTACTGTTCTTCTTCAGTCGCTTTGGTGTATTTCTCTGCTCAACTTAAAATTCTCAAAGAATTCTTTTAACTGTTAGTTGAACTTAGTTTACATTTAATTATTTGTGTACAAGTCCAGTAATTCCAGTCTACTCAGCATCCCTAGTTTTTAGTTTATATGCTCCTCTAATCTGGAATGAATTTCCAGATGAAACACTGATTTATTTTAAATCCGTTCCTTTTACTTTATCCTCTAATGTTTTTCTCTGTCTTTATTGGGGGTTTTAGGTCTTCTTTTTTGCTACCTGTGTATTCTGTGTGTGTTTCATGCTTTATTCCGGTTTGTACTTTTATGTGAGCCAAAATAAATTACTCTGTTGTGGAAAGTGTGCTATGCAAATAAAATTGCCATGCCTCACAGCTTGGTAGCCGCTTCTCATTCCAACAAACAACTTGCTTTTGGATATGCATCAGTGCTTCCATATATTTATCTGCTGTTTGGTAACATTATCATTTACTAGTGTCAAATTCTTAATCGTTCCTTATAAAACTAATAATCATTTCATTGCTTGAGTAATTACAATTTTTTTTAGGACTTTCAAAATTTCTCAATTTTATGAATTCTTAATCCTTTCCTAAAAATAAAGTGAGCTTCAGCTTTCAGTGATATTGTTTACAGCTGTGCAAAACGCATCTCTTATGCTGTAAAGACTAGTACTTTGCACATTCACACAATACTGTGAACAAATTAGTGCAAGTGCAAAGAGCACATGCAGTAAAACTATAAACCATAATCAGTGTCTTGTACTTATCTACCTCACTAAATAAAGTAATGTGCAACTTAACGTCAGATGGCTGTGCAGTATTTTAGACTGTTTTGAGCATTTTTAGGTTGTGTCACCGAGATATGACTTTTTTTTTCCTTGGAAAGCACTACCTGAGTGACCTATTGTCGTGAAAACATGACAAACCAATTGGACTATCTTGTCTGCAAATAATGGTGTCAGGACTTTTTGTTTTGATGACACAAATACTTTTATAGACAGATACATTTGCATTTTAACATGTGCTGTCCAGCAGCGTGGAAAGAAGCTTAATGGATTTACATTCTGTATATATTTCAAATGCATAGGACACAGGGATGGAAGAGAAAGAGAAAAAAATGATAAAATACTTGCTTTTGGGAAATTAACTAATCATTTTGAAATAAATATCAATTATATCTGTTAATAAATGTTGTATTTGGAAAGTAGTTATTTATTATTCCACATACATACGTAGTAACTTGCTACTCAAAGAACCTAACAACCTCATTCGTTCATCTATTGCTTAATTACCTCAGCCATATTCTGCAGGTAATCATAAGCATTAACTGTGACAGAACTATTTGGCTATCACCATTTTACTGGATGAAGGATGGTGCCCCAAACGTAGTAATTTGACATTAATTATTATTCTTTATAATCATTGCCTTAAGCAATTATTCATAATTTTTTGGGGGGACTGGGGTCTCGCGCAGGGCAACTTTTGTGCAACAACCGCCACTGCTAAAGCCATCAGCGGTGGTTTATTTCAGATCAACAAAGCCTACATTATCAGGGCAATTTATCAACGAGCTGTTAGCGGACTGATAAACACACCAACCTACCCTGAAGCCTTGCTGTTTTGGCTTATAAAAAGCTGAGCTAACGAGCTGCATTTATGCTGTGTTTATGGTAGCAAATAATCTTTTGGTGCATCAGTTGATAATGTCACTCAGAGGTTTGTCTTAATCCTTACTTGCAGTTCACTTCAGATTAGCACCTCTTGGCCCATGAGAGTACAGTGAGTACCTCAGATGGGGGAAAAATTAGGCAGATCTCACCAAATGGTCCCATTTAGCTTCACTGATTGTAGATTTAGCTTATCTAAACTGCAGGTTTATTTGTAGTTCCTATGGATTTTCTAAAAATAGAATAGGAGGTGATCATTCAGTTATCAGGCTCCTCTCCTGTGGAACCAGCTCCCAGTTTAAGTCTGTGAGGCAGATACACTGTCTGTTTTCAAGTCTAGGCTTAAAACCTTCCTTTTATGATAAAGCTTAGAAAGGTTTACGTTATCCTAAGCTATCTCTGTAGTTATACTAATATAGGCTTAGGCTGTTGGAGGACAGACTGACCACTTTTCTTCACTCTGCTACTTGTATCTTCTACTACTCTCCAGTTGTATTATTTAATGTTAATTTAACTGTTTTGATTTTGATTTCTGTCAGTGTTTTTCTCTCCATAGAAACTACGCCTGCTCAGCTGTGATGCCTTGTTGGAGGGGGACTGGGCTGGATGATGCTCCTTGTAACTGAATGCTCTCCATGTCCTGCTATCAATGTTTTACTTTCTTTTACATATAAAGTACTCTTACATCACTTGTTTTAGTATTTTTGTGTGTCTTTGTCTTCCCAGACCCCTAATCGGTCGTGATAGATGACCGCTTCTACTGAACCAGGTTCTGCTGGAGGTTGTTCCTGTTAATGGGGAGTTTTTCCTCTCCACTGTTGCTACATGCTTGCTCTATATGAGGGATTACTGTGAAGTAAACGACACATCGCAGGCGACTTTCTACTGTACTGCCGCTACACGGTCATCCAGGAGGAGTGAATGCTGCAAGTCAAAGTCTCGATGCAATCTGTTGGGTTTCCTAAGATAGAAAAGTTTTTAACTGATTAGAATAATGAAATGAAGGGTAAATTGGAATGTACAGTATGTACAACTGAATTGAAATGACTTTTCTTAAGTGCCTTGAAATGAGGTGTGTTGTGAATTGGCGATATATATGCTCTGAACAAAAATATTAAATGTTTAAATGTTTAAATGTTTCTCTTAAATGTTCAGTTAAATTTTACTGGGGGTCTGGGGACTCAGAAAACCAGTCTGTATCTGGTGTGACCACCAGTTGCCTCATGCAGTGCAACACATCTCCATACTCAATATCACAGATTAAGACCGATCTGTGAAAAATATATTTTTTTAAATTGTTATTTTGTGTTTTTGTAGAAAATATCTGAGATGATTGAGTTAATCTCATAAAAAAATTGGAGCAAAAACAAAAGTCTTGTGTTTTTTGTTCAGTATAAATAAACAGAATTAACTGCCAAGAGGTGAATCCAGACAATTATTGAATCTGGCAGAATAACATCAGTGGGAGACCTCATTTGCAACTAATTTGTGCAGTAAAATCCTTTAAAAGTAAGTTTTTGAAACTAAAATCGAAACAGGGTGAGCACAATTCTGATTGAAGGCAGAAAATGGCAGACAGAAGCTTAAAAGAAAAAGAAAAATTGTAATACCAGTCTCCCTGGTTTTACATCCTACTTGTGCTTCCTAAACACTTCAAGCAGAACATGTGAGAATATCCTGGGGCATCGGGCATCACAATAAATGTAATAGAACCTTTGGGTCCTGCAACAGGAAGGAGACATAAATTGGTCCAGTTTTTTTGTGTGGTGTTTGGTTAATTCTCTGTCTTTGAGTCTTTTGTCAGAAGTTTCTTGCAGTTTGGCAAAGAAAAGAAACCAAGACACTAGGGATGGGAATCTTACAACATCTCACGATTCAATTCGATTCCGATTCTTGGGTGACCATTTGATTCAGAAACAATTCTCGATTCAGAAGCGATTCTCGATTCAAATAAAAAAAAATTCTTAATCAATACTCTTTCATTCATCATTTGTGTTTGTAATACACAACTTGATCTGCCAAGTGTCTGTGATGAAGTGAGCCATGAATGTAATAGGGCATCAACACAAAATGGATTTTACAATGTTGAGAGAAGGGAACTGGTTCAAAAGTAACAAGACATGAAATTGCAACTGGACTTCCAAGACCTTTTAAACAACATTTCTAGTCTTGAAAAAAAAGCTGATATATTTTAAGAAGAAAAAATATATATATGTATTTTGTTTGTTCTTTGGTATGTAGTAGAAAATACATTGAAAATATTTAGTATGCACCAAATGTGGCTTATCAACCATCATTAAACAGAAATTTATGGCTTATTTTATTATTTTCATTGTTTTTGTTAGAAGTTTTAAAAGTCCTAACGTTTTTGAACTCAGCATATATTTCAGACTTCCTTGAAAGCGCCACAGGTGTGCAGCTCTGCTGGATGTTTATATGTAGCTTATAAAGAAAGATCGCTCTTATATACTTGCAGATTTATAAAAAAAAAAAGTTTAGCCAAGGGTGTCATTAGCATGGAGAAGACCTTTTAGACGGCCCAAACATTTACCTTCAGCAAAGACGGGGCGGGCTGGATTTCTCTTTCGTCTTTCATGCTGAAGCTTTAGCCTAGCGGCTACAGCTAGCACTATTTAGCCAACGGCGCATCAGATCAGACCTGTCAATGCGACGGTGGCCGTTGCGTGACAAACACTACGCGAAGCGAAAATGTAAAAAGGTTCAGAAAACATATTTTTTGAGAATCGATTCTCAAACATTTCGGATCGATTCTGAATCTTGTTAAATAGGAATCGAGATTCAGACGTAAATCGATTTTTCCTCACACCACTACAAGAAACCTAGGGACTGTAAAGCTTTTTTTATTTTAATCTGGCTTTTCTATGTACTTATGATATTCTTAAAATTGTTGGATTAAGCTCTTTATTTATGTTTGTTTAATATACATTTTAAATACATTTTATCCTACATTCTTTCCTAAATTGCTTTTTTAATCATATGCTGTGTTTTTTAGTCTTACTACTAATTGCTGTTTTTTCTTTCTATGATGTTATCATATGTTTGATTTCTTTACAACCGAATCATGTAAAGCACCTTGAATTGCCATGTGTTGAAAGTATACTACAGAAATAAAATAGCCTTGCCTTGCCTTCAGACTCAGCATGATCTTCCCAGCTTACCAATTCCCTCCTAGCTCCAGTTGTATGTTAATGTCAATGAGCACACATAGAGCATCATGCTGCATATTGCAGACTCAAAGAATGGTTTAATAAGATCATCTGTGATCCATTCGGACCCAAAGCATTCCATGAGAAGCTCTTTTTAAACCTAAAGAGCTGCATGACAGCTGTTGCTCCCTGAATCTGTTAATATTGAAATGAATATGGGCTGTACTTTGCCTTTGAGTATGTTGGGCACAGTGTGTTTGTTTCATTCAAGTTAGATACAAAAGTTAATATGTGAAAAAAGTTAAATACGTGAAACTCAAATAACTGCACTGCAAGCTGAAGTGTGTCTTGTTTTTTGTTTTTTTACTTTTAGATTACCGTATTATAGCTTCAGTTTCTAAGAACAGTACAAGATTATGCGAGATAATAAGAGATGGACAAACCGAGCAGATAGATGCCATTGTCAATAAAACAAGTGTCAGTAGGCTACTTAGCACAATATCTGCTGAAAAATAAAATCAGCATTTACACAAAGCATTTAAGCAGACTGAAGAGTGGAGCAGTCTTTAGATTTCAGACATTGAACTCAATAAACTGTCACTAACTGTGAAAACCTCACATCAACCCTCAAGTAACTCTTCTACCAGACTCAGGGACTTGAATCCCGCTGGCCACCATTTTTGGTGGCACGCCTCCTAGACTAACATTTAACTTTCAACTTTTAATTATTTGTTATTACAGACACCAACAGTTGGTCTAAAGTCAATAGAGAGAGTAGCTACTATTTATGATGTTTATTCGCTTCTTTACAATGAAAACAAGCTGCCAATGGGTATTTTTTTAGGTGGAATTCATATTCATATTTCATATTTTCTATCTTTCAACCTAAATTACTCATGCCCAGTATGAGTTTCTTGAGAATTTTCACATTCACAGTATCCCCATAGACCTTCCTATTATATCATAGCAATTGGAACATTTTAGACCTTTTACAAGGTATAAAAAGCCTTCCAGAGTGTAGGTATGCCAGATTCTGAAAAAACAGCCTCTGGCTTAAGAGGTTAATTATCAAATGAAATGAGGAAAATCTTTCACATGCTGAATAATAGCCAATATCTTTTTCTCCTTATCCCAGGTTTGTTGATTCTGACACTTAAAGGTAGAAACAAACTCAAATAGACTTGCTTCATAACTATCTCATGGCTGCAGCTATCCCTGCCACCTTTTACTACCACACTTTCTTGCTCACCTTTCTTGTGCAAAGGCTTAATGACCTTTTGCTTTACAACTGTCTTCCTTATAACAGTTTTAAAAAAATATATTTTGTTTTGTCTAATTAAAATTCCAGCTGTGACGATTGATTTATGAGCCACCGCATTTGGTAAATTTGTTAAAATTTACAAGTATCTGACGATATATGGCTGCTGTTCAATTTGCTCCTTTAACACAACCTATCCAGCCATAACATGCATAACATAGTGAAACGCCATATGCTTTGTTTGACACTTTTTCTTCCCATCATGCTGAATACTCACAGTCTCTGCATACAATATTGACCATTCAGCCTGAGATGGTCAAATAATCATAACCTATGAAAAAATGTCAAAATGAGATGTGAGATCATGGCTCTGTCTGACCTGCTCTGTCCCGATGCATATGTTCTCTCTACTATAAGAAGTGGGGCGACGCAGCACACAAACTTAGCACAGAATTTGTTAGATAACCCAAATAATTTGCCATGTGCCACAAAAAGCCAGCAGAGGATTAGGACTGCTTTGTAGGACTCCAAGTACATGTGAATGTCCAGAAAAGAAAGAAAACACCAACATATTTTAATGTCAGATTTGTTTACACTAAGATCAAGAATTTAAAAGACATCAACCACAAGGCGTCATATACTTTTGCCTCGCCAATGTGTCATCTGCTCTATACAATCATAAGCATATCATACAATCATAAGCTCTATGCAATCATAAGTTCTCTTTCCAATAGCATTGCTCCTGTATAGCAGTCAGAAACAGTTTTGTTTCAGAATGTTTCGATGGCTAAAAATCGGACAAGGGAGGAGTTTGGAGAGACCATGGATGGTCTTCCGTATGGCTTAGAGGGGGTTCTGGTCCATCTTCCGGCGTCACAGAGCGGGGTTGGCGGTCTGCCACCAACACTATTTACAGTGGGGATGGTGGGCTGCTGACCTCGACACGGGACGTTTTGGGTCGGTGGGTGGAATACTTCGAAGATCTCCTCTATCCCACTGACACGCCTCCCTGTTAGAAAACAGAGTCTGGGGACTTTGGGACGGTCTCTTTTAATTTCTAGTGCTGAGGTCACCGAGGTCGTTAAAAAGCTCCTTGGTGGCAAGGTCCTGGGGTGGATGAGATTCGCCTAGAGTTCCTCAAGGCTCTGGATGTTGTAGGACTGTGTTAGTTAATGTAGCTCTGCGATATTAAGTGGATGTCGAGGGGAGTTCAATTGGACTGGCAGATTGGGGTGGCAGCCTCCCTTGTAAGGTCTAGTCAGAGGTTCTGAAGAGGAGGGTCCGACGGATTGTCGAACCTCGGATTCAGGAGGAACAATGCGGTTTTCATCCCGGCCATGCGACACTGGACCAGATTGGTGGCAGTAAGTCAAGCTCGTTTCCAGTGAGAGATGGACTCCGCCAAGGTTGCCCTTTCTCACAGATCCTATTCATAATATTTATGGACAGGATGTGACAGAAAGTGTTGATTGGATCCGTTTTTGGTGGCCTCCTGATCGGGTCTCTGCTTTTCACAGATGATGTGGTCCTGCTGGTTTCATCGGAATGTGATTAACAGCTTTCGCTATAGTGGTTCGCAGCCAAGTGTGAAGCACCTGGGATGAGAATCAGCACCTCCAAATCCAAAGCCATGGTCTTGAGCCGTAAAAGGGTAGGGTGCCTCCGTCGGGCCGGAGGATGAGATATTTCCTCAAGTGGAGGAGTTTAAGTATCTGGGGGTCTTGTTCATGAATGAGGAAAAACTGGAGTGGTAGATCGATAGACAGATTGGTAGAGCGTCTGCAGTTATGTGGGCGCTGTACCGGTCTGTCATGGTGAAGAGAGAGCTGAGCCAGAAGGCAAAGCTCTCGATTTCCCGGTCAATCTATGTTCCCACCCTTATAAATGGTCACGAATTCTGGGTGGTGACCGAAAGAACGAGATCACAGATACAAGCGGCTCTTCCTCTGTAGGGTTAGAGATAGGGTGAGAAGCTTGGTCATCTGGAGGGGGCTCAGAGTAGAGCCGCTGCTACTCCACATTGAGAGGAGCCAGTTGAGGTGGCTCGGGCATCTGGTAAGCTGTTGCGGGCACGACTCCCCGGGAGGAGACCCAGAGGAACACCCAGGACTCGCTGGAGGTGCTAAGTCTCCCGGCTGGCCTGAGAACGCCTCGGGATTCCTCCCGAGGAGCTGGACCAAGTGGCTAGGGAGAGAGAAGTCTGGGTTTCTTTGTTTAAGCTGCTGCCCCCGTGACCCGATCCCGGATAAGTGGAAGATAATGGATGGATGGATAGAACTGAAGGTGTCTGTCATTAAGGCTGCAGCACAGAGCAACATAACTCGGGTACGGCTGAAAAATTGGCCAGTAAATCTCAGCAAACTGCAGCAGGAGGTTAGAAAAGTTGTTGTTTAAATCTTTGGTGTGTAATCAGTTTAAAGTTGTAGATTTCTCCACCGCTGAAGGCAGATAATTACTTCACTAACCAAATAATCTGTTTTGTTTGTTTGTTTGTTTGTTGAGAATAATGCTTTAATTTGGTCAAATTTTTGTTTATTAGATCATGGTTCCTCCAAAAAGGGTGGCGCCACTTCTCTTAAAATTACAAAGCAGAAAAATCCTAAAGCAATTTTATTTAGCTACTGATAAGCCCCATGGTTGTTAACACTGCATGATGATGATCTAACTGATGAAATTAATGCCAGTTCCCCTGGAAAAAACACGTGTTAGCAACTCGTAGCAAACGGTCATATCATTTAAATATTTAAGCTCAATGTTAACTGATTACTTAAACCTTTTTATGCATTTTATTACCCCTTTTTAAGGTCATGGCAGGAACAACAGGGCTGTCTTCTACACCAATAAAAAAAAATGCTATTGTAACTTTGCAGCACTCAGATATTGTAAGTTCACTATCCTTTTTAGAAACGCTTGCATTCAATTATTACTGAATATGTACCTCATCTAAGTTAAGTTTTTATTAATGTTTTTTTTAATTCTAAGATGGTTTACTCTTATTCTGAGAAGGACATAGATCTGTGCTTCATGGTTTAATCTTATTCTGAGAAGGACATAGATCTGTGCTTCATGTCTTCCTTCCTTTAATAGCAGCTGAAAGTTTTTGGTAATTAAAAATATGAATAAATGAATGGTGTTTGCTCTTTAAATAAGTCAGTGATCATAGAATATGCCACAAGAAGAAATGAAACCAAACTGTTTCTGTAAATCTGAATGATTTCATCCCACCTCTTCACAAACTGAACAAAACAGATGTGGTGAGTTTGGTAAAGCGTGTCTTCACTTCCTCTTCAGATGGTTACAGAACAAAATGTACAGATAAAAACAGCTTTTATCCTCGTAAACTCTCTAGGTAGCATGTTCTCTGTTCACCAGAGCCTCAAAGAAACGCTCTGTGGGCTTCAGGTGATGAAAGGCAGTAGGATGTTTTTCTTGATGGCATGAACGGTGACAGAAAGGCCTTATAAACCATTTACTTTCTCTTTTCTTATCGATCTTTGTTCTTTAAATTCAATACATCAATCAACTGTTCAGCTTTTCACAGCTTAAGCTGCAAGGCGGAAAGCACTTAGGCACAATAAAAACCTAGACTCGTTGGACGTATGTCCCATACTGCAATGGGGTTACATAACTGCTGCATTATTCCCAACTTGAAAAAATGTTTTTCATTGTAATTTCAAAAGCACTTTTATGCAGTTTTGAAGCCACTCTGGACTACGGATCAAACCAAACAATTGGTAACATGTACCCTCTATATGTGGAAACCTTTTTATTAACCGATAAACCCATATTTATAAAACAAAGAGTGGAAAAAGACAGCCACATTCTTTCCCTACAGCTTTTCCTTTTTTATTGTTTGTCAAGGTCTTTATCATCTCATCCTTTGCTTTCTAATTGTTTTACATGCATAAACATGACCTTTTAAGCAATCCTAACACTTTATTTGGTACAGCTTGTAAATACTTGAACCTCCTTTTGTGTTCAGAACCCAAAAAATTAGGTTTAATGGATTGAGATCTGGAGACAGTAGATGCTGCTGGAGCCCAGTGAACTGCCTGTCATGCTTAGCAAACCTGTTTGAGAGGATGTGTGCTCTCTGACATTGTACACTATCCTTCCTGAAGTAGCTATCAGAAGATGGATATACTAAGATTAAGACGTGATGGTCCTCAACGATGTGATGATGGTGAAGGTGATGCCCAGTCTCTAGTGAGGGGCCCAAACTGTGCTGTTGAAATATACTGAACTGCCGATGCAACCAAGGGTGGATCAGTATTTTCAGAATGTTTTGGGATGATTATTTTTAAACCTCTGAGAAGGTTCCGGGTGAAAATCCCAGCAGATCAGTTTCCCAGCAGTTGCTAAAAAAACTAAGTCCAGGTCGTCTGCAACCAATGTTGAAATCTCTTAAACCCTCTTTTTCCCCAGGCTGGATGGCTGAAAGCATTTCACTGATTCACTAGGTTAACAAGCAGTGGAACAGGTTTACCTCGTGAAAAGGTCAATGAGTGCAGATAACCATCCTTCCATCCATTAACTATACCGTTTATCCTCTCTGCAGGGTCGCTGGAGAGCCGGTGCCTATCTCCAGCAGTCTTAAGGCGAGAGGTAGGGTACATATTGGCCAGTTCCATTGTAGGGGTGTAGATTACCTTAATGTCAAAACAAAAGTGGTCAATAAATCTGAATTTGATTTTTAATAACCTCTCGATAAAGCTGTTTGTGCATTTCTTATTTTTTATTTAGGTCAGTTGGTCACTTTTAGATGCATTACATTTAGCAAATTAACCAATTCTTAATAAAAATATCTCTTTTTATCTAATGCACCAAGCTGAATAAAGTAACTACCAGAGTGCACTTTAGGCATTTCAAGAGACTGGATTTCACTTAGTCAACAAAATTAGGACATGGCAGAAATCTGGATGAGATGCAAGCTGGGGTTGCAGAAAAGCAGTGAACATCAGTGTTTGAGGAATGCGTAATGGTTTGCTGTGATTGACCAGGTTCCTCTGGTTTGAGGGTTTATTCCTGAACTTTTGAATAAAAGCTTTTTATTATTTAACACATCTCCTCCTTCCATGTATCTACAAGAATCAAGCTCTGGTCTTATTTTTTGCTTTTAACTTCTAAATTATAAAAGTAAGAAAAAGGCTCTGAGAATCTCTCAAATGCGTGTGAATTTAGGTACAAATGAAGTCAAGAAAAGTAAAGAAAAGTGACACAGAACAGAAGGACACAGCAAGGAAATTAACAAGTAAACACTTGAACCGGTAATCTGGACGGTGCGTCAGAAAAAAGTTTTCTTGTGGGAAAAAAAGCTTTAAGGAGACACATGGGACAGAGCTGAGCATCATTTGGGATCAAAGCTCTAAAAGACGGATTAAAGCGAACAACAAAAAAAAGTTTATTTTCAGTTTCATCTTTCTTTTTTATATCAGCGTCAGTCTCTGTCATAATTGTAAATACAGAGATATTCTATATTACAACAAAGTTTATTTACACAGCATCCAATCATAAACATGATATTTAGCCCAAAAGATTTGCACCTCTAAATGTAGTGATTTTTTTTTTCAAACCATTAGCTCAAATCTAAATACAATTGCCAAATTTTCAAGATCTTTATATGTAAAGTTCACATTGCTGCAGTACTTAGTGTTGGTCTATCACAAAATAACCCGATGAAATACATGAAAGGTTTTGGTCAAGGGATGTCAATACTTCAGTAATGTGCTGTTGTTTAACAGTTTAACAGGCATTTAGCCTGAGTTAGATTTGATCCTAGTAGTTTGTCTTTGCACAGTAAATCTTAGCTAAGTGAAGTCATTCAGAGCATCATGCATGAGTGATCAGGAAAAAATTCTCTACGCCATCGTGTTTTCAGGGTAACAGAAATCTAGCAGAAAATGAAAGGTCTCGCTGACAGTTTTCCCATTTCTCTAAACTTGACCTGAGTCCATGTTTGGTTCATCATCTCCATGTTATTGACAGTGACAACAGCTCTGTTTATACGGGGGCTTTTCCCCTGATTGGTCTTTATTTACTTACCCACGGAGGCTGACGTCAGAACCAGGGATAGCCTCTCCTTCTGGGGGTTTAAGCTGTGAGAAGCTAAGACAATTAATGACATTCACAGAGAAAGAAGTTTACAGAAAAAAACAAAACAGCCACAGAGAGTTTTTATAATGTTTAAATAAGTCTTCTATAACATTCAACACAGTGACATGATACAGTGGGATGCTTTTCAGTGTTTATTCCATTGAGGAATGTTGTAAAATATCCTAAACATATAAATCATATCTCTCTCATCCTTTGAACATAGATACAACAAAGTTGATTTTCTCATGTATTAAATATAATCAGCATTAGGATTCTGCTGAAAACCTCCCGATTCTGAATCGATCAATCAAATCCAAATGGTTTAATAGTTTAACATAATTTGGCCAGTTTTACAGCTAAAATAGAAATAAAAATCCAGCAGCCGTTTTAAGGCTTAGTTCTGAAAGTGTTAATACCGTTTTTTCCTGGCAATTTGTTGCTCACTCAGTGTTGAGTTATTGAATTACAGGCAAACATATAATTAAGAAAGCAGCTAAAAAAAGTTTTGAATATAACTGACAAATGTATATTGATTCTAAGTCTTGAGAATCAAAATTGAAACAATTCTTGAAATTTGAATCAATGCCCAGCCCTAATCAGCATTATCAATAAAGCAAAAAATCAGAACAGTGGGTCACCTTTCAGGTTATTCATTCACAAAAAAGATTGAAAAGAAACACTTTCTTCGCTCCGAAGGTTGCTGACATGTGAAAAATTTTCCTGCAGCATCAGAGAAAGCATGAATAATCTGGCATCTTGAGCCTGAGAGAAGTTTCCATTCTAATCAACTTCTTTATTCCTTCGAGGATAGTAATGACATCCAGACAGTTTATATTGCATTTAACTTCGTTTAGGTCAGGTACATTTCTTCTATTGGGAAAACACAATCATTGGCACTGCTGATGCCCATAAATGCTGATAGGTGAGCACATTGTTTCCTGTAGCATTTTTTTTAAATTTGAACATAAGGAAAGAAGGATCTTTGACAGTTCTCATCAGTCCTGTGTGCCTCCTTTGTCAGATGGTTTACTGTGCTGATTTAGCCGGTGTTAGATAAGTTACCAAAAAATTATGATTCATTATACTATTAACGGACTCATAAATGTAACACGTTTGCATTACTTATCACTGTCTCAAAAATGTAACTGAGTTACACTACTTTAAGTTAATTTTGGCAAAGTATCTAAGAAAATGGAACACAATTTTTAAATAATGTAACTTATCAATTTATATTTTACACAAATACTGTATTTTTAACACTATTTTATTAAACTTCAAGTCAAGTGACTTTACATGCCTAATGGTAATGTTTGTTAAAATGCATCAAAGGTAAACGTTGAAAGTGCTCATCACAAAGACAGTTGAAGAAGACGAGACTCCTGAGCGTGAACAGCTGTTTACCGGGTGAGGGAAATGGTGCGAATAATAAAACCGCGTAAATGATCAAACCTTATTTCAGATAAACAGGAAGTCTGTAGAATTCTATAGAATCCTATAAAATTGTGACGTATATGTTACAAAATATTAAAAAATATGACCCTTTCTTATTGTCACCTTTGGTAAACATGTATAAAAACATAGAAAGTTGTTCTTTTATTGCAGCATGCCTTTCAGTTTTGTAGGTTATAAGCTTATAATATTCCACAGCAAAAACTTGTGCTGTTTCTCATGATGTCTTAAATGTTAATTTTCCTTGTGCTGTTAATTAATGTGAAGAAAACCTCTAAACTGTGTTAAAACCTTTATATTTGTTCCTTTCTGCACACTGGAGAATCATTCTGTTAAACTGAACTCCACCATGCCTGTTTTACTGCAGCAGGGGCAGCTTGCATTGACTTATAAAACCTTGCAGACTCCTAATAGTCCCCCTATGAGAAAGGATTAAATAATTTATGAAAATTATTTTATAACACATTGAACTATTCTTTTTAATCAGTAGAGTTGTGCTCTGGGGAGGATTTTTTAATATGGATATGGTATAACAAACAAATTTCCATGTTAATTGAAGTTTTATCTTACCTTATCTTATCTTATCCAGCGCTGATGCTCATGTTTCTACAAGGAGCTTCTTCAGTCAGTCAGATCAGATCTGTCCAAACAAAGCAGCTCTCAAAGCGTAACAAGTCCTGCACAGTTTGAATCAAATTACATTCTGAACAACATTTTTATTTAAGGTGTTCAGCTTACACCCGTATCCAGTCATTTACTGCATGCAGGAGAGCACCTGCAGGAAACAGGAAACAAGAGATAATGATGATGGGTTGGGACCTGCAGAATTTCATGTGAGAGGACTGAAAAGTTTTGAAACAGAACCAGAAGAAGTGAAGACATTCGTATTTTCACCCATCCGCATGACACTGAGGTTTCTTGTCTTTAACAAAGAGACTTCAACATTTGCTGAGGGAATCTGGAATCAAATCCACAACCTTGCATTAACCACACATCTATTTTCCCCACTTCAACGAGTGCAATGAGTCACTTTCAGAAGATCAGATTTGTTTGATCATGTTAATGTGTTTTTTAAGGTAAAAAACCAACTCACATTTAGCTCTTTTTTTTAAGCTTTCTTGGTTTATTTGGAGTCTCCACACTGATAACTGTCTCTATTTCTCTTGCTTTGCCATCTACCAATGATTTACCAGAATCAAATTTCAGTTCACAGCAATGATTTTTCTAAAAAAATTAAAATAAGTTTTGTTCATTTAAATTGAATTTAATTTTATTGTGTTTATATCGCGTCAATTCATAGAACATGTCTTCTTAAGGCACTTTAAAGGTAATTTCAATTCATTTTAATAATACATACATTCCAAAAAGTTAAAAAGTTTTCTATCTTCCCTCATACTGAGCAATCATGTAGCATCCGTGGAGAGGAAAAACTCCCCTGTAACAGGAGGAAGAAACTTCCAGCAGAACTTAGCTCACTACTTAGCCCCCAACTGGGGGTTTGAAAAGACAGAGCACAAGAGGAACGAAATAGAGTGCTTTCTATGTTAAAGAAATTAAAAGTTGGTAAAAGGAAAGTAAGAACTTTCAGTTGCTGGGAGCGTCCGTCCCAGCCGATGCCCCCCATCCAACAGGGCATCGCAGTTAAGCAAAACACCAGACCAGATTTAGCTTCTATGGAGAAAAAAATATTGAGAAAACATGGTAAACAGTTAAATAACAGCAAACAATGGCACTGCAGAGTTGTAGAGGAGAAAAGTAGCAGAGTGACGAAAAGTGGTCTAACAGTCTAAGCCTATAGCAGCATAACTACAGAGATTGTACAGAATAAACCAACCTGTTAGGATAAGACATTAGACAGGAAGGTCCTGGGCGAACCGTCTCTTTGGACTGTTTCCCCCACTCATCTACCAACTGGCTAACATCATTCTGTTTTTAACTATAAGCTTTGTAAAAAGGAAGGTTATAAGTCTGGTTTTACAAGTAGACAAGGTTTCTGCCTCACAGACAAAAATTGGAAGCTGGTTCCCTGGGACAGGAGCCTGATAACTAAATAATCTGCCTCCTTTTCTAATTTGAGAAATCCTAGGAACCACAACTAAGCCTGTAGTCTGAGACTGAAGTGCTCTGTTAGGAACAAATGGAACAATCAGATATCTCTGATGTCAGATGGAGCTTGATTTTTAAGGCCTTTGTAAGTAAGAAAGAGAGTCTTGAACTCAATTCTGTATTTCAAAGGAGACATTGAAGGAAGGCTAAAATGATTTTTAACTGATTTCTTTTTTACAAAGAATAAAGAAAATGTATCTTTTTAAATATTTGATCCACACATTTCAAAGTCCATGTGAAAAAAGAGAGACAAATAACAAGTGTCTGTTATGCTGAGACACGAAGCTGGATAATTCTAAAGTGGTACTTTATTTTCCATACTGAAACTTCAAAGCTAATTATCGTCCCTTTTGGGGGTTTTAGTCTTGTTTTCTTTCACTTTCCTTTATTTCAGTATTTTAGTTTCTCTTTTGGATTAGAAAAGATCCCATTGGCAGCTTGCCTCATGTCCCTGTTTACTTTCGTCTGATCCTTCAAACAACACCCGCAGTGTCTGCAGTTATTATTTGTTTAGCCTTAAAGCTGCTAATCTAACAATGTCATGAAATTATAGTTGTTTTTTTAAATCTCAAAGTGCATTTATGTTATCTGAAATATCTTTTCTATAGCAGGGTGTAATTGTGGATGAAAGTGGATGAAAAATGATGCGTCATTTTTGAACAAAACCTGTAACATGCTTTTTCATTCAGTCTTCCTGGGCCAGTGCTTTACGCCTTTGGCTGCAATTACAGTGGCAAGTCCTTTGGGATATGTTTCTTTCAGGTTTCGAGATTCTAGAAACTAAATTATTTGTCCATTTTTATTTGCAAAGCAGCTCAAACTAAGTTAGATTAGATCAAGAGTGTCAGTAAACATCAGTTCTCAATTGCATTTAGGTCCTGAGTTTTACTTGACCCCCTTGATATCAGATAATTTTATTAAACCCATCCCATTGTGGCTTATGTTTAGGGTCTCAATCCTGCTGGAGAGTAAATCATCAACTCCCCAATTCAAGCTTTGACTCTAACCAGCCTCTCTATACATGCTGAGAAAAAGCTTCCCCACTTGATCAAACTAAACTGCAGTGCTGGTTGTGTGCATTTAGGTGGAAAAACTTTGTTCAGGGTCATCTGACCTTCCTCCACAGGTTTGCTTTGACCGAATTCCAAATGGATCAAACTTCTTGTGGCTCTCTTTGAAAATGTTTTCAATTTGTGTCACTCTTTCATAAAAATAAGTTTGTGGATCTTTGTAGCTCCCCCCAAAATCATTATAGGCCTCTTGGCTGCTTCCCTGAAAAATGCTTTTCTTGCCCAGTCTGTCTGTTTAGATGGGTAATCAGCTCCTGGTTGGTTTGAATTTGTCCCACACTCTTAATTTTCAGATGATTAACAGCATGAGAAGTTAAAAACTTTGTATATTGTTTTATAACTGGACCCCTTGCTTTAAACTTTTCTGCAAGTCGATCCCGGATCTCTCTGCTGTGTTCCGTGGTCTTCATGACGCTGTTTGTTCCTCTCCAATGGACCTCTGAGGCGTTCAAGAACGTCTGCATTCATACTAAGACTAACTTACACACGATAGACTAAAACACTCTGTTGCATGAAATTCAATTTCAGGGGATCAGATTAAAGGTACATTTAATTTTGTTCATAAAAAAAATCATAAATTAATCTAAAGTTTGTTGTTGTAACTTTAATAAATGTGAGAAAAATGTGATAAGCGTTTTCCGTTGCACTGCTTTCACTGTTATGGGATAAAGGAAGGAGAAAAAAAACATGAAGCTCAAAAGTCTGAGAATGCAAATACTAAAGGTGAAAAGTTTAGTTCGAAGAATTCAAAAATGCTGAAAAAAAAGAAACATTGAAGGAGCAGCTGCTTTAGGAGGCCTGAGTTTGTCTGACGTTTCCTCCTTCTTTCATTCAGTTCATCATAATCCAGGACGTCTGATGTTGATACCCCCCCTTTTTCTCCTTCTAGAGTGTTTACATCAGACTTATATTGCTTTCCTGGGACATAATGTTCTTTCTGCTGTGAAAACCAAGACGGTTGGGTAATTCAAGTCAAAACTCACCCGTGTCTTCAGCTTATCCCTGGATACTGTTTTTCTCCTTCTCTGAGGGAGCTGCACAATGTGCTAATCTTGTTCCCTCTCCAAGAAAAACACATTCCTCAGCAGCACTCCTTTAATATTTGTCACATCTATCAGTTTTGTCTTGAGGACCTGGCGGGGAGCCAGTTCTTTCCGAGCAAAACAGCCAAACCACGTGTGCTGTTGGTCAGTAAAGGAGGGGAAACAACTGGCACCAGTCTGCAAAACACAGGAGGTAGAATACATTTGTAATATCTAACAAAGACTGATTGCAGCCAGAGCTGTCTGACCTCGGCCTCTAGCTCTGCTGGGCTTTAGAGGAGTGCACCAAATTAAGCTAACCCATAAAACTTCAGTTTCTATTTAAAGTCTATATTTATTTGAATGCAGGATTTTCATCTTCTGCAAGTTTTTTGAATTATAAATGCCTTTAAATATGCTGCATCAGAGTGAGCTTTAATGGTTCTGTTCATTAATTAGATGTAAATAGAGATGATCAACGGTTGTTCTAGTAAATGGAGCACTATGAAGCCATAATTCACTCTCTTATGGCTGAGTCTGAATAAACTGCCTGGGTTTTTCGGTTATTTGTATATATAATCATAAAATAAGATTTTATACTTGCTTAATTTTGCCATAGTTGTTGATCTCCCTAATTTAGACTGCTGTTATCTTCCATTTGGTTTGATTAAATCTAGCTGTGTCTGCTGGTGATGGCTCCTTATGACACACAGGATGGATTTATTTGACAAAATTCATGCTCTCTGTGCTGAGCCTCTATTGTATGAAGGAGGATTCACAAAAACAAAGGCCACCGCAGAGAAACACGGAAACAAAGAGAGACAGATCATAAGCACCACAAAGTCGATTTTCATGGAACTTTCGAGTCACGGCTGGAGGCGTGGCACAAACACAAAGCTGCTCTCATGGCATGTTGTTTGGGAATGTTGTTTGCCCCAGAGCAGTAATTTTCCTCTTCTGGAATATATTGGGGTACAGCTTGGAGTGGAGCTCTCCACGCTCACAGCACGACCCCTATAAGGTTACATATTGCTTTCCATGAAGTCTTGAACAACAATGGTGGGGGGGTTGCAAATTGATCTTCCACTGCCTACTTCTCAGTTCGGGCAGCAAGGCGCTGAACTAAACAAGTACCCATGTCACTGCCAATATCCTAGTCAGAAAACAGTCAAAAGTAATCAATCTAAATACTTACCAGTTACAAAATCACATACCTTTATTAGCATTAATGTCATGTTAACCAAAAGTCTTTTTTAGGATTTTTCCACTCACCAAGGTCCAGCCCAATGCTGACCGTAAATTTCAGCACTTTTCTCATCAGCAGAGGTAAAATTACTTAAACTGGTTGGTCAGCTGGTACAGTCTTGATTGATGAACATTAAGTGATTAACTTCAATGAATCATATAAGCCTGCAAGATCCTCTACCTGCTTTATTTTTATTTATTTTTTACACTAAAAGTCTAAACTAAACCAAAAACTTTTAACTTAATTTGATCAGATGACGTATAGTTCTGTTTGGATCTGTCTCATCTTAAAACCCCATCAAACCCTTTTAATCTTTTCAAAAACATGAAGTGTCCTTCTATTCAGGGACAGAGGAGCACCAGTAAATGTAACTTGTTTTGATCTGTCTGCTACTGTTATCTGGGATCAATTTACGTCAGGGCAGATTTTAACTGGACGGAGAAAAAAGCTTGAAGCTTCCTCCTGGAAACCTTTACATGTTTTAGCAAAGAAATATTCCAATTTTTTACCTTTTAAGTTTTTGTTTTATCAAGGCTGGTAAATAAGTGGGTAACAGTGACGCTGCAACATTTCATAGACAAAAGAATGGCATTCGGTTAAAAAGAAGAGGAAGTTTCTTATCAGGGCGGCCTTGGTTTGCTGATGGTTCAACATACACTGTGTCTCAGATTAATTAAAAATGCAGTTTAAAAAAAAATAGTAATGAATAACCTTGACAACTCGTAAATCAAAAATGTTTATCTAATTATAGATCTTGCAGCTCAAGATCTGGGACGCAACTTGTTGCTCTGTGGAGAAAAGAGACATAATGAGGACTTTAGCCGGTTGTCGATATCTAGAAATCAGAGAGTTAGACAGGTCCGTCATGGGCAAGGCGAGAGCAGGGAATCAGGGAGGTAGAACCAAGTTGTAGACAAGAAGGCAAAACATGTACTCGGAAAAAATGCTGCTGGACTTCTACTGAGACAGATGCTTTTGATAATTTGGCAAGATTGTGGGGAGCTTCAGTAGTGGTAGGGCCAGTTTATGACAGCGGATGGCCCTGGACTCAAAGAGTTTAAGGACTCCTTAAAAATGTTGGCCCCCAATGCCTAATAAGGTAATAGTATAATTTTAATGTTCTTGTAGAACAAAATGTCTCATTCAAACCGAGCAATATCAAGAAACTACAGAGCTGTGTAACCAACTTGCTTTCCTACTGTTCAAATTGTTCCACAGCTTAATCACAAAAAACTCACGCATACCTGTTAATTTTTCTTTCTTGTCTCACTCCTCTTCTTTGCTCTCACGGTGCTCTTTAAGTTCTTTTGCTTCTCTGTATCTATTGAACCTGTATCTGTCTCTTGGAGCTCCTGGTTCTCTCCTACGTGGCTTTTGTCTCCATCCTTCTTTCCTGTTTCTCATGACTGAAACTATGAGAACAGTCTTTTGTCTAGGAATGTACAATATATTGGTGTTAGTCATTTGTTTAAGATTTTGGTATTAGTCTAAACTCTACAACTTGACCATTGTTAACATTTTTTGTTTATTTCCATCTTTTAAAGAGACTTATTATATATATATATATATATATAACATAGGTTGGAAGGTATCAGTTATTGACCATATCAGCAATATTGATATGAAATATTGGTATTGCTGCAAATGTTTAGATTGTGCATCTCTATTTTTGACTCTGTCCTCTAAGAAGTGCTGCCTCAGCCTTTCTGCCTACCTTTACATGTGCTCTCTTAGAAAATGATTTACATAATTCCTCGTCACCATGGGAAATTAGACCTGTGTCACCTAAAAACTGAATGATAGCTACACCCTGCCTGACCAGCACCTCCCACCGGTAGGCCTACCGCATCTCCACCTACAAATGTATTTCAGCTTTTTAGTCCCACTCCCAGTGACTGGTCACTGAGGCAATGCTACCACATGCAATTATCATAACTTTCCTCAAACACACACAAGTGTTCAGGATGTTTCCAGTTAGAGAAATCTCTGATAAACTGGCTTCAGCATGTTCCACATAAAATCCATGGAAAACAAAAGATGTTGTTAGTGAATATATGATCCAATGTAAAGGCACCTTGCGAGGCACCTTGCTTAAGAGGACACTGTCCTTCCTTGGTCAAAGAAAACGATTAATTGGAACAGACTTACCTTACTTGAACATGGCTGCCTGCTTACACGCTCTGTTTACGCCCTCCCATTGAAGTAGCATAGAAGTTGTTCTACAAGCACAGAACTGGAAGTGTATAACGAGCCAGGAGTAGTCCGTAAAAGAATTCGACTTGGCCCAAACGAGATAGGAGAAACGTGCTAAACACAGGCTGAGTCTACCCGACATGGTCCGAACCAATCCTAAAGAAAAAAGGGCAGTAGAGACCAGACTTGGTGCCTAAATGCTTAACAGACATCAGTAAAAAGATATCAACAAGACAACTTTTTACCCACATATTTTCTACAGTATAAAGCGAGTAGCTTGGGAGACAAGACATTAAGGAATGCAGAAAGGAGGTGGAGGAAGTTAATATTCGATTTGCTAGATATTAGGGGATATATTGCGAGAGAGTAGGGTTACTGTGAGACTGTTGAAGACGGCATTATCTTGTATTCTGATCAGAATACTTCTTATTTAAATGTCTAAAACGCTGAAAGAACTCCTGTCTCATCTTTGTTTAAGGAAAACCTAATTTTTCTATTACATTCTACGAATCTTGACTCCTGCACTATCGTAATGAAAACATGACAAAGCCATTTGACTATCTTGTTCATAAACAGGACTGTGTCTGGAGTTTTTATTTTGATTACATAAAAACTTGCTTTTGAGAAATTAACTATCATTTTTGAGCAAGTGATAGGCTTTTGCAGGTGATTAAAATGGGGTTTTCAGTTTGTATTAATTGTTTTAAGAAATGTACCAAACTGACTATGGAAAACTTATGTCAATTTATCTGAAAGGAGATGCTACATCAGCACTGTTCTTTCTTAGTAGGGAAGGATACAAGGCTATTTATTCAAGAACCTTTTCCAAACTTCTTTAATTCCCTCTTACACTACCTGCTTTGAATGTTCAATATCTGATCTATGTTTAATTGAGCTTTTTTCACATTGTGCCCGTGTTATACTATTACTGTACAATGAAAAGTGAAGCAAACTTTTCTCAGCAATGGCAAGCCAGCCTGTTTGGCCTTAAACTTAAACCCCCCCACTATTTATCACCCAGTGTCACTACCTAAGTACAGTCCTGGGCCGTGCACTGAGCACAAGCCTCCTTCTTGTCTGAGGAGTGAGCAGGCTCTTCTTTTCACCTGAAGGGGCAGGGTTTCCCCAGCTGGACATAGCACGTGGAAGGATCCTCCCCCAACCCTTCAGGTGCCCTAGTGAGCCAGGAGGAGGCAGTGTACAGCCCAGGACTGGTGCATGTTTTTGTGGGAGTAGCTCACATTAGCTGCTCAAAGGAACATGGGGAGAACATGCAAACTCCACACAGAAAGGCCCTTTTGCCAACCGCACCCAAGGTGTGGGTGCTGATGATATAGAGGAACACACAAACACACCATCAGCAGCACCCACAGCATCTCCAGCGGGAATCGAACCTGCTGTGAGGTGAGCTGTGCTACCAGCTGCGCCACCATGCTCCTTATAGTTCTGGATTTTAACGTCTCATTTCACACCATGTAGCATCAAGCAAGCAGTTAAAGGATGGCCTGAATTTAACCCTCATATCCAAATCATTTGTCAGATAATTTAACACTGTTAAATGATACGTAAATAGATTTTAATGTGTAGATTCACCACTTACAATGCGGCCGATGTTGACAAATCCGTATCATGATACAAAATTTACCAGAAAAGCTCAGCACATCAAATAAAAGTGTT
The DNA here is from genome assembly GCA_028564705.1 of Apricaphanius iberus. Classification (NCBI taxonomy): domain Eukaryota; kingdom Metazoa; phylum Chordata; class Actinopteri; order Cyprinodontiformes; family Aphaniidae; genus Apricaphanius; species Apricaphanius iberus. The sequence continues at coordinate 1,248,326 of JAPXFQ010002705.1, read as the reverse complement.
CTCATTCACACCTTTTAATAGAGGTGCAGAATGATTCCTTATTTGTTTTTTTTTACATGAAAAGCAGCATGTGTTCTATGGAGAAGTTTCTTCTTTTTTTTCAACAAGTCTGGACATACTATATTTTTATTATTTTTAAGTCCCTACTTAATGTTATATTTTTAGCAAAAGAAGCTAAAGTATGTCTGTATGCTAGTTGATTATAAATGTTTGTTTAAGCCTTCTTTTAATGATTATTTGTTTTAATTTTCAAATAGTTTGTAATCATGTAAATCACCTTGAATTGCATTGTGTTGAAAGTGTGCTATGCAAATAAAGTTGCCTTGCATTGCCTTAAGAAAAGGAAAACACCGTAAAAGAAAGAGAGCAAAGAAAAAAGGGCTATCTCAGTTACTACCACAGGTGATGATGGTTTTTGAAATAGCTGACATAGCTCACACCCAGGGCATCATTTTATAAGGGGACAAAATAAAACCCTGGATGAAAAAAAACTATTGGTTTGTCGGGTCCAAACTGGTTTTCTAATACTTATTGGACAAACTGTCTGTTTGGGATAAAATATGAAGTTATACATGATTGAACACCATTTGAACACGATTAAACCTTTGCAGTCCATACTGCCGTTTTTGCCTAACTCATACTGAATACACTTGACTTTTCTCACCTCACCGATCTGTCTCTCTAAGCCTTTGTGTCCTTAGGCAAGACACTTCATTTTGTCTTGCCTGCGGGTGGTGGTAAGACTGCAAGGTGGCGCCTGTGTACGGCAGCCTCACTGCTCTCAGAATGTCCCAGGGCAGTTGTAGCCACAAATATAGCTCACCACCATCAGCTTGTGAATGTATGTGTGAATGATCCCTAATCTATCATCTTGTTCAACACTTAAATGCTACAAATCTGAACTGAATTGTTGTACAGTGGATATCTTTTCTTTGAAAGACATTTTGAAGTTTATGAAACCTTTATTCTACGGCTCTTTTATATTTGTTTAAGACCAGTATGAAAACGGCAATGCATAGTGTGGTCAAAGCTGGACAAAATTATTCAAAACTAATTTTAAAAAATTGATAAACACAAAACTGACTAGTAAAGTCTATTTGTAAAAAAACAAAAAAACATTAAATGCCTAGCTTTCTTGACTTCTTTTGTGCACCAAATATTGTGGAAGCACAGAGAGAATAAGGAATTGTCATATGCACTATCCATGTAACGACCTGTTTACTGCTGTAACTTCTGGAATGTCATCAGCTCAATTGAAGGTGGTGTTGAAGTAAGTGTATTATTTTGAGTGCACCAGGAAGTTGCACTTTGAGCTTGTGGGGGGATGTCGCTTTAAAACTCTGACACGTTGGAGCCGTTAGACCTCTGGCTGAGTCGGAAACTCAAGATGCTGTTATTAAGTTGCAAATCTGCCCGGCTTTAATGTGCTTAGCAATTACCATAAACACAGTTTGTACTCTAAGTGCTCATTGGCCCATACCGGTCCGGTGAAGTACGTCAAATAGTCGTTGGCTGGTCTGCAGCTACTTGGTGGAGTCAGAAGTTTCCTTTCAGAGCTTCTGATGCAGTTTGTTTATGTCTGAAAGCGTGATCAGACAAGCTCTGGATGACAGCAGCGCCTGTTTACTATGGTTGAGACACACACACATAAAGCTAAATATTAAATGTTCAGGTAGAACATAAATATATGTATAGTGTCTGAAATTGATGTGTGAGGCAGTAAACGTGCAGAATCTAAAATTACAGTTTCAAAGACTCAAACCACATGATTCCTGATGGCTTAAAACATTGTCTTCATAACATTTTATTTGACTGTCCAGAAATATCTAATTTTAAGTCAAAGGTAACATAAATAATTAACATAATTGTAAACACAGGACAGTTTTAGCCCAGCCGTCAGCAGAGCTTAATCGGAACAGATATGGTCTCATATTCTGATACTTTAGTGAAATAGTTAAACTCCTAAAAAAGAGGTACTGTAAGTCAAACATGTTTGTGCATGAAATATACTTGTATGATGGCACTAAAAGTCATTCCATATAAAAATCTGTAGAGAGTTAATTTATATTTTTAAAACCACCTTTCACTACAACTGCCAGTCTTTAACATTGTGTCTGAAGTTTGACGTTTTTACCAACTCTTCTAATTTCTCATCTTATTTGAAGAACGGTTTTCTAATTATGCCCAAGTTTCTCAGTTAGATTGAGGTATGGACTTCGGTTGAGCCGTTCAAATGCATGACTAATCTTTGGTCTAAACTCATAGTGTTTAAAAGTATACCTCAAGGGCTGGTAGAGTTGTAGATGTTTCCCTGCTTCCACATTTCTGAATTAAATTAATGACTAACAAGCAGCACTCTGCAGGACTTTGTGGCATGTTGTACAGGTAACTCAGTCATTTCCGTCAGCTGTTTTGGAGCAGGGATGTGTCCTCAATATGCAAGTTGGACACCCCTGATCCAAACCATTCCATTGTAGTGCTTTCTGTACGTTTAGGGTTTTATTTCAGTTGAACGTGGGGCCTCCACCCCAGAATCCATATAATCCATTCTTTTACAGCCTCTAACAGAGTTTTCTCAAAGAATGCGAAAAGCACTTCATCAGCATAATGCTGGAATGGGAGGCAGGTCTTTTAGTTATATCAGGCTCCTTTCCTATGGAACCAGCTCTCAGTTTTAGTCCATCAGGCAGACAATGTCTGCTTTTAAGACCAGGCCTTAAAACCTTCCTTTTCACTTATGGTTTATTCACCCCGCAGGCTTTGTCAGCGTCAGCAACGTCAAGATTACATGTTAAGTCTATGGCGGAGGCCGTTGGAGCGTCACGGTCTCTGCTGCACTTTGTGAGCTTTGGCTCCGTCAACTTTTCAAGCTTTTCCTGCTTTTCATGCTTCAAAGCTCATAAAGCCAGCATCGCAGAAGTTCAGCTAGTTGAACTTTTGACGGTGCTGACGGCCCTGAAGCAGCGCGTTAACCAATCAGAGCTTATAATTGTAACGATGTCTCTACACGTATTTTGAATGTAGCGGGATCAGGAAAAACCTACATTTTAAGTCTACATAACGCAGATTTAAAAAATCTGAAAACCTTCTTCTACATCTTTGTTTTATCTCTTTCGTGGTTTGTGGAAAACCTTAAGCAGGACCTGTTATGACTTTATTTCAAAGTGTTTCTTCTCGTTAGTTCTCCAAAAAACAAACAAACAAACAAACAAACAAAGAATTATGGAGCACATGACTAACATCAGTTAGCCTAGCAGACTCTCCCACCTGAGTTGTGGATCCCTATAGCACCTCCAGAGCTACCATGGGGTGCTTGGCTGCTAGTTTGACTGATGCTCTCTTTGCCCAGCCAGTCACTTTAGGGGGTTGTTACTTCTGTTGAGTGGATGAGTAGGAGTGGTCCTTTACCTAGGTTTCTGGCTTTTCCTTTTGCCCAACAATCAGTCTTTTCGTCTGCACCATGATTTTTTTCAGACACATTTTTGTGTTGTTTTGTACACATTCTGACAGACAATAATTAAAATCCACATGTAGCAGTGATCTATCAGATATTATCTTTCAGCACAAAATCCTTAAAGTGAAAGTTTGCAATCAAACTGATCTAACAAAGCATGATTTTTTTTAAATATTATTTATCTTCAGAATTGAACAACATCGTTGGCTGGCCAGGTAAGTAGGCGGGGAAAGGATTGTTAACGAATAAATGGACAATATCACACTGACGGAACTGCTTGGAAGGGGGCAGCAGAAAGCAGGCAGGACCGTTGAAGGAATGCAGTCCGGGGTTCACTGCAACATGTTCAATGTTTCAATGAATTAACATTTAATGGTGTTCAATGATCTTGAGAAACATTTTTAGATTTAATTGTTTAGATAACTGGAATTTGCATCCAGATGACTCTTAATTTGACTCTTCTTTGTGAACTGATTCAGTTTTCCAATCAGATCTCTGTTGTTTTAGGGAAAACTTTGTATTTATTTGTATTTGTATAAACAGATCCTGACCAAGTTTAGTGGTGAAAGACTCTAGAAATCCATGCTGCTTTAAGGGCTGTTTAGTCAAAGCCATTTTGTTCTGTACATCTGAGAGCAGGAGGTACAAGCAGCATGAAAACATCTTGTGAAATACTGACAGACTCAGTTGTTACTGGAGCACTTTGTTTTGCACTTTGCATTGTGGTGCATTATTGCTTTGCAGCAAGGAGGTCCTGAGTTTTAATCCCAAACATGGATCTTTCCGCATAGAGTTTACATGATGCTAGTGAAGTTCTCTCCAGGTACTTTGGCTTCTTTCCACAGTTTAAAATCATGACTGCTTGGTCAACTGGTCTCTCTTGCTTTGTCTTTTGCATGTTCACAGACACTCTCCATCCAGTTAAACTGAGCTTTAGCTATTTTGCAAACACGACAAGGATGGATTCAAATACAAGGCATTAATTTTCGATTTCATTTATCATTATTAAAAAAAATAAAAAACACTCTATTTTATATACTTTAATAATCATTTGCTACTTTGTTATCAATCAAAGTTTTAAACATTTAAATACACATCTCAAAGCATGGTGCCAAGAATTGGATCAAAAAATCCGTATAAATTGACAAAATAAAAAAGGAAATAATAGCTGATCAGCTTGAGGATGCAGCCTTTTAATGCTCAATTAATTTTTTATAAAATAAAATTCTGTATTTTAATAAAAACACTACTAATAAAGTATACATGTGCGGTGAACTTAGTTAAAAGGCAATATTTTTACCTAAAAAAGTTAAATTATAAACTTTTGACTTCAGTCTTGTTTCTTATGAAATTGACTATCAGATATCATATCTGTAGAAAACTGAGAAAAATGTCAATGCAACTGGGCTATTAGCAGTACAAAGTACAAATAATACCCCTTTACTTTTTTACTATGTGACTTTTAATGCCTTTTGGCAGTGTGATATCAACCTGTTCTGGCCTTGCTACGTGAGACTTTATCAAGGAACACGTTCTAATCAATCTTAAAAAATGGAAATCATCACCTTGCATACAATTTTTATGACTAGATGTTGACACCTTTCAGTCTGTACAGTTACTATGTAAATATGTACATAATAACTGCAGATATACCTCAGACTGAATACACTCTCGTCTAAAAACAGAAACACTGAAGTTACGCAATAAACCTCAAGCCTTGGGCATCATAACATCAAGGATTACAGGAACATCAGGAATGTTAAGGAGCGCCTCATCTCAGCACAACAGAGACTTGGTGTCCCAGCAGTGAACACGGGAGAACCTTCAAATTGTTTTCACTTATGGTCAGATTTTAATCCTGATCAATCATCTATTTCAATTCAGAAAGACAAAAATCCTAGTTATAGATTAAAGTCCTGGGAATTCTGATGAAACACATTTAAGGGCTAAAATTACTTGATCTGGCATGAAAATGTTCTGAATGAACGCAGATATATTTTTCGTGTTTACAACACCAATGGGTTTGAAAATTTTGTTTGGGTCTCATGACCGTCTCTGTTTGACCTGAAGGCCTTAAATCTAAACTTTGGTTCCTGTTCCCATAAACGAATTGTTTGCCTTAAACTCTGAGTCATCCCTGAAACCGTGCGAGGAACAGCTCATTGGTTAATGGTTTTAACCCCCTTTAGGAGCTAGAGCCACAAACTTCCATCATCCGGTAGAAGCTTCAGACTAAATTGATATAATGTAGTGATATATTTGAATCATTTTTCTGTGTATTTTGATGACTTGAATCTTTATATTGCATAAGTAGAATTAAAATAAATATGCATTAATGTTATGTTTGGACCATATTCTATCCTAAATAAGAGGAAAGCTGTTCAAATTATTAATAGAAAGCTAAGTGGCACAGAGAACAGAAAAAACCTGTCATGGGTTCCTGATTTTTTTTTTTTTTACCAATAGAATATATTAAAAATTGATCAATATAAAGCCTTAATGATCATAAATGTGTAGCAATGTTTGGTAGGAAATACATTTTTTGGTCCATTACATGATACATAGTTTTTCATGAATTCAGTCCAAAAAGTAATACTATAGATTCAATGAAACCTATAGATTTTAAGTGTGTTTTTCTCCTAGATTTGATGATTATGGTTCTCTCCTTTTGTCTCTAGGACCAATTTTTCCAAATGAAACACAAAAGGTATTTTCTTAAAAAGGGACTTTGGTAAGATTCTTCTGTGGTTTTCTCTAGCTCGAGAATGACTTTGCTCAAGAAAGTTACATCCGTTTCAGGCTATGCCCAGGTGGAGGCCTGTAGAGCCTTGACCTTAGCGGAAATACTCCAATAGCCATTCAAGTTAGTGGGTTTATCTGCTGCTTGTTAACTTTTTTCTTCCACTCAACTTTCCCATCAATACGTTTGGATTCGACGCTATGATTTGAAATCTGTCATATTGACCGTTTGTCGGTTACCCTACTAGGAGGGTATTGACTGCTTGCGGAAAAAACTCAAAAGAGTAGTCTTTTCCTGCATTGTGTAGACCATAAGGTAACATTTTTTTGCGTTAAAATAATTTTTATTGATCTTATTTAATCTTTGGTTAAGTTTTCTAAGAAACTTAATTTTTTAGATGTTCCAAATCATCAAAATCAACAAAACCAAAAGCTTGAAATATGTAAATCGTCATGTAACAAAGATATTTCTGAAAAAGGTCAATAGTTTATTTAGATTTTTAAGTAAATGTACTGAAAATTTACTAAAATGGCAGGATATATAAATGTTCCACTGAAGTGTGAACCTTTGCATTTTGTCCAGGCTGTCTTCAAGACAGTTTGTTAAACAAAGATTTTCCCAGTCATGTTTTCAGCTATTTGTGGGAGCTTTCACACTATAATTTACGGAGCAGTTTATTCATTCTTGTGTGCTTACACGAGGCAAAACACGGCTGAATTGCTGTTGCATTTATCCATGTAAACAAATTAAGAACTGTACAAGAAGATCTGGGATAAATTCCAAGCAGCTGTTTTTTTTTTAAGACAATCGCAGACTGAAACTTTCACCACCACTACTTTGGTCTGTAATTATTCAATTAGCTGTTGCTTATTCTCCGGGTCACTGTTGTGTTGAACACAGCGTACCCATTTATCAATGTGCAGCAAAGCAAAGGCCCTGTGTAGTATGACTCCTTTGAAGGATTTTAAATCCTACATTTTTACTTTCAGATACATCCAATGGGAAAAAAAAATAAATATTTTTTTCCTCTTGCACAAACAGGAGCAACTGATTAGCGTCTCAAAAGCTAAATTACGATTTGCACTTCAATCCCAGATTTCAAAAGAATTGAAAAGAAGGATGCAGGGTAGGACCAAAGAGCAGAGAGAAAATGGGGTTCAGAACTGTCTCTTTAATTTTCAGTTTCACTTCTGAACAAGCGGCCAGATGGCGATTTTAAGAGAAGTGGCTAAAGCAAATTATTTGTATTAGCGGCACTTCCCAAAAGCCAAAAGGTGTCATCATGGACAGGTTACTGTGGAATAGTCCCTGCTGGCCAGATCTTGAGTAATTACTATGTCACGACAGCCACAACAGTAACAAACAGCATCTTCAGTTAGAGGCTTCTTAAAAACTGTTGGAACACTGGATGCTACCAGAGATCCTTTCTGCCCATCATCACCATTCTTCTGTTTGAAGATGGTTGGATGACAAGTTAAAACATCTAATTTTCCGTCGGGAAAAAGTGTTTTTGGATTGAATTTCCTTGGTTGAAGGAAATTATTTTTAAACCCGCATGTGTTTGGGGTTTAAATAATCTAGGGCGTAATTGTAGGCTTGCCAGTACTAAAATGAAAGTTCAATTTGTGTTATTTTTCACCCCCAAGTCCAGTGAAAGCCACAAAAGGTCATTAGTGTCCATATAATGCTGCATTTAAACATTTCTGTGGAAAGTTTTGTGGAAGGTACAATTTTCCTGAATGAACTGAATTAAATACACTTTATAATTTAATGTAATACTTATTAAAACAAAAAATACATCTAAAGATGAGATTATTTCATTTTTTTTTATTAGGAAAAACATAGAAAAGGTGAACATAAGTAAACATTTGCATTTGTATAAAAATACATTTGTCATCTTTTTTTCTTTTTTTTTTTAAGTGTGCTCACAAACATTGCACACCTGACCCTGAACTGATACAGACTGACTTTTCTGGAAGTTGAGGAAAATAAAAACAGAATCCTCAAAGTCAGTTATTTGGAATGCTCTTTGTCCATACATTTTAGTGGCATCTCAGCTTTAAAGGTCGACCTCACAGCACCAAATTATTCAGTCCTTATGGCTCGGTCTCCTCTTTTGGCTTTAGCAGCCCGGAGAGCATATCTCTGTGGCAAAAATGCAACATCCTTATCGTGGTAAATCAGCTTAAACCAAAGACCCACGCTTTCCTACACTTCAGTGTGAAATCCCTTTGATTTCAAACAAATTGTTTTTTTCTTTTGCTCCGACTTCTCTCAGTTTACATTCAGCTATATCCAGCTCTCTGAGAGGACAACTCCCTTAAAACTCTCATGCAATCTCCAATTGCAGATTATTAAGGCGGACGTCGTTTCCCTTTTACACATCTTTACCAGCATGCACATAACATCTAGATCTCCTAATTCGACTTCTCATCTCAGTCACACCTACAGGTACATTATGTAACAGTACACAGCTGTCGAACAACAACGCATAGCAATGCAGATATGTAACATCTACCCTGCTGTCAGGTAAAGGCAAAGTTAGAAACTGAGGATGATAATAATTGCACTTTTCGCTGCTGAACGTTGACAACGTACGTCTGAACATGTCAGCGATCAAAAGTGCTCAGACTAAGGCTTTGCCCAATAAACAGCAAGTGATCCTAACCCCCCCCAAATATGTCCCAAACGCTGTTTGCATCTCAGAAAAAGAGCAGAATAGTTGATTGGGAGGCGTTTCGTCTCTCGTTTCTCCGAGAGCCAAAAAACATAAAATCACTCGTGGAGGACAGGAACTGTTGCAGAGAAGCTAATTCACCTCTCAGCAGAACTGGAAACAGTCCATTTCATCTCTGCAAGCCGTCCGCTTCTGTGAGCTCCCTCTCCTCTCCGTGGCGCTCCAGTCCGTCTCCACATCCGAGGCGGCAGCGGCGGGGGGTTGGGGGACCGGGTGCTCGCTCAGCAATGAGGAATTAATCCAGAAGACAACAAATCTCTTGATTTGTTTTGCTCATAACGCAGCTCGTCGCTCAGGCGGGGCTCATGGTTCAACACGTCATGCAGCGAGGTCTCATGTTGAGGGGTTGAGGGTTGGGGTCGACCTGTAGGCAGGAGAGGAAAAACATGCAATATTGGTTAGGTAAGCAGAGAGTTCAGGCTCTCAGCCAAGATTCAGCCTACGCCACCCACTGATGTTTGCACACAGTTACAGTTTTATTTTTTTTTCAGAAGAAAAACTATTGGTTAAGGTTGGTTTAAACCTTTTAATATAATCCAAAAAAGTAATTGAACAAATAAAGAGAAGGAGTAGGAGTGTTAAGTCGCTCACCTCGCTGTAAACGGGTGGAGGTCGGAAGCGAAACTCTTGGACGAAAGCCATGAGTGGTCGCTCCATGATCCCGCTCAGGTCTTCAGCCGGCTGCTGGTCTGCAGTGTTGTTGTTTCGCTGCTCTGCCTCCTCCTCAGTCACCACAGAGCTGTATTCTGGAGGAGCTGCAGAGGAAACGGGATTATCCATCCGATCTGACTCAAAACACCCAGCAAATCTTTTCTCTGTGTATCATTAAAGACAGGATACTCACGCTCGGGCTGTTCTGGGATGGCCATGCGCAGCCACTCCAGGTTGACGCTGTAGTTGCTGCTGATGCTGGAGGTGCGGCTGCCGAAGGGATGGAGCGGGATGGTGCCGATGACCAGCGGCAACTCCAAGCACAGCTTGGATGTCCCCGGGACGTCCACACACACCTTGTTTAAGGAAAAAGAAAAAGTTAGCCCCCTAAATGAAGACTTATGAATGTGCATCGATGGGGATAGAAGAGAGGAACACACCTTCAGCATATACTCCACTTTGATGATGCGGCACTGCTGGATGGACGGACCCACTGGTGGGATTTTGATGGCCCGACCGTGCCAGGTCTCTCTGGTCCTGCCGCTCACAATGTCGCCGCACAGCGTGGCCACAACTGAGCGCTTCTGCTTCATGGTGCCGCGGGCAATGAAGGTCTGCGTCTGCACGATGAAGGCCTTGGGCACGATGGACCTGGAGGTCGCGTTGTCGAACTCCGCAAATACAGGTATGACCTCACCTGCAGGGATAGGAGCCGTGTTAACACCTGGAGAACCTTTAAACTGTTCTGGCAATGCAAGTTTATGGAGCTTGTTCTTACCTGGAGTGTAACCTTTGCGGTCAATCTTTGCCGTTACCGACACCTGTCCAAAGTTGCGGTACCACGTCCGTGCAAGCTTGTCCTTTGTGCCCGCCTGTGGAGACTGAAGAAATAAAAGCACGTTTTAAACACTTACAAAATCATGAAGTGTGTCCAAGCAGAAGAGATTTAAAACATGGAACTAGCTGCGCACCAGGAGGCTCGGTGTGTTGATGTCGATGGGCTCGATGACGGTAAACTCCTTCTTGATCTTCCTGACGGGACACCACGGCCTGTGCAGCTTAACTTTGACCCAATAACGGATGCTGCCATGCTTCCCCTCGAAGGAGGTGACGAGCGTCTCCTCTGGAAGCTGGAAACTGAACGGGAACTCGTGTCTGCCAGCGGGAAGGACCGTCACCTCACCGTTATCTGAGGAAATGCAAAGGAGGATAAAAGAAAAACAAACAAAAAGTTTAGCTACATTTTTCAAATAATCCCCCAGAAGTTTGAGGGTTTTTTATGGGAGAAAGCATAAAGATGTAGAACAAAAAAGCAAGCAACAAGCTCAGTAAACTTCAGCTAAAACCTCTTCGCTTTTCTTTGCAATCACATGGTTTCTGTTTATGCTACGAGAGGCGGTTCTTGAACTATTGTGCAGACTGAGAACGCGTTTTTCTCCCTCATGATGAAGCTACATGATGAAGCCCATTTCAGCTGCTGTTTGTCTTCTAGTCTTGCAGAACGGGTCCGAGAACACATCTTTGGGTTCAACAGAGGGTTGTTTTCCCTCATTACTTTTGTTAGAGGGTTATTTCATTTGAACCGTTTTGAAAGAACATCATTCAAAAGTCAAGCGGGGTTTAATGAGCATGTATTTTCAGTGCGAAAGCTCTAGGATGATGAAAGTAATAATGTCTCTATGGAGCAGAGTTCAGCTGTAAAAAACAGGATAAAACTGACAAAGCCTCAGCTGCCAACTTCCTGGTCTGCCCTTTAAACCAGAACAGCTTTGTGCTGAATGTATTAAGGCAGAAACTAGGCTCCCCCATCCTGCAGAGGAGAACAACAACCCAGAATCTGCTCCAGCAGATGTTTTCACAATGAGGAGGCAGCTGCTCAAGTGTTTGCACTGTGCAATGAGCGTTTTCTGAACCTGCTCTTGATTTGTTTTGTAATGAAAGCGAGCCAGAAAGTATGCAAAAAATAAATTATTCTTATTCCTCTTCAATGCATTTAAAGCAACATTAGTTTGACTTGGGGTTTTTTTTTTCACAAACAGAAGCAACTCTGTTTATTTCTGATATTATGACCCATTCTGCATTATAAAAAAAAAACACAATAGCACAGCGTTCCTAAATAGATAAGCCACTTCCCTACAAGCTCCAGAGGAGTATAAACTAGGCTTTATTCGTCCCATCCTCCGCGGACTGACCTGCCTGCAGCAGCACCTCTCTCTGGTTCAAGTATTCCACCTCGTCGCTGTAGTTCTGGGTGTACGCCGTGCTGGAGCCGGCGGACCGGGACTCGGTCCAGTGCACTTTGGCGAACCCCTCTGCGTGCAGCTTCAGGGACTCCACCTTGGTCTCGCCGAACAGCTCTAGCACAACCCGTCCGGACACCACGTCCCCGCTGCTGAACACCGGAGCGCAGTCCATCTCCGGAGAGTCAAAAACCACCACGAACTTTTTCAACTTGTTGAAAATCATTTTAGCGTTTTTTTGTTTAAAAAAAAAAAAAAAGGTTCTTGTGAGGTTCGGGCTCCTTCTGTCGATGAGTTGGGCTGGAGGTTTAAATGTTCTGCCGTCGCTCTCAGAGCTGCTGTCGCGCTTCCTCTGTCTAGCTGAAAGCTCAAAGTGTGCAGCAGGGAGCCACGGCAGCCCTTTTTGGAGGCCGAGCGAGTGGGCGGGGCCTCATCATTTATTATGCAAGGCCTCAGGAGAGGGGTGAAGACTGGGCGATGCCGCGTTCAGGAGCTCCTCCTTGGCACAGACATTACAGAGCTAAGATGACAACACATTCCTTAACTCGGTGAATCTCACACCTTTATAACCAGCACCACCTCAGAAGAAATACTTTTTCCGACTCAAAGCATACTGACTGATATTTTACAGAGTACTATGACCAATTTAAGACTCTTCAGCTAATTTAAGCTGAATTCAGTTTAAAAATACTCTATGTGTCCCAAAAAGAATCCTCCAAGCTTGTCCAAAGAATCGATAATGGTGATGTTGTGGGGCGTGGGCAGGAAGGAACTCTGGTGGCAACACATCTGCAGAGGCCTCTGACTGAACGTTCTTTCTGTATGATAGTCTCATGACAGTCATGACATGTTAACAGCCCAACTTTAATAGTCCATCGCAACATTTCCTGGATGACAGCAACAGTTGTTGACAAGCACTGCTAATCCACCTCATTTGCTTTTGCTGGTCGTTCTCTTGAACTTGAACTGGTTTTTGAAATTGGATCTGGAACGCAGTAAAAAAAAAATACCAGAACGTTCAATAACGTTGGATTTTAAATGTAAAAATTAGGAAGTGTCTGTATTGGCAAGGATCTGGCGATATGATATGTATCACGATACTATATGTGGCGATATAACCTCATACTATGCGTAAGACTATTTAGATTTTTAAAACTGAATTTAACTATATAAAAACTGTAACACTATTCTAAACACTCCAACCTGTTTCATCCTTGACACATCCAGTTTTATTACTGGATCTAGTTGATCTACTGGAACCAGTAAGGTGAAAACAGCCTCCAACTACCTGTCATTATTTTAATTTTATGACTAAATTCAATTCAAATTCTTTAAAAAAAATCGATACTTTGCTTTTGAATATTGATACAATTATCATGACATAAAATATTGCAATATATTGGCATATTGATATTTTCTTACTTGTAAAAATATATTTGTTCACTGAGCAAACTTTAGAATCCCATATGATTTTATTGTATTAAATATAGCAATAAGAGCACAAGCAATATGTATGCGTCGCTGATCAGATCACACAGATCAGCGTGCTTGAAAACTCTTTCAAAGCCTGACAACCACTTCAACAATTAACAACCCAATGTTATGAATTAACTTGCAATACACAAATATTACATAAAAGGAAAAGAAAAACACCTATGAAGCACTTTATATTTGCACAACAACCCCTTTCCACAGCTCCACACAAAACTCCCGGGCCGCTCTTGAAGGCAACACGATAAACATGCAGACTGGGTGTGGAGCCATAGGAGGAAAACAGGGTGATGATTGATGGTTACAGGTTCTTAGAAGAAAACAGAGTTACTGAGCATGCCCCAGTCTGGCAGAGCTCAGGAGAAAATCATTTCACTCTGGACTAAAGCTGTTTACTCCACTTCTTCTGTGTCATGGAGTGGAGCGCCTCGCAGATGAAAAACACGCAAGCACAAAAGTATTCTAATAAACAGCTTCTATGACCATCAAGCTACTCACAAACGATCACAATTAAATTGTATAAACAAAGACTGCAGCTTTTAGTTTATTAACATGAATTGTATTGATGCAGACTTACAAAGAATGCACAAAGAAAGAATGGTGTGAAATTATTCTAAACTTCACTATGATCCGAATCTATTTGTGTCTCATCTCTGCAGTTGGTAAATCAAAATCTTTTCAGTCCAGCTCCTTCAATCCGAAGCAGTCGTCTTTATTGTGAAAAAAAACAAAAGTTGTTTACTCCTTTGTTTCTAGACTTAGAGGCTCTCTACTGCCAACGACTGGGCAAGTGTCGCAAAAACCTTCTAGAGAATCAGACTGTACATGCATAATGGTTTTTGTTATAAAAAAAAAGAGCAGAAGTTTGGCAAAGGGTCGATTTCTCAGCAAAAAACAAAATTTAATCAGTTTTCTTAAACAAGCTCTTTGTGGGGACAAAATGTACTTTATGGTGTTTAAACTAGTGTCCAATATTCAGCAATATTCCCAAAAGGAGTGTCAATATAAATTAAATCATGTATCTTTTGTATGGAGGAGAACTTAAAAACATCTTTTGAAAATGTTTCAAAATCTTTTGTTGAAAAAATCATTGAAGAAGTTCGGATTTCAGGTGAAATAAATACAAGCCCGCCACCTGCTGGTGAAGGTGAGCAGAAGATCAGCTCTCCCCTGACAGCACACTGATAAGAACATCATGCGGTTTCCTGCAAAGAACGAAGTGCCAGATAAATCTCCCTGGCCCTACTCTGACTCTGTGGCCAAAAACGCAACTGCTGCAGGGGAAGTAGATACATTAATTAATCCAAGCTCCTCTTTAGCCCATCCAAATAGCTGCTGGGTTGACAGTGTTGAGAAACAAAAATATATCCCTGCTGAAGCTGTTTGCATCAAAACAAAAAGGCTTTTGAATCTACAGAAGGAGATTCTTCTCTGTTTCAAATGAAATGAGGCTAACATTGAGAGGTGGAAAATATATATATAAATATAATATATATACTATTTAATATATATAAAAACATTTTGTTTATAAGTGAAGTAATAGAATAGTTTTGCTTTGTAAAGTACATGAGGTGCAGCTACTTGCCACATATTTAAGAGGGAGGGGCCATGCATGTTGCCACAGTGACCAAAGCTGTATCTTTTTGAAAAATTGGCTACATGTCTTTCCAGTCAATCTTACCTTTATCTACAGTTCTCTCTGGTTTGAGAAAACAAGTTTCTTACTTCACCATTCCTAATGCTTATTACCTGCTCAACAAGTATGTCACAATTATATGTTTATTACATTAGGGTTTTATAAAACTCTAATGCTGCATTCAGACCGCCCCATGCGTCAGCGTCAGATGCAGCAAGATTACATGTACAGTCTATGGTGGAGTACGTCAGAGGTTAATCAAGGGCTCTGCGTTGCGTTGAGTACGTCGACTCCGTCAACGACGCTTGCGTTTCATACGGCAACGTACCAACGCATGCATCTCACTGTAGTTATGTCACTATACACGTATCTTGAATGAAGCGCGGGCTCAGTGAAAACTTTTTTAAAAGACGCAGATTTAAAAAATCATAAATAACACTTACCGAAGACAGATGGACAGGCGCTCCTAAAGATGAACGGAGAACCTGTAGTTGGTGTCCTGGTGGGAGATTTAAGCTCCGATGCGGCCCAGGAGGTCGTAAAATTAGGCGTGGGACAGACGGAAGTAGCACTGAAAGCGCATCACAGCACTGAGACTGCCCTCGTCAAAGTTTTTAATGACATTCACATAAATACAGACCGTGGCACCTCAGTTCAGCGTTTGACACTGTTGATCATAAAATATTACTTGAACGACTGGAGAGCTGGGTCGGACTCTCTGGTAAATTACTTGGCTGGTTTGAGTCCTACATGAAGAAAAGGTATTGGACCTAAGAAGTCAATCAGACAGCTGCAGCTCATCCAGAACGCTGCTGCTCGTGTTCTCACTAAAACCAGGAAAGCAGAACACATCATCCTGGTTCTGAAGTCCTTAAGCTGCATTCAGATCGCATCCGTTGGATATGTCGAGCAACACATCCAACGGATGAAGTTTGACACAACGCATGGGCGGGGCATCCTCTGTTGCCGCAAGTTCTGCACTATGGTGGATTGTAACGAGAGAGTGGCTTGGCTTTATTTGCTAGATAAAGCTAGACAACGTTGACATCGGGTGCATTAGCGCCCATTATTCAGATGCGTTCTGAGTTTGGGGAGTTAAACCATTTGCTCCATGAGCTGCGTATGGATGAGATTCGCTTTCAGTGCTACTTCCGTCTGTCCCACGCCTAATTTTACGACCTCCTCGGCCGCATCGGAGCTTAAATCTCCCACCAGGACACCAACTACAGGTTCTCTATTCCTCTTTATGAGCGCCTGTCCATCTGTCTTCGGTAAGTGTTATTTATGATTTTTTAAATCTGCGTAGGTTGAAAATGTTTTCACTAGGCCCGCGCTTCATTCAAGATACGTGTATAGTGACATAACTACTGTGAGACGCTCTGATTGGTTGCCGCATTGCGTTAACTCCGTTGGATCCGTCAAAAGTTCAGCTTGCTGAACATCTGTGACGCATGCGTTGGTACGTTGCCGTATGAAACGCAAGCGTCGTTGACGGAGCCAACGTATTCAACGCAACGCAGAGCCCTTGACGGACCTCTGACGTACTCCACCATAGACTTTACATGTAATCTTGCCGCAGTTGACGCTGACGCATGGGGCGGTCTGAATGCAGCATTACACTGGCTCCCTGTAGCACAGAGAATAGACTTTAAAATACTCCTACTAGTTTATAAATCAGTGAATGGTTTAGCATATGAGTCATATACCTTGGAGTAGTTATTGACTCTACTCTCACGTTCAAAAGTTACGTCACATAAATTAGTAAAACTATTAAATTCAGTCTTCATAACTTTAGATATATTCACTCATCAATGACACTTCAGGCAGCTAGGATGTTTCTGCATGCTATGGTGTTCTCACATATTGTTTTACAAACTGATCTCTTACAAATGAAACCACTTTTAGACAAATAGGATACTTATATAAAAAAGCTTTAAAAGTTTTCGTACCACCATTGCCGCATTATTGAGACGTACAACCTTCTAAACTTTGAAAATTTTGAATAATTTAAATTCGCTGGTATGGTCTACAAAATACTCAATGGACTTGCACCACCGCCATTAAGGGAATTCGTAAAATTGAAATCCTCTTCTGGCAGAGCCACTCGGTCTATGGTTCGAGGAGACTGTGAAGTGCCGTTTAGACATACCACCTTTGGCCAGACTGTTCTTTCAGTCAGGGGCTGTAACATCTGGAACAGCATCCCTCTCACTATAAGAGAATGCCCCACATTTAACACATTTAGGACTCAATTAAAAAACTGGTTGAAATCCAATCAACGATGTGCTCATTAGACCCTATACAGATCTCCTGCTGCAGGACTGAGCCAAGTGTCAGGATCCTTTGCACGGATGTTGCTTTGTAAATAATACTTGTACATATTTATCCTTATAATGTGTGTTTGAACTGTGCAAGTCACAGAACGAACATTCAGGTTTCATTAATGTATGAATTGTATCAACATTTGTTATGTAAGTATGTAGCCTCAACTTTTAAATTGTTTTATGTATTATAACTGTTGTTGGCATTATACATCTTGCCCAGGGACAACAGTTGAAAACTAGCTTTGCAGCTAATACTGACACATTTACAGGAATATTCATTAATGTGTACTGTCCCTGTCAAATATACTAATAAATAAAAATAATAATAAAATAAATATAAATATTACTCATCTTTCGACAATCTTTTTTACCATATTGTTGGCTGTTTATTTGTAATTTATCAGCTGTCTGTCAGCAAAGAAGCCTTTTGTTCTCCAGTATGTTTTGTAGTTCACAGTAACCTAGTTAATTAAGTAAACAATGCTAATTAAACAATTATTTTTTCTACTATGTTTACTTCTGTATGATTAAAAAAAAAGCTCTGACAATTATCAGCCTCCATTTAGGGGATCTTTTTAATTTTGTGCTGCACTGGCAGGAGGTCACAATGTCCCTTTCTGACAGCCCTATAGTGTTAACAAAATGGTGAATCATAAAATGTGTCAAATGTAAAACTTTGGACTGATAGATTAATTACTGATACAATCCTGTTGATAAGTCAAATAAATATTTGTTCTAATACACAAATAGCATAATTTCTAGAAGATTATAGAAGATTTTTATTTTCTTATTTTTTTATTTATTTACTATTGATTTGCTGAAAAGATTATTTTAGGCACAATAAGGATGTTGAATTACCTTTTTTTCTAAAGCTGAATAATAGTGACTAATCTGATGATACAGAGGAGGCTTTACATGTATTAAAAGCATCGTTGAGAAAACTGAGAATCATTTATGTATCTCGAGACAGAGCCAAGTGTCCTCTTTTCTTATTTTCCGAACTATGGTCATAATTCCGATATCTTCCCCTTTGGTCACATACGAAATGCCACCATTGCTTTGTTTCATGTGTATAAATGGAGTATATGTTTTGTCCATGTTCCATCATATTAATATAACATAGTTGAATATACGTTCACAGTGCAATGAAATGAAGTGCTTTACAGACAAAATGCAGACTGATGATGCTTCGTATTTTTTGTCACTTTTTATAACACTGTAAAAAAAATTCTGCAGAAAATTCTAATGTGTTGTTCTTTTTATTTAGCTTTTGCTAATCACATATTTTTTTACATTCCAAAAACATTCACAGGTTCAATGCTTAAACATTTACAGGGAGGTACATGCAGCCACGAGTAAGATTCTGAAGAGGAGGAACCATCTTCAAACACTAAGTAACAACCCCATCTTCCTGAAAAACTCCTGCAGCCGTCTACTTCTACTTCAGCACACAGCTATGATGAACCCTCAAGTGGAGTTACACAGAAACAACACACAGCAATCATCTCAGAAGGTACTGTACACACAGCCATCTTGGAAGTCTCTCTAATGAAGAGATGGATGTATGGGTGTTATTTTACTGTATTGTTATGTTGTTTTTGCTTTGAGCTATAAATTATGTAATATATCCTTTGTATTCCATATGTTTATTTAATTCCAATTTCAAAATAAATAGCAAAAGTTTAAATATGTTTTGGCTGCGTTTCTGTTCTGATATTTTTTTTTTCCGTAAATGTTCTTTTTATGCTTTTCCTAAATTGCTGTTTTTAATCTTGCACTGTTTGTTTCACTACCACCAAATCATCTAAAGCACCTTGAAATGTTTCCTTTTATTAAGTCTCATGTTGTATGCTTAATTGCTGTTTTAAATTTTCCTACTTTTACGCTGTTTTTTGTCGTATTAAACGTTCTATGATTTTATCATATGTTTTTGCTGTTTTTAAATTCTCTGCTTTTATCATATGTTTGATTTCTTTACCACTGAATCAAGTAAAGCACCTTGAATTACCTTGTGTTGACAGCGTGCTATACAAAAATGCTGCCTTTCACTCTTTTTAACACACAGGGTGTATTTGGACTCTGCACGGATAGATTTGTGTTTAACGTCAAAGATTGTGTTATCTGGCAGATTTATCTGGCCCTTCTCCCAGGTTTCCACACAACACATTTGACTCGAGTACGTTTCATTTTCACCTCATTTTCCAGAGAGAGTATTCTCAATCAACTGCTGTTATACATCCTACAAGCTATATATGGGTTGAAAACTGTATGTGAATATATGCCAGGTGGGAATAAAAAGCAGTGAAAGTCCATTCAGCTGGTCAAATTTATTACAGGATAGCCAGGTTTTGGTTTGATTGCAGCCTTAATATCAACTACTCGTACTGACCTCGGATCAGATGTTGCCTCTTCCTAAAATAGGTGACTTTGGAGGTGTAGTCGTTATAAACTGAGTTCATGCCTCGGTTCTCCAGCCAGTGCGCCATGGCCACCCCTCTCCCCTGCACCTTCATGGACTGTACCCGTGTGTCCCTGCAGAGCTCCAGGACCACCCGGCCAGACACCACCTCCCCAACCGTGAAGGCTGCATCAGCAGAACCGTCCAGCACCAGGCTGAAAGTCTTGATGGAGCTCAGAGACATTCCTTAACGGAGATATGAGACGACGTTAATAAAGACGGATGCATGTTTTGATAAGACATGTAAAAAAACAAAAGACGTTTTATCAAACCCTTGTTTTGTTTTATCTTATCTCATAAATATGCTGAAAGATAATGCTAACTATATTAATAATCTCTATATTGCAGCAGTAACAGGGTTGGTTCTAAAACAGAACCCTGAGGGACTAATCATTAAATGCTGAGAGACTCTGACATAAACGATGAAGGGTTCTCTTAGTTAGATGTGAACCTTTTTAAAGGTGTATTGTGAATCTCTGCCCGGTTCATCCTGCATATTTACTAAGGTGCTGTGCTCAACAGAGTCAGAGCTTCAGGACTTAAAGTCAAGATCTAATAAAACAACAATTGTACGTCGTCTACAACCATCCCAGCAGAATACTGTTTTCAAAGTCTTGACTGAGAATTAACTAAACTACTGCGTTGTTCCAAAATACAAAACAAACAAGAATTATACTTATTTTTAAATGTTTTAATGGTTCTGGAGTTGTATCAAAAATGTTTGCACCAATGTATTGCTGTCTTTTAAAGGTACTTTTTTAAGGGAGGGGTGTTGGGTGGATACCTAATGCTCTGATCATTATCTGCTGCTGTGCAGGCTGTTTTAATAAGAAGAGCTGGGTTATTTCCAACATTAATTTTTTTCTTTTTCAAGGTCTAATATCAATAACTACAAAATAATTCCATTCAATATACAGTCAACAATAACTCAACATTTAATCACCAACATATTTCCTGAGGGCGAACAAATTTGTAGACGAAACATGCGATGTTTCCGCTCTTAATCAAAAAAAATTCTGAATATCAGTACTATTATGTTTAGTATTTTCTTGTATTTCATCTGTTCAGAAATCACACTTCACATGAAAATGAAATGATTTTATCTTTGAATTCGTACAGAATGGGTAATCCTATTAGAAGTAAATGAGCATTTTAACTGAGAGGAACTCCATTTTGGCTCTTAGTAAACATCTGTAAACCCATGTATAGAGTTTTAACTAATTGCTTAGAACTAATTAATTGCTAGAAACTTGGTAATTTAAAAAAAGCATTCAACTTTCATAGAAACCATAGGACAGAATAAATGTTATAATCTGTTTTTAAGACAAAAAAATTTCAGCGTGGCACTTTACATAGATGAAAACCAATATCCACTCAAATGCAAATGTCAACAATAAAAAACATTTATTACATAACTGTAATATTTACTGACGTTGTGTTCATTTGCTGTTGAAATATACAGACAACCTAAATAAAACAGGTTTTCCATTTTTGATTAATTTTTAAGGAACATTAGAGACTTCATTAAGCACAAGGAATATTATTGTGAGTTTCACATATTAATGTGTCCACGCAGCGCGAATAACATAATCTACATACGTGCATTTTTTTTAAACAATTAGAAAAAAATAAATTATATGGCTTAATTTTACATTAAATGAATATATACAAAGAACCAAACAATAATTGCAGTATAACCTACTGTCATTATGATTTTCTTTATTGCAAGATTCGTTACAAAAAACACCTCAGTGCGAGCCTCAGCCAATCAGGCTTAAGGAAGGGTCCTAATCGGCATATCTGACAAGATGAATGGAAGTCCCCACACTTACCGACAAGCCGTGGGCTACGTGAGGGTAGTCACGAAGACGCTGCTCTCCCTGAAACACTCCACTCACTGTTTTTTTCTCCCCTCCTGTGGGTTTCCAAAGGAGGTCGATCCCCTTTTTAAACAGCAGCAGCTTTCAACGCCCAAACATACAGTAAACCCCCAACCCAGCCTGCGTTTTACACCAATGACAAAGGGCTCATGGCGGTTACGCCCGCCCCCAGAGCAGAGAAAAAGGAGGAGGAAGAGGAGGATGGGACCCGCGTGGAGTGGGCCGACTGTAGGTCACGTGACGCAACCAAAACATGGTTTAAATCACACATGTCAAACTCAAGGCCCGGGTGCCAAATCCGGCCCTCTGTAGCCATTTATGTGGCCCTCTAAACTCTAGAGAACCCTATAGATAGAAAATGTAAGTTCTGTTTTTGTGCACCCCAATACAATTTTATTAGTAAAATAAAATCTGTGTTTATTTAAATGGTCTTTAATATCATCATTATGTAAAGTTGTTCAGGAGTATTTCATTTTAAGACGTACTTTTGGAATGTGGAGGGTGATTTTAACAGTCCGTTATAGTTTTATAAATACTTTCTGCCACAACCGGCCCTTTAAGGATATCCATCAGCTTGATGTGGCCCAAAATTAACCGCTGGTTTAAACCAACACGCCTTTGTTTTTATGTTGAAAAATTCAGCCTCTAAAGCTTGAATCAAAATTAGAGCTTTCATAAAAAAATATTTTGCCTGCTTTTGTGTATTTTACTCCAGATAAAGTACTTAAATATATAATCTAGCACATAAAAGATAACTTATGCGTTAAATACCAGAGATACATCTGGTTTGAACTCATTCCAGGTCGTGATGATGATAATTGGATAAACACTGTAAAGTGTTGGACCTTTTTTTCTATGTCCGTGTTTTAATAGAATAAACCTTTTGAGGCAATGTTCCACCGTCATCACAGACATTGGGCTCCATACAGGTAGAAAATGGGCCCCATGTTGAATTGTAAAAAGCATAAATAAAGCCGCCATCTCTGGATGGCATATACACAACTGAAAACAGTTATTTACATACAATGTATAAAAAGACAGTTGTAAATATTAAAATGTATTCAGATATAATAATATCTGATTAATATTTTATTTATTTATTTATTTGACAGGGACATTGCACAACAAATGTGTAGTACAGACCAGAGATAGCTACAAGCTAATGCCAATACGCATTCTTACTCATGTCCATTTACAATATAAAATATGAAATACAGATAGAGCTCCAGCAAAAGGATCACTTCAACAAACATTCAGATGCAATATTTACAGTACTTACACTTGCTATTACAAATATTTACAGTTTATAAAAAAGATTGTACCTTCATACATTCTTAACAATCCCCCGATTAACCCGTTTTTTGCTAATGATCACAAATCTGACTGTCTTTCAACCACTTCTTCAGGTCAAGTTTAAACTGATGTAAGGTACTACTCTCTCGAACAGTTAATGGCAACGAGTTCCACCTCACTGCAGCTTTCACAGAGAAGCAATTCTGTCCAAAGGTGGAGGATCTAAAGTTCACAGAACAGTCTCCTCTGCAGGAAGCTTGCGTTGTTCTACGTCCTGCCTCGTCACAAGATACCATAATAATACTATAATTCTTTAGATATTTGTTATTTTTCTTTTAAGCTAGAAGTTTTACATGCATTTTAGTCACTATACGTTTCAAGATGTAAACGGTGTCTGTATTTTGGTTTTAAGAGTGAGAATCCATAAAATATGCGTAATGGGAATTGTGCTGATCCTGGCTGAAGCTGGTGGGAAGGTTTCATTTTTCACAGCAAAATGAATCATGTGCTGACATGAGCTGAAAGGCCAAATAGCAACAGAAAACCTGCTTTGTTTTTTAATTGCATGACAAATAGGTTGTATTTTGGTCTAATGAAAGTAAAGTTTGATTGTTTGGCATCAATGACCATTGTTACAGTTCAATGGGGGGGGGGGCTTTTAAGTCTGAGAACATCTCATAACCTGTAAAACCTGAGTGTAATTTCACCTTCAAAATGGACAATGGCCCTAAGCATACCATCTAATTTATTCTAAGCACAACAAAGTGAATGTTTTGGCATCAAAAAGCTCTGCTCTCAGTCCAACAGAAAATCAGTTGGCAGAGCTGAAAAGGTGTGTATAACAAAGTTGGCCAACAAAGTCTGTTCTGTAAGGAGGAATAGGATAAAGTTTCAGCATACTATTACCCAAAAAGTTTTACTCAAATGACATGGTTTAAAAGATAATCCTATGTAGAATACACATAGGCTATACGCACCTCTCCCTTCAAAGAGAATAAATAAAAACAAAATCTCTTCAAAAATACCCTCATTATTCTGACATTTAGCAAAGAAAGATTTGTTGTAAGTTCTGAACGGGAATCACAGAGGCACATTTTGGTCTGATCTGATGTTAGAATAGGAAAAAAAATGCTGTGTGTCTTACTATGCAGCTTATGATTTCTGTTGTAGATTCAAGCACAACAATTCTGGGTACAAAGATCTTCTTAATTTTAAAAATCGCTTTGAGACCAAGTCATGATCTAACAAATACCAGTTAGGTTGATGCAGATTGCATTCAATAAACCGAAAGGGGTCCTATAGAAGAAAACCACTGTGAGCCAAGGTCCACTTACTGGCCATTCACCATTTGCTTGGGCCGTCATATACTTATTGACCTGGATGATTGTGTTTTAATGGGTTAAAAAAAAATGTGATCATGTAAAATTGTTAGAAGACTTTCAGAATCTTTGTATGTCACAATCAAATTATAGTTGTTTTGCATTAAAGTAGGAAATATCCAATGACAACGGATAAATAATGACATGGTTTACTAGTGCTGTTTCCACGTGGATGTACTGTCAAATCATCAAGGTTGTAGGTGCCCTCCATGTTGGTGTCCAAGACTTTCCAGCTGACTTTCCCATTGTACTAATTTATTCAATGATTAGGTACAAAATTAAGTCCTCAAATACATTATAGATGCATTTTTAAACATTATAAATATGTAAAAGATCTTCACGTAATTGTCAGTTTGCTTTTTTTGGTTTTTGGGCAGTTTAGACCTGATTCTTACATAAGTCAGGTCAGAATCTTTATGGCTGCTTTTTCACCAGGTTATTGAACTGGATGTTCAGTTTATGTACATCTGCTTGCCATTTTTCGTTCTTTTTTTCATCATCACAGGCGCTGGGCTCTGTTATTGCTACAACATGGTTTGTTTTCATGGGCTTTGTGGTCACTAATGCTTCACGGAGGGCATTAGAAATCTTCTGCAAAACAGACAGTAAGCTTCGTGGCAGCTTTCATTGACAGTGTAAACAGGGTGGATGTAGGGCAGTCAGGAGGGGATGGTTATCCTTCTGTGAAACAGTAACCTTCTTTGCGTTTTTCTTACAGAGAAGAAGATGTTAAAGGTTTATGTTTAAGCCACCTAACTGCTAGAGCAGTGGTTACACTTTGCCTCAATATTTCACACTTCACTGTTCTGGGAAGAAGTGTATTTATCAGCAATGTAGGATTCTAAGAATTTGTCTGCAGTTCATAGCTCACTTTCAGAGGAGTTGGATGGTTGCATCATTTAAATGTTATGAATTTATCGTTTGTAAATACACAGAAGGATCTAGGAACAATAAAACATAAGTAGCTTTCCCACATAAAGACCACAGTTTTAAATGATTAACCCTTATTTGTACAGGTTAGTAAATCCCATAATGATGTTTGAAAAGCACTTGTAGAAAAACAACAAGCTTTTGGAGCCCAAGTTTGTTTGGTGTGACTCTGATTTTCATCAAAGCCATATTTATCCTTGATTTTTTTTAATGTAACATTTTAAAAATGTAAACAGAAGATCTCATATCATTGGAATGCGTTGCATATTTTCTTCTGAACGTATTAAATCTGTTCTACGGGGATAATTCTTTAATAACATTTATTAAGAACTGTATTCCTGCTTTGATCCGCAGTCACTTTAGCTTAAAATGACTGCAGAACTGGTCACATGCAGAACGCTGCAGGATCAATGGTTTGGCAGTGTAGTCTTCCCTGTTAGTTGTGCTGAAATGCGTCTCGCACAGTGGAAACCTGACATTGGTCTGTTTGATTGACAGAGAGAAGATTAATCACCAAGTTGAGACGTTTCTGCACAGTGTTATCATACCAGTCACCGCTCTTGCTACGGCATAAAATTAGATCAGTGATTATTTTTAGTGAGTTCTCACCTCTTGCTGTGTCATAGACGGTTTTTGTTTGGAGCTGTTCATAGGAATGTAGTCAGCCTTTGAGGTGCTGGTGTATGGCCCATGTTCTAAAAAATAAGAAAATAATAAGTTATTATTATTAGTAGTATTATTACAAGTATTAGTATTATTGTTATCTATTACCTCGTCCATTCAGTATGTAACTCCTTGGATAAATAGCTGGTCTGGCTCGATCTCCTTCCTTTTTGCTATAATGCTCACTTGTTGTGGTTCTGTAGCTGTGGCTGGATAGACCTTTTGGGCCGAACTGTACCTGACTTTTAGTAACCATGTCAGGATCGGGTAAACTCAGCCGAGAGAATGGGCCATTCTGCTGGTGTGTGAGTAAGTAAAACACCTTCAGATTGCTGAATCCAAATACCAACCTACAATAAATGGCTCTATGAAAGTATTAAAGAGCGCAAACTAGACTTACATGAATTTAAATCTTGTGAATTTAGAAGTATGGCACGTTTGTGTTAATATAAATACATTAAAAAACTATAAAAACAAAAATTATTATGCTTACAGCAGAAAAACAGAATTGGTTCGTGGTGACTGACATCCTTTCAGCATTTCGCTCCTTATCTGTGTCACCTCTTGGTATAGAGGTGAAATTTCGGATTTGTTTCACTTGGACAACAGGTTCTACAGTCAAAGAAATAAAATTTCATTAAGTACTTTCCTAATATTTGACCAGTTGACTTGATATCTTCATAAGATGTTGCCATATGTATGTATATTCGCTCTTTTTAAAAGAGGCCTGCTGAAGGAGTGGAAGAGGGGAGATCAGGAAGCCTCGAGGTTTCTTTTTAATTCTTGCGGTCTGTATTAGACTTGTATTTTGGACTTTCAGGGTTTTTAGAGGACCTTTTGCAGCAAGATGCTTATTTCGTATATATTGTGATAAATTAATTAATTTACTACTTTGTTATTAATTGTGGTTGTTGCATAGCATTCTCCAACAGATAAAGAACATTTGGCAACATTTTCTCCCATTCCACCAAATAAACTACCTTCAAATCGTGATGGCTCTGTGGGCCTTTCTCTATGTTCTCTTCTGGACTGGTGAGCCATTCCAGCACCTTTTTTTTCTTTCTCTGAAACGTTTTTGGATCAATGCCTTTCTGAAAATTCAACCCCTTTTTTATTTTCGGATTCCTATCACACCTGTCTAGGGCAATTCTCTATTTAATAAAGGTTAGAAAAAAGAGCCCCAACTCCATCTTCACTTTTGTTTCTCCTGGAGTAGCGTGTACAAAACTGCATTGACGTGTCCAAATGTTCTACAAAACCCTAAATGCCTCAAAATGCCTTTTTTCGGGCTGTAAAGTTTTGCAAAGCAAGTACTTCTAGAGTTCAGTATGGGTGAGTGCATATACCAAGAAAGACATTTCTGGTAATCTCTACAAGTGCTCTTTGACTCATTGACAACTCTTCTGATAATTTTTGGACTATATGTCAGAAAACAAGCGAGAGCACCTGGTTGCTGGTTTATGATGAAATTGTGCTCTTTTCCCTACTGGATTACAACCCCACTGGCACTGACTGGGAACATTAAGGAGTTTAGACATCAACTTCAACTGCTGTCATCAGGGAGTTTTGCAACTTAGGGACTGTGAAAGACTTCAGGGAGCTTTTTGCTTTAATCATTTGATGCTTTCTCTGTAATGAGAAACCTTTCGACCACAGGTGTCAAACTTCAGTCCTCAAGGGCAGGTGTCCCGCAAATTTTAACCATGTCTCTGTTTCAGTGCATCAGAATCACATAATTAGGACATGAGGAGCACCCCATAGAACATAATTGCCGACTGAGAAGGGAATTCAACCATTTGAATCAGGTGTGTTGGACCATGAACACATCTAAATGTTGCAGGACAGTGGCCTTTAAGGGCAGACGTTTGACACCCCTGAAGTTAGACCATCAGCCAAAACCAAAACCAGCTCCCATAACTTGACAATGGCAGATAGAAGGATTGCTGACTAATTTTAGAGGCTTTCTAGGCTTTCTAAGCTATTTTACAGCTCCTTTTCTTATAGTTTTCAATTATTTATTTCTGTGTCATTCCATTTATTACACATAATTTGGGATAGAAGTTTCGATGATTTACTTTCTAGATTACTTTGGTTATTTCTGACTTCTGGTGTGAGTTTTATATGGATTGGTCCATTAGAAATGTATTTAGAGAGAAAATGCACATATTTTACTTTCTGTAAAAGGAAAAATGTTTCATAGTCTTGTCATGATTAACTGTATTATTATGTCTGAAACACATTTTAATTAAACAAAACTCAAAATAATGTACCATACCAAGACTGTGAGACTTAAAGTCCTCTCTGAATGTATTGGTCCAGCGGTCTTTGTGGAAATGTTTAGGTTTGAGCACCAACTGATCTTTCACCTGCGGTGGGCTGTAATATAAAAAAATCAGTTATGCTTTTGTTATTAGAAAAAGAAAAAAGACAAGACTATCTAAAAGAAACTATAAAATTCAAACACACGTGAGGAACTTTGCAGGAAAAACGAAAAAAACATGCACTGTAAGATTTTAATCCACCTTTAACTTTGCTACATTTGTAGAAAAATATCATCATGCATCATCTTGAAAGGTTTTTTAGTTTTTGCAGTAAAGAACTCTTCTACAGCCCCCCATGATTATCCTAAGTGAGGTTACACTTTGCACAAATCCATCCTTTAAAATTATGTCTCTTGCTCCACCAAACAGTCTTTCACAATTTGAACCTGATAATTCCTGATATTGATGTCCTGGAGCGTGCCTGATGCACCCATGAATGTGAAATAGGGTAACTCTTGGCTCATCAGACTAAACAATCTTTTTTTTCCCTAAAGATCCAAAGTCTATTCTTTATCCCCCCTATTTCAAATTGAACAATTTTATTGAGTTTCTTCACTATTGAGTGATTTTCTTAAGGCCAAACAACAGTTTAATCCTTATACTTTGAGCAATCATTCAGTGCGTTTTTCTGACCCGTTTGCTTCCTTGAAAAAAAATTATTAGTCACAACTTTAATTTATTTTAAGTTTTAACATTGCTCTACTACACATTTCACCACCTAAATGAGTCGTTTAAACAATTCTGTCACTTATGAGTCTATTGCACTTTATAGCTCAACACTTTAAACTCTATCTACTGTAGATGTGTTAAAAAACCCTGGTAAAAAATATTAAACATATTTGTACTTTTTCAATGATAGATTATTATCTATTATCATAGTGAAATAAATTGGAACGACATTTTTATGGACTTCGTTTATCGGAGATTGTTTAAACTTTTTGATTTTAGGCCTTATGAATAAATAATACGTGAACTGAAAATGTTACTTTTAAATGAACTGAGTAATGTAAAAGGAATATTCTAAAGTTGCTGAAAAGGTTCCAACCTGCAGACAGTTGGCTGAAGGTATGAAGCCGTATAGGTTGTCTGTTTTTCGGAGCTCGTTGCAGGATTACCCAAACAGACAGAGGAGTGCTGAAAAAAACAGTAATAAACACAGGCAGTGTTGTGTCAGTCACTTTTTTTAAAATAGAAGTTCTCTCTTAAACTCATAAATAAGTTATTTGATAAATTTTACCATTTAAAGCTGATCACACTAATACAATTAATAATACACATTATGGTTTATTAAATCTCATGGTTTCTAAACAGATGGACTATCTACTCATCAGGGATTAAATGTAATCTTTTTATGCAACTAACTCTCAAAAGTACCATTGCATATATATATATATATATATATATATATATATATATATAATATATAATATATTATTATATATATATATATATATATATATATATAATATATATATATATATATATATATACTGTGATGGACTGGCAACCTGTCCAGGGTGTACCCTGCCTCTCGCCCGTTGACAGCTGGAGATAGGCACCAGCCCACCCGTGACCCCTGGAGGACTAAGCGCTTCAGAAAATGGATGGATGGATGGATATATATATATATATATATATATATATATATATATATATATATATATATTTCATCCAACACCTAGGGATGCAGACTGTTTCTACAAGGAATTGCTCTCAGGAGCTCTGTAAATTTGAATGTGGTTCCATAAAAGGATGTCACCTTTGCAATAAATCCTGTTGTTAAATAAATAAATAAAATTATGGTATAAATACAACACCGAGTAGTAAAGCACTGATCAATAAAAGCTATTTAAACATTAAAAGCAAATAAACAGGCTATAAATAATTGTCAGTTAAAAGCTAGGCTAAAAAGGTGAGTCTTGAACCTGTTATTAAAAACTTGAGGAAAGCTATTCTACAAAAGCTAAAAGTATTAAAGCTGCAAATGGTGGATCAACATCTTGAGATGTCATGATGGATTGTCAAAATTGTATAGATATGAGGGCAAACAATCTAATAAATGTGACAATAAAGCAAATATTTAAAGAAAAAAGTACAAATTTGACGCAAAACCTCCAGACAGGGCAAGAATATAATTTGTTGGAGTCTCTTGACTCTTGGTTAATAATGTTAGCAGCCTGCAGCTTATTTAGCAGACATTTTAAATGTTTTCGACTGCACTTATCTGGATTGACTGACACAGTTCGATGAAAAAGTCCATGGCACTCAACAACAAGAAAAAGGATTGCACAATTTGAAAATCAAATGCATTTCTCTTGGGAGCTATTTGTTTTCAGGATCTTTGGTTCAAAGAGCTGAATGTAGGTTTTACACATTCTGACAAAAGTTACCTAATCAATCTTTCTTAACTTTCCTATTTGTTTTGAATGGAATTACAAGAGTATTGAAAAAAAATTTTAAGCTATGATGATGGGTCAGCTACAGTGGATACTAGAACATCATACAAGTGAAAATGGACTCTGATGCCATTCATAAACTTCCAAAGGAGAACACCAAACAGTCAAAATAACAATGAGTGAAATCAATGTTTATTACTTTACAGTAACTCAAAACATCATAAGCACTTTTTTTTTCAGTATTTGGTATATACTGTATATTACTAAGATATTTGCACTAAATACATATATTTAGTACACAACATATATAGATAACTGCTAATTTTTTGTAATTAATTTGGATCAATCTAAAATGCAATGGAATCAGAATAAAAAACAATTCACAGGACTAAAAAGCCCTCTTTAGTAGTTTATCTAACACATTTATGATTTCGACTGTCAGTGAAAGTATGACAGCTATCACAGTACTGTAATGGGGAGTTTCTGAAACACACGTTGTCAGCTGTTCTATGATTAATTAATCTCACAAGAGAAAGGTTTTTATTTCACACCATAAAGTTTGTGAACTACCTTTTCCACCTGCTGTGCTGGTTGGGCAATAAATCTCCTAAATGTGTCGTTGTAGTGGGAGACTAAGTTTAAAGTGCGTGGGTCTCCTTTTATTGTTGGAAAACCATCCTCTAGAGAAGACAAACAAACAAGATTTTACATTTTTGTTAAATATTACCATAGACAGGATCGAGAAACAGTGATTTGAGTGTTATTCATTATAAGAGACACAAGGTCAAAGGGTTTATGGTTAAATGTTTCCCTTGGTTTTGAAAAGTAAATCTTGGCAAAATCTGGTAAATATTCAAATAAACTATGACGTTAATTTAGATTAACGAAGCAAATCTGAATAACATTTAAGAATGTAACATACCTAAATGTTTAACTCTGCTTTTCACCAATGATGATAGAGGATGTTGAATAAAGGTGGCATGTGTGGTACTATCAGGAACGCTTTCCACCAACTGGATCTTTGTGTTTGTTGGTTGAAAGCAGGCAACAGATGGTTGAAGAGGATAGGGATTTGATTCCCGGGACTCCATGGTAAAATCTTCCATTTCACGAAGCTCTGTTGGCACGTTGAAGTTATTGGTACGCTTGGTCCTTGTGGAAGTCATCCATGGCAAAAAGATGTAGCGTGGCACCTATTTTTCTATGAGTAGGTCCCTCTTTTCCCTCAGGTATTTGTGGAGTGATGCTCAGAAGACACTGTTTTGCTCCCTGCAAACTGAAAGCTTCAAAGTCTCCCGATATATATAAGTTGCATAAGCTAATGGCTGATGTCCGTCTGCATATCTCAGAAGGTTCGTCTTGCAGTAATGCTTCTTTGCTGGAGCCATATGGTTCCAGAGCATTTAAAAAATGCTACAGTGCCTCACCATGGAAACCGCTGTGCTGTGGAACATGATAATGTTAATATGATAGCTGCTCCTGCAGAGAAACAAACTGAAGGCCATGGTATTGAATTACCTGTCAGAATTAAAACTGTGAACACTAAGTTATTTCTCCTTTTAAATCCACAGAGGGACATGTATCAGTATGGGGTGACAAAATCTTATTAAAAATTGAATTTCCCCTTTTTTGGGGATAAGTAAAGTATCTATCTATCTAAAAATGAGAAAGATGAATATTATGCAACATTGTGTAATGTACCTTCGTTCATGCTCTAATGGCCTCAGGAGTCTTGCCAACAGTTTTAAGAAAAAATCTAATTAGAATGAAAATGCAAGAATTCAAAGATATACAGAAAAGATTGCCATGGAAATATTATATATAAAAATTATTGTCCTTTCTTTTAATACATTTGAAATTTTACTTTAGTCCTCAATGTCAGTACCACAAATGTAAACCTTTTAGCGCCAGTTGTCGTGATTACTCTTTAATAGTATTATTATTTGACAAAAGTCACAACCGTCCTTTCATCCTATATTTACAGTTTTGGTGGGAGGTGGGAAGAGGGTCTGCAATCTTAAATTAACTGCTTCACCAGATTCATTTGGACACAAAAATATATTTTTTGGAAATATTACGTATTAACATGTAGGGCTGGTCGATTGATTTAATTTTAATTGAAATTGTGATATTAAAAAGCTCGATCACAATTAACCGTGTGGTATGCTTTAATCGCTATGCCAACTGACCAATCCAGTCAAAGCACTGCCTTGTTGTTGAGCTAACTGGCCAATCATGTTGTAGAAAAAACATGTTGTTTAGAAGCAGGAGGCCCACACTGGTATGTAAAACAATAGTGCAGTGTGAAACGTGTATGACAGGTGAAGAACTTATAAGGAAAATGGACAACAGGGAAGATAATAAAGATGACCAAATTGTTGACACTGAACACAGAAGAGAACACGGCAATGACATTTTTGAGAGAAGTGGCATCATGAGCTCAGTAGTTTGGAAATGGTTTGGATATTTCAAATAGGACAGCAGCCAGACTAAACGGATCTTTAAAATCTGCTGACGGACTGTTTCAACAAAGCTACACAATACAACCATTCTACTTAATCACCTGGAGTAACATCCTCCCTTTGAGTACAAAGAGACGTACTCAGTTTTTAAGCGATGTGATATTAGAAATGCAAGAGTAGCAGTACGCACACTCTTTAGGTAACATTAATAGGGAATGCTATATAAAGTTGTTTAATTATTGTTGTTTTGTTCAAATGAAATCTAATTGATAATCGAGATCATTCAATATAGTGAAAATATCATTAGCTGAAAGGCTATTATTTATTTTAGTTCTATTAGATCACAAACTCATGGATCTTCTCTATCTTTAACCTCTTAAACACTGGTTGTTGGTAGCAATAAAATAATATACACACTTAATTATTTAATTTTTTTTACTCCAGCCCATGAATGAAAACTAGAGGTCTTTTTTCCGGGATAAAAAAAACACTCTGAATATAGATAGATACATCAATCTGAATTCTGGGCAAAAGTTTACATCATCCTATCATAGACAATAATGTCATATTAGTTTGGGGCTTCAATTAATGCATGTTTTGCTCTTCGTGGGTGAGGTAAACATACTGCATACAGCGTTAAGGATTTTTAAAAACACGTTGGACCTTGGGAAGATAGATACACTAGATAGATAGATAGATAGATAGATAGATAGATAGATAGATAGATAGATAGATAGATAGATAGATAGATAGATAGATAGATAGATAGATAGATAGATAGATAGATAGACAGACAGACAGACAGACAGACAGACAGACAGACAGACAGACAGACAGACAGACAGACTTGGTGGCACACAGAAAGAAAGGGAACTGGGCATCATCTTTCTGTTGTAATGAGATAAACTAATGAAAAATATTAAAACTGTGTGTATGGGACACACCTGATGTCGGAGTTGCTGACCTCGGGTTGCACATAATATAAAACCCCTTCATAGTCCAGCCAGGACGAAGCAGACATATGTTGACAAATTCAAAGATGCCCCTAGTATAGACTCAGGCAAAAAGCACCATTGCAAATAAGCAACTAGTCATATTTTCCACTCCATGAAACACGTAAGCCTATTAATGCTCAACAGTCCCCTTATACTGTGGTTCTACTGTGGTATTTGCATTGCTCTAAAATCCATACAATTTGATGGAAAAACGCAGCAAAAATAGGTTGCCTGGTGTATCCCTAATTTTTATATAGCCTAACATTATAAAGTAACTATAACAGATTCTTTATTAGGTTTGATGTGTCTATGTACTGTGAAAGCTTTAAATATTTTTGCAGATAAACTGTATTTTATGCCATTTGCGTCCACACATCGATAGATATATGAAGTTAACCTAAAGATACATTTTTTAAATAATATTTTTTTTTTAACTCAAAATGCCCAGGAACCCAGGCTCAGCTACATGTGCATTGCCACACTTTCGCTATGGTAACAGCAGAGGTCAGTCAAATTACATTTCACTTTATAGTTCAGGCCTAATCAAATGCCAATAAAACTATTAAAAATGTTAACGCAAACGCGTGTATACAGTGAAACGCCGAATACCTAATAAATCGTTGTTTTTTTTCTTGAAAAAATAAATACATTTGCAGGTACCAAACAAAGGGGAAGTGACGTAGATCGGCAACAGCTTGTTCCACCCTCTTTTCGTTGAGGCTCAGCTAGCGGCCGGTAGGTACACGTTTCGTCTGGATTTTACTTTAGGGCTTTTAACAAGTTTGAACTCTTGAATTCTTAAAAACAATGTACTGTGTCGTTTATTAAGGCAGAACTCTGGTTCTCTGTGTTAGTATTATTACTATTTTGGGTCTGGGATTTTTTTTTATCGTAGTTAAACTAATCGCTAAAGGCAGGCATGTGGCGCGGCCCTTCAACGAGTTCGTCGAGCTAATGGCTAATGTTACGGTTCCTTTTACTGTCTACATAAATTTATAAACTTTTACGTCAGTTTAGAAGCAAAAAATTTGATCGAAAAACATAGCTTAACATTTATTTACGTTGCATGTGGGAACAGTAACGCTGAAACGGCACTGGGACGTCAGCTGAAGACTTAGCTGTATGTCTATCCTAACCTTATTTTATTTCCCTCAGCCTGCAAACATGCAGATCTTCGTGAAAACGTTGACAGGGAAGACCATCACCCTTGAGGTCGAGCCCAGCGACACTATCGAAAATGTCAAGGCAAAGATCCAAGATAAGGAAGGTGAGTCTTTTAATCTGAAATTAAAATGCTCTATTTCAGCATTATCGAAGCTATGTCGGCAACAATCCGAAAGGTGTGTAAAACTAGCAATTTACTAAAGAATACGATAACTAAAACCGCTTATAATGAGCATCTGTGTATATGTAAAGCCTGGGGTAATTTGTTGCTCATTTCGAGTATCTATATTTCTATAAATATTTCTATAAAACCTATTTACAGGTTACTATGAATGTAAATTAATTTGTTCTCAAGCTATCTTTTATTTAGCCAAAATTTCAAATTAGTTGCTGAATAATGTATTTTAAAAAATCAGTTTTATGTACTTAACAGCCATATAATGGCAAATACGTGATCTTGGTTTATTTTATGGCCAACTTTAAACCATAGGTCCATAGTCAAAGTGGAACCAATATTTTAGATAATTTAGTCCTTTATCATCATACTGTGCTGCTGCTTTTGACCATATTGCTAAATCGTACATGTTCCACAATCTTGTATTTTCTCCCACAGTTCAAGTAATGACTACCTGAGTGGTTTGGGGGGTATTATCGGTCTATTGTCTTATCCTCTGTTAGGAATTTTTAGGTAATGGCGATCTGTACAAAAGCACAACAGGGTTGCTACAAGGTGTAGAAATCAATTTGCTCCTTTTTCAGATCTGATTAAGTGTGGTGGGGCAGCTAAGTGAAATATGAATATACATGTTTTTTTGTTGTTTTAGTTTAAATGTGTAACAGTGCTTAATGAATCCAGGAGTTCTCAAATTGATGTATATTAATCTGAGAGGCTTAGGCTATGTTTTGCCAAATATCACATTGGTTTTACCATTTTGTTCATCTGTGCTTTGGGACTCGCTGAATCGATGTAGACCTTTAAAAGAAGTATATTAGTTGAGTAGATGAAACCAATACAAATGAATAATTTATGCAATGATAGATCTCTAATACAAGTGGGATATTTAGAGAAAAAAACTTGGTAGGGTTCCTGGAGCTTAGATCCTATTTTATTTACCATGTGTTTAGTAAGTTAACTGAATTTATGTACATTGTTATACACCCTAAATAGTTGGGTTAGGTCACTAAGTAATTTGCTTCATACATCATTTAAATGAGGTTGGTTAACCAGTGTTTGTATTTGCAGGTATTCCCCCAGATCAGCAGCGTCTGATTTTTGCTGGAAAACAGCTGGAGGATGGACGCACCCTGTCAGACTACAACATCCAGAAAGGTAAGGCCTGTAGATCACAAGATGCACTGAAGAATTATAACCACTGTTGTTTTAAAAATGTGAGTATTGACATTATCGTTTTACTTCTGCACCAGAATCAACCCTGCATCTGGTCCTCCGTCTGCGTGGTGGAATCATTGAGCCCTCACTCAGGATGCTGGCCCAGAAGTACAACTGCGACAAGATGATCTGCCGCAAGTACGTTGAGTTTTGCATAAAATTGTGGCATTGTGTGTTAAATGTTTCTTGGTTTGGTTTCCAAGCTTAGACTAAACAATCTTTCTTTGATGTGATATTTCTACAGGTGAATCTCACACTAAATATTTATAAGTTTCGTAACTAGATGAATTGTCTCCTAATCGGATAACTTGTAGTTGCTTTAAGTTGTCCCACTTCTAGATTTTCAAGGATTTATTAGAGATTTCTTGCAATGTCCTGACTTAAACAAATTATTTTGAAGTTATTTGTTTTTATAATCTGTTTAATTCAAAATCATATTGATAAAAACATTTCT
This sequence comes from Apricaphanius iberus, assembly GCA_028564705.1. Lineage (NCBI taxonomy): Eukaryota > Metazoa > Chordata > Actinopteri > Cyprinodontiformes > Aphaniidae > Apricaphanius > Apricaphanius iberus. The sequence continues at coordinate 1,211,268 of JAPXFQ010002705.1, read as the reverse complement.
TTCCAGGTGCTATGCCCGTCTGCACCCCCGTGCTGTCAACTGCCGCAAGAAGAAGTGCGGACACACCAACAATCTTCGCCCCAAGAAGAAGCTGAAGTAAACACTTGGTTGGATTGGCACTGTACGCCTTTTTGTGTTAAAATAAATATAAGAAAATTGTACTGCCAGCCTGGTGTGTTATTCTGTCTGTATTGAATTTGCCGGTAATACGATGGTGATATAATCACCTGGAATTAGCTGGTTCTATAAATCCTTTAGTACCGTTCACCAAAATGTCCTCAAATGAAGATTAAAAAGGGGTGAGTTCTGTTCTTGGAATCTCGCTCGCTATATTGTCCTAAATGACTTAAAGTGGAGCTTGAGTTGTGCAACAGAAATGTTCCCAAACTTTAATAGTTCTACTGGCCTGAGCACATTTGCCATCCTTTAATATAGAACCCAGAATATAATTTATATTAAAAAGCCCTATAAAAAAAGGAAAAATCTTGAAATTTCACAAATCAAACTGTTATGTATAAAAGGTCTGTAAGCATGGTTCTTTAGTTCTCAACTATGGACAAATTCACTTTCTGAAGGGTGAAACAAACCTGTAGAATTGCATTTTACTGTAAATACAAAAACCCAGCTAGGTAAATTTGTGTATGAACTGTAGATGATCAGCTTTGTGACTTTGCTTTTTCCCCATTACAAAAAAAATCAAAGGATTATTGCAAGGAAACGTTTTATTGTTTAAAACAACTCAGTAAAAATATAATGAAAGCATTTTATCGGAAAATCTCATGAAAGATGTCTGCTTCAGCGAGACTAGCCGTTACTCAGTGGACATCTCTGCGATATTTGGAGTCATATTTGAAGGTTAAATATCTTGGACAGAAGGAAAGAAAACCCGGAGGAAACAAAATTTCAACGTCGATCAATATCGGCCTCCTTCGGGCATAGTTTGTTCCAGTTCATGTGGTTTCAATGGTACATCTATGGTACTGTTCTTTTTCAGCTTAGCTCCTGCTGTTTTAGTCATATGTGTGCAAAAAGAAATCCTTTCACATTACTGCTGATGATTGGTGAAACCAACATCTTTTGTCCTGCCTGCTAATGGCTTTCTACATTTCCAAGAGGATTGATGTACCCACACATAAAAGGTACCAAGACTTTTCTCTCACTCTTCACTACAAGCAGATTTTAAAAGAAACAAAACATGGTGATTCAACTGTAGATTAAAGAAAAGTGGACAAATGACCAACATTCCAAACGCAGAAGCAGTGTTATAAAGAGAAATGTTTAAAAGAATGACTTGACTCCTTGTTGCTGACACATATCAGAATTACTTCCCTTTGACGCCTCACCATGAACTGTATCTAAAAAAACATTTCCATCTGTCAACTTAGCCTGAAGAAAAATCTTGGCTATTAGCAGTACAAGGCTTCCTGCCTACTTGTAAGTGTAATGCATTTACACAAAGTCACTGTGCAGAGGTCGAAGAGGATGTTGTGACGCAGGTGTCTTACATTAACCAGATTCCCTTCAGTGTCCTTATGCAATATAAAAGGTATAAATTCACCTATTTAATGTCACAGGGGGAATCAATGAAAGGCTTTGCAAAGGTTTCAATGTACAAATGACTATCAACAGGCAACTATGTTAGAAATATGTCTCAATCTGTGGTGGTTGCAAACAGCTGATTTTTTAAAAATATCCTTAGCTTGCTGGCTAGGTGTGAAATGTTTGTACTTTTAATGTGATTTATAAAAATAAGTACTGATATCTTATATAAACTATAATTAAGTCAAATGAAAACTCATATTGAGAAATGTGTACATGCAGGACCTTTCGTATCCCTTGAAATACTCAAATTTAATATAATTACAAGCACCTCATACATTTCAAAGGTTTTTATCGACATTTACATGACATTTATGCAAAGAGTCAGTATTTGCATTGTTGGCCCTTCTTTTTCAGGACCTCTGCAGTTCGACCGGGCATGCTCTCAACTTCTGGGCCAAATCCTGACTGATAGCAACTCGTTCATCCATAATCACTTCTTGGAATTTGTCAGAATTAGTGGGTTTTTGTTGAGGATTGACCACAAGTTCTCAATGGGAATAAGATCTGGGGAATTTCCAGGCCATGGAGCCAAAATGTCAACATTTTGGCCCCTAAGCCACTTAGTTATCACATTTGCCTTATGACACGGTGCTCCATCGTGCTGGAAAGTGCATTGTTCTTCACCAAACTGTTGTTGGATTGCTAGAAGTTGCTGTTGGAGGGTGTTTTGGTACCATTCTTTATTCATGGCTGCAGAAGATCAATTTGTCCCTGATGTCTTTTTGGAGAGAAGTGGCTTCTTTGCTGCCCTTCTTGACACCAGGCCATCTTCCAAAAGTCTTCGCCTCACTGTGGGTGTAGATGCGCTTACACCTGCCTACTGCCATTCCTGAGTAAAGCTCAGCACTGGTGGCACTCCGATCCCCCAGCTGAATCCTCTTAAGGAGATCCTGGCGCTTGCTGCACTTTCTTGGACGCCCTGAAGCCTTCTTAACAAGAATTGAACCTCTTTCCTTGAAGTTCTTGATAATCCTATAAATTGTTGGTTTAGGTGCAATCGTAGCAGCCACAATATCCTTGCCTGTGAAGCCATTTTTATGCAACGCAATGTTGGCTGCATGCGTTTCTTTGCAGGTCACCATGGTTAACAATAGAAGAACAATGATTTCGAGCATCACCCTCCTTTTAACACGTCAAGCCTTCCATTCTAACCCAATCAGCCTGAGATGAAGATCTCCAGCCTTGTGCTCGTTAACATTCTCACCTGAGTTAACAAGACGATTACTGAAATGATCTCAGCAGGTCCTTTAATGACAGCAATGAAATTTTCAAAGCAAAGGAGGACTATGCAATTCATCTGATCACTGTTCATAACATTCTGGAGTATATGCAAATTGCTATTATAAAAACTTGAGCAGCAACTTTTCCAATTTCCAATATTTATGTAATTCTCAAAACTTTTGGCAACGACAGTACACTATTGTCACTCATCCTGAGAGTCTGCATGCCCACTCACATGTTTATCTTCGAGCTATGCCACTATCCATTTGTTCTGACTCACAGTTCTCTCCAGATCGTTCTAAAATGGCCGTTGTCTTTGAGGTGTATGAGAGGAAGAGAAAAGGGCTCTGAAGAGAGAAACAAGACCAGAGTGTTTTTAGGAGATTCTTTCCAATGATGACGTGTGCTGAAAGCACAGGTTGGGCTCCTCATTGATTCCTCAGTTGCAAAGTTTCTACTCGGGGTTAGTATTTGGGGTTACTTTGTGAGGAAATTGCACCGATTTATTTTCTGTGATGTGTGGAAATTTTGTGACTGTCCTTAACCAAAACCACCGGCTTCAAGAGCGAGCCTTTGGCAGTCATGTATCTGCTCCATGAGCGCAGTTCTGGGGGAGACATTGGAGGGAGTCTCCACTGTAATAAAATGTATGGGAGTCGTATATCCAACTAACTTCACTGTGGTAAGTTTGGCATGTTATTTGGAGAAATGCATTTCAGATTAGTTATCTATGTCTATATGGTGACTTTCAGGGGATATTCTATAACAAACCACAGAACAGGTCGTTTTACACGGAGATTCATTTAAATAGTTGGAAGGACTCTGGGTGTGCTCTCCAATCAGTAGTGGTGACTTCTGAATGCATTTCGTTCCACTCGATTTTATGGTGCGTTGTATTTGTACTCGGAACTCTGAAATTTCGACTTCCAGTGGGAAAAATCAACTGGGACGGCCTCTGATTTCGGACTACCCACTCAGAAAGTTGGATATTTTTTTGCTCCGACTTTGCCTTTCAATATGGCCGCTCCTCACATCAACAATAGTAGCTGTGGTGGAAAAATGTCTGTTTTACAAGACACACTAGTAAGAAAGCATCTAAAATCCATCTTACATGTAGAGCCTGCAACTGTAATCTTAACAAAAGGGGTGTTGGTATAAGGAAAGTAACCCCTTAAAACGATGTTTGTGAGAGGTACTACAACTAGGCTACCTGGGCGTCGCCATATTGGAATCCCAACTTATCGGACAATGCTGCTTTACTCGGGCATGACGGCAAACACAGCTCAGAGTTCAGCGGTAAATAGAACACACCATTTTTTAAGGGTATCTTTAAAAGAGGGCTGGGTACAAATGGATGTCACACTTTAGACTTGCATTTGTTAAAAATTTCAGTTCAAGACGTGTAAATACATTTTCAAGGCAACATATACAATATTCGGTGCAACAACATTGTGCAGTTTTTTTTTTTTTTTTACTCAAACTTGTTTTCAAATCTTGACATGTTATATGACCAATCTGGCTGTCATTGCTTCATAAGCTGAAAAAAAAAAGAGTCTCATTTGTACCTATACAACCGTCTCAGAGAAATCAATAACTCATCAGTTGTAGAGAAGCAAAAAGAAAAAGAGAAATCAATAGATTTTGTGCATCTGAAGTTCACATCTTACACTGACAGACAGGTCAGCCAAGTACCGGTTTACTTCATCTTCTGCAGTTGTGCTGTTTTCACCCCAAGCAGTCTGAGCTGCGCACATACAGCTTCATATTAGTTGGCAGGTAAAGGGTTTCTGCGGAACTCAAACTGTGCTACCGTAGTGATCTCACAATTATTACTGATATTGTTAATAGTGTTGACCAACACAAAGTACAGAAAGTCAAGCTTAAATTCTTCTACGTTTGAGAATACTAACAAATGTAAACAACTAAACTTGGCACAAATATATGATGAAGTTCAATACAATTAACTCAACATCAAGGTGAAACAAAAGGCCCCGGACTCATGCGGACTTCTGTCAAGCAGCTGCAGCTCAAATTTAAATTTAGCCTTTTTCCCCACAGTTTTGACTGCTAACAGTTGCAGATTCCCCATCCTGGCTGTGCGCGCAGCGCATCAATGAACATGAATAATAGAATATGCGGTGAGAAAGAGCAGTTATTATAAAATATAAACAGTTTTGTGCTGGCGATCCTCAGAAGAAACGGAGCTGGAGAGTGTTGTTGCTCCTGTGAGTTTACAGGTTATGCTGGCTGATGTGATCCTGGTGCCTGTGGATGGTGGTGAGCTGGAACTGCTTGAAATCAGGGTGATTTCCTTCATTTGTCCAAACCCCGACCAGGCTCCTGCTGGGTGCATCTCCACAGAGTCATGTTAATGCAGGCGTTTCACTTGTATGCATTAGTAATTTGAATAATTCTATCAATCACTAACAGTAACAAGAACCTAAATGCTATGTTTCTACAACCACATGAGGAATTCAGGGTATTTAAAAACATTATGAAGACTTCAGTCTAAACTAGACCAAAAGAAAAGAAGTCTTTCACTCTGTCCTTTCTTTGAACCACACTTCTTGAATTTTGATGAAGCGCTTGTCTGATGTAACTTGCACCCTTACAGCTCAGTTATCTTACAGTCTGTCCAGGCGTGCCCGAGTGGTTGAAATACATACATGCTGCTCTGGTGGAAACAGAGACTTTTTTTTTTTTTTTTACTGCTCTCTTTTTAAACACACTCAGGTTCTTGTTTGATTATTTTATACTCCAATCATTATTCTGTCTTCTTAATTATGTAGCCTATAACGACACATTAAGCTGCGTGGTGCAAAACTTAAGCGACAGGCCAAAATCATTAAATGTTTGCTGGAAACCGCAACCTTCCTTAAAGACACACTCCCTTATTTTCTGTCAATGAGGCTTCTCAATATTAAATCTGGGTCATTAACTTGATTACTGTGAAAATATAAAGCCTTGCAGCCTTGGTTCTGTACATTTACTTAACATGCACCATTTATGAAATGGATTTAAAACAGAGTTTGCCCTTCCTTTGATGCTGAGCTGATTTCTGTCTCAAAGGATTATTCATGGTTGTTTCTTGACAAATGCTAATTTGAGTTGGCACTGTCGTTAAGTGAGTTATGTGCATGCAAGAACATTGAGCAGGGCCCATAGTCAGACAAGATAGATATACAAAACCTAGATGTGACTCACTTTCAAAGTAATATCCATCTGATCCCCAACCTCTGTTCCAATATTGATCATACTTGGAATCTGTATTCCTGATATACAGTACAGACCAAAGGTTTGGACACACCTTCTAATTCAGTACGTTTTCATTATTTTCATGACTATTTACATTGTAGATTCTCAATTAACGGGATTAAAACTATGAATGAACATATAATTTATGGAATTACTGTATGTACTTAATGTGTTATATATTAGATTCCTCAAAGTAGCCACCCTTTGCTCTGATTACTGTTTTGCGTTCTCTTGAGCTTCAAGAGGTAGTCACCCAAAATGGTTTTCCAACAGTCTTGAAGGAGTTCCCAGAGATGCTTAGAACTTGTTGGCCCTTTTGCCTTCACTCTTCTGTTCAGCTCACCCCAAATCATCTCCATTGGGTTCAGGTCCGGTGACTTTGGAGGCCAGGTTCGATATGTGTTCATTCATAGTTTTGATGCCTTCAGTAAATGTATGTAAATAGCCATAAAAAAGAAAACTCATTGAATGAGAAGGTGTGTCCAAACTTTTGGTCTGTACTGTATCTGACAACTAAGAATCGAAGTGATCATTATTATATGATCCCTACAGAGATTTTCAACTATAGCTAAGCGTTTGCTAATATTTTGTCAAAATTAATACTTTTAAGGTTTTTTATATATTTTTAAAAATCTATCCGGTGTGTGGCACATGGATGAAAAACCTGGAAAAACATAGACTCCAATCAGAGCATTCACACCAGCCGCAGTTAGGTCTGGCGGATGAATGTGTCCAGCAACTTTCCGAATCAAGTCTATTTTTTCCGGCTGCCAGAAGTGATAGATGAGCCAGCCAAGTTATTTCAGTACATATAAAAAAAATAATAAAAAAAACTGAAAAAAAAAGCAGACGAGTGTGGCTTTTCAGCTGTGGTTCCTCTCTATTTACGTAGCTGCTATTGAGCAAACAGCTAAGATTCTGTGCTTTCGCTGGAACAAACCTCCAGGGACTTTCGACACGGAAACCGCAGCTGGTGTGATTTGCAGTCCATGTGGCAGCCGTACAGACACCGGGTCACATCTGTTCCGCACTTTGTGTGAATCGGGGTAACGCCTAATTCACACAGTGTGGTCCGGTTTCCGTACGGCTGCCGCACAGACTGCAGTTCATACACACAGACTGAAAAGCCATGATCTTCACTTCCTTTCTGGCTCATGTTCCCAATTTTCATTAATTTCTTAATTTCATGGGAATCTGCATGCAGCGTCCTAAAGGAAATAGACTTGATGCGGAAAGTTAACGAAGCTCCGCAACTGCACCGCAGCAGATGTGAATGCTCTAACTGGACTCGGTGTCTTTTCGTCTTTAGGGAAGCCTCACAGAGTCAACACCGCATCCGTTCCGCACCCGTTGTCAATTAGTAAGGTATTCCTATGCCACGTCCCTCCTATTAAATCTGGATTTGATCTTTCCTCCAAGTAGGACACCTACAAAGGGGATCGCCTAACAGGCATCCTGATAAAATTTCAAAAACACCTCAACTGACTTTTTTCAATGCAGAGAAGCAGGTGCTCTTCTCCAAGCTCCCTTCGACTGACAGAAGACCTTATTGATGTAGTAGAGGGGTTTGAGACCCCCTGTACAGTAGAGTATGCCGTTACAAATTGACCTCAGGAAAAGAGGGGAAATTAAAAGAAATTCAAAGATCTCAACAGATGCTGCCAACAAGCAATTTCTAAAAAGAATTTAAAAGGGTAAAACATTCTAAGAGATGAATATTCATACGCTCTGTATCTAAAAAGGGTGGAAGTGGGAAAGAGCATTACGCAGCTTAGACTATGTGTGAGGCATACAAGGAAGCAACTTACATAGAAACATGTAGGGCAGGAATAATTTAGCAAACAAAAAGAGGGGGACAATTCCTCAGGGATATCATAGCTTCATGTCAAAAAAGTATCATTTTAGATTATTGACTGAGTGCATATATTGCCGATGCCTAAAACACTCGCTCTTTACCTGAATGAACAGACATAGAGACTGCAGAAAATAGGAGCAACTGCAGTCTTTGTCCTCAAAAAACCGAGTATTCTTTACACGTTCAATTGGTGGCTAAGGTGAAGGGTGAGGTAAACCATGTTTGCTATGATTAACATATTACTTGAATAATTTAAGAACACCTAAAGTTTCCTAAAAACTAAGCTCGAGGATAAACATATGTCTGTTTTATATTTGTAAATGAGGCCCCAGGTGAAGCATCAAGCGTCTTCCACAGCAAATAGATCTGTTCAGGTTGGATAACACAAAGGACAGGAAGTCATTCAGAAAGATGTCAGTCTTCCCTTATTCTCACAGAAGCAGAAAAAGGTGAAGCCCAGTGTGATTTCCACTTTACTCTGTGATCTTTGCTTTCCTGCTGCACCAATTCAAGACTAATCAAGGTCCCACTGAGACAGTGGAGATGCATCCCAGCTCCAGGCGCGGCTACTTATCAACCAGTTTTGCAAGGCTTTCTCTCACGCCTTTCAGGTCGCCAATTTTGACATCCAGAACTCCAATGATCCGTTGGACTTCCACCTCTGTCTGCTCCTGCTCCTCGCGATTGGTTGCCAACGTTTTTTCAGCGCCCTGAGCACGACTCTCCAGCTCCGTGTTTTGTCTCTCCAGGTCCTGCACAAATTATAATGGAAAAAAACAAATAAACAAAAAAATCACCTGGTGACTGAAATCGAAACATTTTCAGATTTTGCTGGACATGATGGGAAAACCGGAAAATGAATAAATAAAATCTTTTCAAAATCAGACAACAGCACTCTTCAGCGTAGAACATGTCACTCCTGATGTCCACCGGACACATAAGTGACGCATAACGCAATGGTCGTGGTTTGCTCTTAAAATCAGCAGAGCTCCAAGAGCTGTTTTAGACCCGTATCACTAAAGAAAGCGTTCCACCCAGCTGGTTCCAGGAGATCACGAAATCAAAGGAGAATTGCAATTGCATAACATAAAGGGTAGTATTCAGAGAGTCAAGTGTAATTCTATGTTCAAGAAACATAAACTCAACACCCACTCCCAGATATTACTGTCCATGCCTTCTCCTTTTTCATGTTGCCCTGGTAAAAAAGAATCACTGGTATACAAGCTAGGGGAATGTCTACTTCAAGGGTTAAATTCTTGTCGGTCATGATAAAAACCAACCAATTAGACGCATAGACTGACTGATTTAAACCCTGGTGTCACATGTAAACATGTTTTATTTAGTCTTTTATTGTAGTTAAGAAATCTGTAATCTGCACGTGTCCTTTATTTTGAAACTTATATTATTAGTATTTCACATCCCTTCTATGCCTGATTTCCTGTCTGGTCTAAACTAAACTATCTTGCTGCTTCGTGCCCGGTGGAAATGGTCCCGCGCACTTCAATGGCGGCCATCAGCTGCGTTTTACATGCAGATATTACACGCCGCTTACGCGTCCTGTGGAAAGTTGCCGTTGCTGAGGAATAAAGACTAAAATTAGGCCTTTTTAGTATCACTAAAGAGGTTAAAATGAAGTCAGAGGAACCACATAGAAGTGTGACGTTATTAAAAGGGAACTATTTTCAGCAGGGCACGTTTCTCGACACAGCTGTCCCAGGTTGGACCTTTGCTGCATGTCTTCCCCATTCTTTATCCTTATTACTGTCAAATAAAGGCCTCTAGTGCTTAAAAAAAGGAAACTGTTTTCTACAGCACATTTGTGGTTCACTACCCTGCAAGAGCGAGCATGACTTCTTGCAGGTAACAGGAAGGCTGTACACTTTGTTTTATCCCTTTGAACTATTTGATGTTTTGATAGCCTTTTGGAAAATTCCGATTTAATGTAATTATCTCTCTAGAATAAACACACAAAGACTGCATTTTTTAATGCTAACCCAATAGTCCAATTATACCCAATAGTCTTAATATAAATATGCTAAACATGCTTTCTCTTTGCTTTAAAAGTAATAGTAAAACCTTGTTTTGATGTAAATAGTTGGTGACTTTCACAGGAGGATTTCTTTGTTATTTTTATACTTTCTTATAGTACGGAAGGATGAATCACAGTCAGCCAAGATCAATATGGCAGTCAAAAGTTGCTCAAAAACAGAGAATAGCTGCTTTTAGATAGTCTCCCTTTTTAAGTAATTTTACTGCAACAGTTTATACTGCTGGGCTCTATGAGCTGAGCGTGTATTAAGACGGCCCAAAATAAATTGTGAAATGAATACAAGGACTACAGAGGTCAAAGTGATCATCCATAATTCATACCTGACACCACTGCTAAGAATGAAAGACGACCTAATAGAGGCCATCCAATATGCATCTCGTACAATCGACATTACATTAAGAAGGAAATCCAGTCTAATGTGTTGTCCTTGAAGCTCTCAGTTCACCTCGACTGTTTTAAATGGGCATCAACAATCTATTTTATCCAGTTTTGAATATTCAGCAGCTCCCTGTGAGTCAAAATCTAGTTTAGGGAGGACAAAGATGCATTCAGAGCATCAACATGGAACAAACACTGTTTAATAGAGAAAGTGTGGCAGCACAAAAACATAAGACATCTTTTTTTTCTTATCAGTGAAGGACGGAAAATTATTTGATTGCAGGAATAATATAAGCAAAGTTGTTAATGATTTTTCCGCCCCAGAAAAGGCACCAATTAAATTGAAATTATTGCAAATTTTACATGTAGACTAAATGTAGCTACAAATGGAAAATCAAATTACTAAAACTGCGTCTAGAATAGCACAAAATACTTTTTGAGTTTGATAATTAAGCATGAGTGGATAATGACGAACCCTTGAGCTAACTTGTCTCTTGAATTTAGATTAAATCAACATTCAACTTACCTGAAGTCTCTGCATGATTTCTTCTTTCTCCTTTTCCAGTTCACCCACATCTGTTTTCCTGCACTGCAGATTTTGAATCTCCTGAAATTAGAGTAATGATATTAAAACACTGCGTTTATTCATGACCTCATGTTATGAAAACATAAACTAGTCATCTGAATCAATGGTGTCATCCGTAAAGACTCATTAAAATCCATTTATGTGTAGTTAATTTGGGTAGCATTTTTTAAAAGTTTTAAGTTGATTACTAGCTCTGAATGAAGTTTAAAAATAATAGTCAAAGTGATGACTCAGAGTTGATTCTGAAAAAAGATCTTAATCCCAAGAAATATACTTCTTTTACTCATTGATTTTATTTCTTCTCAAGATTGATTGGAGATT